>CM028132.1:1438687500-1439287500 GCA_016271365.2 Neoceratodus forsteri
CATGTTTGCAGATGACACCAAGCTATGAAACAGAGTGGATACCCCAGAGGGGGTGGAAAAAATGAGGAGGGACCTGAGGAAGCCTGAAAAATGGTCTGAGGACTGGCAACTGTAGCTGAATTCAAAAAAGTGCAAAATTATGCACTTGTGACACAGAAACCCTGGGGAAAGCTTCAGGATGGGTGGGGGTGGGGGGTTGCTGACAATCACAAAGGAGGAAAGGGATTTGGGGGGGTTATTATTTCAGATGACCTGAAAATGGCAAAGCAGAGTGCTAATGCAGCTTGGAGGGCCAGTGGCCAGCTGGAGTGCATAGGCAGGGGTATCACCAGCAGAAGGAGGGAGGTAGTGATGCCATTATATAAAATCATGATCAGTCCTCACGTGGTGTGCTGTGTGCAGTTCTGGGGGCTGCACCCTCATAAGGATATTAACAGGCTTGATATGGTCCAGAGAAGGGTGACTAAGATGGTACAGGGCTTGCAACACGAGATGTATGAGGAGAGATTAAGAGACCTCAATATGTTCTTGGTGGAGGATAGGAGGGAAACAGGGGACAGGATAGAAACATTCAAGTACATCAAGGGTATAAACAAGGTGCAGGGGGGAGACATTTTTCAATACAAGAAGAGCACAAAAACAAGGGGGCATGACATGAAATTGGAGGGTGGGAGGTTAAGAGAGGATGTGATTAAGGTCTTCACAGAGAGGACGGTGGGTGCATGGAATGGTCTGCCACAGGAGATGGTGGGAGCGAGCACTGTGAATGGATTCAAGCATGCTTGGGACAGGCATAGGGGAACCACAGAGGTACAGAAGTGGGTGGGTCGGAAGCAGTAATCCAGTACAAGGGCTTATGAGCAGACTAGATGGACCAGGCAGTCCTTTTCTGCCGTCAGTTTCTGTTTCTATGGAAAAGCCTGTTTAATTTCTAGTATGGTGAGGGGAGCATCTATGGCTTCCCTCTGTTTCTGAGTAAGCTTGGGTAGGTGGATGTTCCTCATAAAGTCCCCCAATGCCTGCCTATCCCATTGCTTGTGTGAGGCATATAGTTCTTTATAAAAAGCTTTCATGATTCCATTGATCTCTTTGGGAGTGGTAAAGATTCTGCTTGATTTATCTGCCAGCTAGACAATGTGTCCCTCCGCCTGCTGCTTCTTTAGGAGATAGGCCAGCAGCCTACTATTTTTCTCATCCCACCCCGGCCCAGTATTTAAATTTGATGTGCTGTATTTGGAGTTCCGCTTCCTTGGTGGCTAGCATGTTCAGTTTGATCCTTAAGGTGGTCAGCTTATATACAAGGGAGGTGTTTTGTAATTGCTTAGGGATCTTTTTATCTTTTCTTTCTGTGCTAGGGCTGCCTCCAGATCTACTGCCTCATTTTCCCTCTGTTTCCGATGATGGGTTGCATAACTAATTATCTTTCCCCACATGATGGCTTTATACTCCTCCCATTTCCCTGCCGGGGTTGCTGAACCAGGTGGGTTATCCCCGAAGTATTTATAGGACTCTTTCACTAGCCATTCCTGAAACCCCGTTTCCTGTAGTAAAAAAGGATCCGGTCTCCACTGTGAAGGTTTAGGTTATAGAGATTCAACTGGGTATCTCAAGGTTATGGGAGCATGGTCAGAGAGATATATAGTGGTGATACCTGTTTTGGGGGGTGAAGTACTTATGCCTGGGGAGGTGAGCCAGAAGTTCAGCCTGCTGGCCATTGCCTTCACCACAGAGAAATAAGTGAAGTCTCTGCCTGTAGACTGGGAGGTCATCCATATGTCCATTAACTGGTGCAGGGCCATAAGGTTCTTGTTGGCTTGTAGAGCAAGTGTGTGCAGCTCTGGTTTGGAGTTGGACCTATGCAGAATATAGTCCAGAGTAAGATTAAAATCCCCTGCCATAATGATATCTGGATCATTGTAGGCCATGTCCATGTCCAGTTAGGACACACTTAATTAACTTTACAATAATTCCGTTGTTTGATTATGGGGATGTGATATACGCTGGTGCCTCAAAAACCGTACTAGAGAGGCTGGATATAGTTTTGAACAGATTCGCAAGGTTTGCTCTAGATATGCCTCATTTGATGCACCAGCATACCATGTGTAGTATCTTAAACTGGACTAGCTTTACAGAGCGTTGAAATTTACATTTAGTTTATCAGTATCTGAAACAGAAAACTCCATCTTATTTGGATGATTTGTTTCAGATATACACATCTAGAGTAGGTTTGCAATCAGCACAAAATTTGGAACTGGTAATA
Source organism: Neoceratodus forsteri (assembly GCA_016271365.2). Lineage (NCBI taxonomy): Eukaryota > Metazoa > Chordata > Ceratodontiformes > Ceratodontidae > Neoceratodus > Neoceratodus forsteri. The sequence continues at coordinate 1,438,689,761 of CM028132.1, forward strand.
CCGAAAACTAGAACAGTAAAGGCAAATTCTGCATTAATTGTAAGTGGGCCTAAACTCTGGAATGGGCTACCAGATTATCTGAGAACAAAGGCAATCGCCCCATGGTATGAGATCAAAAAAATGGTTAAATCAGAAGTCTATTTATTTAACTGATAGCGGCTCTAGTTAAAAGTAAGCACTTTCGATGGTCACTCTTTATCAATACTCATTACCATTATTATTCGGCTATTTCTTAAGCCATTTTTAAATGTAGAATTGTAATGACTGGGTTTTGTATCTCTAAAACTTGTATGTTGCTATATACAGAATATAATATTATGAGTGTGACAGAGTATTACTCTGTAAAACATGTATTTTAATGCGTTATGTGTATTTTATTTGTATGAAACTGAAATTGTATTACTTGTATTGGACCCCATTGAAAATTAGTCTAATCACTCAAAGGATTATCTTTTTCCTGAACTTACAAGGGATAAACTTTTACAACAACAACAACAACAACATTATACCCTGGGACAGGCTAGCCATGAATTTGGGGCAATCTTCATTGGGGGCATTCGCACTGGCTAGCACGAGAGGCCCTTTGGACATTGCCAGCTACACCAACAACCCCCCCCACCGTTGTTTGTCCGCTTTTGACTCTGGCATCTTCCACTTATAAGCTTTTATGCCCTAGTATGGAAACTCCTCTTTTGCTGTGCTGGAGACACTGTCCCTCCCACCCCACCCATTCCCTTTTAATTTGGGGTCTTCTTTATTAATCAGTTTGGTTTCCTGAAGAAAGGTAATCTGAGTGTGCAATTTCTTTAAATGGGACAGCCCTTTCTTCCTTTTTTATTGGGGAATTCAGGCCTCTCACAGTCCTTGAGGTGACGTTTATTACTAGTTTGTTTGCCACAGGATAGTACTTTGTTTGATGCTATCAAGATGTAAGTTTCTGCCCCACTCGAAGAAAGTGTCCTGCCGTTATTCTTAGAGGTTTCCCTGTACCTCCTCCTACTCCCACACTGACCCCCTACTAACATGGCACATTTGAGTGAAAACCTGATTGGTATGAGTTTCCTGACTGATTCATCTTTCTGCAATGCTCCAACTTTGTTCCCCGACATCCCAACTGTTTTCAGCACATCTGTATCAGCCCCACTTGTAAAGTATTCTTGCCTCCTTCAACTAGAATAGGGGCCTTATGGCTATACTGTAGCATCTTTGTGGGGGCATTTACGAGACCTAAATTTAAACACACCAATAACACATGTAAACATTTAATGGACAGCAAACATCCAGCCTTCATTGGCACCCACAGTGACAGTCTGACTAATTATCCCACAATAGACAACAACCCTGTAGGTCTCTGGAGAGGGGGTATCATTACAGCCCCTACTGTACTGGTAGAGTCCGCACTAGTCAGTAAGTATGATGACCTATCTGATGCAACCATCAGTAGGGGTGTAGCCTTCCCAGGATCAAGGCACTTTTTTTCTCCATTTGGTCCCAATTACTTTTATAGTGCTGTTACCAGGCCACTATTCCTCCCTGATCAGCCATTTGGGCTTCATCTCATTGTCCCTGAGCCCTTGGCCCTTCATCTGTCAGGGTCCCCTTTACCAGCTCACCCACTCTCAATATTGTGGCCTTTCCCCTCTGTTCAAATGGGTCTTCCACCAAGTCGAGCACTGGTGTTAACTGGCCACCTCAAGTGGAGGTTGTGGATGAGCTTAGGCTACGGGTCCCCTAATAGAGGGAGGTGAACTAGGTTTTGCACCATTGAGTGGGTGCATAATTGCTGGGGCTGGCATCATTTTCCTTGGTACAGGATGCTACCTTCAAATTCTGTTCAGTTGTATTAAGTCGGGGGGGGTGCAATGAGCCAACGGGAAAGGCATCAGGATGCTGTTTTTCTGGCGAATATCTTCATTCCCTCTTCACATGGCACTTGCAACCCCCCCCCCACCACCACAGTATTGTTTTCTGTCCCTTATGGTATCACAAAATGTTGCGCAAGTGCAGGTAATGCACCTGGAAACAAAAACCCAGGGAAGAGTACACAATGGGGTGAGATACCAACAACAAAATGGAAAGGACCTGGGGTAGTCATATCAGATGACCTAAAGGTGGGCAAGCAATGTGAGAAGGCAGCAAGGAGGGTTGGGGATACTGGGATGCATAGGAGAGGCATCACCAGTAGAAAACAGGAAGTTATTATCCCTCTGTACAGACAGCTGTGAGACCCCATCTGGAGTACTGTGTGCAGTTCTGAAGACCCAATTCGCAAAGACATAGACAGGATGGAAGCTGTCCAGAGGAGGGCACCAAATGGTGCAGGGTCTGCAACTGAGGACATATGAGAGAGACTTAAGGAGCTTAATATGTATAGCCTCGAGGAAAGGAGGGAGAGGGAGGACATGATAGAAACTTTCAAGTACCTCAAGGGAATCAACAAAGTCCAAGAGGGTAGCATCTTTCAAAAAAAGAGGTGTGCAAGAACAAGAGGGCACAATTTGAAGATAGAGGGGCGGCTCAGAGGTAATTTAAGGAAGTATTTTTTCACAGAGAGGGTTGTGGATGCATGGAATGGCCTTCCGGAGGAGGTTGTGGAGTCAAAATCAGTGGTGGAATTCAAGCATGCATGGGATAGTCATAAGGCAATTCTGGGGGGTGGGGGTAGGAAGAAGTAGGCTGCTGGTTAACTAGGATCTGCAGCTTATCCAGTAGGTAGGGAAATGGGCAGACTGGGTGGGCCAAGCGGTCCTTATCTGCCGTCAAATTCTATGTTTCTATGTGCTTGGAATAAATAATAGCCTACGCACAACTATGTGACTTTTAACGGTCACTTTTTAACAGGTGAGAACAACCAGGAATATTCAACTAAGGAACCTTCGAACTTTAACCTGTGGGCCTTCCTAAGCACATCCATAGCATTATGGTACTGCAAGCTCAGTTCCTGCCCCATACGTAATGAAGTCGGTGGCAGCTGAGCTATCCCTGCTTCATGTTGCTGGTTACATAAGCAAAAGAGCAGCCACTTTTATCTTCTTTGTTCAGAGCGACATTACCAACCACATTTCAGCTATTTATGGCTTTCTTAGACTTTACCTTAAACTCTACATCAGTTTTCACTAGTTAGCAGAGAGGTGACACACAATACGACGGCGCTCTCTCTCGCTTCAATAACAGTGTGTAGTTGACTCAGTGTGCACTTGCGAGAGGAGGGCACCATGTGGTCATGTCAATTTCAGATAGGTTTCACTCATTCAGGATCAGGCCCTGAAACTGGCCAGATTTAACCCCCAGTGCATTTAACAGTTTCCTGCAGGTAATCACCCCATTGTTTCTTGTGCGGTTTCAATACCCAGTGAGCTGATCCTGGGGCGGAAATGGGGACATGGACCCCTCCGCATTGATTGCATCCACCCAGGCCTGACAGATCAAAGCCCAGTCCTCATCCTTAGCAGCATCCAGAGTGTCTGGAATGCTTGAAATCTTCTCCTTTTTGTCCAAGTCAAGGGCCACCGGTGTGAGTTCCCTCAGTGGTGCAAAATGAGTTGCCATTTTTACAGGGGTATCAGAGGGAGAGGCACTGCAGGTAGCTAACAATTTATGCTGCTGTTGGCAGCTCCTCGACCACTGGCAGGGTCTCATTACCTTAGTGGTGTCATGGCCTTTATTCCTACATTTCTGGTGGTCTCTCTGCACCTGCTGCCTGGCTTCATGTGGGGTCAAGTCCATGGCCTTGGAGGCTCACTGGGCTGGCATTCAATGAGGGTTGGTAGGGTAGTTGCCATGCCAGACTCTTCTGCATTGAGCACAGCTGGGGATGTGGGGGCATTTCATATTGAATGTCCCCCAAAATCTGCTCCACCTGCATTAAGTGCTCAAACATTAACTGCTCCCCTTTGTGCAACACTCGGAGCATGGAAGGATAATGGAGGGAGGCCATGATAACCAGACAAAACAGCTCCTGTTTCACCCACCATAAGCCCTCCATTTGTTAGACAGGTCTTGAGAATAATCCTGAAGCAACTGTATATGGTGGCTAATCCCATTGCAGTGTACCTCACTCCCTAGCTGTACGGAGGTATAGGTCCTTATTAAGGATACCTGAGAAAGCAGCAGATAATAGGGCAAGGTCTGTCCTCTTCCTTCAGTTTGGGTGGTAGGGACCTGTGCGTCACCTCTAGTTCAGTCTGTGGGAGGTTTTTGAGATTCAGCAAGTCTGCTAAAAATGAAGACAAAAAGAAAAGCATATTGGTCTCTTTGGCCCCCTCCATAACTCCAAGGATCCGCAAATTGTTACGATGGGACATAGAAACATAGAAATATAGAAGTTGATGGCAGATAAGAACCACAAGGCCCATCCAGTCTGCCCATTTACATAGATACATAGATACATAGACAGTGTCCGCAGATAAGGGCCTATGGCCCACCTAGTCTGCCCATTTGAGCTTGTAAGTTCAGTTTGTTTTCCTAGAAGTCTATTTCCCCTTACCCCTGACCTCTAGAATTTCTTTATGTCTATCCCATGCATTCTTAAATCCCGTGATTGTTTCAGCCCCCACCACTTCCTCTGGCAGGGTGTTCCACCTGTCCACCACCTGCTCTGTGAAGAAATTCTTCTCATGTTTCCTCTGAATCGTCCTCCTCCAACTTCATCCCATGCCTCTAGTCCTGAAACATCTTTTTCGCTTAAAAATAGTGTTTTCCTGCACCCTGTTCCTCCCTGTAAGATACTTGTATGTCTCTATCATATCCCCTCTCTCCCTCCTCTCCTCCAGGGAGTATATGTTCAGTTCCTTCAACCTGTCTTCATAGGACTTGTGATGCAACCCATGCACCATCTTTGCCCTCCTCTGAACCTTCTCTACCCTGTCTATGTCCTTACGTAGGTATGGTCTCCAGAACTGTACACTGTACTCCAGGTGGGGCCTCACTAGTGTCTTGTATAGCGGAATTATGACCTCCTTTTCCTGCTGGTGATGCCCCTGCCTATACATCCCAGCATCCTATTTGCGTTTACCTGATGCCTTGTCACACTGTTTCTACCTTGAGGTCATCAGAGATGACAACCCCAAGATCTCTTTCCTGCTTGGTGCATGCTATATCCCTCACCCCCAACTGATATATTGTGCCAGGTTTTTGTGCCCCATATGCATTATCTTGCACTTTTGCATTGAATTTCAACTGCCAAACCCTTGACCATTCTTCAAGTTTCTGCAGGTCCCTTCTCATTCTGTCTCACACCTCTGGTGTGTCTACTCTGTTACAGAGCTTTGTGTCATCAGCGAACAGTGAAATTCTGCCTCTATATCCTGTGTAATGTCACTGATGAAGATGTTGAATAGGACCGTCCCAGCACTGATCCCTGTGGTACCCCACTGGTCACACTTCCCTCTGTGGAGTGACAGCCATTTACCACCACCCTCTGTGTCCTGCCACCCAGCCAGTTACCTACCCACCACACTACTGTCCTGCCCACACCCATATTCCCCAGTTTGTGTAATAGTCTTCTATGTGGCACAGTGTCAAAGGCCTTGCTGAAGTCCAGATAGGCCATGTCTACTGCCCTCCCTGATCCACCTCCCTAGTCACCCAGTCAAAAAATTCAATGAGGTTGGTCTGACATGACCTCCCCCTGGTGAAACCATGCTGCCTTGGGTCCTGTAGTCCATTGACAACCAGATGTTCCACCAATCTCCTTCAGTAGTGCTTCCATGATCTTTCCCACTACCGAGGTGAGGCTGACTGGTCTGTAGTTCCCTGCTTCCTCTTTGTTCCCACTTTTGTATAAGGGACTACATCTGCTGTCCTCCAGTCTTTGGGTACCTCCCTGTTTCCAGTGATTGGCTGAACAGGATAGCCAGAGGTTCAGCCACCACCTCTTAGTTCTTTAAGGACCCTGGGTGCACCCCATCTGGCCCCATTGCTTTATCAGCTCTTATTACTTCCAGTTCCTTCAGGACCCTTTCTCGTGTAAAGGGACTTGTGTCCATTTCTGCACCATTCTCACCCCTTCTACTCCCTTCAGACCCATTACCCCCCTCTTCCTTAGTAAAGACTGAGCAGCAATACCTGTTCAATATGTCAGCTTTACTGTTGTCATCCTCCACGCGGCTCCCATCCTCCCCCTTTAGTCTCACTATCCCTCCCTTTGTCCTTCTTTTTTCACTTATGTACCTGTAAAATGTTTTGTCCCTTTACCCACTGATTTTGCAATGTGTTCTTCTGTCTGAGCTTTGGCTTCCCTTACTGACTTCCCTGCCTCCCTTTGTTTCTCCTGGTACTTCTCCCTATCCCCTCTGCCTGTGTCTTTTGTATTGCCTGAATGCAATCTTTTTGGCTTTCACTTTCTTTGCTACCTCTTTGGAAAACCATAATGGTCTCCTCTTTCTTTTCCTCTTGCTAACCTGCTTAATGCATAATACTGTTGTTCTTATAATCCCCATTTTAAATACTGCCCACTGTTCCTCAATCCCTGATTCCTGTCCCATTCCCCTTAATGCCTCTTTCAAGCATCTCCCCATTTTCCCAAAGTCTGCCCCCCTAAAATCCAGGATACGTGTTTTTGTGTGGTTTGCTTCTGCTCTTTCTGTGATTTCAAACCACAATGACTGGTGGTCACTGTTACCCAGGTGCTCCCCCACTGTTACCCCCATCACACTGTCCCTGTTTGTGAGCACAAGGTCCAGTATTGCCTTCTGCCGAGTTGGTTCCATGACCAGTTGCTTGAGGAAGGCACCTGAAGGAGTCCAGGATAAATCTGCTCTAGTTGATGCTACTGCTGGGATGCTCCAGTCCACGCCTGGTATATTGAAGTCTCCAACCAGTACTACCTCACCTTGTCTGCCATCCTTTGGATGGCTAGCATCAGCTCCCTATCTGTTTCTTCCTCCTGGGCTGGTGGTCTATAGACCACACCTGTGCGGATGGCTGGCCCCATTTTCCTTTCCAGCTTAACCCACAGTATCTCTCCCCCATTTTGTTCCTCCTGGATCTGTGTGGCCCTTCTGTCATTTTTCACATACAGTGCCACTCCTCCTCCCTTCCTGCCTGCTCTGTCTCTTCTGAATATGTTGTAGCCAGGTATGGCCATCTCCCAGTCATGGTTATCATTACACCAGGTTTCAGTGATGGCCACAATGTCCAGGTCTGACTGTACCATGACAGCCTCCAGATCTTCCATCTTGTTGCTAAGGCTCCTGGCATTTGCACATGGCTTTCCATGATTTGACCTCCCTAGACTACTTCACTGTTCTACCAGCCCTTCCTTGGTTGTCATTTATCCCTGGTTCTCCTTGCTGTCTGCCTTTCTGCTGAATTTTGCCCCTTTCTGCTTATCCACCTTTGGACACTAATCTCCAACTTTTGCACACTGCTTTGCAGAGATAGCCACTCCTCTGGTTCACTGGTTCCATTACTAGCTGTGGGGGTGAGCAAGTAGGTACCATCCTTGCTGACCTGCCACCCGTTGCTAGTTTAAATGCTTGTCAATGTAGCATTAAAACTTATCATTGAGTGCTTGATTCCTCCAGGATGGATGCAGGCCGTCAGGCTTGAACAAACCTCCATCCTCCAGATGGGTCCCAGTCACCAATGAATCCAAACCCTTCCTCACAGCACCAGTTCTTCAACCATGAGTTAAAGTTCTGGTGCATGCACTCCATGCTCTCCCTTGCCTCTCACAGGTAGTACTTGAGAAAGTGACAGAAGTAGCTACTTGTTGAGACCCCCAGTTTCCTAAACTCTTCCTGAACTTCCTTTGGCTCCCATTTGCCAAGTCATTAGTACCTAGGTGGATAATGACATCCAGCTCTCCTCCTGTCTTGCCTTCCCAGTGATCCCCAGTATCTTCCTTCCATCCCTCCATGCCGTGGCACCTGGTAGGCACCTCACCTCCCTGTCCTCCCCCTCCTGTGTTCCTAGCTGGATCCCTCTTATGATGGAGTCCCCCACCAGGATTCACTTCCTCCTCCTCTGGGGTCCACTGCTTTCCCCACTGAGGTCACCTCCTTGCCTAACCTCCACATCCTTTCCTTCCACTTCCCTGGGTACCTCTATTTGGTTGTCCTCATTTGCCAGTGTGGCATATGAATTCTTGAGTGGAATAGGATCTGGGATGTGCTCTCCTGACTGCTCTAACCCTCCTGAGCCCACTGTCATCCAAGTGCTCCTCGTTCTCGGCATCCTTTGAGGCAGTTGCATTGGACTGGTGGTTCCTGGACAGGGTGATGGTACCCTGACCCAGTTTACTTCCGCTCTGAGTCTGGCTACCTCATCCCGCAGTCCCGAGATGCATACAGATAGGGCAGCACCTCAGTGTCCAGAAGGTCTGCCTGAATATGGCTGCCCCACAGCCACTGCATTGCACCACTCCCACATTATACTGCAATTCCACTACTTATCTGCTACTGAAGCTCTCTTTAGTTCGCTTTTTATTTATTTACAGTACTAAAAATCCTGTAACTGATCCTCAGATATATATTTTTTAAGGAAAAGAAACCAATAAATAAATAAATGAGTCAAAACACTTGTCGTGTTGAGGGTGGTCTTCTTCCCCTTATGCCCTCCTACTTCACACCTCTTTCTATACCCTGTGTTTAGCTCCGTCAATCAGATTTATCAGGGCATACAATTAAGAGTTGGGGGAAGGGGTGGGAGGGACAAAATTGCAGCAATTAAAGACAGCACAGAATTACGCCACCACTATTTTTTAAATTTTCAACAGCCCAAAAACAATTATAAGTAAAGACAACACAGAAAGAAAGTATAGTGTCACTACAAGCCTACAATCTAAGTTTAAAAGAAAAATACCAGTTACCATTTACTCTGAAGCACTGAATTGAATATGTTTCTTTCCTTCACCTTCTGGCTTCTTCTGAGAAGATGAACTTCTGTTTGCTGCTTTAACTGTGACTAAGCCCCACCTCCAGTTATCATGTAGCTGAGGTCACAGGCCAGACAATTAACACCCTTCACCCAGCTACAGGACAGTCAGACAAGCCAAGATAAAATTTGCAGCAATTAAAGACAGCACAGAATTACACCACCACTATTTTTTAAATTTTCAACAGCCCAAAAACAATTATAAGTAAAGACAACACAGAAAGAAAGTATAGTGTCACTACAAGCCTACATTCTAAGTTTAAAAGAAAAATACCAGTTACCAGTTACTCTGAAGCACTGAATTGAATATGTTTCTTTCCTTCACCTTCTGGCTTCTTCTGAGAAGATGAACTTCTGTTTGCTGCTTTAACTGTGACTAAGCCCCACCTCCAGTTATCACGTAGCTGAGGTCAGAGGCCAGACAATTAACACCCTTCACCCAGCTACAGGACAGTCAGACAAGCCAAGATAAAATTTGCAGCAATTAAAGACAGCACAGAATTACACCACCACTATTTTTTAAATTTTCAACAGCCCAAAAACAATTATAAGTAAAGACAACACAGAAAGAAAGTATAGTGTCACTACAAGCCTACAATCTAAATTTAAAAGAAAAATACCAGTTACCAGTTACTCTGAAGCACTGAATTGAATATGTTTCTTTCCTTCACCTTCTGGCTTCTTCTGAGAAGATGAACTTCTGTTTGCTGCTTTAACTGTGACTAAGCCCCACCTCCAGTTATCACGTAGCTGAGGTCAGAGGCCAGACAATTAACACCCTTCACCCAGCTACAGGACAGTCAGACAAGCCAAGATAAAATTTGCAGCAATTAAAGACAGCACAGAATTATACCACCACTATTTTTAAATTTTCAACAGCCCAAAAACAATTATAAGTAAAGACAACACAGAAAGAAAGTATAGTGTCACTACAAGCCTACAATCTAAGTTTAAAGAAAAATACCAGTTACCAGTTACTCTGAAGCACTGAATTGAATATGTTTCTTTCCTTCACCTTCTGGCTTTCATTTCTTTTCTACCTTATAAATGTGCCATCGCCTTGCTCTGTCAGTGGTCTATCTATTCATACTCATCTGTATTGCTCCTTATGCCTATCCATGTCTGTTTGAAGCCCTGCACTGTATTCATAGCCACCACTTCCTGGATGTAGGCCGTTCATGCATCCACCACCCTTTCTGTGAAAAAGAATTTCCTCACATTCCCCCTTAATCGGCCTCCCTCTAATCTCATGCTGTGTCCTCCTGTCCTGCTATTTTCTTATATTTAAACATGTTAGACTCTTTCACCTTCTTAATGCCCTTAAGGTGTTTGAATGTCTCTATCATATCACCTCTCTCCTTCCTTTGCTCAAGGGTATACATATTGAGCTCCATTAATCTGTCCTCATATGTCTTCTGATGCAGTCCCTGAACCATTTTGGTTGTCCTTTGACTGGACTGCCTCAATTTGGTTAATGTCCTTGTGAAGGTGTGGCCTCCAATACTGCACACAGTACTCCAGATGGGGCCTAACTAGTGTCTTGTAAAGAGGGATTATTACCTCCCTCTTACGACTTGTGATACCCCTACTAATACACCCTAACACCCCCCTAGCCTTACCTACTGCTTTAGAGGTCTGCTTGGATGGTTTCAGGTCATCAGTGTTGATGATGCCCAAGTCTTTTTCTTCCTTTGTGACTGCCAGCAACTCCCCTCCCAGCCTATATGTGGCTTCAGGGTTTCTCTTCCCTATGTGCATGATCTTGCACTTCTTTGCATTAAATCCCAGTTGCCACTCTTCTGACCATTTTGCTAGTTTAGCCAGATCTCTTCTCATTCTGCCCACCCCATTTGGATCATCTACTCTGTTGCAGATCTTGGTGTCATCTGCAAACAGACAAACCTTACCCTGTAGTCCATCTGCAAGGTCACTAATGAAGATATTGAAGAGGACTGGCCCCAGGACTGATCCCTGAGGTACCCCACTTGTGATTTGCATCTCTTCTGATTGTATACCATTTACCACCACTCTCAGTTTTCTGCCCGTCAACCAGTTTGCCACACAGTTGACTAACTTCTGACCCACCCCGAGTCTACCCAGTTGGGGATCTGTTCTCCAAATTGTCTGTCTTTGTTAACAAGCATTAGGTTTGACTGCTATGTTCTCAGAGAGAAGGTAGCAGTGATGCAAGTGTAGGGTTTCGTCATGAGCATTGACAGTTCTCTCAGTCCCTGCTACCCGCATTGACGGTGCCTGCATCTCAAGTACAGTCAAAGTAATGCTTTCCTTTAGTTGAGCAGTTTCCGTGAGAATTTTTTTCAACCTGTCTGATATGCTGGCCAGTTCACTAGCTAACTGATGTCTTTTTGCAGTGCCATTTTGCCGTTCCTGAGCATTCCTATGCATGTCTGACAGCCATGCTAAGTATACAGCTGCTGACTCCAGGTCGTAGGTGAGGGCCCTATCTGGATGAGAAACCTTGAGGTAAGTGCTCAGGATCATTGGTATCTCCATAGCTGTTAAAATGCAAAGTGTCCTGGGTTAAATGTGGTATCAAAATGAAGCCTTAGGTCGCAGGTTTGCAGCAGTCTAGTTTTTTAATGCCATTGAGACAGATTAGACCAAGGATGCAGCACATTAGAGAGCCTGTAGATGAGTCTCTAAAATTAAGCTGCCACCATCTTGCCTCGCAAGCTGTGACCCTCATTTATAAATAATAAATACACACTTGAAAACAACTTTAGTTAGTCTGTAAAAGCCTGTTCAAAAAGATGAATCTTCAGACCCCTCTTGAATGTTTCCACCAACAAGGTCTCCCTTACAGAGCTGGGAAGCAAGTTCCAGAGGGCCAGGGCCTGTTACTTCGATCACCAGAGGTCTTTTAGCCTGGCCCTTGGAACCACAAGAAGGCCCCTGCTGGAGGGAGAGGAGGGAGCGGACCGGAGTGGCAGGTGTAAGGAAATCAGTTAGGTAGCCTGGGCCAGATCTGTATAGGCCTTATAGGTGACCAAGCCCACATTGAAGATGATCCTGCACCTGACAGGCAGCTAGTGCAGACCTTGCAGAACCGGGGTCATGTGACGTGACCTAGGCAGGCCTATCATTAACCTGGCCGCTGTGCTCTGCACCAGCTGCAGCTAGTGGAAGGTCTCGCCACAGTCCCTGAATTACAGAGTGTTGCAGTAGTCAAGCCTGGAAGTAACAAAGGCATGTACTAGTAATTTGCAGGTCCTCAGGTAGAACTATGGGTTTAATCCGGGTGACATTTCTTAAGTGGTAGAAACCAGTTTGGACAACAGATAACAACTGAGCATCAAGCGTCAACCTATCATCAAGGAAGACACCCAGATTCTTCACCACAGAGAGAAAGCTATCAATGAGGTGGTGATCCGGACCAATCCTTTTGCCACCCCAGAGGCATTCTCATCATGCCCATGACCAGGCTTAATCACCAGGACCTCCATCTTGTTGGGATTCAGCCTCAACCAGTTTGAGGATATCTAGTCCTGGATCTCAGCCAGGCAATTATTTAGCACTTCTGCAGTGTCATTTGCTCCAGGGACAAAAGACATGTACAGTTGGGTATCTTCTTCATAGCTGTGAAAACCCAAACTATAATGTCTAATGTGCTCTCCCAGGGGTAGCATGTACACTGTGAACAACATCAGCGACAGGTTCGAACCTTGAGGAACTCCACATGGCAGGATCTTTAGGGAGGAGGAGACATTCCCCATCACCACCCATTGCTCCCTGCCCGAGAGATAGGACTCAACCAGTTGATGACAGTAGCAGTGAGTCCACAATATTCTCTAAGGTGATCCAAATGCACAGTGTGGTCCACGGTGTCAAATGCTGAAGAGAGATCGAGAAGAACATGAATTGACTGTTTTCCTCTGTCTCTTGCCCTGAGGAGGTCATTTTGCACCCTGGCCAATGCTGTTTCCGTGCTATGCCTAGCCATGAAACTGGACTGAAATGGGTCACAGATGTCACAGGCCATGAGGTGCACCTCATGCTGCAGTGCTACTATTGTCTCAACAACCTTCCCCAGAAATGGGAGGCCGGAGATAGGTCAATAAGTCGCCAGGATATCAAGGTCAAGTGATGCTTTCTTCAGGATGGGCCTCACCAGCACCTCCTTCAAGGCATCAGGAAAGACCTCCTCTGAAAGCAAGCACCAGATTATCCTGGCAAACACTGGACCAATGATCTTGGTGCATCCCACTAGGAGACAGGGCAGGCTGGGTCCAGTTCACAAAAAGTGGGCTGCAGCTTCGAGATCACCCCAACAACCTCAGCCACCTCCACTGGCCTAAACTCTTCCCAGACAATAGGAGTGCCTGTGTTCCTACTGGGTTGACCCTCGTAGGGCAGAACTTGCCCCACAGGGGAAGATCCCAGACCAAACAGAGGACACCCTGTCAGAGAAGAACTGAGCAAACTCATCACGCAATGCAACTGAAAATGCTTTTTTTGGCTGCATACAGACCGGATGAAGTTTTCTGTCCACATTCTGAAAAAGCTGAGCTGGTGTGTTCCTCCCTGTGGCCATGTCCCTGGACAGGAACACTGCTTTCATACAGTTTATTGACCCTTGGTACTCATGATAGTGAGCTCACATGGCCAGTCTGTCCTTCTCAGAATGTCATCTGCCAGCAATGCTCCAACTTCTGACCTGTGATCTTCATCTCCTTGAGAGCCACATCAAACCATAGGGGGTCTCAAGCAGGAAGATCTGGGTTGTATTCGGACCAGTGTGATGGCATGGAACTCTTCAGAGACAGTCCTATTATAGGCAGTAACCACCTCACCAATGCCACTCGCACATGCAGTGCTCACACCAGATAAATCTACTTCCACCAGAAGTCTCTCTGGGGACAATCACCTTAAAGGGGCGATAGCTGATTATCTCAACAGTGGAGGGACTATCAGAGGGGCTCCCAAATGAGAACTCCACCATGCAATGATTGAACCAAGTTACCCAATAAGTCTTGAGGTTTATAACCTCAAGCCCCAGCTAGAAAACCAGGTCCAAAGTGTTGCCATGTTGATGGGTCACAGGAGCAACTGCTTGTGTCAGACCCAGTGATGTCATCAACTGGAGGATTGTGACCAAGATGTGAGGATCAGTCATCAACCCAGGTGTTGAACTTCCCCAGAATTAACCATCTGGGGGCCTCTAACACCCTGTTAACAATGAAATCTGCGACCTCCTACAGGAAATCTCTCCCCTCACCCCAGAAGGTGGTAAACAAGGAGAATACTGGAGCCAGTACCTGTATCCCAATACACTGCCACACATTCAAAGAATGAGGTAGAATCCACTGGGTGCATGGAAAAGCTAAGGCTTGATCGAAAACAGATGGCCACCCTCCCACCCTTGCATTCCCTCCTTGGGCAGTGCACTACAGAGTACCCGTCGGGAATGGCCACCTCCAAAACTGGCCCAGCATCATCTCCTAGCCAAGCCTCTGTAATGCAAGCCAGATTGGTTGATGAAATCAAGTCCATCATAATTGCGGTCCTGTTTCTCATCGATCAGGCATTACACAGCATGGCCTGAATGAGACTGGTGGTGACTGCAGGCTCACTGGCTACCTGCCCACTCGGTCTTGTGGGAACCCTGTGAATGGGCACCAAACACATAACACCTCTTTCCTGGCTCCATTTAGCTCCAGAGCATCTCCTGCTCCTAACCACCCCAATACCGCTCACCTCCACCATGCCTTCAGTGCCCCGCCACCAACCTGGTCACTCCCTAGTAATACCCAACTCCTGACAGCATTTCACTGCTGTTGCTGGCATTAGGAGGTTGGTAAAGGGATGGAGGTTGCATAGCAGGGGTGCAGCGTAGACAATGCAGAGGGGTCTATAAATCCTACACATCTTCCGGCACTAACCACTAACAAAACCCTACTACAGCTAACATAAAATAAACCCACCCCAGATAAAATTCCTCAATAAATACCCCTCCCTGGGCTGAATCAAATAAAACAATAACTAACCCCTCCCATCCTACACAAAAAAGAAAAAAATATGCAAATACCCAAATAAAACAAAAATAAAACAGAGAACTACCCCTACCTCTCTTTACAACCCCAAAACCCTTCCCAAACTCACCAGCATACACTAACACAGGGCTTTAAATAATTGATTAGCAGTTTTTTTCTTGGGACTATACTAACTGTACAGAAAGTATTTATATAGATTTTCTAGAAGTGCTGTGTTTGTTAAACGCAGTGAAGCAAGAGCCATGCATTTTCACAAAGATTTAGCACTTTTATGAGCAAAACGCTAATCAATTTTTAGAGTTAAATAAATCCCTGTAACAAATTACAGTATAAAACAACCCAAATATATTATTAGGAGAATCCAAAATCAAAGTGCTGTGGAGAGTAAAGCTCAAAACGTCCAGCTCCTTTTAGGGAACAATGTCCAAATAACTAACTGCAGATGAATGTCACTTAAATGGTCTCCAACAGTAAAACCTCAAACAGGATTCACAGTAATCAGAAGTTTTCTTCAGTAAAGCTCCCACCAGTACTGAAGTAAATGGCCCAGTAGGAAATGGTACTCTCACTGCTGTACTCTGAGGGTGCCAGTGCAGTTTTTAAACTGCTTAGACCTTCTCTGATTTTCCCAGACACAGATGGCACCTCCCGGAACTGGGACCAGCTGTTTCCCAGAACTGCTAAGCATTGGCAGTCTATTTGGAGTGACCTTTATTATTATGTCACTCAAGATAGATTAAGGCTGATGCAATTTAATATTCTCAATCATGTATATTTCACCCCGCAGAAGTTGGTATGCACGGGACGGTTGCCCTTGCCAGACTGCACTCGGTGTGGCCTGGATGAGGGTACCTTTTTTCATATTCTGTGGGATTGTCCTAAAGTAGCTCCTTTCTGGAGCATGATCGAGGTCAGAGCCAATCCTCTTCTTGGGCTTGTGACAGGTAGTTCCTGCCACTCTTGAGGACTGACCTTTTCTTAAATCTGTTGCAACAGTTCTTCTATTTTTTTGCCTATTTTTACAATTTCTAGTCCATAAGGTTGGCCATCTATGGGCACCCCTTCCCCTTTCTTGACTATGCTATGGTGTCCTCTTTAATTTTTCTTTTCCCTCTCAGGTCCTCGTGCAGGGAGGTTATTGTGGTGACCTCCAAGTGTATGTAAAATAGATTATGTTTATCATTGTTGGATTTAGTATATAATAGCACTATGTCATAAAATACCTTGATGTATGTACCTTATGTTTATGAAACCTGTAAACATTGAAAATACTATGGCACTAGGTGTTTTTGATAATGGTAAAAAGCACTATATGACTATTACAGAAATTAAATTAGTTGTGCTGTTTAAAATGGATGTAAATTGCTGTAAACTGAACAAGTCTAAATGTGGTGATTTGCATATATCCCATGATGCTTTGCATTATGGAAGTATGTATGATGTTGTATTTCTTTGAAACTTGATTTGTTGCCAATGCCCTTTGTGGTAAACTTTCTTTCAGTGATTCTGCATTGAGGTTCTTTGTCTTTAGCTTGTTTTCTTTTTTTTTCTTTTTGGGCCCCCACTACCCAAGCAAACGGGGCCCACATAGGGGTGGAGGTTACATCTTGACTGGTAAGTTAGATCAGAGATCAGTGTCAGTAGCTGCTGGCTAAGTGCAGAGAAAGGACATTCATAGTCTGTTGCTGCAAACTGATGTACTGAAAAAGTAATATGCTATTGCAGAAGGTTATTTCTTGTATTTTAAATAAACATCACACTGAGTTTGTGTGTTGAACCTGAAGTTTGGTGTCTGGTCCATCTGTTATCCCACAACCCCTACACAGGGCTGCATGGTCTTTTTAACCCCTGAAGCCTGTGTCCTTGGGATTTTGCCTCCATCTCTGTCAGGGAACGTTGATTTCATATGGTTATGATACCTCTTTCCCTGAAGAAGGTGGTTCTTTAGCATTGGCTGGACTACACTGTCATCACTTATCAAGAAAGATTACAGGAATTGTTATTCAGTCTCAGGGTTGAACACCTGATAGTGAGCCTCTGGCACTGACTTCCTAGTTTTGAAAAGAAGTGGGGTAACCCCGTACACCTTATGTACTGTATAGTGTCGCAGGATATTCGTTGTGACTATTATATCCTGACTGGCTTCCGGTTTTGAGTTATGATTTTGTCTTACTATATCTTTAGTCTGTGTCTTCATGTTATTGTATTTTTCATTTGTATTAATCAAGTGGTAGCTCCATTGAGTAGTAGCTCCACCGGGGTGGGGGAGTAGGATGTGGTGGGGGGGGGATGAGAGCATTGTATTGTACTGATTTTCCTCTGGTATGTCTACTTTGGTTGTCTGGCTGTTCAATATTTTTTATTTATTCAATTAAAAAAAAAATAAACTGCTTAAACCAGAGGAAAAGAATAGTGGGGATTTTGGGGAGCCATTATTCAAACACCCTCTATACTGCTCTCACCAGCATTGGGGTAAACAGTTCCAGCAGTGTGGTTCAAACACACAGAGAGCTCTTACCCTCAGGTCCAGGACTTAGGCAGTGTCTCTGAGAATGCCCAACACTGCTCTCACCAATGTTGTCATAATAACCCAAACAAAATGGAACAGATGGTTAAATTCAGGAAGCATTACTCACACCTGATACGACGGAGTATATTCAAATACCTGATTACTCTGAGCAGCTGAAATGTCCACTTCAGTTGTAGGTCACAAAACACTCACTCACTCTGTTCATTCCGGCCATGGCTCACAGTCCGAGCCAGCATGGCAGCAGTAATTTCCAACTGTTCAGGGAACTCTTCTCTTATAGACTGCAAATTCACTGTTCCAAACAGGTCTCCTTCTAACAATGCCAACGATGAGAAATGGTGGGGAAACAGCAAAGCAGATGCTGGAGTTGAACCTCAACAGGCTCCTCAGTCTCCACTCCCTGGCAGTTACTCCACAACACTTTACAAATGATCTGCTCTGAAAACAAAAACACTGACTCCTAAAGCTAAATCACTAGCCACCCCTACCCACACCTTGTACACTACTCCTTACTGCTAATTAAAAACAATTGAAAACTTAACTAATAAAACACTGGATACAACAAACAGTCTCAGAGTTTAGGATTCTCCTAAATGAGTCTCCTAATGAGGAAACTGAGGTGTGCCTATGAAAATGGCAGTGATGTGCTGGTATGGAGAGTGAGGTCAGAAGTGGTGAAAGATGGGAAACCTTCCCCCCTTACATTCCGGTAATGGAAGAGTTTGTTCTTGTTGGTTCCCATCTCTCAAGCTATTAACAGCTCCATGAACCTCCAGTACTACTCTCCTGTATTTTTTTGTATTTATTTTATTTATTTATTTCTTGGAATGCAATACGTTTGAGCTAGAAGCTCGTTTACAAAGGTTCAGCATCCCTGAAAATATAATTCAGACAAAACAGTACACAAGTACTATGTTACGATATCCTGTGAACAAGGCAAGTACAATTGAGCTCTTACAAAAATGGTGACTCAATTATTGTGCCTGTGTTCAGGGCTACCTGGCAGGATAGAGACTGGATACCTGGGTGGGTGAGGGAGGGTGACGGGAAGCAAGCGCATATTCACGCGCGCACATGTGAGGGAAGGGGGAGGAAGGGGAGGAAAGGTATGTGGGTGGTGGGCAGTTGCTGAGCTGGTCTGCTAGTGTGGTGGGGAGGGTGGTCAGTTGGGAGGTGCAGGGTGCAAGGTTTGTGTCTGGAGCAGTGCATTTTTTTTGTTGCCGGCAGGCAGCTTGTTTTTTTTTAAAGTATTTCACCTCCGACATGCACCCGCTGGAGTTAAGAATCCTTTATGGCAGTGTACCCCGCATTAAAAAAATTCAGTTCTCGGACACCCTCTTGCCATCCGCTATGAGTGCGCATCGCTGAAATTAATTTTTGGCGATGTACACTCACCCAAATGGCAATCACTATTCCGCGATCACCATCATGCCATACAGAACCATAGGGTAAAATATGTGTGTATAACAAAAATAAACAGAATAATAGATAAATAAGTGTATATTACAAGGCAGTAATACCATCAAGAGGTTTTGGGGACATGGAACCTCGAGAGCAAAGCTCAAGAGTTCCTAAAGTCCCCAAAACCTCGAGATCGTATTACTGCCTTCTAAAACACTTATATTTCTGTTATTTTTTGTAATATATGGACTGTAGTATTATCAGCACAAATGATAGTATTATCACTTTTCAGGATAGTATTATTGAGAGTAGTGATGTATTACTGGGAAATTTTTGTATAACTTGGTATAGTATTATTGAGGCTTATCCATATATTACAAGTTAATTATATACATTTTTTACAGACAGTAATGAATCAGTCAAAGTTGACCTTGTCAGACTGCATGGTAGGTGTAGGATGGAGATGAGCAGGGTAGGTAAGAAAGGGTGGAGGTGCAGGAGGGGTGGTGAGGTGGGGTGAGTAGGTGGAGTAGGCAGGACGAGAGTCTTGGTGGGAGGCTGGAGAGAAGGGGTATATAGGGGTGGCAGTCACAGCTACAGAGAGTGGTAAGGTGTTGGTGAAGGTTTCTCTTGAATGGTCCGTGGAGTCATTATGTCAGAGGGAAGGTAATTTAGCCAACAGGGCACACAGTAGACAAAGGACTGCTGTGCTAGAGATGTACAGCAGAAGAGGAATTGTCAGGAGTTTCTAGACATGCCTTGTGTCCAGTGGGGATTAGTAGCTGGATAACGGAGGTTTTGGATGGGGGGTGGGGGCCTAGGCATGTTTTCTTCCCCAGAAGGCAGACCTGGTATTTTATCCTGCCCTGCAGGTGCAGCCAGTTGGTCTGTACATACAAGTCGCAGGTATGGGTAAGTTGGTGTGTTCCAGTAATTCCCCTACAGGACTTATTTAATGCCAACTGATTCTTAAGAGTTGTGTCAGAGGCAGCAAAATACACCACCAACCCATAATCATTAATAGAGAGGATTGAACTGTTCACTGCGATTCATAGCACATTTGAAGTCATACAATAACAGTGCCTATATAGGATATGGTGTTGACAGCCTTAACAACATGGTCAACTTGATAGGCGAAGGATAGAGATCTCTCGAGAGCTACCCCTCGAGATTAGCTTAATCTGGTTCAAGGTCAGTTGGCATTCATCTGTATCCCCCCTCCCCCGGGTCGTGCCTGAAAATAGTCAGAAATTGTCTAGTGCACTTACCCGGTCAACAAAAGCTAAATAAATAAATTTGAAGTATTCTCCTGTTCTGATGGGGTTTGCAAGCTGTTATGAAGTGTGAGCTGATGTGATTTATGCTTGCTATTGGGGTTCCCGAGTAACATGATCTTTGCTTTTTTATAGTTTATCAGGAACTTGTGTTTGGAGAACCAGGCCTCGACTGTCAAGAGGTTTTTCTGAAGCTGTGTTTCCAGTAAGTGCGGTTCAGGTTTACGGGAAAAAAATGACGTCATTGTCCACATAGAGAAGTATGTTTTCAGTGTAGACTTGGGTGAGGTGATAAAGGAAAAGACTAAAAAGTAGAGGGCCTAAAATTGACCTTCCGGGGACACCCGTGTGCAATTGTCTGCAGTCAGAGAGAATTGCATTGATTTTGACCTGCTGCGACATGTTTCTATGATAACTTTTGAACCACCGAACCACTTCAGCTGAGAGCCCCATGGTGAAGAGTTTGTTGAGTAGTACAGTGTGGTTGACATTAGTGAAAGCTTTCATGATGTTGATGTATATTGCCCTCACTAACTGGTTTCGATCTAGGGCACCATGAATGAAGCCAGAGTACTCGACCAGTGCTGTGGTGGTATTGTCGGCCTTCTGAAAAGCATGTTGTTGGGGACATTGGATCTGATAATTCTCGAGGCAGTCAACCATTTGGTCAGAAACAGGGCACTCCAGGGCCTTGGGGGGGGGGTAGGATTGTTGGGGATCAGTAATTAGTATGGAGGGCTTGATCACTATTTTTGTGGTGTGATCGCTGCTGCTTTCCATTTGTGGGGGAATTGTGCAAGTTGTAGGGATAAGTTCAGTGGTTTAGTTAATGGTGGTAAGACTACGTCCTGGGTAAGGGAATTTAGTTTAAGGTCTAGGGAGTAACTGCTCTGTCTTGATTTGCCTTGCACACATTGGAGATATTTTTGGCCTCAACCATGGAGATTTTCTTGAAATAGAAGGAGGGGTGCAGAAGGAGACCCATGCCTTACAGGTCTTTCATCCTCAGTGTTATCCTTGGGTACATCAAAGAAGTTGGGGGGGGGAGTAGCACACTTCTGAGGTCAGAGAAAGTGGTATCTTGCAAAACCTTATAATTCAGAAGAGGGGAGTCATCAGCTCATGCAGTGGTAACTGCTAACACAACAAGTGGAAGCTTAAGGGTATGGTAGATCATGGAGAAACCTAAGTCAGTGTACTAGCCAGCACTGAATGATGCAACAGCAGTGAAAAAAGCAAGAGGCTTGCCTTCAACAGCACGGAAGGGAAGTCCGTTGCTGGCAACCATTAGGAGTATTAATGTTTAATAATGTTTGTCAGCAGGTCAGATTCTGTATAGAAAACTGTGATATGAAAAATCTTAGGGAGGCAATATAGCACAGTGGTTTAAGGCTCTGAGCTACAAATCTGGTGACATCCAGCAGACCAGACCTGGGTTTGAATCCCACAGCTTCCACTTGCAGACTGTGTGACCCTGAGCAAGTCACTTAACTTCCCTGTGTTCCCAGGCCACACCTTTAAAAAAGCCTTCAGCTTAATGTGCTAGTCCTGGTCAAACAACTAACAGTAGTGGGGAAGATCATGGAAGCACTACTGAAGGGGAGATTGGTGGAACATCTGGTTGTCAATGGACTACAGGATCCAAGGCAGCATAGTTTCACCAGGGGGAGGTCATGTCAGACCAACCTCATTGAATTTTTTGACTGGGTGACTAAGGAGGTGGATCAGGGAAGGGCAGTTGACATGGTCTATCTGGATTTCAGCAAGGTCTTTGACACTGTGCCCCAAAGAAGACTATTACACAAATTGGGGAATGTGGGTGTGGGCAGGACAGCAGTGCAGTGGGTAGGTAACTGGCTGGGTGGCAGGACACAGAGGGTGGTTGTAAATGGCTGTCACTCCACATAGGGAAGTGTGACCAGTGGGGTACCACAGGGATCAGTGCTGGGACCGGTCCTATTCAACAGCTTCATCAGTGACATTGCTCAGGACCTAGAAGGCAGAATTTCACTGTTTGCTGATGACACAAAGCTCTGTAACAGAGTAGACACACCAGAGGGCGTAGACAGAATAAGGAGGGACCTGCAGAAACTTGAAGAATGGTCAGGGGGCTGGCAGTTGAAATTCAATGCAATGAAGTGCAAGATAATGCATATGGGGCACAAAAACCCTGGCACAATATATCAGTTGGGGGGTGAGGATATAGCATGCACCAAGCAGGAAAGGGATCTTGGGGTTATCTATCATCTCTGATGACCTCAAGATAGGGAAACAGTGTGACAAGGCAGCAGGTAAAGCAAATAGGGTGCTGGGATGCATAGGCAGGGGCATCACCAGTAGGAAAAGGGAGGTCATAATTCCACTATACAAGACACTAGTGAGGCCCCACCTGGAGTACAGTGTACAGTTCTGGAGACCATACTTACGTAAGGACATAGACAGGGTAGAGAAGGTTCAGAGGAGGGCAACAAAGATGGTACACGGATTGCATCACAAGTCCTATGAGGACAGGTTGAACGAATTGAATATGTACTCCCTGGAGGAGAGGGAGAGAGGGGATATGATAGAGACATACAAGTATCTTACATGGAGGAACAGGGTGCAGGAATACACTATATTTACAGTAAACGAAAACGATGTTTCAGGACTAGAGGGCATGGGATGAAGTTGGAGGGAGGATGATTCAGAGGAAATGTGAGGAAGGATTTCTTCACAGAACAGGTGGTGGGCAAGTGGAACACCCTGCCAGAGGAAGTGGTGGGGGCTGAAACAATCACGGGATTTAAGAATGCATGGGACAGACATAAGGGAATTCTGAAGGTCAGGGGTAAGGGGCAACAGACTTCTAGGAAAACATAAAGTAAACTTAGAAGCTCAAATGGGCAGACTGGGTGGACCGTAGGCCCTTATATGCTGACACTGTCTATGCATCCATGGTTACACTGTTCACCACAGATTCAGGGAGGAATTCCATGTTGTCACCACCCGTTGATTTAGCCATCTGCCTCTCTCTTGCTGGTTTTGTATTGTTCACCCTTGAGCTGCAGTTTGTACTTCCTAATATCTCTGTTAAGTGTTTTCTTTTCTAGTCCAACACACTCCCATAGACTTTGTTCCTTGAATGCTGTCTATACCAAACACAAATTGTTTCTTAAGCTTCTGTATTTTAGCGAATATAATTTTAGTTTGTCTAATCTGTTTTCACATGACAAGTTAGCAAGGGTGTTAACTCTTTTAGTAGCCCTTCTCTGAGTCATCTCTAATAAATTAACATTGTCTGAAATTTGTGGAGCCCAAAAGGGGACACAGTACTCGAGAAGGGGCCTAACCAATGTGCCACGCAATGGCATTAGAACATTTGCATCTCTGTGTAGCCCTTCTCCAGTGCCGTCCTGGAGAGCTCCACTACCCCAGCCTGGGTTCTTTCCCAAAAAAGAGTAAATAAAAATGGTGGTGCCTTCTCCCAGAGTACATTTTAGTGGATCTGACTGCTTGCAGTACAATCCCTTGGGATGTCATACCAACCCACCTCCACAACAGTTACTCTGGACATGGACTTATCAAGATTCGTGGTTCAGATATTACATTTACTTTTTACCTTTTTCCATCTCATCCAATAACATATTCACTAAAATTAGGCTCGGAATCATCTCTGCTGTAAAACAATAATGGGGAATTGGGGTAGGTGGAGTAGAGTTCAAGCAAACATTTTAAAGATTTGTATTTACCCAAATTCACATTTCACTTTGATTCAGTCCCGTACTATTTCAATCAATGCAGCCATCATCTCTGTCAAACTAGCTAACTGCTTCAGGAGCCCAAGCCCAGACCCACAGGTTCCAGTCCATTAACACCCCGCAGTCCTTCACTGGGTACCCAGATTCTGGCTGCAGGCCTGAGGTGCAGCTGATAGTGTTGGTGGACTTGAAGAAGCTTGATTATAACTTTTTACAATTTTTTTCCCCTTGACTCTACCTGCAGCCCTAGTGTGCTTGCTTAACTATTTACAGTCCCCAGGCACAGGGCAATTCCTGCTTTTACTCACTGTTCTGCAGAATCAGTCCTTGGATGGCACAGTTCACTGAAGGTCTGGGGATGGATGGCAACACAGGCAGCACCAGGCTCCAGTGCTTGAACAGGGGAACAGGCTGCAGCTTGCTGTCTTATTCTCTTGCTCACAGATCTTGCAGTTTGTCCCCTTTGACCCATTACAGGCTCCTCTGCACAAGGTCTGCAAACTACAGGGGACCCAGAACATGGAGTGGCACCACAGCCTGGTTCACTCAGATCAGAGCACCTGCACAAGGCCTAACAACTACAGGGGACCCAGAACATGGACTGGTACCACAGCCTGGTTCACTCAAATCAGAGCACCTGCACAAGACCTGTCAACTACAGGGGACCCAGAACATGGAGTGGCACCATAACCTGGTTCACTCAAATCAGAGCACCTGCACAAGGCCTGCCAACTACAGGGGACCCAGAACATGGACTGGCACCACAGCCTGGTTCACTCAAATCAGAGCACCTGCACAAGGCCTGCCAACTACAGGGGACCCAGAACATGGAGTGGCACCACAGCCGTGTTCACTCAAATCAGAGTGCCCTAGCTCTCGAGTATAAGAACCGTGATCCCCTGCAGTGGCAGACCCCACTTGATGGGGGTTAGCGACTTCTCTGCCTGGCCCTGGGTGTCAGCAGAAACATTCAGTACATTCCCTTCTGCTGCTTCTCTTTCACTTTCCTGCCATGGTGTGTAGCCACAGCAATCGGTTCTCCACAGCAGTCTCTTTTCCTTGCTGTATCACAGGAGCAGAAAACAGGCACCCATCCCCAAAAAGCACCTATCCCTCCTCCTGCTTATTATAGTCTTTCAACTTCAACACAGCCACATTCTTGCTCCGGCTCACATGTGTTACCTGGTTCACGGACAACTCGTTGCCGTTAATTTGGTTGCCATAAAGTCGGAGCAGACAAGTGGCAGCAGATAATAAATTGCCGCGGTCAATCTTGTTGTTATAATTTCATAGCCACATCTTTACCATGACCAGATGTCCATGCTTTTGTGTCAGTAGACACTGTAAAATTGTCACCCAAAAATGATTTTGGAGGTGAGTGGGAAGAGGAGAGGGGAACCGCACACACAGAATAGCATGTACTACATGTATTGTCAGCAAATGACAATCGAAGTCCACCACCAACAAAACTAAGGATTACTTACAGACTCAAAACACTTTCTTACTTGTCTATGCTGCTTACCCATATTTCTGACTCGGGGCACAGACTACACTATCATGTTGGTAAGAGATTCCTCTTCCCAGATGTAACTAATTCTGGTAATTTTAACACTGGTGTACACAAAGCACCTTTTTCCTCACTTTTAAAACCCCTTTTAATGATTTAATGATTAAATGATTCGAATACTGTAATATATAAAGCACCTTTTCCTTGATTTTACAAATTGATTCTGAAAACTAAAACTGTGCCCCTTATTTTGTGATTTTGCTTGTTACTATGGAGTGCAGTTGCTAGCTATCATGACTCGTGATGCTCACTAAGAGAATAGGCAACAGCAGGGGATCATTTTGCGATGTACCTACAGGAGACCTACAAAACAAAGTACGGGTGAAACAGGTAAAGTGACTCCCTTGTGTGCTTCATTTTGGGAGACTGCAGTGCAACCACTGTACAGGTGAAACAGGTAAAGTGACTCCATTTTGTGCTTCATTTTGGGAGACTGCAGTGCGACCACTGTACGGGCGATGACAACACTAGTGTAATGATTGTAGTAGCGTTTACTTTACATTGCTACTAACAGTCCACTACAACTTCTCCATGACGAATTGTCCGGGGACTAATTGTCCGTACCCCATATTACCTGTACTCACAGTCCCTTTTTTCACTGTGCAGATACTTAGCAATTTTCTGGATTGAAGAGGCTTCCTCCTTGATCTCTTCTCAGTGCATTTATGTTCTCTTGTTCCTCATCATCTGTACTCCATCTTTCCCTAGGCTTAGATGCAGCCTTTGTTCTTTTTCCAGGGTTAGAACGCAACGTTGGTCTTTTTCCAGGCTTAGACCCAACCTTTGTCCTTTTAGTCAGGCTCAGGACACAACCTCTTCTCTCTTCTTTCCACCACTCAGATACACTTTCAATTCTGCTCAAATTCCTGTCATCTGCAGCTTCCTGTTTTTCCAGTTGAGATGCCTTTATCTGACCTCTGTGATGCAATTTCAGAACAACACAGAGTCCATTCTCCTGCAGCTTTTCTCTTTCTCTTCAAAAGCTGCTGCTTTAACAAACTTTTCTCTTTTTTCTCTCCAGCTTCTCTTTTCCTGATGGGGCAGACACTCCCTTCCTTGGGGGCAAATTGTTAGCAGCCCCCCAGGCAGGCCTGTTCCACCGCTGCATTCTCTCCAGGGGCAGGAGCCCCCTCCTTCTGGAGGAGCTCTCACCAAACTGACTCAAACTCCTATAGTCCTTGTTTCATTGGGAGCCCTTTCCTTGCTCCCCATTGGCTTGAGCCACTGTCCTTAGGCAAAAATTAATATGCATGAGGCTCCCACGATGCCTTATTGGTGCGAAAAAAGGCACCTAAATGTTCCCTGGTCTTTTCCCCCAAAAAGTCCTTTCACACAGTACCAGAGTCATTGGCAAGAATCCTGGCTCAGTGGTTGGCTGGCTAATGTCACATGGCTGCAAAACATGGTGGTCATTATAGACAGTGCCCACAGTTTAAACAGTATCCCAAAGTTTCAAGTGTCACTGCAGCTAAACCCTTCATATTTATTTTCATTGTCCCCACACATGTGTAGCCACTTGTGTGTCCTGTTATCTGACTGCAATCATTAACATTTTCACTGAGCCCATTTCCAATCACTGCTGCTGTTTCTGATTGTTCCCAGGCAGCACACACATGTATAGCCCCACTGTATTCTCTGGCTGCAGTCCATGGACCCTTTTGTTTAATTATACCCCATGGGCTGACAGCCTTTCCATTTTCCCAGCTGACATATCTTTATTTATTTTATCAATTCCTTCTCTCTTGGTTGCCTTGTCCTGTAAACTAAGATCTCTGGTCCCACTCTTGCTCTGTAACGGGACGGGACCACCCAAGGGGCAACCCAAATTGGCTGCAAACGACCACACAAAAATGCACTTATGCACATGTGCAGAGCTTGCTGGCACCACAGTGTCCTTTACAAAGCTAATGATTCCATGCTACGCCTCCTCTCGCCCCACTCTGTCTCTCTCTCTCTCTCTAAAACCATCATGGGGTCCAGCAGGAGAAACCAGGACAACAGGGGACAAGCAGAAAAACTGGAACCCAGGCTAAAAAAGAATGGGAGGTGGAACCAAAACTCCAGAGAAAAAACAGCCCTTTTTGGGGGCTTCCAGGTAAGCCCCCAACGGGGAGGGTTACATCTGTTTTTAAGTGCCTTAGTATACAGCCGAGTAGTTTGTTACCCTTGTTAACAACTTCTCTGGTATGGTGTGTAAATGACAGGTCATTTATAATTAGTATTAAAAAAGCCTTCTTTTTTCTGTTGCTTCAAGTTCCTTTCCATTTAACACATACTTGGCCATTTTGTTTTTACTTCCAAAATGCATGACTTTACATTTATCCCTGTTAGACCTTAGTTTGTTGGTTTTGGCCTGGTTCTCTAATTTACATGGACCATTCTGAAGTTGTGCAGTGCCAGTTTCACTGCTGGCAATGGCACCTAATTTTGTGTCATCTGCAAATTTGCAGATTCATGATGATGAAGACGTTTGTAGTGATTCTATGAAATCATTGAAAAGAGATGGTCCCAGAAATTATCCCTGCATGACTCCTCTAGTCACAGTTCCCCAATCCGAAATATACCCTGTAATACAAACTCTCTGCCTTCTGCTTTTAGAACAGGAGTTAATCCACTTGACCAAGTTTATACTGAATTTATGATCAGCTAGTCTCTGAACTAGTTTTTGTTTATTTAGTTATTAATTCATTTATTTAAAAATTGATAACCGGGAAAAGCACTATAAGCCGAAACTCATTTCCAGGTGTGACCCGGGGGGAAGGGGAACAACAGGAGTAGTGCACAGAAGACAGCACTAAAAATACATAGATGAAAGATGAGTCATGGTTACAAGACCCAGTTACAGTGCAAACAAGCATTTGTCAGTGCCGAATGTTGACTGCTTATATGTGCTGTTTAGGTGTTTGGAAGGGAAAGTACCATGCCTAAGAATTGTCACGTGCCCCCCCGACATCCACTATTTCTTTCTGTTCAGTATTCACAGAAGAGGGGGAGGGACAAGGGCCACAGCAGTTGCAAAGGCATGAAGAGGTGGACAATAGTCCATTCACAGGCAGAAGAATCCTGCAGAAGGTGAGTAAATTAACAGTGGACAAAGCGAGAGGACCAGATGGCATACACCCAAGGACATTAAAAGAACTGTGAAGGGAGATAGCAGTACCTCTGGCAGCCATGTTCAGTGAGTCATTCAACACAAGGGTGGTACCAGAGAACTGGAGGAGGGCACATGTGGTCTCTCCATAGAAATCCAGCAGTAGGGAGTAGGTGGGGAACTATAGACCAGTCAGCCTTACTTCAGTAGTGAGGAAGATCATGGAGACATTGGATAAAGAAAGGATAGTGGAGCATCTAGAAGCCGTCAGAGGCCAGGACCGTAGGCATCATGGATTCACAGTGGGGAGGTCATGTCAGACAAATCTCTTTGACTGGGTAACAAAGGAAGTAAATCAGGGTGGGGCAGTGGACATCGTTTACCCTGATTTCAGCAAATTCTTTGACACCATCCCACATAGGAGACTGATAAACTAGCTGAGCAGGCTGGGCATGGGGGAAAGGGTGGTAAAGTGGGTTAGAAACTGGGTAACAGACAGGAGGCAGAGAGTGGTGGCAAACGGAGCGCAGTCTGGGGAGAGGGGGTGACCAGTGGGGTGCTGCAGGGATTGGTTGTGGGGCCAATCCTGTTCAATGTCTTCATAAGTGACATTGCAGAAGGGCTGAAGGGAAAGGGCTGCCTGTTTGCAGATTACACCAAGATCTGTAACACAGTGGATACCCCAGAGGTGGTGGAGAAAATGAGGAGGGGCATAAGGAAGGTTGAGAAATGGTCTGAAGACTGGCAACTGAAGTTTAATTCAAAAAAGTGAAAAATTATGCACCTGGGACACAGAAGCCCTGGGGAAAGGTACAGGATGGGGAGGGGGAGTTGCTGACAGTCACAAAGAAGGAAAGGGACCTGGGAGTTCTTATTTTAGATGACCTGAAAATGTCAAAGTGGTAAGCATCCAGGAGGGCCAGGGCATTCTGGGGTGCATAGGCAGGGGTATCACCAGCATAAGGAGGGAGGGAGGTAGTGATGCCATTATATAAAACCATGGCCAGGCTTCACAAGGAGTGCTGTGTGCAGTTCTGGAGGGTGCTCCTTCAGAAGAATATTAACAGGATGGAGATGATCCAGAGAAGGGTGAATAAGATGGTACAGAGCTTGCAGCACAAGACTTACGAGGAGAAATTAAGAGACCTCAATATGTAGTCAGTGGTAGACAGGAGGGAAAGAGGGGACATGATAGAAACATTCAAGTACCTCAAGGGTATAAATATAACTCCTGAGAAGCAGGAGACAGCTGCTACAGGCACATGTGCCAGCTTCTGTGCGATATTCTTTTGTTCTTATAAATCTGTAATCGCCAGTATGTCAGTAACCACATGACCACACTGCCTTCTTTAGGCAATTTTATGCTGGCTGATGCCTGGTGTCAGATGGCAGACAGAGGGCTCACTAGCTTGTGTTGCCAATTGAAAAGCTTCATAGAGTGTTCTTTTACTGGTAAGCTTTTTGGAAAGCTGGTGAAGGTCTCACAATTTTTATTATGATTTTATCTCCTTATGTCTGTCCCCTTTTGCCCCCCCCCCCATCCCCACACCTGAACAGTCATCAGTGGCCAAAGTTGCAGTCATCTTTTTATTTCTTTATTTATTGAAATTGTTTCACCAGTAAAGGCACACTGAGCAAAAAGATGCTAATCTCCCAGTACAACCTGGGGTGCAATGGGAGATAACTCGCAGGTTATCAAGAAGTTACATATAACAAGGGTAAAGTAAATCAACAGATGTTCAAGTTACAGTAATACAGTAGACTGAAGTTTCTGTTGTACAAGTTACAGAGGTAGAGTTATGGGGGATACATGATGCCCAGGAGTGAGATTTGGAAAATATTCTCACTCCTGCAGAGTGAGTATACAAAGCTCACAATGCAGGAGTGAGAATATTTAAAATATCACATGATCTGGGCATCATGTGTGCAATTTATACAATAGGGTTCATTTTTTTCTGGTTTCCTAATGTGTATTTCATGGTTTTGTGGTGTTACACAGAGTCTTTTGTGTGTGTGTGTGTATGAGGCGGGGTTCATGCTGAGGACCTGTAATAGCATAGTAGAGATTAGTATTTCCTTTGGCAGTTTTGTTCTGATGTATGTCCTGCAAATGAGCTGTTTGAAAGCATTGCATCTGATGCTTGGAGAAAAGATATGTTTCTCATGCTTCCGACAGCTGTGTGTAATTATCTTTTATGTCGGGTGAATGTGGTGCAGGTGTTTAAGGTTTGGTTGCTATAGAGCTCTGACATATGCACAGTGGCAATATCAACTAGTAACATACGGAGTGTATGTATAAATGTAAGATTTTACATTTATACACATCCTGCAACCATCATCAGGCTGTTTATTCAACTGGGGTGAGAAATATGTGTTTCTATCTAACTCAATGTCAGCTCACCCCTATTGTATGAATGGTTTTACAGATGCAAGATGAACACAGGTAATACATTCAATACAGTTCAACAAACAGCACAAGGAAGGCATAGTTTATAGTTTAGAGTAGACTTTTCCAGCAGCATTGGGTTGCTAATAACTTAACTGTAGTATGGCTATGGGATTGGGAAATATGTGGCAAAAAGTCAAAATATCAAGAGAAAATTAGGACTGGACGAAAACATGTGCCAAGAAGTGCTGACATTGGTATAGATAAGCCAGCTTTCATAGCGTAAGCTAGATGCTGCTGGTCAGGCCGTCAGGAGTGGAGGGGCTATAGGGGGACACCTGTGGAGTTCTTGTCAAGATGGTGGGTGAGAAGCATAGAAACATAGAATTTGATGGCAGATAAGGACTGCTTGGCCAACCTAGTCTGCCCATTTCCCTACCTGTTGGATCCAGAAGCAAATGATTTGATACCTTTTAATGGACCAACGTAGATGTAACAACAAGAACAAAGTGCTTTAGCTTTCGGACCAACCAGTCCTTCGTCAGAAGCCTAAACAGATTCTGGTTAATCAACAGCTTATTCCTCCTACCCCCCAGTAGAATTGCCTTATGTCTGTCCATGTGCAGCTGCCTTCACAGCCTGTGAAGTCTGATGCCTTTCAGTGCCGCTTATTGGTCATCTTCCAACACAGGCGAGGTGCTGCCAGCCCAAAACTAACTCAGGACAAGCAGTTTCAAAGTAGGTAAGAAATGGAGTGAGGAAGAATCAAGAACTCATTCAGATGTGGCGTTGATTTTAAGATCAGCATACTGGTGTGGACACTGCAAATAGAACCCCAGCTCTTTAAGCAGCCTTATGAAGAGTAAAAACTTCTTGAAGCACTGGGGTTCTGTTTATTGTGCTGTAAGTGGGCTGCATCTAATTCAATAATTTACTGTACCTTACATCTGGATGTATGGTAGGCCTAACTTTGAATAAACACTGCACCTGAATGAACACATGATGCCATAGAAACATCGAATTTGTCAGCAGAAAAGGACCGCTCAGCCCACCCAGTCTGTCCAAGTGTTCTCTACCTACTTGTAAGTCCTGCTTGTATAAGTTACTGCATGTCTTATTCTGCCTGTGTCCATCAGGACCTCCTTGTGAATGAGCTTGCTTAATGGATTTTTCCTGCAATGAACTTGAACCTACTCCACTTGCATAGCCCTATTGATCTTCACTGATCCCTCCTTCCCCTTTTTCTAATATAACCCATGTTTATCCCATGCATGCCTCATGCCCCCTATAATTTTAGCTTCCACCACTTCTCCTGTCAGTCTGTTCAAGGCGTCTACCACCCTTTCAGTAAAGAAACATTTCTTGACATCTATCCTGAATGCCCCCCCCGCAGCTTCATTATATTTTGCTTGGTTTGGGTGCTCATCCTCATTTGAAGGAAACTCCTCAACTGTTCCCTCTTTATCCCTGTGAGGTACTTTGTAGGTCTTGATCATGTCACCTCTTGCCCTCCTCTCTTCCAGAGTGTACATGTTGAGATTCTTCAGCATTTCCTTGTAGGGATTCCTGTGAAAATTCTGGACAATTTTAGTTGCCCCCCTCTGGAAAACCTCAACCTTATGTCCTTTCTGAATTGTGGACTCTAGAACTGGACACAGTATTCCAGCTGGGGGTGTACCAGGGAGTGATACAATGGTAGCACAACATCCCTCCTTCTCCTCCTACTGGAGATACCTCTCCTTATGCACCTCAGAATCCAATTTGCCCAGTCCATAGCCTGTCACACTGTACTGCCATCTTGAGGTCCTCTGATATAATAACCTCAAGGACCCTTTCATGTCTGGTAAGTATCAGTACCTCCTCCCATCTTATACCCAGCATTGGGGTTCCCATACCTTAAGTACATGATTTTACACTTGTTGGCATTGAACCCAAGTAAGTAAGAACATGGAACTGATATGAATGAATTGCAGACTTTTAAGCAGCTTTTCAGGGAGTGTATGTGTGTGCGTATGGGGGGGGGCTCTGCTACTATAACTATTTGCTTTTGATGTGGTATAATGTGGAAACAGACTAACCCTGCTCCCCACACCGTGTGCTGTATAGGAGATAAACAGCCCAAATAGCATTGGGCCAAGCACTGAACCCTGTGGCTCCCCGCTTATCAGTGCTGTGGGTGCCGAGAGCTACACCACCACCACCACCACCACCCTCTGCACCCTCCCCTGTAACCAGTTCTCTATCCATTTAGTCAGACCACCTTCCACCCGTACCCCTCCTTCTCCTCACTCTTCTCCTTCTTGGCCTGTGTCCCTCCTCCCAGTAGTCTGCACCCTTTCTCCTCCTTATTCTTACTGGATGGTGGTGGTGCCTTCTGTATTACACTCAGACCACTCTGCCCACCCCCTTCCAGGGTTACTACACCTCTGCTTTTACCTATATCTAGGGCAGTGAGCTCATCAGGCTCCCCTGTCCAGACCTTTCTGCCAACTTCAGTGTTTTGGCCACCCCACCCCAAGCCATTTGTTTAAATCCATCTAGTAGAGATATACCCCTCTAATCCTGCCTTTTCTTTTTTTTTTACATATGTTCTTACTGTGCTATGGTCAGCTTGGCCATCCTGATCAACCCCCCCCAGCCCTACCCCCGACATCAGGCCGACCTGCTCACCTCCACGGATTACCCCCGTGGTGGGGCGGTGAGGAGCTTCCCAGGTTGAACCCCCAGAGCAGGATCCGGTTGAGGAGGCACCATTTGCGGCAGGCGGGGGGGGGGTCGGAAGCTTATGCTGCTTGACTGTAGCACTTTTTCCACTTTTTTCCCTTTTGCGTAGTGCAGCCGTGCAATAACGCTTAATCACAGCGTGCCAACATCTGTCACAGTCTGCCACCCTTTACTACACTGCTGTAGTAGGGACTGCGGTTGTCACCAGGGGCCACTACAGAGTGTTGGGTCCCTGGATCACGCCCCAGGATAGAAGAGCAGTCCTCCAGATGCTCAATCCTATCCCTCCCTTGCCAACCCTTGGCAAGCCAGGCTTGCATCTGAACCCAGATTGCCAGCATGGTGCGAGGTGTGGCGTCCAGCGCCTCAACCCTCAGTGCCAATGGCCCGGCAGCAATGCTGCCTTTAATATGCCCCTCCTTTTCCTGCTCCAGTGTACCCTCTCCCCCATGTACAAGTCACTATTCCCCCCCTGACCCTACCCCAGTTAGTCACTAACCCATAATATTTTGTGTGGCAACAAACCCTCCACCACTCGAACTCCACAAGCCTAGCCTTCCTCTCCATGCTTGCACATGGTACCAGCAGTACCTCCAAGAATGCCACCGACTTCCCCACCCCCTCACACTGCCTGCTCAAGTACTCAGACCTCTCCCTCACCACTTCCACAGTGTCCCCCACCAAGTGGTTTGTGCTCACATGCAACAGTAAATGAGGTTTCTTCCTCACCCTTGGTGCATGCTTGAGAAGTGCCTGCCCTGTCCCTCCTGCAGTAAACTTGGGTACAGCTTCAACCCAAATACAGCTGTGCCTTTCCCCCTTTCCATCCCATCTCATGCATTTCAGTATAGAATCCCCCAAAATGAGTACCCCTGCCCCTTTCCCTTCAAATGCCCCTTCTACCACCCCAGTATTCATTCTTCCTTGTCCCTTACCCCCGCCAACTGCATTCTCTGTGACCTCTGTAGCTGTACTCCCTACTTCTGCCTCACCCCTTTTCTCTGTCTTATTCCTCCCATCCCCCTTGAACAACTTCCCAGCCTGACCACTTCCTACTGGGCTTCTTATGTCGACCTCCCCTCCTCCCCTGCTGATTTCCAACCCACCTCCTATCCCCGCTGTTGTCGATTTAGAGCCCGCATTCCCTCCTACCGCTCCCATCCTTCCCCCTTCCCATAGCCTTATCTCCTTCAGTCACCACCCTTTCCTTCCTTACTAGCCCCCTTCTACCCTTTTGTCTTTGCTATCTCTTCCCCTACCTGTTACCATCCCTCTTATGCCCCGCTTGTCCTCCCCCATTCAGTATGTTCCTGCTCCCCCTCTCTGTCCCATAGCAGAGGGTTGATACCAGTCTTACATCTTTTCCCCCTAACAGTTTCCCCCTCCTTCAAGTTCCCCTCCATGCCATCTCTGGTCCCTCCCTACCTGCTGCCATCTGCTTTCTCCCCTGGTTCTCCCCTGAAACTTCTCATCGTCTCTTCCTCCCCATCAGGAGGCTCCCCCACCCTCGCCTCAGGAACCCCTTCCCTTCTTCTCTCTTTTCTGCTAGTGCCTCTGATACTGGGGTCAGTTCCAGTCCCTAGTTATTCTTTCTCTGTCCCCCTTTACCATCCCCTGTTCCCCCCCTCAGTATGCCTACCATACGTATCTACCCTTCCACATACACTCCTCCCTAACCTCCACAGTTCCTCCCTCAAATCCGCCAGTCATCTACAGACCATACACCCCCATCCTCCAAGCCCAGTCCAGGATCATGGCACACCCACACCCGGTACACCCCTCCACCCTTCCAAAGATATCCTCCCTATTGATATGTGGCACTGGCCCCATGTTGGCCCTCATCTTATGTTATAGGATCTTACTCCCAGGTTCTATAGCCTACTACAACTGTTAGGCCCCTATTTAGTCAAAGTCCTGTCCCCCCCACACTAGTCCCCCTATTGACCCCTTGCCGACCAGTACAATTCAGTCTCAAATCTCATCCATTAGATACTGTATTAGTGCAGCAATTCTAAAGCCTCCTTGTCCATTTTTCACCCCTCAGCTACCATACTTTTTGTTCTGGCTCTCATATAGTTTCACTTAGCCTAGTTAGAAATCCTATTGTACTCCACGTATTACTCAGCTCAGTCAGAGAAATAAACAGAATAAATAAGTATGTAATATTACAGCAATCCTAAAGTATCCAATCATTGCTTTGTTTTGACTCCAGAGACCCTGCTGTAATATAGGATCACAGAGGACCTGGGCGGGCAGATGGGCAACTGTAAAGTCCTGGCAGAGCTCCATTGAGCTCGCTCACTCCCCCCTCTCACTTGTTCTATCTGTTTCTCCTGACGCTGCAGGCTGCCCTTTTGTACTGGGCTCCTGCTTGCATTGCCACCTTTTTTTTCAGCCCACAAAAAAATACTCAGCAGTCCCGATGCAGCTCCGTTGAGGTCACTCACTCCCCCTCCCTCACTCACTCATTCTGTTTCTCCCAGTGCTGCAGGCTGCCCTTTTGTACTGGGCTCCTGCCTGTGTTGGCACATTTGTCTGCCCACAAAGAAATCTGCAGCAGTCCTGATACAGCTCTGTTGAGCTCGCACTCCCTCCATTGAGGTTACTCACTCCTCCTCTCTCACTTGCTCATTCTGTTTCTCCTGGTGCTGCAGCTGCCCTTTTATACTGGGCTCCTTCCTCCATTGGTGCCTTTTTTTGCCCACAGATAAATCTGCAACTGTCCCAACAGAGTTCTGTTGAGCTCGTTCACTCCGCCTCTCTCACTCACTGGTTCCATTTCTTCTGGTGCTGCAGGCTGCCTTTTTCGTACTGGTCTCCTGCCTGCATTGGCGCCTTTTTCTGTCCACTAAGAAATCTGCAGCAGTTCTGATACAGCTCCGTTAAGCTTGCTTACTCACCCTCTCTCACTCACTCATTCTGTTTCTCATGCCACTGCATGCTTCTCTTTTGTACTGGGTCCCTGCCTGCATAAATGCCTTCTTCTGCCAACAAAGAAATCGGCAGCAGTCCCAACAGAGCTCTGTTGAGTTTGCTTACTCCCCCTCCCTCACTCACTCGTTCTGCTTCTCCCAGAGCTGCAGGCTGCCCTTTTGTACTGGGCTCCTGCCTGCACTGGCACCTTTTTCTGCCCACAGAGAAATCCGCTGCAATCCTGACAGAGCTCAGTTGAGTTTGGTCACTCATCCTCTCTCATTCGCTCAATCTTAATCTGTCCCAAACTCTGATTTCTCAAAGTGACTATGCTATTCTGCGCCTGGAGCGTGAAAACACATTTTGGCCAGGATGTGAAAAATGATAGCTGTACTGTTCATAAGGAGGTGTGAAAAAATGCCAGTGCTGAAAATCTGGCATGAAAATATTACTAATTTTCGAAGTTACAAGGATGCGTGGAAACTGTATAACGCACACTCGTAACACAGTCATTTTATGGACTTTCATCACAAAACTTTCACCGTAGGCATTTTAGGACCTCTGTTCATGAACAGTGTCACTGTGGTTTTCTTAATGTGTCCCAAACATTGATTTTCCACTGCGACTGCACTATTCTGTGTCTGAAGTGCGAAAACACATTTTGGCCTGGATGTGAAAAATGACAGCTGTACTGTTCATAAGGCAGTGTGGAAAAATGTCAGTCTTGAAAATCTGTAGTGAAAATATTGCAAATTCGTGCAATTATGAGTGTGCATAGAACTGCACAATGCATGCTCGTGAAACAGTCATTTTTTGGATTTTGTCTACCAAATTTACTACTCAGCTCAGTTAGAGAAATAAACAGAACAAATAAATATGTATTATTATAGCAATCATAACACTATAGCTCAGTACTTAACTGAGTTCGAGAAATTAACAGAACAACTTAATCTGTATTATTACAGCAATCCTAAAAGTATCCAACCATTGCTTTGTCTCCACTCCAGAGACCCTGCTGTAATATAGGACAACAGAGGACTCTGGGCAGGATGGTGGGCAACTCTAATGTGTCAGCAGAGCTCCATTGAGCTCGCTCACTCCCTCTCTTTCACTCGCTCATTCTATTTCTCCTGATGCTGCAGGCTGCCCTTTTGTACTGGGCACTTACCTGCGTTGGCACCTTTTCTATCCACAAAGAAATCCGGAGCAGTCCTGACACAGCTTCGTTGAGCTTGCTCACTCCCTCTCTTTCACTCAATCATTCTTGTTTCTCCCGGTGCTGCAGGCTGCCCTTTTGTACTGGGCACCTTCCTGTGTTGACGCCTTCTTCTGCCCACAAAGAAGTTCACAACTGTCCCGACAGAGCTCTGTTGAGGTCGCTCACTCTCCCTCTCTCACTCGCTCATGTTGTTTCTCCTGGTGCTGCAGGCTGCCCTTCGGTACTGGGCTCCTGCCTTCATTGGCACCTTTTTCTGCCCACAAAGAAATTCGCAGCAGTCTCAACAGAGCTCTGTTGAGCTCGCTCACTCCCTCTCTTTCACTTGGTTGTTCCATTTCTCCCAGTGCTGCAGGCTGCCCTTTTATACTGGGCTCCTGCCTGCATTGGTGCCTTTTTCTGCCCTCAAAGAAATCTGCAGCAGTTCTGATAGAGCTCTATTGAGCTTGCTCACTCCACGTGTCTCACTCGCTCATTCTGTTTCTCCCACCACTGCAGGCTGCCCTTTTGTACTGAGCCCCTGCCTGCATTGGTGCCTTTTTCTGCCCACAAAGAAATTCACAGCAGTTCCAATAGAGCTCCGTTGAGCTCACTCACTCCCACCCCACTCGCTCTCTCATTCTGTTTCTCCCGGCACTGCAGGCTGCCCTTTTGTACTGGGCTCCTGACTGTATTGGGGTCTTTTTCTGCCAACAGAAAAATCTGCAGCAGTTCCAATAGAGCTCAGTTGAACTTGGTCACTCCCCCCTCTCACTTGCTCTGTCTTAATCTGTCCCAAACACTGATTTCCCACAGTGGCTATGCTATTCTGCACCAGAAGTGCAAAAACACATTTTGGTCAGGATGTGAAAAATGACAGCTATAGTGTTTATAAGGAGGTGTAAAAAAATGCCAGTGTTGAAAATCTGGTGTGAAAATATTACAAATCTGCGAAGTTACAAATGTGCATGGGAACTGTGCAATGCACACTTGTAACACAGTCATTTGATGGACTATCGTCACTAAATTTTCAACATAGGCATTTTAGGACCTCTGCTCATGAACAGTGTCACTGTCATTTTCTTACTCTGTCCCAAGCACTGATTTTCCACAGCAACCATGCTATTCTACACTGGAGGTGCCCAAACACATTTCTGCCAGGGTGGAAAAAATGTCAGCTATACTGTCCGTAAGGAGGTGTAAAAAATGCCAGTGTTGAAAATCTGGCATAAAAATATTGCAAGTTTGCAAAGTTATGAGCATGTGTAGCAACTGCGAAATGCAGTCTTGTAAAACAGTCATTTTTTGTATTTTGCTCACCAAATTTGCAACATAGGCTTTTTGAGAACCCACCTCATGAACACTGGTACTGTCATTTTGTTAATCGGTCCCGAAAGGTGATTCCGCTCAGTGACCACAAAATCACCTTTCAGGGCCAAATAACGCAATGACTGTGACTGAATTCATGAGGAAGGGTCCCAAAACACACATGTTCAAAATTTGGTGCTAAAATTCCAAAAAATGCCTGAGATATACACCAAAGTTGAAAAAACCCTATTTATGCTATTATACAGCTTACTGACATTTCCTCAGTTCACGGTTGGCTTTGAAGAGTGCAGACATGTTCCCAGTCCACCAAAGATTGTCATGCTGGGCTCCAGAGGTACATATGGGGTGAGGGTGTGTGTGGGGAGGAGGGGTATGCAGTGGATGGGCGCAGGTTGGGGGAGAGGCGCAGACAGTGTGGGACCGTTTTCTTCTTTTCAGGGTTTACAGAAAAAAACAAATAGAAATTGAGGGATGGTTTTTCTTTTAGCAGGCACTTCTGGCAAGCTGGGGTGGGCTCTCAGTATGCCACCTATGTGCTTTGGGGTGGGGGCATTGGAACCCACAGGGATTTGGCAACCCTGCCGGCACATACTTGGGGGGGGCTCTCATGAGCCAAAGGGGATTGTGCACCCCCCTTGGAACACAAGAAATGGGGGGACATGCTGACAGGGATTGGGCACCCCCCATTGGCAAAGAAAGAAGGGGGGACATGATGCCGAGGGGTACTGGGCACCCCTTGGCACACAACAGTAACAGAAACTGACAGGGACTGGGCTTCCTGTCGGCAAACTGGATCGAGGAAATGTAAGGGACTGCCCTGCAATGATGGGTCACTCCCTCATTGCAGTGGATGATGTTGCAATGACAAGGCAGCCCCTAATTGCAGCAGTTGAAGCTTTTCAAGGTTGTGGAATGCTGGCTGAACTAGAGTCAGCAGCAGCGTGCCATGGCATTGGGTAATAGGTGCCAAACCTTAAAAGGCAGTGGGGGCATTGGCCACAACAGTGCCACACCTCCACAACCTGCTTCTGGAGCTAGCTGCTGCAACATGTTTCTTGCACATGCTCGCAATCAACAAACAAAAAACACAATAACAACAGCAACAATATACAGAACAGTCAAGAGACTAGTATTCTTAAGTGGGCGGTTAGATTAATGCAAGCCCCGAAAACAGCTACCATAGCAACATCAAGTATGGCAGCACTGCACAGATATACATACTGTAATTAAGTCGGTAGGGATTAGGAGCATTGGGAACATGGCTGATAGGGAAGGTGTCTTAGGAGCCGCTAGAGTGAGAAGAGGGAGGAACATGAGTGGAGGTCAGAGGGTAGTTTGTTCCAGAGAGAAAGGAGGCAGAAGGAAAAAGCAGATTGCCCAGAGACAGAGTGAGGGAGAGGTATGGAAAAGGGGTGAGAGTCTCTGTGATGAAGGGGTTAGTTAGAGGAGGCAGCTTGGGAGAGCTGAGAGGAGAAGTAGGAGGGGAGGGAGCCAAACCAAAATTTAGCAACAAAAGTAACACAGCGAATCATTCGCCTGTGGGGTAGGGGAGTAAGGGATAAGAGAGGACAGAGAAGACAGTGGTGGGTGAAAGGGGGAGAGGCAGTGGCAAAATGACAGATATTTAGGAGAAAGTCAATTTTGTCTAGTGAAGCCTGGCAGGCAGTTCCATATACCATGTCGGTGTAGTCAAAAGCTAGAGGTATCATTTTGGAGACCAACTCTTGATGGGTAGGTAGAGGGAGGCTAGCTTTGTGTCAGAAAAGACACCTAGTTTAGGGTGAAGTTTGGCACAAATTATATCAATAGGGGTGGAGAAATCTAGGTTTTCATCCAACCACACTCCTAAGTACTTGAAAGCCAAAACGTTCTCAAGGGTGGAACCATCCAAGGCAGAGAAAGTGGGACGTTTCTGTAGGATGGCCAGCTTTTGTCTGGTGCTGAAAGTCCTTGCCACTGTTTTTTTCACATTGAGTTTATGCTAATTGTCCCTGAACTAGGACTGGACTCTATTAAAATCATCCTGAAGGGGGAACTGTACGCTAGTGACAAGAGAGCCCAGAGAGGAAAAGAATAATGTTGTCAGTGTACATGTGAATATCAGCTGACCTACAAACTGAATGGAGGTTATTTATAAATAAGGAGAAAAGGATCAGGCCAAGAATGGAACCTTGGGGACACCGGAGAGGATAGGAAGTTGGAAGGATAAAACATTGCCAAACAGAACCAATTGTTCCCTGTCAAGAAGGTAGGATTGGAACCAGTTATAGCAGGCTCTGAGAGACTGACAGAGCCAAGAGTTTGTAGTAGGAGTGAATGGGAGACAGAATCGAAAGCTTTTGCAAGATCAATGAAAATGACATCTGTAATATGGCTCCTGTCCATCGCAGTGAGTATAGGGTCAGTGTCACGAAGAAGAGAAGATATAGTCGAGTGATTCTTCCTTAAGCCAGACTAGATGGGAGAGAGTGTTTGATCTGGCTAGAAAGTCGGTTAGCCTTGAATGAATAAATGATTCTTGTAATTTAGCTAGGGAGGGGAGGAGGGAGATGGGCCTGTAGTTTCCAGGAGAGGGGGGTCCCCACCTTTGGGGAGGGGAAGGACTCTAGCTGATTTTCTGGTCTTGGGAACAGTGGAGGAGGAGGGAGCAAGGTTTAGGATAAGGGTAAGTGGGGCAGCAATGGCCGAAGCAGAGACATGGAGAAGCCTATGGTGCAGACCGTCAGGGCTGGACATTGAAGGGTTTAGAGCAAGAAGGGCAGAGCAGACTTCTAGAGGAGTGAATGGGGGGAAATTATAACCCGAGAGCAGATCAGATGCAATCTGGCGGCAGAACAGTGTAAGAGGGATGAGAGGGAACTAGTGTCTGGGAAAGTACAAGTAGCAAAGAATTTGTTAAAAATCTCAGCAACCAAGGGAGGATCAGAGACAGGGGACCATTCTGTGTTAAGAATAGAAGATGTATATTTGGCAGGAGGGTCTACGAGGGTGTGGAGAACTTTCAAAAAGGAAGTAGGAGTCTGCTGGTTTTTCTGCAAGTGGTATCTGAAGTAATTTGACTTTGAGAAATGTATGGCTTTGGTGCAGCTATTTCTGAGGGTCCTGTAGTCTTGTAGATCTGACTGGAGAAGGGAGACTTTGTAGCAATGCCAAGCTTTGTCCCATGCCCTGCACCTATCCAGTAGATCGGCAGTGATCCAAGGGTGATGGTGTCCCTTTACCCAGGATTTCTTAATGTGAGCATGGTGGTTCCATATGTGTAAGAGGACACTGGAGAAGAGTGATAGGGCAAAGTCGATGTCTCTAGGGGTGTAGATGGGCTCCCAGTCTTCAACAGAGAGCTCATGCTGAAGGGCAGCAGACTCTAAGTTGTGAAGGGGATGAGTCCAAATGTATCTGGGGGTTGCACGAGGTGCTTGGATCTTTCTTACATAATTAGTGATACAGTGATCACTGATAGCATATGGGAATACTCCAGCAGCCATGCTACGATAGGGGCGAAAGGCTAGAACACAGTCAAGAAGAGCATGGTTCTAAGAGCGCAGGTTTAAGTGAGTAGGTTCTTTGATTAACTGAATGATGTTTAGGGCTTCTAATTTGCAGATAGTGGACTTGGAGGAGGGCAAAAGCCAGTTGAGGTTGAAATCCCTGAGGAGCAGCAGCTCACTACTGGATGTGAGGGATGAAATTGAGGAAATAGTGGATAACAGAGCATCATGAGAAGTTTTAGGTGGGGCATAGAAGGTGTCAACATAGAGCGGGACTGATGAGGGACTGGAAAGTTGTGCTATGATCACCTCATGGAAAGTCCATGCCTCCTTAAAGATAAAGGGCCTACGGGCAGACTGGATGGGTCTAGCATTCTTATCTGCTGACAATTTCTATATTTCTACGTAATGGGACAACAGAGGGATTCCCTAATGTATAGGGCAACGCCACCCCCTCGCTTGCCTCAGTCTTCATGAAATAGGTGAAAGTCCAGGATGGAGATGACAGAGTCAGAGATTTTGTTTTTTTATCATATAATATTTTATTGAAATTTCCAATTTTTTACATATTGTTTGCATAATACACAGAAGCATATACACCATAAGCCTCAGTCCCTGACAAACAAACACAGGATGGCTAACAATACTGCCATCTTAAAGTATACATCCTGGATACAAAGTAGCTCTAAACTGCATCATTATTTGTCAAAATCCAAATCTCGATTGGCCTTGAGGAAGGCATAAGCTAGGTGTAGGATAGACTTACTGCAACAGGCTTTAATTAGACACAAAAAATTGCAGGGATAAGGATTCAAGGAGAACATTACCTTGCAGCACAGGGCTCTCATTTACATAATGAATATATACCATCTAGGTTCTCATGATTAGTTTATACTTGGTAGTCCCACAATAAAGTGTTTAAGCTGTACACAAAGTCAGGATTGAAGAAGAAAAAGAAGGAGAAAAAAAGAGCAAAAAGAGCTAGAGATAAAAGGAGGGAAATGAAGCATAGCAGGAGTTACATGCAGGAGAGGGGGATACCTTAAATTTGGCTTGCCACTCTAGGGTCGACTTGCTAAAAAGTAATAGGAGGATTTTGTAGTGGGGGAGGAGACACTCTGCAAATGTGGGAATGCAGGTAGGCATCCAATTTTGAGTAGTAGTCAGCTAGTTTACCTCTAGCTGCTGCTGTAAGCCTCTCAAAGATGG
Source organism: Neoceratodus forsteri (assembly GCA_016271365.2). Classification (NCBI taxonomy): domain Eukaryota; kingdom Metazoa; phylum Chordata; order Ceratodontiformes; family Ceratodontidae; genus Neoceratodus; species Neoceratodus forsteri. The sequence goes on from CM028132.1 coordinate 1,438,733,493, forward strand.
CCAGCCTAGCCATGGCTGCCTGCCATTGAGAATGTGTGGGGGGTAAGGATTGTCTCCATCTCACCAGGATGGCTCTCTTTGCTTCCATGACAGCAACCAGGACCCAAACTTTACTAGGGGGAGAGAGTGCATTTACTGTGGAGGTGTCCCCCAGTAGTAGGGAATAATGTTGAAGAGATAGCGGATTACCCACTATCGCAGACCAGTCCTGTAAGACTGATGTCCAGAAAGTGCGGATTGTTGGGTACAGCCACAGTATATGATATAGGTGGGCTAGAGAAGAGCGGCATCTCCAGCAGCTATCTTGTGGGATTATCTTTCGCCTAAAGAGGACTGAGGGAATTTGATACCATCTGAGGAGAATTTTTAATTGAATCAACTGGCTCTTTGAGTCTACATAGGCCTTATGGGCCAATCTGAGACATTCCGACCACTGCTGTGGAGATAGAGAGTGAGAAAGATCCCATTCCCATGCGGCTTTGCTAGTTAAAGTGACATCTGGTTGGGAGTCTCTAAGAGTTCGATAGATAGCACCTACAAGGCCCCTGCCTCTGTTGGGTAGAAAGAGGTGGTTCAGGCATCTTCAAGAAGACTGGTGTGGCCAAGTCCTGAGGAGAGGGATCAGTGCACTTCGTAATTGGAGACATTCTCAAAAATCTTGAGCTGGCAATTTGTAATTAGTTCTGAGCTGCTCGAAGGACATCAACGTATGAGTGTTCGGAATGAGTAGATTGGCTACCATCTGAATGCTCCTAGAGGCCCACGAGGCACAGTGAAGTAATTTCTGATCTACCTTAATGAGAGGATTATTCCAAATTGGGGCATAACATAAGGGAGGAGGGTAGTCGGCACTTGTAACACCAGCTGTGGCCATTGCCCAGCACCATGATGCACATGTATTTGTCATAAGTGGCGTGAGTTGAGGATTGGCAGGTTTCCTGCAAGATAACAGTGAATAAAGGGGAGTCTTTGTTAACAGCATGGCCTCCAGCATTGCCCACTGAGGAGGGGGGTAGAATGAGGGGCAAACAACGTCACCGCCTGGGCCATGCTAAAGGCCAGATGATATCCCATAACCCAGGGGAGGCCCATCCCTCCCTTGGTTCAATGAGCATGTAGTTTTGTTTGCCCCCATCTAGGGGGTCCACCATCCCAAAGGAGAAGTGCCACCAGTCTGTCTAAGGTTTGAAATGGGTTTTGAGAGAGAGGGATTGGGAGGTTGTTCAGTAGGTAAGAAACTGTAGAAAAAATAAACATTCTAATCGCTTCCGCCTTTCCTTTCAACGTTAGGTGTAACTTCATTCAGCAGTGGACCTCGGCTTTCAAAGAGGCTAGGAGAGGGGAGAAATTGGCCATTTCTAGGTCCTTCCAGGCTACCGTGATGTTAATGCCCAGATATGGGAAGCCCTGCACCGCCCAAGAAATATTTGTACTGGCTAGACAGTATCTACTACATTTCTTGTTTAGAGGGGTTAATATAGTTTTTTTCTGATTCACTGTAAGCCCAGATATTCTAGCAAACTCCTGCAGGATTGACAAAACCAGTGGGGAGTCAGAGATTTTAGATGAAAGCCATGTTTTGCTTACAAAGAGGATGTCTGCAGGATCTTGGGAAACCCATACTTTGATCAGGTTAAGTTTGGGAAATGGTCTGTGAGCATTTAAGTGAAAAGGCCTAAGATTATTTGGCAGGGAGGAAAAGCTAGCATTTAAGGTGGCGTGTGTGCTGGTGCCATGGCTGGGGGTTAGACAGAGGACCTGGGTTTGGGAGAATGTCACCAAAGAGGAGTACAAGAAGCAAGAGAAGAGGTAGGTGGGGGCAAATTTAGGCTTCTTGTGGGAGCAAGAGCGGGTAAGGGGGAGAAGGGATATAAGGCAGAGTAGAGCCTCAAAGTTAAGAAGAGAGGAAGGGAGTAATCCTAGATGGATAAAATGAGAAAGTTGAGGAAAAGGGGTGTTAACGATAGGAGGCAGACAGGTGAGAGCCGAAGGAAAGAGAAGAGAGAAGGGTATAGAAATGCAGGTAGGAGTGGCAAAGGAAGAAAGGTATGGGGATGGGGGAGGCATGGTAGGAGGGTATGTGTCAAAAGAGAGGAAAGTCTGAAGGGGAACAGGGAGAGGAGAACCGGCAAGAGATAGATAGGCATGGTGAGAAGGGTGGAAGGGGTGAGAGAAGGGGGATAGCAGGAAGGTATTGGAGGAGGCTGAGGAGGGGGGAAGGAGGTAGCAGGAAGAGACTGGAAGGTGACTAGGGAAAAGTTAATTAAATGGCTGAGGGAGAAACAGGGAGGACAAATAAGGATGAGGTATGAAAGAGTGGCAGGTAAAATAAGTTAGGGAATTGTAGTTTAACACTGGGCAGAAGCACAATGTAGTGTATTAGTTAGCCAGATGAAAGCATCTGTGTGAAATTAAATCAAAAGCCTTGTCAAAATCTAAGTAGATGACAGCCACCGGTAGACCGTTGTCAAGTGCCTTACTGATTGGTTCAAAGAATTGTAGCAGCTTAGTTAGACAAGACCTACCTCCCTAAGATAGCCTAATAATTTCCCCTTCCTCATGCATTCTATCCACCCCTCTTAAGTGTCCATCTTATTGCAGATTTCAGTGTCATCTGTAAAAAGGCACACTTTTGCCTCCAGCTCTCCAGCAATGTCCCCTATGAAGACACTGAAAAGGACTGGTTACAGTACCAAACCCAGTGGTACACTGCTGGTTACTCTCCCATCCTTTGAAGGAGTGCTATTAACCACCATCCTCCAAGTCGTATCTGCTGACAAATTCTGAACCCAATATATCAGTTTGGACCCCCTTCTTAAGCTGGCCGACTTCATATTCTGTGCAGTATTAAAGGCCTTGCCGAAATCCAGATAAGATATGTCCACTGCCTTCCCCCGGTCTACTTCCCTGGTCACCGAATCAAAGAAATCTATCACATTCATTTGACATGATCTTCACCCATGAATCTGTGTTGCCTGTGGTCCTGTAGTCTGTTGGCTTCCTGATGTTCAACCAACCTTTCTTTCAGTAGGGTTTCCATTAATTTCCAACTCTACCAAATACTTTCATTTGTTCAGCTTAAAGCCATTACAATAAATAGTAGTTCACAAAGTTAACATTAAAATACATAGATCATACATTTCCATAGCCATGTAAAATGTACATGGCATTTCTAAATTTAGTACATTAGGTGCAATCAATTCCCCATTTCTTTAAACATGTATATGACACATACCCAACAATTTGATGGATTTTAGAAAATGTGCAAGTCTTGTCAACACCTGCTTATCACTGGATTTGTACAACTCCATTATTATCTGATCCATGGGGAGACCAAGGTCTTTTAAAATAGGGCCCAATCAAAAGTGTCTGCGTTTCTCATATAGTGGGCAAATCAGAGTGACATGTTTTAAATTATCCACCATATTTAAGTTACACACACACTTATCACTTTCCACTCCTGCTCTTTTTGTGCATAGTATACATACTGATAGTTATATAATTCCATCCTGAACCTCATTACTGTTCTTTTTGAATCTGGACAGACTAATACTGTTAAATATGGTTGTAATTTATGGCATGGCTTCAGCATTTTATACCACTTAAATTTGTGTATGTCTTTATCTGTTCCATATCCTTGCAGTTGTAAATATTTTTAACTCTCTCCTTCACTTGGAGTTATATTTCTTTAAAGGGAATACAATAGACTTGATATTACAGGTGTCCCAACCTCCATTGGATAGAGGTAAGTTACTATATATTCTATAATTGGAGATCTAAAACCCAGTGTTGTGTATTCTGTCTCTTCCTCCAAACACATCATAGGGGTCTTATGATCTGGGCATAAAAATAGCTTGAGTAGAAATAAAATTCTCCTTTCTATGATATAAGCTTTAATCAGAAGTTGTCCTAATTCAGCTCTTGCTATTGTAGTGGGAACAGATTGTGGTATTTTAAGAATAAATCTATAGAGTTTGTTTAATTGGACTTCTAATTGCTTAAAATCTGTTATTGCACATACCTCTGAAGCATAGAGTTTGCTGGCACATATTTTGGCTTCCACGACTTTCAAAAGCCCCTTGACTTTTTCATTTCCCATCTGAGCTTAAAATATCTGGAAAGCACTAAATGTAGTAAGTGCTTTATGCTTAACATAATCTCGGTGTTTAATCCATCGAGTGCACTGAGAAAAATGTACCCCCAAATAAGGATATGTTTTAACGGTCTCAATTTTTACTTTGTTAATAAAAAAGTGCTGGTGATTTTTTTTGTCTATTTCTAAATATTAGCATTTGGGTCTTGCTGATATTAATCACTAATTTGTTTTTACTGCAACATGCAGAAAATAAAGTTACTTTCCGTTGCAAGCCCAAGAGTGATGTTAACAAAAGAACAAGGTCATCCACAAAGGCTAGCATGGAGATTTTTTTTATTTTTGATGGCAGAAGAATGAAACTCAGGATGTTCTATCTGGACTATAATTGTATTAATATACAAATTAAGTAAAAAAGGAGCCAGAAGGCAACCCTGTCTACCACCAAGATTTGTTCTTATTTCAGGGTCAAGATCTCCATTTTGATTAATTTTGACCTTTTGCCAGGTGTCTTTATGTAATCTAATCAAAGTATTCAATAGGACAAGATCCATGTTATAGGAATACAATTTGTCCCATAATAATGTACGACTAATCGAATCAAATGCTGACTTCAGGTCTGCAGTACAAAGCAGCAGTACAACCTCGACTTTGTGACCTTAGTATATTTCCAGATCAAATGCAATAAAGCACAGCAATGTTGCACTGTCGATCTGTGGGCCCTAAAGCCATTCTGGCACTCGCTTATAATGCCAGCCTCCTCTGCCCACAATTGAAGTCTGTCCAAAATAATTTAACAGAAAATATTTTGTAGAGTATCGATAAGACTAATGGGCCTATACATTGAGTGATCAGTTGGACTTCCCTTTCCTTGTAAATTGGACATATAATACTGCCTTTCCAGTTTGACGGAATGTCTGTTCCCTGTATGATTTTATTAAAACAAACATAAAGGAGGAGGAGCCACAATTCAGAGTTATATTTATACAACTTGGCCACTATGTCATCTGGATCTGGTGCTTTGTTATCCTTTAGGCACAATATTGCACTATAAATTTCCTCTTTATTATTATAAAATGGTCTAGGGGAGTAGTAGGCCACCTTAGAAGCCCTATCCACTTCTTCATCAGCAGAATAATAAAGCAATTCAAAATAAGACATCCATGTATCAGATATAATGAAGTCTTCTATCCCAATAATAGACTGTTGGTATCCTTGGCTAACTAGTAGACAATTTTTTGTTGTCCCTTTCATATATCGACTGTCTCTGTGTATCCCAATTATTAACCTGGAATTCACTCCTTTTGTTTTCCACCACCATCTTATAATTTTTCCTTGCTTTATTTAACTGCCTTATGTGAGTTTTGCTTGGTTTGTGTGTCACATACTGTACTATTTTGTTTAATTTTTTTTTAGCATTCTTATAAGTTCTGTTGAACCAAGATCCTGCCCAATTTGGTCTATTCATTTTATACAGTAATGGATTAATATAATTCTAGATTGTACATAATAACAAGTTTTGGTCCAATTCACTATCTATTTCACCTGACTTAATAAAAAGAACCCTGGCCACAGTTCCTTACTGAACCTTATACTAGTCAACAAGCCACATGATATCTCCCATGCAAGGGTCTTCCATAATGACTTGAGTGACCACTGCACTGTCGCCTGCATCAGATGCTCCCCACACCTCCCTTCCACCTCTATCTCCAAATTAAAGAGCAGTCTAAAACACTTCTGTCTCTCCATTTTTCTGACAGACCTGGAGAATATCCAGTGGCAGGATTTCTATCTCGCACCTTCTGTGACTGAAGCCTTCTGTATCTTTTAAGATCTGTTATCAAGAGTAATAAACAAATATGCTCCAATGAGAAAAGTCAAATCCAGAAAATGGGCACGACTATATCAGCCTGTCCCTGAAAAGGGCTCTGCTGTCCAGAGACACTCTATGAAAAAGGGCAAGGTGCAGAGCACAGGGGTTTGTCTTCACTGGGGACTGGAGTTCCACATGGAGGGATACCAGCCTATACTGGCAGGATGGTCTGCATCTGTCCAGGAAGGGAACAAGTCTACTAGGCGATCGGTTTAAATTCTTCATTGGCAAGCTTTTAAACTAGTAAAGAGGGAGGCACTGATAAGAAGCAGGAGATTCCCAGCCTCCCCCTACAAAACCAGGTATTAAATGGGATAAAAAAGAAGGTAAAAAGGTCAGTAAGGAGCAGGACAGGGGTAATTGGAGAAGGCAATGTCAATGAGGACAGGGATGGTGCTACAAGAAGTAAAGCCATCAACAAATGGAGAGAAATAAGTACCAGTGCTCATAGTCTGGGTAACAAGCTTACTGAATTAGTGACCTTGATGGAGGAGGAACATCTGGATATTGTGGCAGTTACAGAAACATGGTACATACAGAACCATGACTGGAATGTAAACATACCAGGATATACCATCTATAGGAGGGACAGGGAGGGTAAAAGAGGAGGTGGAGTAGCTCTCTACATAAGGGACAGCATCAAAACAACAGAACAAAAGGGTAAACAGGGAGGAGAGGAAACACTCTGGGTCAATTTGGAGACAGGCAATGGCACCACAATCCACACAGGAGTTGTATACAGACCCCCATCTTAGGGGGAGGAAATGGACAAGGAAATTATAGAAAGTATCATTAGAATGGCAGAAAATGAGAGATATTGCTAATGGGGGATCTGAATATGCCAGACGTTAACTGAAGTGCATTTGCAGCAGCCACTTCTAAGAGTGGGGTCATTTTAGATGCCCTACAGGGGCATGTCTTAGACAACTAGTATCAGAACCCACTCGAGAGGGAGCAATCTTAGACCTGGAACTTTAAAATGGAGCTGGCAAGAGGATCACAGATTTAGAAGTGGGTAGCCATCTGGGAACAAGTGACCATTGAACAGTATGGTTCATGATAAACACAGCAGTTGAGTCAAGCCATACAAAGGCAAAGGTACTGGACTTCAGGAGGGCGGACTTTGTCAAAATGGGTGAGTGCCTAAGGAATGCACTAGCAAATGGGCAGGAAGGAGGGAGGGGTGGAAGAACAATGGGGAATAATCAACACGGCCATCACAGAGGCAACAAGCCTTTGTGTGAAGCAAATAAACAAAACAAACCAATGTAAGAAACCACTATGGTTCTCAAAGGAGGTGGCAGGGAAGGTTAGGGAGAAAAATAGAGCATTCAGGAAGTACAAGGATTCACAGAAGGAGCAGGACAGAGAATTGTATCAGTTAAAGCAAAAGGAAGCAGCAAAGGCAGTCAGAACAGCAAAGGTCCAAACCAAGCAAAAGATAGGCAACTCAGTTAAGGAGGATAAAACTTTTTATATGTACATGAGGGAGCGAAGGGAGACCAAGGGAGGTATAGCGAGGTTAAATAAAGGGGAGGGTGTGGGCAGAGGGTGACTGTGAAAAGGAAAATATACCAAACAAATACTTTTGCTCATTATTCACAAATGAAGAGGGGAAGGTACCTAAACCAAACAATAGAAACACGCTGGAAATGGGGGTTGATACCAGCCCTTTCACAGAAGAAAGGGTTCTGAAAGAACTTTTAAAACTGAAGGTGGACAAAGCAGTGGGGCCTGATGGTATTCATCCCAGAATTCTAAAAGAACTAAGGATAGAACTAGTGACACCACTGACTACCCTCTTTAATAAATCATGGGAGGATGGGGTGGTACCTTTAGACTGGAGGAAGGAAGATGTGATTCCACATCACAAAAGTGGGAGCAGAGCAGATGTAGGAAACTACAGACCTGTTAGTTTGACATCAGTGACTGGGAAAATGATGGAATCACTTCTGAAGGAAAGAATTGTTGAGTACCTAGAGGTCAGAGGAGCGCAGGACCCAAGGCAGCATGGACTCACAGTGGGAAGGTCATGTCAGATGAATCTAATAGATTTCTTTGACTGGGTGACCAAAGTAGTAGATCGGGAGGGCTGTAGATGTGGTCTACCTAGACTTTAGCAAGGTATTTGACACAGTCCTACACAAAAGATTAATATACAAGTTGGCCAGCCTGGGAGTGGATCCCAAGATGGTAGCCTGGGTAAAAAATTGGCTGGAGAACAAGACACAGAGGGTAATAGTAAATGGAGTCCACTCTGAAGAAAAGGGAGTTACTAGTGGGGTACTGCTGGGTTCAGTACTAGGACCAGGCTTTATAAGCGACATTGCAGAGGGACTGGAAGGAAAAGTATGTCTCTTTGCAGATGACACAAAGATCTGCAACAGAGTTGATACACAAGGTGGGGTGGAAAGGATGAGAAGGGACTTGGCAAGGTTGGAGGAATGGTCAAATGTATGGCAGCTTAGATTCAATGCTAAGAAGTGCAAAGTAATGCACCTGGAAAACAAAAAACTGGGGGAAGAGTACACAGTGGGAGGTGAGATACTAACAACAACAAAAATGGAAAGGGACCTGGCGGTAGCCATATCAGATGACCTAAAGGTGAGCAAGCAATGTGAGAAGGCAGTAAGCAGGGCTGGTAGGATACTGGGATGCATAGGGAGAGGCATCACCAGTATAAAACAGGAAGCTGTTATCCCTCTGTACAGAAAGCTGGTGAGACCCCATCTGGAGTACTGCATGTAGTTCTGGAGACCCAATCTCCACAAAGACGTAGACAGGATGGAGGCAGTCCAGAGGAGGGCAACTAAAATGGTGCAGAGTCTGCACCAGAAGACCTATCAAGAGAGACTTAAGGATCTTAATATGTATAGCCTTGGGGAGAGGAGGGAGAGGGGGGACATGATTGAAACTTTCAAATACCTCAATGAAATCAACAAAGTCTACGAGGGTACCATCTTTCAGAAAAAGAGGTGTGCAAGAACAAGAGGGCACAATCTGAAGCTGGAGGGGGGATGGCTCAGAGGTATTGTGAGGCAGTATTTTTTCACAGAGAGGGTTGTGGATGCATGGAACAGCTTCCTGAGGAGGTTGTGGAGTCAAAAACAGTCGTGGAATTCAAGAAAGCATGGGACAGACATAAGGCAATAATCAGAGGTGGAGGTAGGAAGAAGTAGGCTGTTGGTTAGGTAAGATCTGCAACTTATCCATTAGGTAGGGAAATGATCAGACTGGGTGGGCCAAGTGGTCCTTATCTGCCATCAAATTCTATGTTTCTAAGGATGACATAGTCTGAATCAGGCTGGCTCTCCTTTCAGATAGCCAGGAAAGCCTACACTAAACTAATCAGGGTCAAAAAATTGCAGTTCTTTCAGTCCGCCCTTGAAGAAAACAAAAATTGCTCCGCCAAGTTTTGGCAAATCTTGAGAGAGGTCGAAGGACACTCACCTGCCATCCTAATCCTGACAAAAATTGTTGTTAACAACTACACCTACACAGATATGTCTGAGATCCTCGATCAGCTCAATAACCAGTTTGCTACTGCAGGCCTTGCATTCGATGCCTCTCCTTTTAGCAAATTGTGTGCCCCAAGCACCACCAGCATAGGTACTAGCCCAGCCCTGTCCACTGTACCGGCCGGTCTCCCTTCAATTTCCAGCCAGAATCCTTTAAACAGGTGGAGGACATTCTTCTCTCACTGGATATCAAAAAGAGTTCTGGTGCAGACTCGATAGAACCCTTTTTCTATAAGCAGGATTCTATTATCTGACAGCACCAATCACTCACCTCTTTAACAGCTCACTTACACAAAGGGAGCTGCTGCTCAGCTAGAAAATTTGTGCACATTGTCCCCTTGTTCAAGTCAGGAGATTGTACAGACTCAAACAACTAGAGGCCAATCTCGATTCTTCCTGTACTATCCAAACGATTAGAAAAAGTTGTCAATTCATAACTGAGGGAGTCCTTGTGTCAGTTAGAAGACTAACTGCTAAAATAATAAATCAGATTTGTTCTATGTCTATAATGTTAGCCAGAGATAACACTCACAAGCAGTCATAAATAAAGTCATTTATTATACTCACAGCCAAGCATAGGATAATATATCACAGATAAAGGGTGACTTGTCTGTCTAATGAGTACGTACAAAGCTTCTAGAGAGAAAGAACTGTCAAGACAGTATTTTTTATACTAAGATAAGGTCTAACTTTCAGATAAACAGAACCATATGTATTGGTTCTGAACTATAGACAGTGTTACACAGTACATTCTCTATTGGATAATTACTTAGGAGACAGAATACTAATAAACGAGAAGAAATAATGCTTCTGTTGCATAAGCCTTAGACAAAGAGAATGCTGACTCTTCCAATCTACATGTGCTTAGATGAGACTAAACAAATGATCTGTCTGTTGTCAGCTGAAACACAGACAATTGCTTACAAAGCTGTATTGCACATGGCATATGTGCCTGAGTGTAAAAAACATATAATTGTATGAGAATATAAGTGCATAATAATCACTGATGATCCCTCAGAGACATCTTAGCAGTGATTAGGTCAATTATATATAGAATATATATGAAAGACAAACATAATCTAGATAAATGTAATGTAATGCAGTATAAATGAACCATGGATAGTACATTCGCACATATTAGCAGCAAAGCACATTCCTAGCTCCCATGCTTATATGATGTGTGCTCAAATCTATAATGTTTGTGCAAAATAGCAATATCACAGTATAATGGACCAGAGATATAGTATAAGGCATATGTGGGGTAATGGGGCATAACCCAGGCACAACAGTCCCCTCGTTGTTGCCCTATTTGTAAAAGTGGCAACACAACAAAAAGACGACGGTTAGGCACCATTTATCTACAGGCCCGAGGCACGAGCCTGGTAGAGGAATTTTAACTGGTCACAATAGTGTTTCAGGGTTTTCCTTAAACAACAAAATGTAATTATAAGCACTAATTTTAGTAGAAATTGAATCACCACAAATATTTGAAAAGTAAACTTCACAATTGGGTTTTCCAATGTCATAGCAATATCATCACTAACCAAATCATCAAGTGCTTTCTGAGCCTTGGTAACGTTTTTTACTGATATAAATCAGGTGGGTATCTGTTCTATTGAGAAGAAATTGAAGAGACAAACTTAAGTTGCCAATATGAACGTTAGATATAGGTAAAAATTGAGGCAAAGGCATCCAGAACGTCAGGACTGGACTCAGTTGTATCTGGTTCCAGGATGGGAACAGGTGTAATTACAGTATGACCAATGACAACACACTGTTTAGGGAAAAAACAGAAGTTAGAAAAGACAGTTTTACACAACATCTGCCCATACCAATAGAATTTGTAATTGTTCACTGCACAATATTCTCCATCAGCAGAATATACCACTTTAGACAATGGCACTTTCCAGTTGGTAAGTTGAATCATTATCCACAAGCCATAATGCACCAGCAGTTCCAGGGAAAAATCCATGGTTTCTTCCAGTGTTAGATGAAGTTTCAAAGTTCATGTTAGAACCATTCAGATTCTTCAAAAATTGATCCAAAGAGAAGACCCAGTCCCAATCATTGGGCCAATATCCACAAATCAACATGACTAGTTTGAAAATGTCACATCTGCATAAAAGGTGATAGCCTTTCTATGTACAGCAATCAATATTTGGAACCAACCAGGAGTTCAGATACAAAGGAAAAAATGCTATGGCTCTCAAAAGAGGTGGCAGGGAAGGTTAAGGAGAAAAGGACAGCATTCAGGAAATATAAGGAAACACAGAAGAAGCAGGACAGGGAAGTTTATCAGTTAAAGCAGAAAAAGGCTGGGAAGGCAGTCAGAATAGCAAAGGCCCAAACCAAGGAAAGGATAGCCAATTCTGTTAAGAAGTGGGATAAGACCTTTTATAGGTACATTAGGGGGTGAAGAAAGACCAAAGGAGGGATACTGAGGCTTAATAAAGGGAAGGGAATGTGGGTAGAGGGTGACAGTGAAAAAGCAGGGATACTGAATGAATATTTCTGCTCAGTATTCACAAAGGAAGAGGAGGGGGAGGTACCTAAACCAAACAAGAGAAACACTCTGAAGACGAGGGTCGATACCAATCCATTTACAGAAGAAAGGGTTCTGAAAGAACTAATAAAATTGAAGGTGGACAAAGCAATGAGACTTGATGGGTTTCACTCAAGAATTCTAAAAGAACTAAGGTTAGAACTAGTGACACCGCTGACTACTCTCTTTAACAAATCATGGGAGGATGGGGTGGTACCTGAGGACTGGAGGAGGGTAGATGTTATTCCTCTTCACAAAAGTGGGAGCAGGACAGAGGCAGGAAACTACAGACCAGTTAGTTTGCCCTCACTGGTAGGGAAAATGATGGAATCACTTCTGAAGAAAAGAATTGTTGAGTACCTAGAGGCCAGTGGGGCAGAGGACCCAAGGCAGCATGGATTCATAGTAGAAAGATCTTGTCTGATGAATCTAATAAATTTCTTTGACTGGGTGACCAAAGTAGTAGACCAGGGAGGGGCTGTGGACATGGCCTACCTAGATTTTAACAAGGCATTTGATACAGTCCCACACAAAAGATTAATACACAAGTTAACCAGCCTTGGAGTGGGTCCCAAGGTGGCAGCCTGGATACAAAATTAGCTAGACAACAGGACGCAAAGGGTTGTAGTAAATGGAGTACACATTGACGAAAGGAGGGTTACTAGTGGGGTACCGGAGGGTTCAGTACTGGGACCAGTTCTTTTTAATGTCTTTATAAGTGACATTGCAGAGAAACTGGAAGGAAAAGTATGTCTCTTTGCAGACGACACAAAGATCTACATCAGGGTTGATACACAAGATGGAGTGGAAAGGATGAGAAGGACTTGGCAAGGTTGGAAGAATGGTCAAATGCATGGCAGCTCAGATTCAATGCAAAGAAGTGCAAGGTAATAGCATGGAAACAAAAACCCAGGAGAAGAGTACAAATGGGGTGAGATACTGACAACAGTAAAATGGAAAGGGACCTGGGGGTAATTATATCAGATGACCTAAAGGTGGGCAAGCAATGTGAGAAGGCAGTAAGGAAGCCTGGGGGGATACTGGGATGCATAGGAAGAGGCATCAATAGTAGAAAACAGGAAGCTGTTATCCCTCTGTACAGACAGTTGGTGAGGTCCCATCTGGAGTACTGTGTGCAGTTCTGGAGACTCCATCTCTGCAAAGACACAAACAGAGTGGAGGCTATCCAGAGGAGGGCAACCAAAATGGTGCAGGGTCTGCACCAGAAGACATATGAAGAAAGGCTAAAGGAGCTTAATATGTATACCCTTGAGGAAAGAAGGGAGAAAGGGGACATGATAGAAATGTTCAAGTACCTCAAGGAATCAACAAAGTCCAAGAGGGTAGCATATTTCAGAAAAAGATATATGCAAGAACAAGGGGGCACAATTTGAAGACAGAGGGGGGATGACTCAGAGGTAATGTGAGGAAGTATTTTTTTCACAGAGAGGGTTGTGGATTCATGGAACAGCCTCCCTGAGGAGGTTGTGGAGTCAAGAACAGTGGGGGAATTCAAGAATGCATGGGACAGACATAAGGCAGTCCTAGTGGGGGGCAGGAGGAAGTAAGCTGTTGGTTAACTAGAATCTGCAGCTTATCTGTTAAGAAAATGGGCAGACTAGGTGGACCAAGCGGTCCTTATCTACCGTCAGATTATATGTTTCTGTGTTTCTATGGTAATCCAACAAAGGAGGGAGTTCCAACCTTTCACGATAAATGTCCCCATCAAGATGACCAATAGAATGGACGGTTGCCAGATGATCAAAGAGGGAGGTTGCCGGATCAAACTGCGGCAATGACACTGTAAGAATCACAAACATGATGTCCTTGATTGTGCAGGAGTACGTTTTGAAACATGGAGCAATACTGGCATGTGTGGTGACATACCCAAGGTTCCTTGCAGTTGACAAGGGAATAGTGTTAGCTTCTGATAAACATTTGTTAACAAATTCAGTAGAAGTGCATTTGGGGCAGAACCACTGACCCATACATCTATCATGTATGAGGTCATGGATACGTCCTAATTCCAAATCCTGGAAGCTATTACCAATGCCTGTTAGAACATAAGAGCGATAGGCGGAGCAAAGGACTTCCCCAGCTATGTGATGATTGTCTGCTTCCTGATTATTAGCCAAGATTAATTCATTAATCTTGTCCTTTGTCAAGTCAAATCCCCTCACAATATCCTTCATATTATAGACTGTAAATCGCTCTTCTTGAGTGAGGCCATCTATACCATGTAACAGGGGAGGTATGATATTATATTTCATGCTATCATGAACCTTTGTCATTTGTGCTTGAATACTGGCTATATCAGCCCTATTCCAAATTGACATACCAGAACCGAATAGGCCAGAAGCCATACCCGTTTCTGCTATAAAACGCTTAGTGCACTTGGGTTTCTTACTTTTGTTAGCAGTACTGCCAGGTTTAGGGAATGAAAATCCTCTATGTGGGGTACTGTCAGCTCCAGTATAGGGGTCATTATTGCATACCTGGTATGCTGCCAAGGCATCTAATAACAAAATTTGAAAGAAATGGGAAATGTTAGTTGTTGAACAAAGGCCAAGTTCTTCTAGATTCCAATGCGTTAGATTCAAAACCTCTGGGATGTGCATAAACTGCACATTATTAACAAGTGCACTTGGCTAGAAAGTGGCAACTAAGCCACTGGGTGGGCCAGGGTTCTGTTTTGGGCACTCATTATCAGGTTATTCTGGGGTATCATAGGGTAAAACCTTAAGGACAATGGATTTTGTTGCCATATAATTTTGAATACAGTATTCACGTTGATCAGACATACCTAAACAAGAGGCCGGATCAATCTTAGCAGTTATGTTGTATACTCCAGAATTTGTGTCGTGTACCTTCTGTATAGATAATGCACCAGTAGGGTAAATTTTGACATTGGGCCAGCCTTGGAAAGTATCTTTGTAAAGGCTGCCGATTCCGATTAGATTTTTATCATAAACTGCATACCATGTAAACTCAAGACTTGATTGATCCGAAGCGAGGATCATAAGATTCACAAGGGCCTCACTACCCTCCTGGATGATGACCATGTCTTTTGGGACTTCAATATGCACACCACGGGATTCCTTCAGATCTCATGGGCTTACGAGGTATTCTGCCTCGGCAAGCTATTTAGGTCTAGGGGTCACTGGTTTCTTATTTGCATTATAGTATACAGTTTGGGCTTGTAAGAAGACCAATATTTCTAAAAAGAAAAAATAAGCGCAAAGCAGACATCTTTCTCAGGAACCTAAAAGGAAAAGAGAAAAGAAAACAGTTCAGTACTATTCCGCCCATTGGGGTATGGAAAAGTAATTTAATCTCATTTAAACAGTTTCATTTGATTGGCATGCAGCCATTTATCAATGACTTTCTTATTGTGAGGCAGTCTAACTTGGTAGACTGCTGGATTAAGTTTGTTTACAATGGGATTGGGCCCCGCTCACTAGTTTACAAATGGGTGTGCAGGTTGTGCAAATCTGAGTACCATTACCTGGTCCCCAATTTGTCAGTCTACAGGGTGTGCAGTTTTGTCAAATTGGATTTTGGATTGTAGCTGGGCCTTGCCCAGGAATCATGCAGCAAACAAGTATACCTTTTGGATATCTTGTTTGAGTTGTTTGACATACTTGTCCACTGACACCCTATCAGCAGTGGGGGCACCAAGGTCCAGAAGCAAGTGTTCTGGGAGTCTCATGGACCATCTGTCATGACTTCAAATGGGGTACACTGTGTACTTGTAGAGGGTGTCCCTCTTATTGCCATAAGGAGCAATGGCAATAATGAATCCCATTCTTTGGAGTTTTCCTGAACACATTTAGATAACATAACTTTAATCTGTCTATTAGCCCGTTCCACCTGTCCTGATGACTGTGGGTGGTAAGGAATATAAAACTTCTGTTTAACCCCCAACAAATCCAGAGTTTTCTGCATTACTTCAGCTATAAAGCTGACTCCCTGATCAGAATTTACCTTTAGGGGTAGACCCCACCTGGTAAACAGCTGGTTTATCAAAACCTTTGTAGTTGCTTTGGCTGTGCTATCCTTTGTTGGAAAAACCCCTACCCATTTGGAGAACAGGCCAGTGATCACTAGGGAAAACTTATTGTTGCTCTAAGTGATTGACCTAGGGCCAATGTAGTCAATCTGGATATTGTTCCAGGGGCCTGAGTGCCTCTGGGGGTGAAATTTAGCATTCTTCCTAGCTGGTATAGGATTATTCTGTGCACAGATCAAACAGTTATTGATGTACTGTAATGTTCCTCATCATTTCTCATGTGTGGCCAGCAGACAGAGGACTTCAGTCTGTCTAGGGTTTTATTGACTCCCTGGTGCCCACCAGTTGGAGTATCATGTACTTGGTGGATAAAATCTACCCTCAGGTGTCCAGGAACTGCACATAACTTTTCAGGAGTTTTACGACAGTGATACCACATCAATAGGCCATCGCTGGATAGGTGAAGGTCATTTTCCACTTTCTTGTAGGGACTTACTTCTGGAAGTTTTTCCTCAGTTCCTTTATCAAGGAACCTAAATACTGCTCTCAAGTGAGGGTCTTTCTTTTGTGCAGATGCTAGATCCATGGACTCAAAAGAAGGTGTGCCTTTATTAACTGCAGCAACAGACAGTGTAGCTGGGACAAAGGGAGTTTTCATTTCCCATATGTCCTCCTCGAGAACCATCTTTTGCCAATGAATCGGCATGGTTGTTATATGGAGCGTAAGGATCAAGTTTACAGTGTGCTTTAACCTTATGTATATACAATTTGTATTTAAACTGTTTGGTTAGGATTGTGATGTACACAAACAAGTCTTTATATTTCACACAGGTACCATCAGAGGATTGGAAGTTGGTTCTCTCCCAAAAAGGCAAAAATTCAGTCAAGGAGGAACAGACCCAATCAGAGTCTGTAAAGAAAACAGTATCTGCAGTGCCTTGTTTCAGCACTTCCAAAGAACATGCTACAGCAGCTAGTTCAGCATACTGTGCAGAAATGATGGTACACCTCTTAGCAATGCGCACGCTGTCATAATTAGGATGTACAATTTTTTTTTTTAATTTTAACTCTTTATTAATTTTAGCTCCAGATATACAACGTCATATAACATCTACACTTGATAAAGTTAGACATAACAATATTCATCGCAAGAGAGGAAAGTACATATGAATAAAAGAGAAAGAAAAGATAAAGAAAAGAAAAAAAGAAAAAAAACCTCCATCCCCTACCCACCCCCCATAGGCTGCACAATATTACAAACCTTATATCCATGGTTAGCTACTACCCATCTATGTACCTGGTGATTTCCATATCGTTATAATAGCCTCAAGACTCCCCCAATGAGCAGTAAAGGCTTTGCCTCTATTCCGCATAGCTGCTATATGCCTCTCCAACTGCAAAGCTAAAACACATTCCCTGTACCATTCCATTATTAGGGGTACCTTCTCGTCCATCCAGTGTCTCGCTAGCTTGGCAGTTGCTGCTACTAAAACCATATGTGCCTTCCTATTACTTGGAATGCCATTCAGGAAAAGATTTATTAGGCACACTTCCGGGGTAAATAGCTCCCTCAAGCCAAGAATAGGGTCTAGGGAGTTATTTATAGTCTGCCAAAAGACTTTAATATGCCGACATTGCCATAACATGTGATAAAGGGACCCCACATCCGACTTACATCTATTACACGTTGGTACTTGCATCCAGCCAATGCTATATAACTTGGCCGGTGTCAAGTACAAATTGTGCAAAATATTGTAGTTTACTACTCTGAGCCTGTCCTGCTTGACAAACTTGTATAGGGTAGCCCAGATATTTCTCCACACGTTGGCATCCTCAGGGATGCCTAGTTCCTTTACCCAATAGAAACAGACACCTGAGTGTAATCTGTTATCCCAGTCCAGCAAGGCTTTGTATAGGTTAGAGACTTTACGCAACTGTGAAGCAACCTGAAGTAGCTCAATAGGGTCCTTTTCCCCTATATCTATTATTGGAAAGTGCTTGTGAAACGCGGATAGGGCCTTATTAACTTGCAAAATTTAAAAGGTTCTTTACTGGCAGGGCTGTCGGAACTACCAAATTGTATCGGAATGACCAACTTTCCATCCCTCAGATCTCCAAACTTACAAGGTTTCAGCCTATGCCAAAAGGCATTGGTTATCGGTGTACTGCCAATTTTATAATGCAGGTTATTGACAATTGGTTGGCCTGAGGATTGACACCACTTCACTGACAATAACGCTTGGGTCTAATGAGAGGCTTTTATTGACCAGCCCATAGGCTTATTTCGAAGACTTTTGGGGATGTGTGACGGACAGACATAAAGCAAGGAACGTAAGGAGCATCTTTCCTGAGATGCCAAGTACTTCTCAATGGCTACCCACAGAGGGGAGTATGCCGTATGGTCCTCCTCTTTCTGCCAATGATATAATTTACTTAAATGTTGTGCTATGTAATGTGTAAAGAAAGAAGGGGCTGCCAGTCCTCCCCTAGCTTTTGGCGCAGTTAACTTGTGATAGGACCTACGTACCTTCTTTTTATTCCACAGAAAGAGACTCAGCATTCTCCTCAGCCTAGAGAACCAAACTTTAGGGATATACAATCCCAGCATACCCAATGGATACAATATCCGAGGTAAAAGGTTCATTTTAATAACATTCAGCTGACCCCATAATGAGATAGGGAGGCCTTGCCATCTCTCAAGGTCTTTAGAAATTATTTTCATGAGACTATCTATATTATTACTCTGAATAGTAATGGGATCTCTAAAGATCTTTATGCCTAGATAGACTACAGAGTTCGCTTCCCACGCCAAACCTAGGGGGGCTAGTTCCGCCTTATTTACTCTGTGGTTCACAGGAAATATTCTTGTCTTTTCTCGATTCAACTTATAATAAGATACTTTAGAGAACTCCTCAATCTCTTCTAATAGTGCAGGAATCGAGACTTTGGGATTCTCTAGATGCAATAAAATGTCGTCAGCATAAACCAATAAGGCGTATCTAGCTTCCCCCACACGAATTCCAGTAATCTTAACATTAGCCGCCAGCCGAAGGAGCAAGGGTTCTAAATATAGATTAAAAAGCAAGGGGGATAAAGGGCACCCCTGTCTAGTTCCTCGAGCCAGCTTAAATGGAGAGGATAATAGCCCGTTGCACTTCACCCTAGCCATGGGGCAGGAATATAAAACTTTACCCATCTGACAAAGTCTTCCGGGAAACCAAAAGAAGTTAAGGTAGCAAAGAGAAAATCCCAGAAGATTCTATCGAATGCCTTTTCAGCATCTAGAGAAGTCAACACCATTGGAATATCAGAATCTCTGGCCACCACTATAAGATGCATTAATTTTCACATATGATCTTGAGACGACCTTCCAGCCATAAACCTGACTTGTTCATGTCCTATTAACTTATCTATAATTCTGGAGAGCCTATTTGCCAATACTTTAGCCAGAATTTTAACATCAGTATTTAACAATGAAATAGGTCGGTAGCTACTGAGACGCTGCGGGTCTTTTCCCGGTTTTAGAATTAGGGATATCACCGCCTCTAAAAAACCTGACTCCGACATTCCCTTATCAAACCAGTAACCAAACAGGTCCTTTAAGATGGGTGCCAAGACATCTTGATAGGCTTTGTAAAAATTACTAGGAAGCCCATCTGGGCCAGGAGACTTATCCAAAGGCAACTGCTGGATTGCTTCCTGTATTTCCCCTAAAACAATCGGGCTATTCAAAGAAGCAATGTCCTCTGCAGAAATCATTGGTAGGGCCACAGATTGAAGGTAAGTGTTCATATCTGAATCCATAGAAGAGGCAGTCGGGGCCACTGAGTACAGATCTTGGTAAAAGGAACTGAACATTTCTATCATTTTGTGCAAATCAGTGACCACTCTGCCCTCTTCCTCGGAGTAAATGCCAGCAACATACTGCAAGGCCTCTAATTGATGGAGGCGCATCGCTAGAAGTGTACTTGCTTTTTCTCCTACGTCTAAATATTGGAGTTTGGTCCTGTGTAAAGACAACTCAGCCCTCTGCGCTTGCAAGCCTACATATTGGGCCTGTAACTGATGCAACCTGGACCACAATTCATCTGAGGAGGAGCGGGACAGGGTGTTCTCTATGTTTTTAATATTAGTTAAAAGTTCCTCTGTTAGACTCTTCTGAAGCTTAGCCCTGATGGACGCCATTTTAATAAATTCACCCTCACAGAGCACTTTAGGAAGCTCAAACTAGGTCATATTTCTGACCATCCCTAAATTATGGGCAGAAATAAGTTAATGTGCTCTTTAACATGTTCAAAGGTAGCTGAATTTTTCAACATCTGGTTATTCAGTCGCCATTGAGGAGAGCACTCAGTCCAGCCCTAAGCCAAACTCCATGTCCACTGGCATGATCAGATATAACTCTTGTTGAGATGCCTACTCGTTGACCCCAGGGATCATGCAAACTTATAAGCAAATAGTCAATTCTAGAATATGTTTTGTGTGCCGCAGAAAAGAAAGTATATTGTCTTTCAGTGGGGTTGAATACTCGCCATATGTCCACTAAAGCCTCGGTATCTCTAAGTTCACTCAGAGCCCTTTGATCTGAAGATAGGCCCAGGCGAGCTCGATCAGACCTATCTAGCTCAGTCTGGAGGACTAAGTTCCAATCCCCACCTAATAACATAAGACTAGGGGGGTTCACAGTTAAAATGTTTAATAAATTCATAAAAAAAGAAGGCGAGTCAGTATTTGGGCCATATATCGATCCAAAAATAATCGGGCAGGATTCTAGTAAACCATGTATAACAATATACCTTCCCTCGGGGTCCCATATTTCCTTAATCAATTTAAACGGTACATTCCTAACCATTAGGATGTACAATAAAAATTCCAAACCCTGCTATCTGACCTCCTTGGTGTGTGTGGCTGAGCCATCAGTAAAGATACGACACCCTGTGGTGTCATTTAACGCTTCCTGTGGTGCTGACAGGAAGGGCCCTGGATCAGGTAGGTCAGGGGTTTGGAGTGCACAATCATGTGCATCACCTGTAAATAGTAGGCCATGGGCCAATAGGAATGGATTTTTAGCAGGAAGGACAGTGATGTCATGATCCTGTAAAAGCAGAGACCAGTGTCTAAGTCTAGCATTTGAAACAGAGCCATCTTTTACTCTGCCTGACAGTAGGAAATTTGTTGGCATGTGATCAGAATATACAGTAACACAATAGGGGCATACACAATGATATACATAAAGTGTCTCACCACCCAATATGTGGCTCTAAGATTCATTTTACAAGGGTTGTATTTTAGCTGTACTGGGGAAAGCATCTGAGATGCATAGGCAATAGGCCTGATATGTCCATTGAATTATTGTGCTAAAACTGCTGAAATTGCTGTAGCTGATGTAGCAGTTTCCAGATGGTACCTTAAAGCTGGGTTAGGGTTAATCAATGCTGGGGCTGTTGCCAGTGATTCTTTCAAACTGGTTACAGCTTTGGTATGTAATGGACCCCATGTCCAAGGTGCATCCCTTTTCAGTAACTCATACAGAGGAGCGGCCTTTTGTGCAAAGTCACAAATAAAATCTCTGGAGTAGTTTACAATACCCAGAAAATGTCTCAGTGTTCCTACACTCATTGGCAGGGGTAAATCCTGCAGTCCCTGAATCTTGTTAGTATCAGGGCTTCTTCCTTTTTCTGTTATGAGGAGCCCTAGGAAGAGAACCTCCTTCTGGCCCAATTGTGCTTTAGAAGGGTTGCACTTGAGGCCTGACTTCTGTAGGATAATCAGTAGTTCTTCTAACAGAGCCAAGTGTTCTTTTGTGTCGGTTGTCAAAAGCAAGTCATCTATGTACTGCAGATGAGTCCTGGTAAGACGAAACACTTGTCAATGTCATCTGTTAGCACCCTTTGCAAACTGTGTGAGAGACCTTTTGGCACCATGCAATTCTGCTTAAAGTTGAACCAGCATAACATTCTATGGTGATTTGCATATGCAGCCCATAATGCTTTGCATTGTGTGGGCATGTGTGATTTTGTATTTTCTTGAAACTTGGCTTCCCAGCCAAATGCTTTTGGGGTAACCCTTGCCTCAGTGTTTGTGCACAGAGGTTCTTTGTCTATGTACTGCAGTAGACATTCAGGGGTTGAGAATCCCTGTAATGCATCTTTCATGTGTAGGTGAAAGATGGAGGGGCTGTTATGAAAACCCTGTGGCAGGCATCTGCACATGAACTATTGTCCTTCAAAAGTGAAGGCAAATTTGTACTGGCTGTCTTCAGCCAGCGGTAACGACCAAAACCCATTGGAAATATGCAATGCGGTGAACCATTTATGGTTTGGGATCAGCATTTTTAGGACATCGGGACTGATGCCACTGTAGGTGAACAGCTTGGGGTTGCCTGATAGAGCCTTCTGTAGTCAATTGTAAGTCTCCAAGCTCCACTTGGCTTTCAGACAGGCCAAATAAGTAAATTGACAGTCGAAACACATGGCCTTATTACCCCCTGTTGAAGCAGGGAATCTATAGTCTGTTTTAAAGATAGCAGAGCCTCAGCAGGAAAAGGGTATTGCATCTGCCTGCCAGGGTCTGGTCCTGTTACTTCAGTGGTAGTATTCATTCTACCACAATCATGCTTATCCTTTGCAAACACATCCTTGTGTCTGGCAGTTATTGGTTGTATGTCTCTGTATCTGTCATGATCCTTAAAGAGGTCTATGACATCATACTTAGTGTCACTGTGTGTGATAGCTGCAAGAACATGTGAATCACATATCTTGACTGTATGGTATTGTCCTGCTATTTGGCTCATGATCCTGTTTGTCAGAACCAGAACACATCCCTGTTGTCCTAGAAAATCTACTCCCAAAATACTGGGATGATGAAGTTATACCATGAGGTCAAAGGTGAATTTTGTGGTGAGGTTTCCCACCACTACAGGGATGGGTTTGGACTGATAGGTCTGTGGGGCAGTTCCATCCACCCCTTGTGCACTAGTCTCCTGTCCTGTGGACCAGTGTGAGAATTCAGGATTCTCGTCATGTAATACTGACATGGCTGCTCCAGAATCAAGCGGCATTAGTAGATGGCGACCCCAACCTTGGCCTTTACGCACAGCCTACCATTTAGATCCATTATAATAGGGGATATAATGTGGACTGGGCCTCTAATTGTCATTGCTCTTTTTTAGTGTTCTCTTTCTCAAGTATCCTTACAATATCTTGCACCTTCTTGTTAGAAGGGCCTGCTGTGGGGGTTGCCCCATGCAGTTCCTGTCTCTTTCCTGATACTGAAGCCACTATGTGGGATGGTCACAGAGGCACGGGTGGAGGTGATATTACTGGTAGTGGTGCACATGCAGAGGGCTCTGCATGTACTGGTGGTAGTACCTGTAAATGTAGTGGTGCATGTACAGGTGGTGATGGTGTGTGTGCAGCTGATGCTGCATGTGTAGGTGATCTTACCTGTGCAGGTAGTGGTTTCTGCATATGTGGTGGTTCATATACTGATGGTGCTGCATGTGTTAACAGCGGAGTGAAAAAGGCACGTACTGCTTCACCTATAGTTTGTGGCACAGCAGTATGTTCTACTGAAGGGGATGCTGCTCTGGTGATTGGCAGTGCAGCTGCATATTCAGTTGGAGAAGGTACTGCTCTGGCAGTTGGCAGTGCAGCAGTATATTCAGTTGGAGAACGTACTGCTCTGGCAGTTGGCAGTGCAGTAGTATACTCAATTGGAGGGGGTGCTTTTCTGGCAGCTGGCAGCTCAGCAGTATATTCAGCTGGAGAAGGTGCTGCTCTGGCAGTTGGCAGTGCAGTAGTATACTCAATTGGAGGGGATGCTGCTCTGGCAGTTGGCAGTGCAGTAGTATACTCAATTGGAAGGGGTGCTGCTCTGGCAGTTGGCAGTGCAATAGTATACTCAATTGGAGGGGGTACTGTTCTAGCGATTGGCAGTGTAGCAGTATATTCAGTTGGAGAATGTACTGCTCTGGCAGTTGGCAGTGCAGTAGTATACTCAATTGGAGGTGGTGCTTTTCTGGAAGCTGGCAGCTCAGCAGTATATTCAGCTGGAGAAGGTGCTGCTCTGGCAGTTGGCAATGCAGTAGTATACTCAATTGGAGGAGGTACTGTTCTGGCAGCTGGCAGCACAGCAGTATATTCAATTGGAGAACATACTGTTCTGGTAGTTGGCAGTGCAGTGGTATACTCAATTAGAGGGGGTGCTGCTCAGTCAGTTGGCAGTGCAGTAGAATATTCAATTGGAGGAGGTGCTGTTCTGGCAGCTGGCAGCACAGTAGTATATTCAGTTGGAGAAGGTACTGCTCTGGTAGTTGGCAGTGCAGTAGTATACTCAATTGGTGGGGGTGCTGTTCTAGCGATTGGCAGCACAGCAGTATATTCAGTTGGAGAAACTGCTGTTCTGGCAGTTGGCAGTGCAGTAGTATACTCAATTGGAGGGGGCACTGTTCTGGCAGCTGGCAGCACTGCAGTATATTCAGTTGGAGAAGGTGCTGCTCTGGCAGTTGGCAGTGCAGTTGAATACTCAATTGGAGGGGGTGCTGTGTTCTGGCAGCAGGCAGCGCAGCAGTATATTCAGTTGGAGAAGGTGCTACTCTTGCAGTTGGCAGTGCAGTAGTATACTCAATTGGAGGGGGTGCTGTTCTGGCAGCTGGCAGCACAGCAGTATATTCAGTTGGAGAATGTACTGCTCTGGTAGTTGGCAGTGCATTAGTATACTCAATTGGAGGGGGTGCTGTTCTAGCGATTGGCAGCACAGCAGTATATTCAGTTGGAGAAGCTGCTGTTCTGGCAGTTGACAGTGCAGTAGTATACTCAATTGGAGGGGGTGCTGTTCTGGCAGCTGGCAGCTCAGCAGTATATTCAGCTGGAGAAGGTGCTGCTCTGGCAGTTGGCAGTGCAGTAGTATACTCAATTGGAGGAGGTACTGTTCTGGCAGCTGGCAGCACAGCAGTATATTCAATTGGAGAACATACTGCTTTGGTAGTTGGCAGTGCAGTGGTATACTCAATTGGAGGGGGTGCTGTTCTGGCAGCTGGCAGCACAGCAGTATATTCATTGGAGAAGCTGCTGCTCTGGCAGTTGGCAGTACAGTAGTATACTCAATTGGAGGGGGTGCTGTTCTGGCAGCTGGCAGCAAAGCAGTATATTCAGTTGGAGAAGGTGCTGCTCTGGCAGTTGAAAGTGCAGTAGTATACTCAATCGGAGGGGGTGCTGCTCAGTCAGTTGGCAGTGCAGCAGAATGTTCAATTGGAGGAGGTGCTGTTCTGGCAGCTGGCAGCACAGCAGTATATTCAGTTGGAGAAGGTACTGCTCTGGTAGTTGGCAGTGCAGTAGTATACTCAATTGGAGGGGGTGCTGTTCTAGCGATTGGCAGCACAGCAGTATATTCAGTTGGAGAAACTGCTGTTCTGGCAGTTGGTAGTGCAGTAGTATACTCAATTGGAGGGGGCGCTGTTCTGGCAGCTGGCAGCACTGCAGTATATTCAGTTGGAGAAGGTGCTGCTCTTGCAGTTGGCAGTGCAGTAGTATACTCAATTGGAGGGGGTGC
Source organism: Neoceratodus forsteri (assembly GCA_016271365.2). Lineage (NCBI taxonomy): Eukaryota > Metazoa > Chordata > Ceratodontiformes > Ceratodontidae > Neoceratodus > Neoceratodus forsteri. The sequence goes on from CM028132.1 coordinate 1,438,759,080, forward strand.
TCTTCTGGCAGCTGGCAGCGCAGCAGTATATTCAGTTGGAGGAGCTGCTACTCTGGCAGTTGGCAGTGCAGTAGTATACTCAATTGGAGGGGGTGCTGTTCTGGCAGCTGGCAGCACAGCAGTATATTCAATTGGAGAATGTACTGCTCTGGTAGTTGGCAGTGCAGTAGTATACTCAATTGGAGGGGGTGCTGTTCTAGCGATTGGCAGCACAGCAGTATATTCAGTTGGAGAAGCTGCTGTTCTGGCAGTTGGCAGTGCAGTAGTATACTCAATTGGAGGGGGTGCTGTTCTAGCAGCTGACAGCGCAGCAGTATATTCAGTTGGAGGAGTGCAGTAGTATACTCAATTGGAGGGGGTGCTGTTCTGGCAGCTGGCAGCACTGTAGTATATTCAGTTGGAGAAGGTGCTGCTCTGGCAGTTGGCAGTGCACTAGTATACTCAATTGGAGGGGGTGCTGTTCTGGCAGCTGGCAGCACAACAGTATATTCAGTTGGAGAAGCTGCTGCTCTGGCAGTTGGCAGTGCAGTTGTATACTCAATTGGAGGGGGTGCTGTTCTAGCAGCTGACAGCGCAGCAGTATATTCAGTTGGAGGAGTGCAGTAGTATACTCAATTGGAGGGGGTGCTGTTCTGGCAGCTGGCAGCACAACAGTATATTCAGTTGGAGAAGGTACTGCTCTGGCAGTTGGCAGTGCAGTAGTATACTCAATTAGAGGGGGTGCTGTTCTAGCGATTGGCAGCACAGCAGTATATTCAGTTGGAGAAGCTGCTGTTCTGGCAGTTGGCAGTGCAGTAGTATACTCAATTGGAGGGGGTGCTGTTCTAGCAGCTGACAGCGCAGCAGTATATTCAGTTGGAGGAGTGCAGTAGTATACTCAATTGGAGGGGGTGCTGTTCTGGCAGCTGGCAGCACTGTAGTATATTCAGTTGGAGAAGGTGCTGCTCTGGCAGTTGGCAGTGCAGTAGTATACTCAATTGGAGGGGGTGCTGTTCTGGCAGCTGGCAGCACAACAGTATATTCAGTTGGAGAAGCTGCTGCTCTGGCAGTTGGCAGTGCAGTTGTATACTACATAGAAACATAGAAACATAGAAACATAGAAGTTGACGGCAGATAAGGACCGCAAGGCCCATCCAGTCTGCCCATTTCTTTTTCTACCTTATAAATGTGCCATCGGCCTTTGCTATGTCAGTGACCTATCTATTCATAGTCATTTGTATTGCTCCCTTATGCCTATCCCATGCCTGTTTGAAGCCCTGCACTGTATTCATAGCCACTACTTCTTGGTAAGCCATTCCATGCATCTACCACCCTTTCTGTGAAAAAGAATTTCCTCACATTCCCCTTAATCGCCTCCCTCTAATCTCATGCTGTGTCCTCTTGTCCTGCTATTTTTCTTATATTTAAACATGTTAGACTCTTTCACCTTGTTTATGCCCTTAAGGTGTTTAAATGTCTCGATCATATCACCTCTCTCCTCCTTTGCTCAAGGGTATACATATTGAGCTCCGTTAATCTGTCCTCATATGTCTTCTGATGCAGTCCCTGCACCATTTTGGTTGCCCTTCTCTGGACTGCCTCAATTTGGTTAATGTCCTTGTGAAGGTGTGGCCTCCAATACTGCACGCAGTACTCGGATGGGGCCTAACCAATGTCTTGTACAGAGGGATTATTACCTCCCTCTTACGACTTGTGATACCCCTACTAATACACCCTAACACCCCCTAGCCTTACCTACTGCTTTAGAGGTCTGCTTGGATGATTTCAGGTCATCAGTGATGATGATGCCCAAGTCTCTTTCTTCCTTTGTGACTGCTAGCAACTCCCCTCCCAGCCTATAAGTGGCTTCAGGGTTTCTCTTCCCTATGTGCATGATTTTGCACTTCTTTGCATTAAATCCCAGTTGCCACTCTTCTGACCATTCTGCTAGTTTATCCAGATCTCTTCTCATTCTGCCCACCCCATCTGGATCATCTACTCTGTTGCAGATCTTGGTGTCATCTGCAAACAGACAAGCCTTACCCTCTAGTCCATCTGCTAGGTCACTAATGAAGATGTTGAATAGGACTGGCCCCAGGACTGATCCCTGAGGTACCCACTTGTGACTTGCATCTCTTCTGACTGTATACCATTTACCACCACTCTGTTTTCTGCCAGTCAACCAGTTTGCCACCCAGTTGACCAACTTCGACCCACCCTGAGCCTACCTAGCTTATTTATCAATCTTCTATGTGGAACAGTGTCAAAAGCTTTGCTGAAGTCAAGGTAGGTGACATCAACTTCTCCCCCTTGGTCCACCACTCTGGTTACCCAGTCAAAGAAATCTATGAGATTAGTTTGACAGGACCTTCCTTTTGTAAACCCATGCTGTCTTGGATCCTGTGCCCCTATGGATTCCAGGTGTTGCACTATCCTTTCCTTAAGGAGTGCTTCCATATTCTTGCCCACTACTGAGGTAAGACTGACCGGTCTGTAGTTCCCCGCCTCCTCCCTGCTACCACTCTTGTGGAGTGGGATCACATGAGCCCTTCTCCAGTCTTCTGGGACCTCTCCTGTGCTCAGAGACTCACTAAACAATTCTGCTAATGGCTCTGCTAGTTCCTCCTTTAGCTCCTTAAGTACCCTGGGATGTATGCCATCAGGTCCCATTGCCTTATCCACCCTGAGCTTAGCAAGCTCTTGTAGGACCCTTTCTTTTGTGAAGGGAGTAGTGCTCACCTCCCTCCCCCCTGTGTCCATGATGCTGAGCTGTGGGCCCTGCCCTACCTTCTCTTCAGTGAATACTGAGCAAAAGTATCTATTTAGGATAGATGCCTTTACAGGGTCCTCCTCCTCACATGCTCCCTTTTCTCCATTAAGCTTAGTAATACCCTCTGGACTTTCTCCTTTCACTAATGTATCTATAGAAAGTCTTGTCACCTTCTTTTACTGTTTGTGCTAGTGTTTCCTCAGTTTGGGACTTTGCCTGCCTTACTGCCTTACCTGCTTCCCTTAGGGCAGTTTGGTATGCCCCTATCTTCATCCCGCTGTGTTCCTTTATATTTTCTGAAGGCCAGCCTTTTGGCTCTGACCTTTTCTGCTACTGTATTTGAGAACCAAAGTGGTTTCCTTCTATTTTGCACTTCCTTTCTGTCTAACACAATGGGATGTTGCTTCAAGTATTGTATCCTTAATGCTTGCCCACTTTACCTGTACCTCCTCACCTGTGTTTCTTTTTGCCAGGGCTAGCTTAACTCTGTTGGCCATCTTATCAAAGTCAGCTCCTCTGAAGTCCCATATTTTTGCCTTGGAATGGGATGATTTAGATGTAGTAGCCAAATTGAACCATACCATGTGATGGTCACTGGCCCCCAGGTGACCTTCTACCTGGAGATCTGTGATCCTTCTTTGTTAGTCAGTACTAGATCTAGGATAGCCCTGTCTCTTGTGGGTTGCTGTACCAGTTGTTTGAGGCCCTCCTGCAGGGAATCCACTATGAGTCTAGTTCTGGCAGATGTTCCTGCTGGTATTGACCAATCTGTATCTGGCATGTTGAAGTCTCCCATTATCAGAACCTTCCCTTTAGCTGTCATGTTTTGTATATCTTCTAACAGTAATGTGTCTATGTCCTCCCTCTGGTCTGGGGCCTGTAGACAACCCCAGTTCTTATGGCTGTCCCATTTCCTGTTTCAGGGTGACCCACAGTTCTTCTGGCTCCTTATGTGTATTCTGAATTTCTGTAGCTTTGATATTTTCATTAACATACAGGGCCACTCCTCCCCTTTGCACCTCAGTCTCTTCTGAACAATACATAGCCAGGTACTGAAGTCTCCCAAGTGTGGTTACTGGTAAACCACGTCTCACTAATTGCTACTATGTCCAGTTTAGCCTCTGACATTATTGCCTGCAGGTCTGGGATCTTATTTCCCAGGCTGTGAGCATTTGTGTACATGATTTTCCATTGGCCAGATTTTGGTGTGTTAGTTGTTGGGTGAGGTTTGGCATTACCCCTGTGCATCGTATGGGGAGACAAACCTTTTTTCTTACCTGGTGATGCAAATGAACGGCAAACACACTGAATTCCAGTTTGACCACTAGCTGAGGGGGGAGGGGTGTTCTTCCCATTCAACGAATTTACTCAATTGGAGGGGGTGCTGTTCTAGCAGCTGACAGCGCAGCAGTATATTCAGTTGGAGGAGTGCAGTAGTATACTCAATTGGAGGGGGTGCTGTTCTGGCAGCTGGCAGCACAACAGTATATTCAGTTGGAGAAGGTACTGCTCTGGCAGTTGGCAGTGCAGTAGTATACTCAATTAGAGGGGGTGCTGTTCTAGCGATTGGCAGCACAGCAGTATATTCAGTTGGAGAAGCTGCTGTTCTGGCAGTTGGCAGTGCAGTAGTATACTCAATTAGAGGGGGTGCTGTTCTGGCAGTTGGCAGTGCAGTAGTATACTCAATTGGAGGAGGTGCTGTTCTGGCAGTTGGCAGTGCAGTGGTATACTCAATCAATTGGAGGGGGCACTGTTCTGGCAGCTGGCAGCACTGCAGTATATTCAGTTGGAGAAGGTGCTGCTCTGGCAGTTGGCAGTGCAGTAGTATACTCAATTGGAGGGGGTGCTCTTCTGGCAGCTGGCAGTGCAGCAGTATATTCAGTTGGAGAAGCCGCTGCTCTGGCAGTTGGAGTGCAGCAGTGTATACGATTGGAGGAGCTGCTGCTGTAGTAGATGGCTGTACAGGTTCATAAATCGGACCTGCATCCACCCTACATGTGGCCTGTCATGATGACATTATTGCAGCTACATGGCATTCAGGAATGGGGTTGCTAGAGCTCCTAGACTGCAGGGCTTCACGGAGGTTTTTTATTTTCCTCTGCAATCTCCCTGTAGGAAGAACCAGTACGTTGATACTTGCCACCCTGTTTATTCCCTTTATTATTATACTTTCTCTCCCTCCAGTTTTTATTGCTTTTGGCGTTTTTGGGAGCAGAAGCTTGTTTACTCTGTGCCTTCCACTTTATAGTGAGTTGCCCCTCCAGAAGGCTGCTGAATAGCAACAACCTTGTTTTTAGTGCCAGAATTAAGCATGCGTAGGTACACCTGAAATGCGCTTTCAACAACTTTTAACATATTTGCAAACTTATCCTCCTCAGGAAAAAATAGAACACTCAACTTTCTTGCATAGCCCTGGTGTCATGTTATGTAGGAATAAATCTTTGTATTCCAAATTATCAGCTTTACATTGCTCATTTGCTAATGTCTTACCTGAACAACAAGCCAGCCACAAACTTCCATGATAGTTTGCAGGGGATTCCTTAACCCCTTGCCTTACATCGTATGCTAGCCATGCTCCTACTATTCCTGGCTACTGTGCTGACATTAAGGCTGAACAAATACTAGCCCAGCCCTGCTTTGTACCATCTCTTATGTCTGACGGAAGTTTAGACCAAAGGCTGGGATCTACAGTTAACCTTAGCATGTGTACACAACCATCGGGAGGCAAACCAAGCATTTCACAATGTGCTTTAACCTTGGCAAGGTGACAACTCAAACTTTCAGATAGCTGCATGTGTCCAGTGCTATCAGCCATCTGTTGTGCTGACTGTGCAGATTTCATGGGGTTAGGTGGCACTGGTGGTGTTTCAGGAAGAGCAAAAGTAGCTCATAGCCATCACAGGGTAACGCTCCCAATCTTAATAGCCGACCTCAGAAAGAAGAAAAACAAGAAAACTGGTAAAACATTTTATTTATTTAAAACTCAAAAACTGACGCTAAGAGACTACTGGGGCAAAATGTTTAGAAACTGTCTCTTCTGGAAATGGGGGGGGCATATGTACAAGAGAATAGCTCTGTGGGGAGGGGGGTGCAACATAAGACGGGACAGCACAGAAACCAGGGACTACTTTACCTAAAAGAAAATGTTGTAGTGCTTATATATTTTTTTTCACAGTAATTTCCCCTGTTATTTTATTACTTTATTAAAATGTACACAGAAGCCCATTTTCTAAGCGGTGTCTGGCCTCATTATGCCCCTGGGCGGTCCGGTATTGCCCAATTCCGCCCACCCTGTCAGGTATTATTGCTTACATGCAGCTCTTGGCTATTGCTATGAACTGAGTCATGTAAAAAACATTCATTTTGATTACGTAGGGACTGTATTTGAAATTCCAGTCTCTCTACTCTCCTTATATGGTCAGCTTCCTGCAGACCCTTTTCCTGCCTACATGTAGCATTATCTAGCTTGCATGCTGCATAAGCAGATTCCAAATTAGACAATTTATTTAAAGCAGCATCTAAACCTGCAAATATTGTCACAAAAAAGCAACCCCTTTGGGTTCACTTTCTTGGTACCAGATTTTAATTCACTATGGTGCTCAAAAATTGCCCTAATTGGGTCTTCTTTGCCTTTTGCCACACTGGCAAAATCCCCTAACCCTCCATGAGCTGAGATGCATAGTGAGGCTTCCAGCCTCAACTCAGCACTGATTAACTCAGACACGGCAATATTTAAATTAGTAACCTTTAGCTAGCTGTGGATCAAGAAGTATGTTCTGGACCGCAAATCTTGAAAGCACACAGGCAGCCCTTGGTTGATGTGGGCTTCTAAATGAGCCACAGGTGAAAGCCAAATCTCTGTCTATAGGGATCTCTTTACGGACTTCCCAAACACACACACACACACACACACACACACACACAACGTTTACTACAGGTCTGTTTGCCTATGTGTCTTGCACTGGGAATCAAAAGCAGACTGAAAAGATTTAAACAGAAAATGCCTTCTACTACTTGTCACTCGGGATTAATTACCCACTTAACCTGTCACTTTTTCTAACATTTAAACATTAACCACAGTCGCCAAAAATGTCAGTTAGAAGACTAACTGCTAAAATAATAAATCAGATTCGTTCTATGTCTACAATGTTAGCCAGAGATAACACTCACGAGCGGTCATAAATAAAGTCATTTATTGTAGTCACAGCCAATAATAATATATCACAGATAAAGGGGGACTTGTCATTAATGAGTATGTACAAAGCTTCTAGAGAGAGAGAGAGAGAGAGAACTGGCAAGACAGTGGGCTGGATATTCAAAAGGGTTGTGCCATGCGCAACAGCGTTGCGCCTTAGCAAGTCCGAAATTGCGCCATTCTGCCATATTCAGCAGGAGGCAGTTGCGCCCCCCAAGTCAAGCTGAGCAACAGCGCAATGCTAATGAAGGCATGCTGAACTGGAGGGAGAGGAACCATGCATATTCAGCGGGCTGTGCAGAGTCAACCAGCACCTGCACAACTTTGAGCCCCAACACAGCAGCTGCCATCTGTGTCTGGCCCTCAACCTACTCCCTGTGCCCCCTCTGCAGCCCAATCATGGGCAAAAGTGTAAACAATCCCCCCACCCCTCAACTGGCCCAATTGCGGGCAAAAGCATAAAATTCCCCCTCCCCCCGACTGGGCCGATCGCGGTCGAAAGCTTAAATAACCCCCACCAGCCCGATTGCGGGCAGCAAAGTGTCCCCGAACATAGCCCTGGTGGTCCAGTGGACCGCTAAACCCGATTTGGGCTGTAAATGTTCAAACACCACCACCCGAGCGTATCCCTGGTGGTCCAGTGGACCGCTAAGCCCGATCGCGGCTGTAAATGCTAAAATGCTTAATTCATTCATATCTGGACTGCCTCGATGCGGTATGGGCTGCGCCCGTTGGCTCTTCTCTGCACCAATGGGCGTGCAATCCCGGGCAGTCAGTCGGCATAGTGGTAGGGCGGCAGGCAGGTGGGATGCTGCTGCTGCGCGCTGATGGGGAGAGCGGGTGGTGAGGGTCTGGGTGGGTGGGGCCACTAGATCACCAGGGTAGGTGTTCCTGGGGGTGTTTGAACAGTTTGCAGCCGCTACTGGCTTCAGGTCCACTGGATCACCAGGATATGTTCTTGGGGGTTCGACACTTTGCAGCCCGCAATTGGGCTGAAGGGGTTACTGTACACTTTGCCCACGATCAGGCTGGTGGGGGTTACTGTACACTTTTGCCCACGATCGGGCTGGTGGGGGGTTTACTGTATTCTTTTGCCCATGATCGGGCTGGTGGGGGGTTTACTGTACACTTTTGCCTACGATCGGGCTGGTGGGAGAGGGGTTAACTATACACTTTTGCCCATGATCGGGCTGGTGGGGGGGTTTACTGTACACTTTTGCCCTGCGATCGGGCCAGTCGGGGGAGTGGAGGGATTTCTACACTTTTGCCCTCGATCGGGCTGCAGGGGGCATCGGTCCCTGACAGCTACTGCCTGGCAGGGTGCCAGACGCAAGTCCTCAGGGATTGGCGCACCTGCATGCTAATGGCATGCAAATGGGGCCATAAATAGATGCAAATGGCCCCCCGTGCCTTGCATGAATTATGGATCCATTTGCATGTCACCTTTTGAATATGGGAAATTTGCACATGGCGCAATGGTACTTGTGCCACCGCAACTTGAATGCTCCACTCTGACCACTTGCGGTGGCTCAAGTTCCACTGCTCCATGCACAGTGGCTGTGGCGGGGGATATTCAAGGAGTTGCTCAATAGCGCCAACTCCTGTAGACGCCCCGGCCACACCCCTGCACAACTATTTTGTGCAGCGCAAGAGCTTTCTTCACAAAACAGCGCAGTTTGAATATCCAGCCCAGTGTTTTTTATACTAAGATAAGGTCTAACTTTCAGCTAAACAGAACCATATGTATTGGTTCTGAACTATAAACAGTGTTACACAGTACATTCTCTATTGGATAATTACTTAGGAGACAGAATGCTAATAAACAATAAGAACTAATGCTTCTGTTGCATAAACCTTAGACAAAGAAAATGCTGACTCTTCCAATCTACATGTGCTTAGATAGGAGACTAAACAAATGATCTGTCTGTTGTCAGATGAAACATAGCAAATTGCTTACAAAGCTATATTACACATGGCATATAGATACATAGACAGTGTTGGCAGATAAGGGCTTATGGCCACTCAGTCTGCCCATTTTAGCTTGTAAGTTCAGTTTACGTTTTCCTAGAAGTCTGTTGCCCCTTACCCTTGACCTCCAGAATTCCTTTATGTCTATCCCACACATTCTTAAATCCCGTGATTGTTTCAGCCCCCACCACTTCCTCTGGCAGGGTGTTCCACTTGTCCACCACCCGTTCTGTGAAGAAATTCTTCCTCACGTTTCCTCTGAATCATCCTCCCTCCAACTTCATCCCATGCCCTCTAGTCCTGGAACATCTTTTTCGCTTAAAATAGTGTATTCCTGCACTCCTTCCCTGTAAGATACTTGTATGTCTCTATCATATCCTCTCTCCCTCCTCTCCTCCAGGGAGTACATGTTCAGTTCCTTCAACCTGTCCTCATGGGACTTGTGAGTACAATCATGCACCATCTTTGTTGCCCTCCTCTGAACCTTCTCTACCCTGTCTTCGTCCTTACGTAGGTAAGGTCTCCAGAACTGTACACTGTACTCCAGGTGGGGCCTCACTAGTGTCTTGTATAGTGGAATTATGACCTCCCTTTTCCTGCTGGTGATGCCCCTGCCTACATCCCAGCATCCTATTTGCTTTACCTGCTGGCTTGTCAGAGATGATAACCCCAAGATCCCTTTCCTGTTTGGCGCATGCTATATCCTCACCCCCCAAATGATACATTGTGTCAGGGTTTTTGTGCCCTATATGCATTATCTTGCACGTCTTTGCATTGAATTTCAACTGCCAAACCCCTGACCATTCTTCAAGTTTCTGCAGGTCCCTTCTCATTCTGTCTACACCCTCTGGTGTGTCTACTCTGTTACAGAGCGTTGTGTCATCAGCGAACAGTGAAATTCTGCCTTCTAGGTCCTGCACTGATGAAGATGTTGAATAGGACCGGTCCCAGCACTGATCCCTGTGGTACCCCACTGGTCACTCTTCCTTCTGTGGAGTGACAGCCATTTACCACCAGCCTCTGTGTTCTGCCACCCAGCCAGTTACCTACCCACCACATTACTGTCCTGCCCAGAACCATATTCCCCAGTTTGTGTAATAGTCTTCTATGTGGCACAGTGTCAAGACCTTGCTGAAGTCCAGATAGGCCATGTCCACTGCCCTCCCCTGATCCACCTCCCTAGTCACTCAGTCAAAAAATTCAACGAGGTTGGTCTGACATGACCCCCCCCCCCGGGAAAACCATGCTGCCTTGGGTCCTGTAGTCCATTGACAACCAGATGTTCCACCAATCTCTCCTTCAGTAGAGCTTCCATGATCTTCTCCACTACCAAGGTGAGGCTAACTGGTCTGTAGTTCCCCACTTCCTCTTTGTTCTCACTTTTGTATAAGGGGACTACATCTGCTATCCTCCAGTCTTTGGGTACCTCCCCATTTCCAGTGATCAGCTACACAGGATAGCCAGAGGTTCAGCCACCACCTCTCTTAGTTCTTTAAGGACCCTGGGGTGCACTCCATCTGGCCCCATTGCTTTATCAACTCTTATTACTTCCAGTTCCTTCAGGACCCTTTCTCATGTAAAGGGACTTGTGCCCATTTCTGCACCATTCTCACCCTTTGTACTCCCTTCAGACCCATTACCCTCCACTTCCTCAATAAAGACTGAGCAGAAATACCTGTTCAATATGTCAGCTTTACTGTTGTCATCCTCTACGCGGCCCCCATCCTCCCCCTTCAGTCTCACTATCCCTCCCTTTGCCTTTCTTTTTTCACTTACGTACCTGTAAAAGGTTTTGTCCCTCTACCCACTGATTTTGCAATGTGTTCTTCTGTCTGAGCTTTGGCTTCCCTTACTGACCTCTCTGCCTCCTTTGCTTCTCCTGGTACTTCTTCCTATCCCTTCTGCATGTGTCATTTATTGCCTGAATCCAATCTTTTGGCTTTCACTTTCTTTGCTACCTCTTTGAAAACCATAATGGTCTCCTCTTCCTTTTCCTCTTACTAACCTGCTTAATGCATAATTCTGTTGCTCTTGTAATCCCCATTTTAAATACTGCCCACTGTTCCTCAACCCCTGATTCCTGTCCCATTCCCCTTAATGCCTCTTTCAAGTATCTCCCCATTTTCCCAAAGTCTGCCCCCTAAAATCCAGGATACGTGTTTTTGTGTGGTTTGGTTCTGCTCTTTCTGTGATTTCAAACCACAATGACTGGTATTCACTGTCACTGTTCTCCAGGTGCTCCCCCACTGTTACCGCCATCACACTGTCCCTGTTTGTGAGCACAAGGTCCAGTATTGCCTTCTGCCGAGTTGGTTCCATGACCAGTTGCTTGAGAAAGGAACCCTGAAGGAGTCCAAGGATAAATCTGCTCCTAGTTGATGCTGCTGCTGGGATGCTCCAGTCCACGTCTGGAATATTGAAGTCTCCAACCAGTACTACCTTACTCTTGTCTGCCATCCTTGATGGCTAGCAGCATCAGCTCCTATCTGTTTCTTCCTCCTGGGCTGGTGGTCTATAGACCACACCTGTGCTGATGGCTGGCCCCATTTTCCTTTCCAGCTTAACCCACAGTATCTCTCTCCCATTTTGTTCCTCCTGGATCTCTGTAGCCCTTATGTCATTTTTCACATACAGTGCCACTCCTCCTCCCTTCCTGCCTGCCCTGTCTTTTCTGAATATGTTGTAGCCAGGTATGGCCATCTCCCAGTCGTGGTTATCATTACACCAGGTCTGACTGCACCATGACAGCCTCCAGATCTTCCATCTTGTTGCTAAGGCTCCTGGCATTTGCACACATGGCTTTCCATGATTTGACCTCCCTAGACTGTTTTGCTGTTCTACTCCAGCCCCTTCCTTGGTTGTCATTTATCCCTGTTCTCCTTGTTGTCTGCCTATCTGCTGAATTTTGCCCTTTGCTATCCACCTCTTGGGCGCTAATCTCCATCTTTGCACACTGCTTTGTAGAAATAGCCCTCCTCTGGTTCACTGGTTCACTGCTAGCTGTGGGGGTTAACAAGCAGGTACCTCCTTTCTGGCCTGCCACTCCTCCTTTGCTAGTTTAAATGCTTGTCAATGTAGCATTTAAACTTATCATTGAGTGCTTGGATTCCCCTCCAGGATGGATGCAGGCCATCAGGCTTGAACAAACTTCCATCCCTCCAGGTTGGTCCCCAGTCACCAATGAATCCAAACCCTTCCTAACAGCACCAGTTCTTCAACCATGAATTAAAGTTCCTGGTGCATGCACCCCTATGTTCTCCCTTGCCTCTTGCAGGTAGTACTTCTGAAAAAGTGACAGAAGTAGCTACTTGCTTGAGACCCCTCCCCAATTTCTTAAACTCGTCCTCAACTTCCTCTGGCTCCCCATTTGCCAGGTCATTAGTATCTAGGTGGATAATGACATCCAGCTCACCCTCCCGTCTTGCCTTCCCAGTGATCCCCAGGATCTTCCTTTCATTCCTCCATGCCATGGCACCTGGTAGGCACCTCACCTCCCTGTCTTCCCCCTCCTATGTTCCTAGCTGGATCCCTCTTATGATGGAGTCCCCCACCAGGATATGTGCTTGAGTATAAAAACATATAATTATATGAGAATATAAGTACATAATAATCACTGATGATCCCTCAGAGACATCTTAGCAGTGATTAGGTCAATAATATATGGAATATATATGAAAGAAAAACATAATCTAGATAAATCAGAGCTCACTGGCAGTCACGAGGGCTGCAAGGATTAGCCCTCCCCCCACACTCTCTTGCTACCGGAGCACAGTTACACAGAAATGGCAAAAGCACAGAGCTCACCAGTGGTCGTGACGGCTGCAAGGATTAGCCCTCCCTCCACACTTTCTCGCTACTGGAGCTCAATTACACAGAAACGGCAAAAGCACAGAGCTCACCGGTGGTCGTGAGGGCTGCAAGGATTAGCCCTCTCCCCACACTCTCTCGCTACCGGAGCGCAGTTACACAGAAACAGCAAAAGCCCAGGTACTTAACTCCACAGCAGCTTGCCATGACCGCTTCTGCTCCATGCTGGCTTGTTCTTCCAAAATTAACTCTCTTGGCCCCTTTTTTAAAGAGGATCTTTAATGCTCGGCCCAACAGTGGAGATAGTGTATTTTAGCTTAAAATGTATGTTTGCCTCTACCTCTGCATACTGACTATTTAGTTACCTTCCCCTTTAAGACGTTTTTCTTTTTTTTTTTTTTTTACTAAAATGTTATCTTTAGTCTAAATAAGTTGCTGGTGATTTTTTTTCTTTTTTGAAACTGCATTGGGCCATCAGATGATATAACTTAAACCCCTGCGTTATTTTTTATTTATTGTGCCGTGGTTACTGTCCTGTAAGGCTCTCACTGCTGTAGCCATTTCAAGTTAATTCCTGTTGTGCGTTTTTTAAGTAATTTGAAACTGCACGCATTCCAGTGCAAATAAATTCCTGTTTGGGCAGTATAAGTGAAACTTGTCCCCATAGAACCCTGCCCCCACCCCCCACAGGGAAAACTCCCTCCTGAGCCCTATTTAAACTGTTTTCTCCTCTGTCCTCCAGAGTTTACTGGAGGTCATGAGGGCTGCAAGGATTAACCCTCCCCCCACACTCTCTCGCTTCTGTAGCACAGTTACACAGAAATGGCAAAAGCACAGGTACTTAACTCTGCAGCAGCTTGCCAGGACCACTTCTGCTCCACGCTGGTTTTGCCCCACCAAACGCTACGTATTCGGCTCCCCACCACCACCCTTGGTCGGTATCCCAATATATAGGCTGATTTTTGATCATGTGATCAAGAAATAACCTATCAGGCCACTTTCCCATCTGCAGCTTATCTTCTTCAACCACTAGAGGCCCCTTCACCATTTTTACTCTTTCTTTTTTCTTCCTTTCACTCAAGCCCTGTCACTTATTTTTCTCACGTTTCTACCCTACCATGCTCCCACTTACCCTCATCGCTCTACTCCTGCAATTTCCTCAGGCAACTCCACCTCCCACTCATTACATGAAAAAGGGGCAAAATATTGAAACCCTCTGTCAGCATTCAAGCTGGCACTCCCAGCCCTGCCCCCACCACTGTACCTGCACACCCAGCCCATACCAAACCAGAACAAAAAACTATCGCAAACTCCCCCCCACTACAACTCATACATAGACACCTCCACCCGCACCCCTGAATGTCATCTCCCACAGCAAGTTACCCACTGGAGCCCCCTTTCTCCTGCCAACCCCCTCCACATCCGTAACACAGCAAACCCCACCCCAGTTTACTCCTCCTATCTGCCCCCTTACCCTGAAACTACCAATACCCACCATCAGCGCACACAACACAAATGCCGAAGACCTGCTACTCGAACAAACCGCAACCGACTCAGGTCTCTTCTTGTTCTTGTTCTTCTTCTTCTTCTTCTTCTTCTTCTTCTTCTTCTTCTTCCAGGTAATGTCCACCCAAACCCTGGCCTCCAATTTGCCTTACCATCCCACCCATCTCCTGGAAATGGCCTGTGCATTGCCTCACTAAACTTTTGCAGCCTACAAAAAAAATGGGATTCCTTTCATGTCTGGGTACTCCAGAACAACCCAGACATCATTGCCTTGAGTGAAACCTGGCTCTCCCCTTCTGTCCCCGACTCGGCAGTTAACCTCCCTGGATACTGTCTCTGTCGCACTGACTGTATGGGAAAGTGAGGGGGTGGCTGTGTTACCTACCTCAAGGACTCCCTCACCGGCCACCTTCTCCCCCTGCCCATACTAACATCCAGGGCTCAGGCCCTCACCCTAAAAATTACTCTAGGTAGGTCTACATCCCCTCTCCTCCTCACCACAGCCTATGTCCCCCCCAGAGACCAGAAGCTAGCCTTCCAAGCCATCATGTTCCTCCTCGCCACCCTACCCCATAACAAGAAAAAATACTATTGGGGGACTTCAACAGAAATTGGCTTGCCAAAACAGCTGCACCTTACATCCACGAGGCTGCTGCCCTCGATCTCACCCAGGTCATCAAAACACCCCCCCCGCTACATGCCCTCACGAGGACATCCACCCTACTAGACCTAGTTTTCACCAACCGTCCCACAAAATAACAAGCTCCCAAGTCCTCCCTGACACCCTAGGTGACCACTCTCCAGTACTCTGCAAATGGTCAGGTACCCCCCTCAAAACCACACCCAAAATTACTACACAACACAAACTAGGGCCTAGCAAATTACCCCTTCTCAAGGCCCACCTCAGAGACTGGAACTGGACACCACTTATAAATACACTCGACCCTGACCACACCCTCAAACTGTTTGTCAACATCTTTAACTCAACAAAGACAAGGCGCTGCGTCAGCATGTGGTCTAAAAGCAAAACAAAATGGTTATATTAAATGCACGCTGAAAATAGAAAATAGAGTTAAAAATCTACGTTTCGACCTTAGGTCTTCTTCAGGAAATATCTAAAAGAGAAAAAAGAAAAAAAGCTGAACTAACTGTTTTTTCTCTTTAGATATTTCCTGAAGAAGACCTAAGGTCTAAACGAGATTTTTAACTCTATTTTCTATTTTCAGCGTGCATTTAATATAACCATTTTGTTTTGATCTTTAACTCAGCCTGTGACAAGTTCGCCCCCCTCTCCAAAACTATGACCACGGGGAATCATGTCCTATGTTTCTCGGACCACCTCCAAGGCCTACTACGTCAGCGTGATGCACTATGGCACCTGGCCAATGAGACCCAATGGCCTCAGGACAGGCAACACTATCGGAAGGCCTGAAACAAGTGCACCTGGGCCATAAGCACCGCCAAGGCAAACCATTACAAAGCCACCTTAACCTTCGCCTGGGGAAATGGGCGCAAGTTCTGGGAGAACATAAAGGAACTCTGTGGCAAAGGCCCAAATCTCCCACCTGACCAAATACTCGTAGATGGTAGCCTCTCTACTGACCCTATCAGCATAGTCTTGGCCCTAAATGCCGCTTTCACGGATCTCTCCCATGTGTTGCCTCCAAATTTCTTCTACCCCTCACGGGACCGTATCATCCCCCACCCCCCACTTGTGGTGCCTTTCTACCTACGAGTCCTTACACCGGAGACTGCGAAACCCTACCTTACTAAAGCTTTAAGCAAAAACCACTACAGTCATGACTCCCTAGACCATAGCCTTCTCCTCCTCACCCTCCAGGAAGTCCTGGCCCCTCTCACCCACATTCTCAATTGCTCCCTCTGCCAAGGGAAATTCCCCACCCACTGGAAATTAGCCTACATTGCACCTATCCATAAAAGTGGTGACCGAACATCCACAAACAACTACCACCCCATCTCTATCCTACCTCCCCATCAAAGGCACTGGAACGCATAGTCACCGACCAACTCACTGAACACCTAAATAAATATAACCTTCTATCCAGACAGCAACATGGTTTTCAAAAGGGCCATAGCACCACTACCACTCTCCTTGAATTTACCTTCCATGTCCACTCAGCCCTGGACCACGGCCACCTCACGGGTGCCATCTTCATGGACCTATCTAAAGTATTCGACACAATAAACCATGCCCTCTTACTAAACACCCTGGCCTACACGGGTTTCTCCGATGACACACTAAAATGGTTCTCCAGTTACCTCTCCAATAGAACGCAGATAGTCAAGGTAGGCCCTGTACTATCACCCAGCCTCCCAATCCGATCCAGTGTCCCACAGGGCTCCATACTTGGCTCCCTACTTTTCAGCCTATACCTCAACTCCCTCCTATCCTCATGTCCTGGAAATCTGCTTCTTTATGTGGATGATACAGTCTTGTTCACCTCTGATCCGGCCCCCCTCAAACTCCACCAATCTCTCCAGCACTCCTTCCATGAAATCAAAGACTGGCTCACCACCCAGCATCTTATTTTCAACTATAATAAGACTAAAGTCATGATAGTCGGCCACCCTCAGAACCCACACAAGAACCTGTGCCCCAAATTTCTCATTGCCAATCAGATCCCCCTGAGAGGGTGGTGGAGCCATGGAATGCACTGCCTAGGGGGCTGGTGGAGGCAGAGACAGTGGAGGGGTTCAAGAGGGGGTGGGACAGGTACAGGGGAAGGGTTCTAGAAGCAAAATCTAATGCAGCAAGAATATCCGGAACTGGGAAGGGAGAAGCCAGAGAAGGCGAGGGGGACAGCAAGGTCAGCACCCAGGGTGGGGGCTGACCAAATGAGCAGACACAAAAGACCGTTAGGCCTATTCTGCTGGCATTTTAGTATGTTAGTATGTTAGTAAGTATACAACTTTAAATACTTAGGGATCACATTAGACCCCGCCCTCAGCTTTAATCAACATATCCTACACCTATCAACCGCCCTTAGCTCCAGACTAGGTGTACTGTACCAGTACAAACACTGCCTCACCCCTGAAGCACTACAGCTTACCGTAAACTCCTCCATCCTCTCCCTGCTAGACGACGGCATCCTAATATACAGTGTCGTGCCCTCCACAACCCTAAGTAGACGCTGGCTTGCGCTCAACAAAGCCTACTGCCTCATCCTAGGATGTGATCGGTTCACTCACACCTGTTCCCTTTACAACAGCACAAACTGGCTAAACCTGGATAGCAGAATCAGGTACCACACCTGCCTTATGACCAAAAAGGTATTACTAGGCCTCACCCCATCCTCCCTACACCAAATTATCCTCCCAACACCACCAGGCAAAACAACCCGTAGCACAAGCAAGCGGCTACTATCGGTACCCCATGGCCGGACCTCCCAATACCAACACAACTTCAGTTTCAGGGCCCCTTCCTGGACAAACTCCCTCCCTACCCATATACTGTAACTGATGAAAGAAGGCTGGGCCCATATAAATCCAAGCTAAGGGAAAACCTGCAGGCTTCAAATAGATTTGACTGCCCTCGATACCTGATCTGCCTTGCCTCCTTTCAAACAAACTATAAGCAGGTCACTGTACCTAATTATTTATGAAACATGACAATCAGCCTCCTACAGAATCTTTCTGTCTTTTTTTTTTCACCTGGTTGTGCTAAAGTTCCTAAATCTCTGTTAGTCCTCTATGAAACAACCATGTAACCTGTTTTTTTTTTATTAATGTTATTTTGTAATGTGCTGTAATCTGTATCTTAAGTCCCATCACTGTGCAATTTATGTATGACGTGGAACCTTTGTAAATGAGTCTCTGACTCAAAGGTCTTTCTGAATATCACAATAAATAAAATAAATAAATAAATAAATAAATAAATAAATGTAATGCAATATAAATGAACCATGGATAGTACATTAGCATATATTAGCAGCAAAGCACATTCCTAGCACCCATGCTTATACGATGTGTGCTCAAATCTATAATGTTAGTGCAAAATAGCGATATCACAGCATAATAGACCAGAGATATAGTGTAAGGCATATGTGGGGTAATAGGGGCATAACCCAGGCACAACACTTGGACTGTAAAAATATCCTCAACCCAGCCCAATTGAGGTTCAGACCCAAACATAGCACTGTGTCTGTTCTAGCCAAAGTGTCTAATGACTGGTTAAAAGCCCTGGACAACAAACAGCACATCTACGCACTCTTCCTTGACCTCAGCAAAGCTTTTGACATGGTTGATCACTCCATCCTGCTTGAAATCCTTGGTAGCACTGGTCTAACCCCTGCTGCATTAAAGTGATTCCAATGTTACCTCATGGACAGAAGACAACAAATTAAAACACAAGGGGAACTGTTCCCACTTAAAGTCCTGCCCTGAGGCGTGCTGCAAGGTTTCGTTTTGGGGCCTGTCCTCTTCTCACTCTATATCAATAGCATTCATTCTGGCATTCTTGCAGGAAATGTTCATCTTTTGCAGATGACACAGTCACAGTTTTGCTCATAAGGAGTTACAGCAGGGCTTTATCGCCCTCCAGCGTAACTTGTTGAGCCTTAAGCTGCTGCTCAATGCAAAAAAAACAAAAGCCATGATTTTCTCCTCTCACCTCCCCAACATGGGGACATCTGGCATCCTCCAGATTACCACTCTACTTGGTTAACTTCTGGAAACTGGACAGATTCAAATATCTGGGAGTCTGGTTAGACAACAAACTTAGCTTCAGCACACATCTGAGTGAGTTAACAAAAATATTAAGACAGTGCCTTGGTATATTCTATAGCATAAGGCACCTACTCACGCTTGAAGCAAGGAAACAACTGGCTCAAAGAACCTTTCTACCTCTCCTCAACTACGCTGATTTTGTATACAGCCATTGCCGCCACTATCCAATCCAGAAGCTCGATACACTCTATCATCGCGCCTTGAGATTTATGCTCGATATGCCCCTGCGGACTCATCGCTGCCTGCTGTACCAGGCAAGTGAGTAGCCATCCCTCTCTCTGAGAAGGCAAATAAATACTCTTATGTGGCTCCTCAGGGCATTCTCCAGTAAACTTCTGCCCTATATCTGTAACATGTTTGAGTGGTCAACAGGTGTATACGGCTTACAGAACTCCTCCCATGTCCTCCTCAAGCTACCACGAATGAGGACATGCCTTGGCTCAATTGCCATCTGCTCGTTCCTACCATCTCTTTGGAATAACACACAAAAAGTTCTTAAACTCTCCCACCGCCTAGCTCCTATGTATTCAAACAGCTGCTTTACCGATACCTGAAAACTGCGTGCAACTGCTTTAGGTAATCTTCGACACATAACCTGAATACTCCCTTAGATTAAGGATACACCTTGCCTTCCTGTTCCCCTGTCAGCCAGCAGTCTCTTGCTGTAACTATCCCCTCTAAGCTCCCTCCCTCCCTCCCTTCTCCCTTCCCTGTGGCAACCCCCCTGGAAGACTCCATCATAGCAGGGTTGCCTCCTCCATGCATCTTTGCCATCCCATTTTCCTACATCCCCTGTGTCATTGGCATCCTTTCCCTCCTCACTCTTTTACTGTCACAAAACACTTCAATGATAAATTAGCTGTGTATTTACTCAGCCTTGCTAACTAAGATTTGTTCCAGTTATCAACTTATCATGTAATTTTTTCTTTTTTAAAAGCATGCTGTTCTCTTGTCTGCTATATCATGATTTGATATTGTAAACTGTAAATGTAACTTGTTCTGTGTGTCCAGGACCATCTTGCAAATGAACTCACCAAACAATATATTTGCCTGGTTAAATAAAGTTTGATTGATTGATTACATAATATCCTGCATCCATTCTTTAGGTCTATCAGACTCCAGTATTCCTATCAGTGTATTACTCAAGGTCGATGTACAGTTTATCTTATGGGAATTCCAAACTTCACACCCTACTGCCAAGGCAATGTTCTGATAAGAATTTCTAGTCCTTGTTATCATATCATATTCCAATATTGTCAGACAATGTGCAGATTCTGGACAATCCTCTCCCTTTACTTGCCATCCCTCAGTGCCTTTCCATCTCCCCTATGTGCTGGTGGTCTGTACACTACCCTGGTGTGGATAGCATTTCCAGAGCCTGTCTCCATAATAACCCATAGCACCTCCATCCCCTCCTCACCTTGGTGCAACAGCACCTCTGTGACTTTCATTCCCTCCCTTGTGTACAATGCAACCCCTCCTTTCTGCCCCCAAATTGCCTTTCCTGAACAGAGTGTAACCCATTATGACCATGTCCCAGATGTGGTTCTTGGTGCACCATGATTCTTTAATGGCCAATAGATCCAGGTTAGCCTCTGCCATGACAGTAGTAGTTTTTATTTATTAAGCACTCATTCCCAGAGGGTCTGGGTGCTGTATAGGATGACACATAAAAATTATTAAGATACTCATCTTAAAACTCAATAAACAAGTAATAAATCATAAATATAAGATCATAGTGAAAATTATCAGGGGAAGGCAGGAAATAGCAGCAAAACCAGCAGGACTACACAGTACCAAAAGCCTGTTGAAAGAGGAAGAACTTCAGGCCTTTCTTAAAGGCTTCCAAAGAGGGGGGCCATCCTTAGTGACCTGGGAAGCCTATTCCACAGGACTGGCCCCACTATTGCAAATGTTCTCTCTCCTAATGATTTTAGCATAGCCCTGGGAACAGCTAGGAGATCCACCTTGGAGGAGAGGTGGGGGAAGTCCAGTAGGTAGTCCAGAGGTTGTTCAGATAATCAGGACCCAATCCGTATAGGGCCCTGTAGGTCAGTAAACCAACCTTAAAGGTCATATGCCACTTGCCCAGCAGCCAGTGCAGTTCACACAGGACCAGGGTTATATGTCATAATCTTTGAAGATCAGTCAATAACTGGGCCACTCCATTCTGCACCCGCTGTTAGCATGGTAGGACATTTCCACTCACCCTGAGGTATAAAGTCTTATAGTAATCGAGCCTCGAAGTGACAAATGCATACACCAGTCAGGGCAGTTTTTTGGGTCGGATCAAGGTTTTAATCCAGGTAGTGTTTTTGAAATGGTAAAAGTCATCCTGGACTACAACAGAGACTTGAGCCTCAAGTGTTAGTATCTCATTTAGAATGACCCTTCCAGATTCTTAAACTTTGCAGAAGCAACCAATGTTGAGGAACCAAGCTAAAGGCTGGTTCTTGTATCAGTGGCACTTGAATCCCTCTCATGACCAGGTTCAGTTAGTACTACCTCCGCCTTGTCCTGGTTGAGTCTTAACCAGCTTGATGGCATCAAGTCCTGGATCTTAACCAGGCAAAAATGTAGTATTTTGACAGCATCCAGCATCTTGGGTGCAAAAGACAGGTATAGCTGTGCATCATCAGCATAACAATGAAAACTCAGACTATACAGTCTAATGGGCCCTCCTGGAGCAGCATGTACACCACAAATAGCATGGGAGAGAGGCTCAACCTCTGGGGCACACCACAGAGTTGAGGCAATGGGAATGAAGAGAAACTCCCCATCAACACCCACTGGTTTCTATCTCTGAGGAAGGACTCAAACCAGCAGATGGCTATGCCAATGAGTCTACAGTGTCCCTGAGATGGTCATCAACAACTAATGATCCACAGTGTCAAAAACTAATGAGAGTTCTAGGAGGCAAAGAACTAACTGATCTCATCTATCTATTGATCTGAGCAGGTCATTATGCACCCTGGAAAATACCTCAGTACTGTGCCTGGATCTAAACCCAGACTAGAAAATTTCAAAGATGCAAAGGTCATGAGGTTTTCCTCAAGTTATAGTGCCATCATCTTCTCTATAGCGTTTCCAGAAAAGTGGAGGTTAGAGACTCAGCTATAGTTCACTAGGCAGTCCAGGTCTAATGACGGCTTATTCAGGAGAGATCTCACCACAGCATCTTTAAATACCCTTGGAAACACCTCTCCAAAAAAAGAGCACCAGATCAGCTCAGCAAACACTGGACACAGAAATCCAGCACCCCTAATAAACAAGGGAGTTGGACCTGATTCCATCTCACAGAATATGGGCTAAAACTCAAAGATCCCACCACAAACTTCTTCTATCAAAACTGGTCTAAACACATTTCAAACTGGAGGAGGGCATCCACCCCTATCCAGCTTGACACTGCTGGGTCACAACATCCCGACTGGAGAGATCCTGGACAGAATAGTGGACACCCTGTAAGAGAAAACATGAGCAAACTCTTCTCAATGAGCAGATGAATTTGCTCTTACTGGTTGTAAACAGACTGGGTGTGGTAGTTTATCCATTGTCTTGAATAGCGGGGTTGGTCAGTTTCTCACCCCAATGATTTCTCTGGACAGGAATACTGGCATTCTCATGGGAAATCACTCCATGATACTCACCAGTTTATCCACCTCACACTCCAGTCTCTGACCCTTATCTTTCAGCTCCCTGAGCTCCCCATCAAACCACGGGGATCTCAGATATAGGGACCAGTGCAACTGCATCACAGACTGCCACAATGGCCCTATTATTGGCCACTGCTGCCTCTATAGATCAGTCACGTTAGCAGCAATCACTCCTGAGAGAGATACCATGAGATTCTCTCCTCTACCTCCCTCACTCAGTTCAAACACAAACGTTCATGCTATCTTCTCCCCCCCCCTCACTGCACCTGTTTCCGCTATCCTACTTCTCCAGAAAATCTCTGCACTGATTAGAATTTGTACTGTAGACTTAGCCTAATGGCTCATTTGTCATGCTGTAACATGGGATATGCCGACCGAACATTGACACCCCTAGTGCAAACAACAGTACAGTGACACAGTGACGGCTCACTGTACTGTCACCATAGGACCCCAACACTGCTTTCACAGAGTCTTGCACCCCCCAAATCAACTCAGACTAGGAGATGATTATGTTAAGTATGGGGGTTCAGGTGGGTTCACCCCCCCAAAAAAAATCCAAAGTGTTTTCAGATGGATTTATGCCGACCCCAATTATGGTCTACATAAATCCATAGCAGTAATGTTGGTCAACAAAATATTGGTTGACCTGACATCGTACAGCCATGACATGGTCTGACTCCAAAGTTGCCTTGTAACTGTACCTGTAATTGTATTTCATTGCATCAAGCTGTTTACTGTATTTGTTCTCTCCTAGATGTTGTACTTATGTTGTAGTATTTAAATCTGGGTCGCCCCTGAAAAAGGGACTGTGTTGGCTCAGTTTGCTTACCCAGTTACCAAAATTCAATAAATAAATAAATAAGATCCACTGGCATATGGAGTCGTTCTAGGGACAATCCCTTTAAAAGTCAGCAGTGAACCATCTCCATAGGGGTGGACTATGAGTAGGGGCCCTGAAGAAAAACCTCACTGTGTAATGGTCCAATCAACTGACCAGATCAATCCTGAGGTTATTATCCTCAAGCCCCAGTGAGACTACTAAGTCCAAGGCATGACCATGTTGATGGGTTACAGAGGTAACCACCTGTGCTATGCCCACTGAATCCATCATATGGAGGAAATTCTGACCAAACTGTGAGAGTTCATTGTGGATCCAAGTGCTAAACTTGCTCAAAATTAATCATCTGGCCAACTGCAAAACTTTCTTGATGATGAAGTCAATGCCTCACTCAGATCAAATATGTTTCCCGATGCCTGAAAGATGGCCTGAGTCACCCTTGTCCTTAACTTGAGATAGAACTATCACCTCCAACTACAGCCCTATATCCATCCTCCCTCCTCTCCAAAACCCTAGAGAGGGTGGTCTCTGACCACCTCACAGAGTACCTGGAGAAGTACAACAGATTGTGCCCACAACAGCATGGTTTCTGGAAACACCACTCCACCCTAACGGCCCTAGTAGAATACACCTTCCAAGTATACAATGCCTTAGATAAAGGGGTGGTGGTGAGGTCAATATTCATAGACCTCACAAAGGCTTTTGACTCCATTAACCATCACCTTCTTCTTAACAGCCTGCTCTCAACAGGACTATTCCCAGACACAGTGGCATGGTTTAGCAGTAACCTCGCTCACTGCGCTCAGTGTGTCAGAATTGGAGACTCACTATCATCTACCAGGGAGATAAGCATTGGAGTCCACCAAGAATTAATCCTAGAGCCTCTCCTCTTTAGTCTCTGTATCAATACCCTACCCTCAGCCTGACCGGCTCACATCATACTCTATGCAAATGATGCCCTAATTTCTGCCTCTGGCAGAGACCAATTGACCATCACTTCCCAACTCCTCAACAGCTTCCCCAAGCAAGAATCCTGGCTCAGCACAAAAAAACTGTTGCTAAACCACAAAAAAACTAAGTGCATGCTGCTTACTGTCCCACGTGACAAAAAGAAGTTCCATCCTATACTGATACAGAATTGTAATGGAGTTGCTGATGACACGCTTAATGTCTCCAGTCATACTAACATACTATGGAGCCAGCAGAATAGGCCCTATGGTCTATCGAGTCTGCTCGATGGTCAGTGCTTATATGGTCATATTGACCATGTTTTTAAAACTGCCAATATGAAACTTGGAGTGCTATACCACCGCAAGCACTCTATGACACCCGATGCACTAAAACTAGCCACGAGCAGTTCGGTCCTTGCATCTATTAACTACTACCTACTCAATATACAGGGCAGGCACCGAAACTGCCCTCAATTGAATAAAGACCCTATTAAACAAGGCTTGCCAGCTGACCCTAGGAGCTGATTCCTTAACCCACACCTGTGCCCTCTACTCAGGTACTGGATGGCTTCCTCTCCATCTCAGAGCCCAGTACCAGACCTGCCTAGTTGTCAAGAAAGCCCAATTAAGACTAGCACCTCCATTTCTATGTGGACTCTTCCAGCAGGCTAGATCATCTAAGCCAATCAGGAGTGCAGAGAAAGGCAGGCTCCTGGTACCATTTAAACACACCACCCTGGCACAGAAATCCATCTCATACCAAGGACCAAAATGGTATAATGGGCTACCTGCATCACTCATTGAAAGCAATAATAATAATTAAATATTAAAACTTTATTTATATCACGCCTTTCTAAATTCAAGGTGCCTTACAATATCAACAATTACAATTAATAAAACCAATACATAATAATCTGAGCTCCTACAATCAACAATCTTAATTAAAATAAATCTTTGACCATAAATAGGCAATAAGATTATGCTCTTCAAAAACAGGACTTAGGACTCTACTGTATCATGAACTGGCCTGTGCATGCTTCGACTAGCCAACTACAGGACTCTTTAGCCCGAATAACCCACCCACTCCTTCCCACTCAATCCCTCCTACACCAGCATCCCCCCTCCACCTCCGAACCCCCACCCTCCCCTGCCCCTAATATTCCCACCCCAATTCTTCTCCTGCACACACCTCCATTACCACACAACCTACCTCCCTTGCTGTTTGTATCCCAACCTCATTTCACACACACCTACCCAGTACCTCCCTTAGTGTTCTCCCCACACCTGTTCCCCCTCACTTGCCTCCTACTGAGCCCCAGCTTGCACCCCCACACTGCTGGCATCACTGCAGCAACCCCCCCATCACTCACCCTCCCACAAAATGACAACACCATCCTTAGGCTGCTCCCCCACCCACTCCCCCTCTGTGTAGCTAGTCCCCGTCTGTATGGCCAGTACTCCCGGGGGCCTGATGACCCTAAATTCATGGCTAAAGCACTTCCTTTGAAACTATTTCCTTTGTTTGAGCTGTATCCTGAATGTTACCTCACTGAAATGCTTTATACCCTTGAAACCCTGTTCCTCCTATTTTATTGGTAACCTGCCTGAAACAAACTGTTCCTTCAATGTATTCTAACTCATATCATTTAAATGTATAACGATAACTTTTTTGTAATGTCTGCAGCCTGTATGTTTGACTATTTTGTGTATGACCTGGAACCTTTGTAAACGAGACCCAGGACTCAAAGGTATTAATCTTAAACTGCAATAAATAAATAAATAAGTCCACAATGTCCTGCAGGAAAGCCCTATTGTGTACCCGAGGTCGATCCACAAGATGGATCCTACAACCTGTACCTGGATCCCCATGCATGGCCGCCCATTCACATGATGAAGTATTCCCAACTGGGTGCATGGTGAAACTCAGTTTGGATGTAAAATAAATGGCACTCCCCAACAATCCCTCTGTGGTTAGTGCAACATAGAGTAACTGGCCTTGACAGCCATCTCCAAAAAAAATCAGCATCATCACCCAACCGGGTCTCCATTATGCAAGCCAGATTGAAAGAAGAACAAGATGTTAAAACTACCATATTGCCTGCCTTGTTCCTGTTCCCTTTTGATCCACTCTCCTCCCCTACCCAAGTTGCACTCCCCCTTTTCTTCTATCTTGTCCTAGTCCTACCCCTGTGCCCCTGTCCTTGGAGTGTTTTTGCCACTCAGACACTCTCTCCCTATAATTTTCCATCTGCTGCTTCCCACATTTTTTGTGTTGCTTGCACGCATGTGCAAGAAACACATTGCATCACAGTTTCTTCACAAGCAGGTTGTGGAGGCATGTCAGTGTTGTGTGAATGGCAGCAGCCCATTCAGGGGCTGGTCTCTGCCTCGGCCAATAGACCAGCCTGCTGTAGATCATTGGCAGTTAATGAGCAGGCCACAAGATCAAAGTAACTGAGCTGCTGCAATCAGCGAGCGCCTCCTCACTACGCAATCAGCTGTTTGTACGTGGTGCCTCACTGACTGCAGCAGCCAATTACACAACTCCATTGTGCTGTGTTGCCATGGTGACTGCTTCTCTGTCGGCCTCTCACAGTCCCCACAAAGTTGACAGAAAGCCGCCGCCCAGCCTTCAGTGTGCCTTCCTGGTGAAACAGTTTAATAAAGTAAAAAAAAAAAGCCAACTGGGGGTGTCCATTTCCCTCGGCTCTTGCCACCCACCCACACTTATATGTACCAACAGGGGTGCCCAATCCCTGTCAGCATGCCACCTGCCTGGGAATTTTGCTGACAGGGGAGACCACTCCCCATCGACATAATGCTCCCCCAATTTCTTGTGTGCCGAGGGGGTGCCCAATCCCCCTTGGCTCTAGTTCCCCCCTCCACCAGCACTCTGTATGTGCTGATGGGGGTACTCAATCCCCTGTCAGCTACAGCCCCACCCAACACTCAAGTGGCACACTGGGAGTCCACCCCAGCATGCCAAAATTAAATCTCCCTGAAAAAAGAAAAACCTTCCCACATTTATTTTGGTAAATAAACCTGTAAAACAGAAAATTGTCCCTTGTTGAGTCCAGCGGCCCCTCCCCCAACCTGCGCCTACCCTCTGTGCATCCTGCCTCCTCACACCCCCATCACCCCATACTTACCTCCGTAGTCTGATGCAATGATCTTTGGTGGACCAGGAACACATCTGCACTCTTCAAAGCCGACCACAAACTGAAGAAATGCCGGTAAGCTGTATAATGGCATAACATTTCTTTTTCAACTTTGGTGCATATCTTGGCCATTTTTGGGAATTTGTTCACCAAATTTTCATAATGGGGTTCTTGAGACCCACCTCATGAACTCAGTCACCATCATTTTGTTATTCACTCCCAAAAGGTGATTTTGCAGTCACTGTGCGGAGCCATCTTTCAGGACTGATTAATGAAATGACACTGTCACAGTTCATGAGGTAGGTCCCCAAAAACCCTATGTTGAAAATTTAGTGAAAAATTTCCCAAAAATGACTTTTATGAGCGTGCGTTGCGCAGTTCCTACGCACGCTCGTACAGTCAAGCATTTTTTTTTATCATTTAACATTTTCTCCTCTGCAGCCACAGTCCTGCTCTACATCCAGCCACCGCTCCACTCCTCTCCTCTGCTGACCCTGAAACTTGCATGCCCAGCTGGCAGACGCAACTACACCTGTGAAAGGGGGCCCCCCCCTTATAGCCCCCTGCACCAGGCGAGGAACCAGTACCGGCACATGCCTCCAGGCATCATTGGCCGGCAGAGCTGCGGCTATCAAGCTGCCTCAGACCCTGCTGCCATTTTCCCCTGTTCTTTTTTCCCCATTAGGACCATGGACATGCAATGATGTCCACGCACATATGTGCACAACTCCACCGTGGTCCCCCCTCCGTTACACTGCTGCATGTGGTACCTCTGGGTGTCCCCAGGGGTCGCTGCAGCACGGTGTAGAGTCCCCATCCCACCCAGGACTAGGAGAGTTGTCTCCCAATGCTCAATCCCAGTCCTCCCCTGCTTGCCCCCATTGACTTGAGCTCGTTCCCGAACCCGGGTCGCCGGCGTAGCATGAGGTGTGGCGTCCAGTGCCTCAACCATCAGTGCCACCGGGCTGGCTTACGTTCAAACATTTTTAATATTTTCACTCTAGATTTTCAACATTGCCATTTTACCACACCTTCTTATGAACAGTATAGCTGTCATTTTTCGTATCTCGCCTGAAATTTGTTTTCACACAATGGCATGGTCGGTGTACGAAATCAATGTTCAGAACAGATTAAGAATATCACAGTGATGCTGTTCATGAGGTAGGCCCCCAAAAACCCCATGTTGAAAATTTGGTGAAAAATATTTCCAAAATGACTGTTTTTCGAGCATGCATTGTGCAGTTCCTATGCATGCTCGCAACTTCGAGCATTTTTAATATTTTCGCTCCAGATTTTTAACTTTGCCATTTTACCACACCTCCTTATGAACAGTACAACTGTCATTTTTCACATATCACCTGAAATTCTTTTTCAGATATGTAGTGCACAGTGGCATGGTTGGTGTGCGAAATCAATGTTTGGGACAGAGTAAGAAAATCACAGTGACACTGTTCATGAGCAGAGGTCCCAAAATGTTGAAAATATGCTGTAAAAAAACCCCAAACTAATTACATTTCGGGTGTGCAGTGCCCAGTTTCTATGCACACTTGTGACTCCATCAGTTTTTTTATATTTTCATTTCAGATTTTCAACATTGCCATTTTTTACAACTCTTCATGAACAGTACAGCTGTCATTCTTCACATCCTGTTCGAAATGTGTTTTCGCACCTGTGGCGCCAAATGTCGTAGTCACTGTGCAAAATCATCTTTCGGCTAATTAATTGATAGCGTCTCTGTTCATGCAGTGGGATCAAAAAGCCCATGTTGAAAACTTGGAGTAAAAATACCAAGAAACACCCAGGGTGTTAGGTTTTTTTTCCATAATGCCCTACCCTGTAGGGACTGACAGGTGTCAGGGATGAGACTTGGGATTGTCGACAGTAATGCTCATGCCATTCCACCCCCAACCACACCCTGTAGCCAGTGACAGACATCAGGGTGTGCCTTGGACTCTTTGGCCCCAGAGTTCATCCCATTCTCCTATACTGCACCCATGTCAGCATATTTCCTTATGGAATGAGATGAGTAAAGCCTGAACACCCAAGGCACACCTCTACACTTGTCAGTGTCTGCAGGGTAGGGTGAGGTGGAATGTCATGACTGTTATGGGTGACCACCCAAAGGCACACCCCAATGCCTGTCCATCTCTGCAGGGTGGGGGAGGGGTTGGTGTCAGTTCAGTACTTCACTGCCATTCTTATATTGCATGGGCCTGATTCTCACAGGGGCCTGCGTCTTACACAAGCTACAGCAAACAGCAGCTTGTACCAATGCCTGGTGGCCAGGGACCCTGCACCTGATTCAGGTACAGGAGGGGTTCCAATGGCTAAGTCCCCATGCTTGTGCTGACCAGAACCCTGCGTCAAACCCCTGGCACACAGCACACGTCCACCGCAGGCCTCCAGAGACTAACACAGGACCCCTATCCCACTAGGTAATGGGTATGTGGACCCAACCTGGTGGGCCGGTGTTTCCCCACCATGTTTAGTGCAATTGGTGCCTGGCCATGGAGGTGAGTGGTGGGATGTACTGGCACTGGGGAGCAGTTGGGACTGGTGTACGGGGGGGTTTGGGCACCACCTGCTGGGGCATGAGTGGGCACTGTGCCACCATATGTTGGTGCTATGGTAGCATTGATGGAGCAGGCAACGGGGATTGGGGCAGCCGCTGCCAGTATTGACAGCATCAGGACGTGAGGACCAACATGGTACATAGGTGACATTGGGGAGCTGTGAGGGGGACCATTGGACCATTAGGATGGGGGCCACACATATGGGGCCACACTTGTGGGTGTGGTGGGTGGACTGTCACCCATGATGTACCGCACAGGCATGTCACCCAGGGGAGAATGTCTAAGTCCCTTTACACCTGCCCTGGCTGGTCTAAGGGCACTCAGAATTTTTCCCACCAGGTGATGTCTGTGAATTGCAGGATGCAGCTTGCATCGGTCGCAGTCCCCTACCACCATTCCATAGTGCATTGCAGGTGCAAGCACTGTTTGGGCAGGGGACTGTCAACGAGGCCACCTTTGGTAAATCACATGGAGGGTGGTCATGGATGCAATGTGCACCTTGTGCCATATCTGTTCGGCTCAGGCACCTTGCGTCCAACGCAGGGCTTTGAGAATCGGGCCCCATCTGTCTAACTCCTGCGCTTCCACTGCTAATGCCAGCAAGCAACTATTCAGCATTGACAAATGCTTGTGTAGTAGATCTGGCCCATAAGAGGCTCACAGGTGACTACTGGGAAGCACATTAATTAGGAACAGGCTGCATCTCCTTTTTAATGTCTTTATAAGCGACATTGCAGAGGGACTTGAAGGAAAAGTATGCCTCGTTGCAGATGACACCAGATTTGCAGCTCAGAGGCAGGATGTGAAAAATGACCAGGATGTGAAAAATGGCAACTGTACTGTTCATAAGGAGGTGTGGAAAAATGGTAATGTTGAAAATCTGGAGTGAAAATATTGCAAATTCGTGAAGTTACGAGCGTGCGTAGAAACAGTGCAACACACACTCTTAACACATTAATTTTATGGACTTTCAATACAAAATTTTCAACATAGGCATTTTAGGACCTCTGTTCATGAACAGTGTCATTGTGATTTTCTTAATGTGTCCTGAACATGGATTTCCCACAGCAAGCGCACTATTCTGCACCGGAAGTGCGGAAACATATTTCAGCCAAGATGAGAAAAATGACAGCTGTACTGTTCATAAGGAGGTAAAGTAAAATGGCAATGTTGAAAATCTGGAGTGAGGATATTGAAAATTCGTGAAGCTAAGAGCGTGCGTAGCAACTGCGCAATGCATGCTCGTGAAACAGTCATTTTTGGGATTTTTTTCACCAAATTTGCAACATAGACTTTTTGAGAGCCCAACTCATGAACATTCTCTGTCATTTTGTTAAATCAGTCCCAAAAGGTGATTCCATGCAGTGACAGCTAAATCACCTTTCTGGACTGAATAACGCAATGACCGTGGCTGAATTCATGAGGAGAGGTCCCAATAACCCCATCTTAAAAATTTGGTGCTAAAGTTCCAAAAATGACTGAGATATGCACCAAAGTTGAAAAAAAAAACTATTTATGCCATTATACAGCTTACTGACATCTCCTTAGTTCACGGTCGGCATTGAAGAGTGCAGATGTGTTCCCAGTCCACTGAAGATCATTGCCATGAGCTCTGGAGGTAAGTATAGGATGAGGGGTGTGGGAGGCAGAGTGCACAGAGGGTGAGCGGGTTGGGGAGGCTGCTGGACTCAACTAGGGACCGTTTTCTGTTTTACAGGTTTAACAAAAAAATAAGAAGACATTGTGGACTTTTTTTTTAACGGGGCATTGGCACACTGGGGTGGGCTCCAGTGTGCCACCCTAGTGTTTTTTCTGGGGCAGTAGCCAACAGGGGATTGGGCATCCTGCCGCACATACGGGGGGGCAAGAACCAAGGGGGATTGGACACTCCCCTCAGAACAAAAGAGGGTTTTTTTGGGCAGGGGACATAATGCCGATGGGGAGTTGGCTTTCCTGTCAGCAAACTAAACTGATAAAATGGGGACTGAAGCTGACAGGGATTTTGAACCCCCATCGGCAAACAAAGGATGTTTTTTAGGGGGGGCACATGATGCTG
The DNA here is from genome assembly GCA_016271365.2 of Neoceratodus forsteri. Classification (NCBI taxonomy): domain Eukaryota; kingdom Metazoa; phylum Chordata; order Ceratodontiformes; family Ceratodontidae; genus Neoceratodus; species Neoceratodus forsteri. The sequence goes on from CM028132.1 coordinate 1,438,791,279, forward strand.
AGGAGGATTGGGCACCCCCTCAGCACTGGAGGCTGGAATTATTGTTTGTAAATATGGCGGCGGCTTGCTGCTGCACTCACAAACAATATTACACTAGGCAAGGTACCGTCCTGCAATGATGGGTCTCTCCCTCATAGCAGCCAAATGTCTGACTCTGCAATGATGAGGCAGACCCTCACTGCTGTGGCGAAAACCTTACAAGTTGGTGGCACTTTTGGAAGCCAGTGTCATCAGCACACTGTGCCTCCCTTGGTCCACCAGTGCCTAACCCCCAAATGTAATGCCTCCATTGACTTGCATAGTGCCACGCATCCACAACCTGCTTCTCTCTTAAGCTGCCACATAATGTTTCTTGCACATGCATGCAAGCAAACATAAAAAAAGGATATGAAACTATTAATTTGCCATGCTGAGGGGTTTGGAAACTGCTGTGGGGAAAAGCTGTAAAAAAACCTATTCAAACTGCAGGCTGCTATCAATGTTTGTGGAGTCCCTTTTTTACTGTACACCCCCTCCCTTACTCTTTGTTCCTGGCTGTGGTCTAACAGGAGCACCTGAGCTTTATGGGGGACTACAGCAATGTTCTGGGGGCACTAGGGGGCACCAGCTTTGGGGATTACAAAACACTGTATACAGAGTGGGGACAAAAAACACATTTTGCTAGGGGAACCATGAGGTCAAAAGTTGCCCCTATGTGTGCAGAGGGAAAATCACCCCTAATGTTAGCCTTTTCCCCCTTGCAAATTGTGTTAATTACTCAGGGGCATAACTCTGTGATCCCATAGCCTTTTTATGCTCTGAGTCCTGACAAATGTTATGTTTCAGACCCCAGTCTCAAGCCATTTCTCTTTCATTGTCAGGGGAAGGCTGTTAGCCTTCTTTCTAGATGCATACAGAGTAGAATAATGTATGGGCAACCATACACATGGCTGTGTTTCCATCAAGGGATCGAGACAACATCATACAGACCTCCAGAGTGAAGCATGAGAGGACCCGGATGTCATCCCAGTCCTGAGATGGAAAAACATGCTGAGTTATGTTTGGTTGCCCTTATATTATTTTTTTATATTATATGGGTTTTACATTCTATTAGTAGATACAACAGAGTGGGCTGTAGTTCTTCTTAATAAAGCAAAGAAAAAATGCCTTTAAAATCAAAAAATGTTAAATATGAATGGCAGATTTGTTTTAAGGGTATGGGCAGGGAGGGACCAATTTCAAAAAGTTGCTGAAGTATAACAGAGATGGCACAACTATACTACAGCAACTTCTCTTGACCTCTCAATGGTACTACAACATGTTTTGGTGACCTTAGAACTGTCCCACAACAAGAATGTTGCATGTATAGGAATCCATAAACAACAGGTGCTAACCATATACTGCACTATATCATTATTTCATACTTCAGACCTTCAGTTGCTCCTTTAGTACCATTGGTACTTGCAGTTTATTTGTCATGATACATGCTTGTGACTACATACTGCAGAATGGTGTTTGGTGTGCTGAAATTCCACCAGCAGCTTAACCAAATTCAGCATGTTAGTTGCCTTCCATACCCCTCCCCCCACACACACACACAATGCAAGACTGAAAATGGGCAGAATTACATCATAGCCATCCATTCCAGGACAAAAAAACCCCGAAATAAACAGTCTATATGAAAATTGCAATAATTAAATAACTTTTTCATATGTCAAAATATGCATCAGGTTTCTGAAACTCATTTTTATGTTGCTTGCACGCATGTGCAAGAAACATAGTGCCATCATCAGAGATTTCGGAGATGTGTCACCTCCTCCTCCAATTCAGTCAGTGTGCTGGCAGGCGCGGCCCCTGTAAGCCAATGCATTTTGGAGCTGTCTATGACACGTTCCAAAATGCAGTGGCATAAAGTTGAAAGGGAGCTACGCTTCCGGTGAGCACCGATAAGATATCGGCTGCCTGCGCGCAGCTCCCCCACAGACACACGCAGGCGTGTGCGCCTCAAGATGCACTGTGGCGGCCAACGGGTGGCTAATCCTGTCAGCTGAGCTGTGTCCCTCCCAGTAGTAGATGCCATGCTGGGAGCCCACCCCAGCATGGCAAGCAGTCCTTTGTCCGACGGGGGTGCCCAATCCCCTGTCGGCTGAACGCCCTCCTCCGTCCTTGTGCCATGCTGGGAGCCCACCCCAGCGTGGTAGCAAATGCCATGGCCAATGGGGGTGCCCAATCCCCCGTCAGCTGAACACCCCCCAATGTCCTTGTGCCATGCTGGGAGCCCACCCCAGCGTGGCAAACATCCCACGACGCCTTTTTTTTTTTAAACCTGTAAAACAAAAACGGACCCGCGGCGTGTCTTCCAACCCCCCCTCCCACAACCCGCACCCACCCACTGCGCACCCAGCTCACCACACACCCCTCACCCCATACTTACCTCTGACTCCAGCGCGACGATCTTCGGTGGACCAGAAACATGTCTGCACTCTTCAAAGCCGACCGTGAACTGAGGAAATGCCGGTAAGTTGTATAATGGGCTAGATAGGGGGGTTTCAACTTTGTTCCATAGCTCAGGTTTTGAGTTTGCACTGCCTCATAGCTTTAGACCCTTCATCGATAAACACCGTCATGGCGTTGTTCAGGTTCGGCGGCGATTTCGCGCAGTGACTGCGAAATCACCCTTCAGGAGTGAATACCACCATGACAGTGACATCGTTCATGAGAAGGGGTCCCAAAAACCCCATGTTGAAAATTTGGTGCCAAAATTCCAAGAAATGACTGTTTTACGAGTGTGCGTTGCGCAGTTCCTACGCAGGCTTGTAAGTTCACGAAATTTCAATATTTTCACTCCAGATTTTCAACATTGCCATTTTACTACACCTTCTTATGAGCAGTATAGCTGTCATTTTCACATCTCACCTAAATGTTTTCGCCCATGTAGCGCCGGAATGGAGCAGTCGGTGAAAAGAAATCAATGTACAGGACAAATTAAGAAAATCACAGTGACACTGTTCATGAGCAGAGGTCTTAAAATGGCTATGTTGGAAAATTTGGTGAAAAATTCCAAAATGACTGTTTTATTGAGCGTGCGTTGCACAGTTCCTATGCACGCTCATAAGGTCACGAATTTTCAATATTTTCACTCCAGATTTCCAACATTGCCATTTTATCACACCTTCTTATGAGTAGTACAGCTGCCATTTTTCACATCTCACCCAAAACGTGCTTCTGCCCATGTAGCACACAATGGAGCAGTTGGTGTGCGAGATCAATGTATGGGACAAATTAAGAAAATCACAGTGAAACTGTTCATGAGCTCAGGTGTTAAAATGGCTATGTTGAAAATCTGGCGAAAAAATTCCAAAAAATGACTGTTTTACGAGTGTGCGTTGTATAGTTCCTATGCATGCTCATAAGTTCACAAATTTTCAATATTTTCACTCCAGATTTCCAACATTGCCATTTTGCCACACCTTCTTATAAATAGTACAGCTGTCATTTTTCACATCTCACCCAAAACGTGTTTCCGCCCATGTAGCGCACAATGGTGCAGTCGGTGTGCGAAATCAATATACGGGATAAATTAAGAAAATCACAGTGATAGTGTTCATGAGCAAAGGTCTTAAAATTACTATGTTGAAAATTTGGTGAAAAAATTCCAAAAAGTGACTGTTTTATGAGCGTGCGTTGTACAGTTCCTACGCACGCTCGTAAGTTCGCAAATTTTCAATATTTTCACTCCAGATTTTCAACATTGACATTTTACCACACCTTCTTATGAGCAGTACAGTTGTCATTTTTCACATCTCACCTAAAACATGTTTCCACCCATGTAGCGCACAATGGCGCAGTCGGTGTGCGAAATCAAGGTACGGGACAAATTAAGAAAATCACAGTGACACTGTTCATGAGCAGAGGTCTTAAAATGGCTATGTTGACAATTTGGTGAAAAAATTCCCTTCAGATGTTCTGCAATATTACTAATGAAGACATAGAACAGAACTGGCCCCAGGACCGATCCCTGCAGCACCCACTGGTCGCCTCTCTCCTAGACTGCATACCATTTACCACCACTCTCTGCCTCCTGTCTGTTAACCAGTTTCTAACCCAGTTTACCACCCTTTCCCCATGTCCAGCCTACCCAGCTAGTTTATCAGCCTCCTATATGGGATGGTGTCAAAGGCTTTGCTGAAATCAAGGTAAGTGTTGTCCGCTGCCCCACCCTGATTCACTCTTTGTCACCCAGTCAAATAAATCAACCAGATTTATCTGACATGATGTCCCCACTGTGAATCCATGTTGTCTATGGTCCTGGGTTCGTGGCATCTAGATGCCCCACTATCCTTTCTTTAAGCAATGTCTCCATGATCTTCCCACTACTGAGGTGAGGCTGAATGGCCTATTGTTCCCTGCCTCCTCCCTGCTGCCGGGCTTGTGTAGAGGAACCACATGTGCCCTCCTCCAATTCACTCATGTTGAATGACTCAGTGAACATGGCTGCCAGAGGTACTGCTATCTCCCTTCGCAGTTCTGTTAATATCCTTGGGCGTATGCCATCTGGTTCCATCGCTTTGTCTACCTTCAATTTAGTGAGCTCCTGCAGGACTCTTTTGTCCACCTCTTCACCCCCTTGGCAACTGCTGTACTGCTGTGGCACTTGCCCCTCCCACTCTTCTGTGAATACTGAACGGAAAGACACAGTGGATGTCTTGGGAGGAAGGCATGAAACTGTCACTTCCAAATACCTAAACAGCACATACAAGCAAGCAACATTCGGCATTGACAAATGCTTATTTATGGTGCAAGGCACTTCAAGTAGCACACAAAAATCAAAGTTCCTGCCAGAAATGTAATCAAATAATTTGGCATTACCGTAGCTGCCCAGTAGGTGGCCCCATCTTACACTCCAGTTCCAGAATAGCAGGGGCTTTGGTATCTTATGGAGCAAGTTACAAGAGCACAAATATTACAGCAGTGATACAAACTCTACAACTACTGTCTATAATGAATTTTGTCTGCCTGGTGGTATTATGCTGAACGTTAATATGTTAAATATTTTGCAAACTCAGTACATTATAGATGTGTTTTTCTTCTAGTGGTTCCTAAAAGAAGACAAAAGTAAAACAATAAACAAGAGAAAGAAACACATAGAAACATCAGGCATGCACTTAATATTGGAATACAGCCATGGAATGCTGATCCCTGGAGATTATTTGTAAAGTGCCGGCATTGTTTCAGTTATTCCTGACTTACTGCTCTGCACAAACTCCTGATGCATATATGCCCACAGTTCGATATATTTGCATCAATTATGTAACCTGGTTTAAACCAAAGTTCCACTTAAAATCGGATAAGTGATGTCAGAAGGTCCTTTTTTTTTTTTTTTTTTTGCTTTTGCATTTTGATTCTGACACCACTTGGGGACAGATAAAAGAAATAGATTTCGGCTCACATTTCAATGTAAGTGTAATTCTCATATGTTTATTTATTACACATGACATGTGCACTAAAACATGTCTAATCTGCTGGCAACTATGTATGTATGTGTGTGTATGTATGTTTGTATTTGTGTATATGTTTGTATGTATGTATGTGTGTATGTGTATGTATGTATGTATGTTTGTATGCATGTGTGTATGTGTGTATGTATGCATGTATGTATGTGTGTTTGTATGTATGTGTGTATGTATGTATGTATGTATGTATGTATGTATGTGTGTGTATGTATGTGTGTGTGTATGTATGTATGTATGTTTGTGTGTATGTGTGGTTGTATGTGTGTATATGTATGTATGTGTGTGTGTATATATGTATGTTTGTATGTATGTATGTATGTGTGTGTATGTGTGTGTATGTATGTATGTGTGTGTGTGTGTATGTATGTGTGTGTGCATGTATGTGTGTGTGTATATGAATGTATGGGTGTATGTATGTATGTTTGTAAAACAAGATTTCTGCTCTGTGCTGTTAGCATGCCTCTGCAGCCTATCTACAAGTGCAATGTCCAGTTTGTTGAAACACTTAATTCATTGTGATGTCACTGGCAGATGATTGTGAAGTCAAGTGTCGACACCCTATGGGAGCAATCAAAGACTAAAGAACACGTCTTTTGTTATTTCACATGAATGATGAAAAAGTATGAAAGTCTTGCAGACTATACAGTAGCTAAGGTATCTTGTGTGTTGTATCTAAATATGATATAAGTAATAAAGTGTGAGCCTCCATTCACAATGAGCCTGTGTTTCCATCAAGAGTTTGAGATACCAGCCTATCGACCTCCAGAGCAAAGCTTTTTGCTGTGTTGTAATCCTGAAGGGAAACCTGACATCCAGCAACATTCCACTTTGGTAAAGCAAGCATCAATGTGACCTCTGATGGATGATGTTTCATTTTTTTAAATATTTTTTTTTTCTGTTATTCAACATTACAGGAAAACAGAGGAAAAAGTGATGTGACATTAATACATTTTCACACCTCAGAACTGTGTCTGTTGCAACAGGCAGTAGATGCTGTTTTATTTTGTTTGTTTTTCAAATTCTGAAGTTATAAGGATGGCACTAGGGTATGTTGATGTCAGAAATTACCTACCAGACATAATTACATGTTATGTTATTTACAGAATTTGCATTGTGTTTGAAATTCCACCTGAACAGATCACATTTTATGTTACCTAACTTGTATAATGATTGGTTACATCCACATATTACACTCATATGTCATTTATAAAATGTACACTCTGTAGTCTGGAATCCACATTAACCATTTACATTTAATGTAAGTAACGTGCTTAATGGTTGGTCACCTAGAAATATTACACTCAAATGTCATTTGCATAATGTGCAGTTTGGGTCTAAAATCACACAATAGCCATTTAAATGTATTATTAGTAAGGTGCCTAGTTATTTATTACAGTTTTACCAGACAAATATACAAATTGATAAGTTCCCTGTACTAGACATCAGGTAAAACACAAACAAAATCACCATATTCACGTCATGGCGTGATTAGATTAAAACCACTTTTGGCTTCCTCCCCACTTCTGTATCGCATGCATTTTATGCAAAGCAGATCATAGTCTCTCCTGTTTAAATGTTGCCTGCTGTCATGGAGAGGGACCGAGACTCAGCTCTGCATTCTGTTTTTATCCGGAACAGCAATGATTCACATTCGGTTTATTAACATTATGCACATTTTAGGGTCACCGATTATTTTACTTGCTTTGCTGCAATGTAAGAACTCAATAAATTATACATTACTTTATACTTGAGTTACCATAGAATACTTGCTATTTCCATAAGACTGACCTTCTCTGCATTTCCAGGTGTCCAATCCGATATTGTGCTGACCCAGTCTGGTTCTGAAGTGAAACAGTCCGGTCAGTCAGTGACACTGAACTGTGCAGTTAGCGGGCTCGATGTGAGCCGCGCCTTGATGTACTGGTTGAGGCAGGCTCCCAGGAAAGAACTCAAGCGGTTGGTGCAGTATGCTAACCCCTCTAACAAGAACTATAACCATGCGATTCAGAGCCGGTTCTCCACCTCGAAGGACAGCAGCAATTTCTATTTACAGATGAGCAGCCTGCAGATGGCAGACACCGCCGTGTATTACTGTGCGAGAGGCTCACAGTGAGAAGAAATGATCCACGACTCGTACAAATGCTACAGGGGTCGGTATTCTGGAATTCAGACTTGTACCTCCACCAGTATTCATGGAATCTATACAACAACCAGCACGCTGTCAAATAATTATTTTTAGTATAACAAAACAAATTGATGTCATAAAATATTTACATTGCGAACAGTTTAAAAAAAAACACCCAGTGATAGTGCATCCCACATTTTGAACCTTGCGTGTCAAGTTTTTGTTCAGACTGAACGGAGGGTTAGGCATTTATACCTATTTTTGGCCAGGCATGTGTGTGTGTGTGTGGGGGGGGGGGGATACAGATGGAAAATAACACACTGAACGTGATTAACTTGCTGGTGGTGCTGTAATTAAATGCAGGAAGTTTGGTATGGACAGGCGGTAAATTCCCTTGTTGTTTTCAGATGTGCAATGGGATCCTTAATCTCAACTTGAACAACCACAAGGACATGCAAATGGAATCTCAGTGTAACTTCTAATGTGAAAGAGAGTGCCCCAGGACAGCAAGGCATCCTTCAAGCTGCACTATCCTGTCAGTATTGGGATTTAACCCAGGTGTTTTGTGGTGCTAGAACCAACAACCTCGTGAGTCTCAGAAGCGGTGTGCAACCTGCTGAGCCACAGAGTCCCATAATATTGGGAACAGCAGTGAGGCACTCCACTGGTTGAGTTAGGTTCCTCACTCCAGCTCTAGGGGTAAAAAAGATATTCAGCCACTGTCTTGTGAGCCCCTCAACTTGTGTATGGTATCTGTCACATTTGTTCAGTCCCCACACAGTCCCTGCACTAACTGCATGTAACTCATTCTTTTGTTAACCACTTTTAGATACTTCCTGCATGTAAGGAACTACATAGAATTATAATCCAATTTTTTCTATGAAACAGCTACAGTTTAGACAAGCATTTGTCAATGCCGAATGTTTGCTTGCTGGCATTGGCATTGGTAGCATAGGAGTTAGAGAGCTGCATAATAGGAATGGCAGTGAAGTATTGAACTGAAGCCAACCACACCACCACCCTGCAGAGAGTGACAGGCATTGGGGTGTGCCTTTGGGTCATCAGGCATAACAGCCACGCCATTTCACCACACTGTACCCTGCAGACACCAAGTGTCATGGTGTGCCTTGAGGTCTTTGGCCCTTATGCTCACCCCATTCCATCAGGAAATATGGTGAGATGGGTGCTGTATAGGAGAATGGGGTGAACTTTGGGGTCGAAGAGCCCAAGGCACACCTTGATGCCTCTCACTGGCTGTACTGTTCATGGGAAGGTGCAAAAAATGACAATGTTGAAAATCTGCAGTGAAAATATTTAAAAAACTGGTGAAATCACGAGCGTGCGTAGAAACTGTGCAACACACACTCATAATGCAATTAGTTCTGGGATTTTTTACAGCAGATGGTCAACACAGGCATTTTTGAACCTCCGCTCATGAACAGTGTCACTGTGATTTTCTTAATCTGTCCTGAATAGTGATTTCTCACAGTGACCATGCATATCTGCGCTGGAAGTGCGAAAACACATTTTGGCCATGGTGTGAAAAATGACATCTGTACTGTTCATAAGGAAGTATGGAAAAATGCCAGTGGTGAAAATCTGGACTGAAAATATTAGAAATCCATGAACTTACGAGGGTGCGTGGAAACTGCGCAATGGTCGCTCGTAACACAGTCATTTTCTGGACTTTTTCCACCAAATTTTTAACATAGCCATTTTAACACCTCTGCTCATGAACAGTGTCTCTGTGATTTTCTTAATCTGTCCCAAACATTGATTTTGCACACTGACTGTGCCATTGTGCGCTACATGCACAGAAACACGTTTTGGTCGAGATGTGAAAAAATGACAGCTGTACTGCTCATAAGGAGGTGTGGTAAAATGGCAATGTTGAAAATCTGGAGTGAAAATATTGAAAATTCATGAACTTACGAGCGTGCAGAGGAACAGCACAATGCATGCTCATAAAACAGTCATTTATGGGAATTTTTTCACCAAATTTTCAACATAGGGTTTTAAGGAGCCTACCTCATGAACTGTGACACTGTCATTTCATAAACTGGTCCCAAAAGGTGGTTCCATGTAGTGAACACAAAATCACCTTTTGGGGCAGATTAACAAAACGACAGTGGCAGAATTCATGAGGAGGGGTCCCAAAAACCCCATGTTGAAAATTTGGTGAAAGATTTCCCAAAAATGCCTGAGATATGCATCAAAGTTGACAAAGCCCTATTTATTCCATTATACAGCTTACCAGCATTTCCTCAGTTCGTGGTCGGCTTTGAAGAGTGCAGACGTGTTCCCGGTTCACCGAAGATCGTCCTGCCAGACTCCGGAGGTAAGTATTGGGTGAGGGTGTGAGTGTGGGGAGGCAGGGAGCACAGAGGATGGGCGTGGGTGGGGGGAGGGGGTAAGGACAGTCAGCAAGGGAAGGTTTTTTCTTGCAGGGTTTTTTTTTTCTTAGATGATGCGGGACTTGTGCCATGCTGGGGTGGGCTCCCAGCGTGGCAGCTGGAAGGCTGTTTGGGGGGGCAGTGGAGCCGATGTGGGATTCGGCACCCCCGTCAGCCATATGGACTGTTGCCACACTGGGGTGGGCTCCCAGCGTGGCACCCGGTAGTCTGTTGGGGGGGGACAGTGGAGCCGATGGGGAATTGGGCACCCCCGTCAGCCATACAGTGTGTGCGTGGGGGGGAGTGCATGAGCACACAATGTGCGTGTGTGTATGTGTAGGGGGGCGGAGCGCATGTGCACGCACTATCTTATCACTGCTCACTGAAGTGGAGCTCTCCCTTTGAACTGTACTGCACTGCATTTTTGGTTGCTGTCATAGACAGCTGCAGCATTCATTGGTGAACTGTGGTCACGCTGGCAAACACACTGACTGAATTGGAAGACGGGGTGCCACACCCACAAAAACTAGGATGATGGCACTATGTTTCTTGCACATGCGTGCAAGCAAACATAAAAAGAGTTCCCTTCTCAACTTGCCTTCCAATAAACTCTGATTGATTTATTGATTGATTGATACTGTGTGACCCTGAGTAAGTCACTTAACTTCCTAGTGCTCCCAGGTCAGACCTAGAAACAAGCTTTGGCTTAGTGTGCCTTTTCTGGTTAAACAATTTTTCCTTCCCCTTTCCTTTTATATTTTGAACGTAGCTGATTGTATTGTGACTCCTTATCTTATAAATGTTTTTGTTGATTCTTATTTTTATTTGCTGAGAATTCTATTTTTCGTCTCCAAATATTTATTTATTTGCTTTTGTTTACCAGGTAAGCACACTAGACAATCAAGTGCCTATTTTCAGGTTTGACGCAGGGGATTACAAGGTACAGTACATTCAAGAACATCAGGCATAACAGGGTCCATACAAGAACATTTTACAAGCAGAAGATAGGTAACAGCATGGTACAAGCATGGAAGGCAGTAACCAACATACTGGGGCAGCAACACCCTAAAGGATAAGGGTAGTAGGTAAAATGAGTAGTCATGATTTGAGTTAGAGAGACCTAGGAAAAATATGAAGATAGAACAGTACATGTACACAATTCATGAGCAATTGGGCCAAAAATGGACCCAACACAATCAGTACTTCCAATAGCTGTGAGCTCACCAGTGGATAAGGTGCATACAGTAACAGGAGGCCCATCACCTAAGCAGCTGAGTTAGGTAAATGGCTCAGCCAGCCAGAGTGAAATGGGCAGAAGGGAGTTAGTTAAGAGTAGAGGAAGAGGAGGTCGATTTAAGGAAGCCCCAGAAGGAGACTTTAAAGCATGGTTGGGAGGGTGAGGAATGAGTGCTTGCTGGAAGGGAGTTCCACAACCTAGGTGCATATGCGGCAAAGGCCCGGTCACCCATCTGAGTGTGAGTTTTTGGAACCAGGAGGACATAAGTGTTACTGGATCTTAAGTGGTAGTAGGAGGTTGCAGGTAAGAGGGATATGGTGAGAGCAGAAGGAGTGGCAGTTCTGACAACATTGTTGATGGAATTGCCTAGGACAAAGGTGCGGTGCTTTTCTGGTGGGAACCACTCAAGCCGGGAGTAAAGCTCACAGTAGTAGTTGAGACGAGGAGCTAAGAGTGCAAAGTGACATACACTGTTGTATGCCATGTCTCATTTTGAGAGACTGGTTTTAATGATGTGGGCAAAGGAGACAAGCCCATAGCAGAGTGTGGGCAGGAGGACCCCCTGGCTAGGGCGAGATGGGCAGCCGGGATGAGACAGCTTTTTTCTCTGTATGCAAGACCCAACTTACAGTTTGAGGCCTTACATGTGTTGTGAATATGCAGAGTGATGTCCAGTTGTGGGTCAAATGTCACCCCCAGGTACTTGTCAGAGTCTACAACTTGTAGGAGGGACCCATTAGCACCTGATATCTTTAGAAGGGCAGGGATGGCTTTTATCTTGGCTGTGGAGCCAAAGAGAATGGTCTGAGTCTTCTGCAGGTTGATAGTGAGCTTGTGGTCCTTTAGCCAGGTTTGGATTTGGTCGAAGTCAGAGTTTATTTTATTTATTTATTTGAAAGTCGGGTTTACAACCTTTGAGTCATGGACTCACTTACAAAGGCACCTCATGGCAGGGAGGGTAGACATGTTTACAGTGTGAGGTACAACAGTGGTAACATACAGGTGCAGTACAGATAACAATAAGAGTACATTTACAACAGTGGTTAACAGATAAAGTTGCATACATTAAGTTACAATCGTATAAAATATTACTATAATAGAAGGTACAACCCTGGACATACCAGGGAGGAATACCTATGGCAAAGGTTGCAGGGAAAAAGAAGGGGTAGGGTGGGGAAAAAAGCAGTCCAATGGATATTGTCAAGGCTATGGGCTGGTGGGAGGACCCCATCATTACATTAATTAGGGGCAATTACAGCTTCGGGCATCAAAGAGGAGGTAACAGAGAGCGACTTTGAAAGGACCAATATTGGTAAGATTAGTGACAGAGGGCGGAAGGGAGTTGAACCATGTGGGGGCGCGGTAGTGGAAGGATCTTTGGACTAAAGAGGTCTTAGTACGGGGCACATGGAAGGTGGCCTTAACTGCACTGTGGGTGGCAACAGTTGGGGATGCATGCAGCTGGGATGCAGTTTAGCTTGGCATTGATGACAGAGATGTCCTGGGAGCTGGGCAGGGTGATGAGGTCATCTGCATACAGGGTGGATCGCCCATGAGCCGGGGCCGAGGGCAGCTCATTTATGAAATATATGCTTTGTAGGCTTCCATAGATATTTACAATTCATTGCCAAAAACTTTGTTAATGCAACAGTTAGGGCTGAAGCAATAAAAGTAGGGAAATGAGATGTTAGGTGAAGCCTAACACTCCCCCCTACACTTCTACCAACCCACCCTCTACACAGCACCAGGCGTCGGGGTCTGCCTTGGGCCATCAGCCCTTACTCTCACCCCGTTCCATATCTAAGTAAGGTGAGATGGTACAGTATAGAAGAATTTGGTATGAATTAAGCCAAGTGACCCCAAGTCACACCTCAGTGCCTGTTGGTGTGTGGAGGGTAGGGGTGGTGTGGTAGTGGCTGGGGAAGTGTTAGGGTTTGAAACTATAATGTTTCATTTCTCTACTTTTGTTGCTTCAATCCTAACTGAAGCGTTAATTAAGCTTTTTTTGCTATGAATATCCTTACATTTTGAGAAAGTGTAATCGTACCCTTATAAGTTTCTGTGAGTGCAGGCCCATTAGTCAATAATATGTCATGGTTGCACAGGGCCCAATGTGCAGGGCCATCTGGGCACTGTGTTCCTACATAACCATGAGTGTATACACATTGTAATTAACCCTCATCTCCCCTGCACTCCTGTCTGTACATAAGTGTAGAGATATTGCAATGAACTGTCATCTCCCACTGTTGCATAATGAAGGGCCCTGAATTCCCATTATTGCATAATGGTATCCATATGTGGCCCATCTACCTATAATTGTAGAGATATAGTGCAGACCTAGAGACATTCCAAGTAACTCTTGTGCTACAAATCGTGCAAAATCTCAGTAACCGTAGGAACATTTGAAAAAATTCCACTGCAGTTGTGATCATGGACTGGCAACCTGCATTGTTGCTTCATTGCTTAGCACACCTAAGGTGTACTAAACTGCATTTAGTGAAAAATCTGCATCTTGAACCATTTTCGAGATAGAGGCATCGAAAGGTACTGCGTTCTCCACAATGTTATCCTATGGGAAATTTTCAAACTTCAAAATGCTGTAAGTATGGAAGCAATGTACATTTTAACCAACAGATCTCACATCTGTTGGGCTACCCCTTTGTACCCTGCAAATTTGAATCCAAAATTCTTAACCATTTCTTTGCAGTGAAGTGGCAAACAAACAGTAACCATTAAAAATCTCTTTTCGCGAGCTGTCAAAATCCCTTTCTATGAGCTAAATTTCTTTTCTCGAGCTGTCAAAATCCCTTTTTGCAAGTGAATCCCTTTTCATGAGGTCGGGCCATCTGGTCATCCTCTCACAAAAAGGGATTTTGACAGCTCACAAAAGGGGATTTAATAGGGCCGACTAGATGGCCCTGCTGGTTGTCCCTTTTTGTGAGCTGTCTAAATTCCTTTTCACAAAAAATCCCTTTCTGTGAGGTAGTACTATCTGGTAATCCCCTCACAAAAAGGAATTTTGACACCTCACGAAAAGGGATTTTAACTGCTCATGAAAAGGGATTTTGACAGCTCGCAAACAAGGATTTTGACAGCTTGTGAAAGGGGAATTAATAGAGCCAACCAGATGGCCCTGCTAATAATCCCTTTACGTGAGCTGTCAAAATTCCTTTTCGTGAGCAAATCTCTTTATGCGAGGTAGGGCCATCTGGTCATCCCCTCACAAAAAGGGATTTTTTTTTTATTTCTATTTCTCCTCCTTTCTCAGCCTGCCATCCCCGACCCATCAGGAGATCCTAGGTAGACAACCCTCTGCCTCTCGCCCTACTCGAATGACCTCCGTATCACCATGGAACCACGGCTTACCCCCCAAGCGGGGATAAGGTGGAGCCCAGAACACCCCGTTACTTACATTTCGTCGGTCCGGGGCCATCAGGTTGGTGAAGGCACATTGAGGGCACGTCTCTGGAACTCCATCTCCCTAGTAATGGCAGGCTATTTTCCTTCATTTCTCCTGAAGTGTGGTGAGAACCCTGACATCATGATGCTACACTCCAACATCCAGCTGTTTTGGACTGTGGACAGACTGTTGCATCAAGACTGTCTACAGCTGAAAATGGCATTTTTAATTGCATTATGTGAAGAATTTGCTCTGTTCTTCTCAGATAAAGTGTCCTTTATTCAGGATGGGATCTCCCCAGCAGGACAAGACCTGTGCCACAGTGGTTGATCTGGCTGGAGCAGAGGCACTACTATTGACTAGGGGGAGTTTGGGCCAGTGGCTGAGGTCACTTAGGTGATTTTGAAGCTGTGGCACACATTTTGTGAACTGGACACTGGCCCAACTCATCTACTAGAGGGATATGCCATGATCATTGGTCTAGTGTTCATCAGGATAGTCTGGTGCATGCTCTCAGATGGGCTTTTTCCCAATGCCTTGAAGATGACTTTGGTGAGGCCTCTTCTGAAGATACCATACCTTGACTCTGTCATCTTGCTGAAGTATAGACCTATCTCTGACCTCCCATTCTTAGGGAAAAGTTGTCAAGAAAGTGGCGGCTTTGCAGCTCGAGGCACACCGCATTGCCTCTGACATCTATGAGCCATTTCAGTATGGCTTTAGAGGTAGGGATAGCATGGAGATTATGCTGGTTTTGGGTACAAAATGACCTCCCTTTGAAACACCTGTGTAAAATCCTTGATGGGAGCACAGTATAAAAGGATTCAATTAGTAGCCACTGAGGCACTGGAAAGTTAGGGACTAAATTGAAGGGCCCCACCTTGACGTTGGTGATTTAGCTTACTCAAATTGGAAATCCAATCTGAAAATAAAAGGACCCATTCCACAAATGGAGATTGAATAAATATAGCCAATTTTGGCAGAGGAAAGTTTAAATATGCTATGCTATGTGTGTGTGTGTGTGTGTGTGTGTGTGTGTGTGTGTGCGTGCTAGTATCTTTGAATTGTATGTTGTTTGCCACAACCTAGCAGCACCCCTTAGAAGAAATGTGAATTCCAGTGTGTGAAGTAACATAAAAGGTTTGAGCATGCTATTTTTGGATTTGCTCTAGGGACCCTGCTCTCCTCCCCCAGTGGAATACTGACCCTGTCTCTGGAACAGCCTAATGCTCCCCAACAGAATGCCCTTCAAGTTCCTGGAACAGCCTGCC
This sequence comes from Neoceratodus forsteri, assembly GCA_016271365.2. Classification (NCBI taxonomy): domain Eukaryota; kingdom Metazoa; phylum Chordata; order Ceratodontiformes; family Ceratodontidae; genus Neoceratodus; species Neoceratodus forsteri. The sequence goes on from CM028132.1 coordinate 1,438,807,197, forward strand.
CACCATGGAATGTTCCTTGCAACCAGAACAGCCACGTGCCCCCAGCTGAATGCCCAGAATGGCCTCCTGCCCTGAAAGGAACACCTATCCTGCCCCCAGAATGGCCTCCTGCCACTCAAGAATGCTCACCTTGCTACTGGGACAACCTCCACCCCCCCACGGAATGGCCACACTGTGCCCTGAATGGCCTACTGCCTCAAGCATTATGCCCAACCTACCCTTGGAGTGGCATCATGCACCCCACAGAATGCCGACCTTATATTTGAAATAGTGGCTTGTCCCCCACTGAAAACCCATGATACAGCCCAAGTAACCTGCTGCTCTCAATAGAATGCACACCTTGCACTCAGTATGACCTCCAACCAACAACTGATATGTGAGAGATTTGGACACCTGTCAGCAGAAGTGCTAGTTACATGTGATAAATAAAGTGCTATTATGTGACAGATTCATCAGCGCACTGTGGTGTGAAATATAAAGCTGATATGCAATATCCACACCAGGACTGTCTAAGCAATGATGTGCACAGCTATAAATTACAGCAGGGAACAAAACTGGCACTTGCCCATAGAAACAGAGAATTTGACAGCAGATAAGGATCACTTGACCCACCCAGTCTGTTCATTTTCCTACCAATAGGATAAGCTTCAGAGCCTAGTTAACCAACAGCATACATCCTCCTACCCCCCACTGGAATTGCTTTATGTCTGTCCCATGCATTCTTGAATTCCCCTACTGTTTTTGATCCGGCTACCTCCTCAGGAAGGAAATTCCATGCATCCACCACCCTCTCTGTGAAAAAATACTTCCTCACATTGCCCCTAAACCATCCCCTTCTATCTTCAAATTGTGCCCCCTTATTCTTGCATATCTCTTTTTCTGAAAGATACTTCCCTCTTGAGCTTTGTTGATTCCCTTGAGGTATTTAAATGTTTCTATCATGTCCCCTCTCTCCCTCCTTTCCTCTAGGGTATACATATTACACTCTTTTAGTTTCTCTTCATATGGCTTCTGGTGCAGACCCTACACCGTTTTGGTTGCCCTCCTTTGGACTGCATGCATCCTTCCTCTCTATGTCCTTGCACAGATGGGGTCTCCAAAACTGCATGCAGCACTCTAGATGGGGTCTCATTGACTATCTGTACAGAGGGATAACAACTCCTTGTTTTCTTCTGGTGATGCCTCCCCTATGCATCCCAGTATTCCCCCAGCCCTCCTTACTGCCTTCTTACATTGCTTGCCCACCTTTAGGTCATCTGATATGACTACCCCCAGGTCTTTTTCCACTTTTGTTGTTGTCAGTATCTCACTCCCCACTGTGTACTCTTCCTCTGGGTTTTTGTTTCCCATGTGCATTACTTTGCACTTCTTTGCATTGAATCTAAGCTGCCATACTTTTAACCATTCCTCCAGCCTTGCCAAGTCCCTTCTCATACTTTCCACCCCCACCTTGTGTATCAACCCTGTTGCAGATCTTTGTGTCATCTGCAAAGAGGCATACTTTCCCTTCCATTCCCTCTGCAATGTCACTTGTAAAGACATTCACTGTACTGTGCAACCAGTATAGTGTTATGCTTGTGCAACTGTCAGTTTTTGTTTTTGACCATTTGCACTCTCTATTCCAGAGGAATTACCACCCTGTATGGGGTATGAAAAGCAAGGAACCCTTGGAGGGGGTTCCACTCCTAGAGGTGCCACAGGATGATTCCCGTGGCTAAAGGTACCATATGAATCCCCTGATGGAGACAGTGCTGCCACTGGAGGTGGAGGGGAGGATAAGGGGCAAAGAAGAAGTGCTTCACAATGAGACTGAGAGGAACTGCTTATATGGCTCAGGAAGTGGGAGTGGCTGGCTACTTGGCCATTGAACTCAAGGCAAAGCCTTTCCAATTCACTGTCCTGTGCAGCCAGTGTAGTGTTATGGTTGTGCAACTGTGTCAGTTTGTTTTGTTTTTGGCTGTTCACACTCTACTCCAGAAGAATTACCCCTATATGGGGTATGAGAGACAAAGAACCCTCGGAGAGGGTTCCACCCTTAAAGGTGCCACAGGACGATTTCCATGGCTAAAGGTACCTTAGGAATACCCAAAAGAAATGTAGTTCAGTCATATCCCAAAGAAGGAGGGGACACAAAGCTTATGAGCAAGTAGTAAGTGTGACGGAGGAGCAATAACTGTAACGTAGTAGAAAAGCATAGACAGTTTGATAACGTAATGAGATGCCCAGGTTAGTGTAGCTTAATACTAATGGTTTGCATTGAGAATGAGGGGATCCTCTAAGGAGAGAGGGAAGGGCAAGACTCCACCTCCATCCAACAGCGGAACCTACCTAAATAAACTAGGGGACACTACTATGCTAACTAACAGTTATGACCTGAGGCAATGGAGGAGAGAGAAAAAACCTTATGAGGAGGAAATTTCTGGGGATCCAAGGCCTAGGTCGCCTTCCCTCCCGGCTTTGGATAGTTTATTTAGTGACAACTCTGTAGCTACAATTGGGAAAACCTAAATAAAGGGAGGTAGAAAATATTCCAATTTGGAGGAAGGCTCTCACTCAAACCCTCACGCGGGAACGCTGTGCAAGGTTGTGAGAAAACTCTGCAACAATACATGCAACCAAGTCATAGGGGGACAGCAACGACTGCTGAGGAACTCACCTGGCTTACCTGCCCTAAACTCAGGCCATGACAGCCAGAGGCAGTTGTAGGGAGAATGCGATGAAGGTGTGTTGCTAGGGAAACCACTAAAGTCAAAGGCTAACCATTACAGTGGAACAGTAGAGCCAAAGGAGATCATCGTAACCACCCTTCACCACTAGTCTTAAATTCTACACCAGGCAGCTAAAGTCAAGTCTGGGGCAAGGACATTCCCAGCTAGGGGCCAGGTGAGAAGGATCCCACCCCAAGTTGGACATGCTCGAGATGCAGATTAAATGCAGAGCGAGACCATCGCTGTAGGAATCCTGCACCTGAACAGAATGGCTGGCATGCCCCAGAAATTGATTGAGAGCTCAAGAGCTGGTGAGCTGAACGAGCACGGCGTGCTGACGTCATAATGAGCACTGAATGCTGAGACCTTGCAAGGTTGAATGCAGAATTGAGTGCGGCAGAATCCCAGAGACTGAAGCCGAGGGGATGGCAATAGGCATGAAGCAATGGTTTGCATAAGCAAGGAGCAACTATTTTATAATCAAGTGTGAACCTGCATGTAGGTCAGCAAACAGAGTAGTAATAAGTGGACCTGCATGTAGGTCAGCATAATATTGAGCAATGAAACAGCACTGAATAGTGGGTCAAGCCAGCCAGGCATTTCAAGGCCAAATCAAGGTGACAAACTCAGGATTTTCGGTGGCGAAGACAGGATATAGAACAGAAATAATTAGCCACATTTTCCACGACCCCCCAAACACCTCCCAGTCCCTGCAGTAGGACAAACAAGGAAGCAATGGAAGGGCCAAGAACCTCATGCAGATATTAAAGCTAATTTAATAGCCTCAGCAGGAGCTTTAGCTAACCTCAGAGTAGAAAAGCAGTGTACAAATGGAATAATAGGATTGAACTGCATAGCAAGCTTCGGAGCTTGAAGCAGGTGTGCAAACATAGAAGCATCAACTGTATTGAGTACACTGAGTTGCAAACTGCAATGAACATAAAATAAAGGAGGCACAATACTCTGAAAGCAGCTGTCACAGGCAGTGTAATGAGCTGCAGCAATGAGGCAAGTAGAAAGAGTTGAGCTTGATTGAGCTGTATAGCTAGGGTTCAGTGTGAGCCAGAATCAGGTGAAAGCAATTAAGTATGCAACATGGAAAACAGCGATGGCAGAGCTAAACACACAGATAATGTTTGTAGTTGCATTGCAAGGAATTTGAGTGTTGTAACTGAAAGCAATTTGAGTTGTGAGTAACTGAAAGCAAGTTGTATGAGCTCTGGAGCAGCAGTATGCCAGGAGTTTAAAAACAAAGCCCCCCCCCCCAAAAAAAAAAACAAAGACACAGAAACACAGAAAACGGGACAAAGACAGAAAAAGCACATACAGCCGAAGGCAAAATACAAACCAGAAGCAGAAAAGAAACACAGAAGCCAGCAGACAAGCAGGAACAGCAAGGGAAGGGTAGACCCCTGTCAGCTTAGAAGACAGAGCCTTTGGCTGCAAAGAAAAGGGCTTCACAATAAGGCTGAGAGGAACTTCTTATACAGCTCAGGAAGTGGGAGTGGCTGGCTGCTTGGCCATTGAACTCCTGGCAAAGTCTTTCCAAGTAAAGAGGACCGATACCAGTTACTGAACGCTGTGGTACCACTGCTAGCACCCATCAGATCCCAAAACACCAACAGATGTTTTGGGCTCGTAAAATACTTTGTAAATTAGTTCTGTTAAGCATATTCTGAGCAAGGCATCATCTACCCTCAGTTGGCTTCTTGTACTGACACCCGTTTGAGCTGTTTCTGGAATGCACGTTCATCCCATACTAGGAACCAGAAGAGAGTGACCATTCTACCATAGAATGAGAGAATTCTGAAGTAGACTACCAGATGTACCTGAGGGCGACCAGCCACTATGCCTCCAATACCTCGTGAACACAGCAGGTGCCTTCCAATAAACTATTTGTATTCCTATGAGTTACAACAACTGAGAGCCTATTCTCTAACACCCCCCCACCCCCCAATCAGTATCGAAAAAAGTATGTTTGGACCACTGGAAGGTTTATGGAGTGGGAAAACATTTACAGCCTTTCATCTCTGCTGGCTAGCGGGTAGAAAAGCCAATACAAATTCCCATATTTTATTGTGAACTGTGTCCTCCCAGCATAAACTCTACACCTGCCACATGTGGACTAGTATAGTTTTATAATAAATTAAAATAAACATTTAAGAGCCATCAATACTTCAAGATAAACTTTGGAAAACATATTTGAACACAAAGCAGCTTGTATTTCTCATTACCGCTGCATTTTTTACCTGCATAGAAACATAGAAAAATAGAATTTGATGGTAGATAAGGACCACTTGGCCCACCCAGTCTGCCCATTTCCCTACCTGATGGATAAGCTGCAGATTCTAGTTAGTCGAAAGCTTACTTCCTCCTACCCCCAACTAGAATTGCCTTATGCCTGTCCCATGCATTCTTGAATTCTCTTACTGTTTCTGACTCTACAACCTCCTCAGGAAGGCTGTTCCATGCATCCACAACCCTCTCTGTCTCTTTCTAACATTACCTCTGAGCCATCCTCCCTCTATCTTACAATTGTGCCCCCTTGTTCTTGCACCTCTCTTCTTCTGAAAGATGCTACCCTCTTGTACTTTGTTAATTCCCTTGAGATACTTGAAAGTTTCTATTATGTCCTCCCTCTCCCTCCTTTCCTCAAGGGTATACACATTAAGCTGCTTTAGTCTGTCCTCATACGTCTTCTGGTGCAGACCCTGCAACATTTTGGTTGCCCTCCTCTGAACAGCCTCCACTCTGTCTATGTCTTTGCGGAGATGGGATCTCCAGAATTTCACGCAGTACTCCAGATGGAGTCTCACTAACTGTCTGTACAGAGGAATAACAACTTCCTGTTTTCTACTGTCAGTGCCTCTTCCTATGCACCCAGTATCCCCCCGCCCTCCTTACCGCCTTCTGACACTGCTTGCTCACCTTTAGGTCATCTAATATAATTACTCCTCGGTCTCTTTCGATTTTTGTTGTTATTAACTCACCCCCCCATTGTGTACTCTTCCCCTGGGTTTTTGTTTCCTAGATGCATTACCTTGCACTTCTTTTGCATTGAATCTGAGCTGTCACATATTTGACCATTCCTCCAATCTTGCCAAGTCCCTTTTCATCCTTTCCACCCTACCTTGTGTATCAACCGTGTTGCAGATCTTTGTGTTATCTGCAAAGAGACATACCTTTCCTTCCAGGTGCTTTCCAATGTCTTTATAAAGACATTAAAGAGGACTGGTCCCAGTACCAGACCCTGTGGTACCCAACTAGGTACCCTCCTTTCTTCACTGTGGACTCTGTTTTACTATTACCCTTTGCATCCTGTTGTCCAGCCAGTTTTTTATCCAGGCTACCACCTTGGGACCCACTCCAAGGCTGGCTAACTTATTTATTAATTTTTTGTGTGAGACTGTGTCAAATGCCTTGCTAAAATCTAGGTAGGCCATATCCATAGCCCCTCTCTGGTCTACTACTTTGGTCACCTAGTCAAAGAAAGCTATTAGGTTTGTCTGACATGACCTTCCTGCTGTGAAACCATGCTGCTTTGGGTCCTGTGCCACACTGGCCTCTAGGTACTCAACAATTCTTTCCTTCAGAAGTGATTCCATCATTTTCCCTACCACTGAAGTCAAACTAACTGGTCTGTAGTTTCCTGCCTCTGCCCTGCTCCCTCTTTTGTGAAGTGGAATCACATTTGCCCTTCTCCAGTCCTCAGGTACCACCCCATCCTCCCATGATTTGTTAAAGAGAGTAGTCAGTGGTGTTACTAGTTCTACCCTAAGTTCTTTTAGGATTCTTGGGTGAATCCCATCAGTCCTCATTGCTTTGTCTACCCTCAGTTTCAAGAGTTCTTTCAAAACCCTTTCTTCTGTGAATAGCTGGTATCGACCCCCCTATTCAGAGTTTCTCTCTTGTTTGGTTTAGGTACCTCCCCTTCCTCTTCCGTTGTGAATACTGAGCAGAAATATTCGTTCAGTATTATTGCTTTTTCACTATCACCCTCTGCCCACATTCCCTCCCCTTTATTAAGTCTCTTGTATCCTTCCCTTGGTCTTTCTTTGCGCCTTAATGTACCTATAAAAGGTTTTATCCCCCTTCTTAACAGAGTTGGCTATCTTTTCCTCAGTTTGTGCCTTTGCTAGTCTGGCTGCCTTCCCTGCCTCCTTCTGCTTTAACTGATAAAGTGCTCTGTCCTGCTCCTTCTGTGTTTCCTTATATTTCCTAAATGCTATCTTTTTCTCCTTAACCATCCCTGCCACCTCTTTTGAGGACCATAGTCATTTTTTCCTTCATTTTGTTTTGTTGATTTGCTTCACACAAAGGCTCGTTGCCTCTGCGATGGCTGTTTTGATTATTCCCCATTGTTCCTCCACCCCTCCTTCTTGCCTGTTTCTAGTGCTTTTCTGAGGTACTCTCTTATTTTCCCAAAGTCAGCCTTCCTGAAGTCCAGTACTCTTGTTTTTGTATGGCTTGACTCTATGGCTGTGTTTATTGTGAACCACGCTGTTTGATGGTCACTTGTTCCCAGATGGCTACCCACTTCTAAATCTGAGATCCTTTCTCTTTCCCAATTTAAGAGTACCAGGTCTAAGATTGCTCCCTCCTGAGTGGGTTCCAACTCTAGCTGTCTGAGGAATGCCACCTGTTGGGCATCCAGAATGACCCTGCTTTTGGATGTGCCTGCAGCAAAGGTACTCCAGTTAACATCTGACATATTCAGGTCCCCCATCAACAATATAGCCCCTTTTTCTGCCATTTTAAGTATGCCTTATATCATTTCCTCATCCATTTCCTCTCCCTGAGATGGGGGTCTGTACACAACTCCCATGTGGATTGTAGTGCCATTTCCTGTCTCCAGGGTGACACATTGTGACTCATCAACTTCCTGTTTACTTTTTAGTTCTGTTGCTTTAATCCCTTTCCTTATATAGAGAGCTACTCCTCCTCCTCTTTTACCCACCCTGTCCCTCCTGTAGACTGTGTATCCTGGTGTGTTGACATTCTAGTCATGGTTCTCTGTGTACCATGTTTCAGTGACTGCTACAATATCCAGGCATCCCTCTTCCATCAAGGCCACTAGTTCAGGGAGCTTGTAGCACAGACTGTGGGCATTTGTACTCATCATCTTCCATTTATGTTTTATGGCCTTACCCTTTTTAGCCCCATCCCTGTCCTTTCTGCCTTTTTCTGCATTTACACCTGTCCTGCTTCCTACTGACTTCTCTACCTTGGTGTTTACCTCTCTAACTACTGTGTTTTGAGGGGGGGGGTGCTGGGATTTTGTTGCTCCTTTTCAGTTTCCCCCCCCTCGGCTAGTTTAAATGCTTGCCAATGAAGCATTTAAACCTGTCACCTAGGATCCTGGTTCTCCCCGGACAGATGCAGACCATCGCACCAGTATGAGCCTGCATCCTTCCAGGTGGCTCCCCAGTCCCCAAGTGAAGCCAAAACCTTGAGCTCCACATCAGTGTTTCAGCCATTCATTGAATCCCATGGTGTGGAATAAACTAGCATCATCCTTGCCATAGACAGGCAGCACCTCCGAGAAGGTTACCGTACATGCTACTTGTTTAAGGCCCCTCCTCAACTCCACAAACTCCTCCTACACCGCTGTGATCCCATTCACAGGCAGGTTATTTGTCCCTAGGTGGACAATGATATACAGCTCCCTCCCTCATGCAGCTGCTCCAGTGATCCTGAGGATTCACTTCTGTCCCTCCAATCTGTGGCGCCAGGCAGGCACCTTACCTCCCTATCCCCTTCCTCCCCCACTTCTACCCCCCTAATGATTGAGTCCCCCACCAGGAGTTGTTTCCTTCCCCATGGGGTCTTGTGCCACCCTCCTGTGGGTATCCTTTGTGGAGGTTCCCAGCATCCTCCTTGGTCTCCACTGCAGGTGCCTCCATAGAGGAACCACTCTTTGCCAGAACAGCATATGAATTGTGGAGAGGTACAACTGGAGAGATGCACCTCTGTTCCACCACCCTCTCCCTCCCTGATCCCACCTTGGTCCAACCACTCCTCTTTCTTGGCAAACTCTGAGGTAATGGTGGTGGCCCTGGTGGTCTCTAAGTGGGGAAAGAGGTTTCATGATTCCTAGCCAGGTCAGCCTGCACCCGGGAAACCTCCTCCCTCAGACCAAAGAGGTGCCTACAAACAGGACAGCACTGCAGCCACCAGAATGTCTCTCGGAACACTGCTGCCCCACAGCCATTGCACTGCACCACTCCCTTCTTGACTTATTTTGTGTCCCCTCTCCTGTTGCTTTGTATGCTTCCTGTCATCTCCCTCTATGTATTTTTACACTTACTTTCCTACTGCCTATGTGCCCTTACAACTCTCGCCCTTCCTGTTCTGGGACAGGAGCTTCCTGTAGTCTTCAGTAGTCTCCTTCCTCCATGCTTGGATTCAGACCTCCAGCAGTCGGAGGGGAGAAAGAGTTATTTATTTATTTATTTTTAGGTTCCTTCAAGGTTGATGAAACTAATGTGTATCAGTGATCCTTCCCTTTCTACTGCCAAACAGGAAGTTCCTGTTGTCAGTCAAATCCAGTGGCTATAAAAGTAGAACTGGCTTAGGGTGGGAAGGACGGCAATTAGTAAACAAAATCTGTAGTTCTAGAATGCTGATTCTTGCTCTGAACCAAGGTTCTCCTCTGTCAGAAACAGCAGGAAACTGTAATTGGAGACTGCTGCTTTTGTACTGCTAAGCTCTTAAGCCACACCCCACAATTAGATTCACCCTCTGGTCCTGACTCAGTAAATTAAATTGATACAGCCCCCTTCCTCAGAGAAACACACAGTGACTTACTTTTTTTTTTTTTACTTAAATGAGATCCTCTTCTTCTTATAATAAAGCATCTGTTGCTTAATCCAAACAGGTGCTAACTCCTGCTGAAATAAAACTGATTTATCAGTAAAAAAACGTTGTTCTAGACTACTGATTCTTGCTCTGAGCCAAGGTTCTCCTCTGTCAGAAACAGCAGCTTTTGTTGTGTGCAGTGCAAACAACATATTATGGTAGCTGGGAGGAGTAGCAGGTTTTGGAGGTGCGGTTGTGTTGTGGCCAGTGGCACCACTGCTTTTTTGGGCTGGTCTCTTTGGCACCAACAAATGAACATGCTGTCTATGACAGCTGCTCAGAAGACTGCTACCAACTTTAAACAATTTTGCTGTTGCAATGATTGAGTATCCTATAATTGCAGGGCATGCCTTGTCTGCTGAAACATTTCAGTAAACATGGTGGCTGCTGTCACCATCAACCTCTCACAATCTCCAGCTAGATGACTTTGGGGGTGCCCAATCCCTGTGTCAGCATGCCCCCTCCCCAGTTTGTTTGCTGATGGGGGTTCCCAATCCCTCTGTCAGCATGTCCCCATCCCAGTTCATTTGTCGATGGGGGAGCCCAATCCCACAGGCATAAAGTCTCCCAAGGTGCATTTGTTTCTGAGGGGGTTCCCATTCCACCTTGGCATTATGCCTCCCCAAACACAGAGATGCTTTGTTAGCTGACGGGGTGCCCAATCCCCTTTGGCTTCAGTCCCAAAAAAAACAGAGGTGGCACACTAGGAGTCTACCCCAGTGTGCAAAAATGTCCTTCCTGTGATGTTCCCTCTTTTTTTAACCGGTAAATCAGAAAACGGTCCCTCGCTGTCTGAGGTGCCCCCATCCTCCAACTCACACCCACCCTCTATGCATCCCAGCTCCCCGCACCCCCTCACCCCATACTTACTTCCAGAGCCTGGCGCCCCAGTCTTCAATGGAGCGGGAACACGTCTGCATTCCTTAAAGCTGACCGCGAACTGAAGAAATGCTGGTAAGCTGTATAATGGCATGAATTGGGGGGGTCAACTTTAGGTGGATACCTCAGCCATTTTTGTGACTTTTGGCTCCAAATTTTCAACATGGGTTTCTTGGGACCCCACCTCATGAACCCAGCCACTGCCATTTTGTTATTCGATCCTGAAAGGTTGATTTTGCAGTCACTTCGTGGAATCACCATTTGGGACTGATTAAAAAAATGACAGTGCCACTGTTAATGAGGTGGATTCCCAAAAAGCCTATGTTGCAAATTTGGTGAAAAAATGACTGTTACAGGTGTGCATTGTGCAGTTTCCACTCACACTCATAACTTCAAGAATTTTTAATATTTTCACTCCAAATTTTCAAAATTGCCAGTTTTGCACACCTCCTTATGAACAGTACAACTGTCATTTTTCACATCCTGCCTGAAATGTGTTTTCGCACATCTGGCACACAATGGCACGGTTGCTGTGGGAAATCAATGTTTGGGACAGATTAAGAAAATAATAGTGACACTGTTTATGAGCGGAGGTCCCAAAATCACTATGTTGAAAATCTGATAAATGAATTCCACAAAATGGCTGTGTTACGATTGTATGTGCACAGTTTCCACTCATGCTTGAAACTTCCAGAATTTTCAATATTTTCACTCCAGATTTTCAACATTGCCATTTCTTCATACCTCCTTATGAATGGGACAGTTGTGAATTTTAACATCCTGCCCAAAATGTGTTTTCACACATCTGGAGCAAAATGGCACAGTCAGGGTGGGAAATCAATGTTCGGGACAGATTAACAAAATCACAGTGCCACTGTTCTCGAGTGGAGGTACCAAATGCTTTCATGAGGTAGAGTCACAAAAATCCCATGTTGAAAATTTGGAGTGCAAATGTCAACAAATGAATGGGGTGTTAGGGTTTCTAACCATAATGTCCCACCCTGTAGAGACTGACAGGCATCAGGGGTGTGCCTTTGGATTGTCAGCTGTAATGCTCATGCCATTCCACCCCAACCCCCACCCTGCAGTCAGTGACAGGCATCAAGGTGTGCCTTGGACTCTTCAGCCCCAAAGTTCAACCCATTCTCCTGCACTGCACCCATTTCAATGTATTTCCTTATGGAATGGGGTGAGCGTAAGGCCCAATGACCACAAGGCACAAGCGACACTTGTCAGAGTCTGCAGGGTAGGATGAGGTGAAATGGCATGACATTATGGCCGACACCCAAAGGCACACCTCAGTGCCTGTCAGTCTCTGTAGGGTGGGGTGGGGTTGACATCAGTTCCATACTTCACTGCCATTCCTATTATGCATCTGTCTAACTCCTGCACTACCAATGCCAATTCCGGCAAGACAACATTCGGCACTGACAAATGCTTGTTTATTACTGAGGTTATATGTATGAAAACAAGATAGTTGTTCCTCAAGGATTCATCAGCTTCCTATTGCTTTTTCGAGACCTGATGCCATAATAGTCTGCTTGTGACATCACAGTGACTCCCATGGCAACAGGCTGTAATGTCACAACAGAACATTATAATCTTAAGTAAGGGATAAACTATAGAGGCAGATTAACTGTAAGAGATAAAGACCTTGTTTTGTGGGAAGCCATGGTTGCAGGTTCCCTGCAATGGCAGGCTCCAAAGCCACAAGCTTCTGAGCCCCCCACAGACAGGCCCTCAGGAGATCTTGAGCTGCCCCCCACATCCATATGACATATTTTGATCCCCCGGGCCTGGCAGCAGACTCCCTAGCCTGAACTCAAAACTTGGCAGCAGCATCCACAGCTCTGATATCAGACTCCCAAGCACCAACCAGCCCTGATGGTAGCCTCCACAGCCCCCCACCCCAGCAGTCCTAAAGGCAGCTCTTGAACAAACTGAAAACCCTGGTGGCAGCCTCCACTGTCCCCCACAACCCTGAAGGCAGGCTCCTGAGCACACAGCCCCAGCAGTAGCAGAATACATCTCGACATAACCTCGCATTCTTGCTCACCCATCCCAGTCTGCCAAGGCCTCTGGCTCTTAAACCCCCCACCCTTGGCTTCCAGCTTTACAGCTCTTCACGTACAGCCACAAATGTTTAACCACCCCAATGTGGCATGTTCCCCAGCCCACTCCCACCACAGCCCTTGTGGCTGGCTACCAATCCTCATCAGCCTTAGCCCCCCCCCAGGTCTTGTGAACGTCCCCTCATCACAGCCACTGGTTACCATGCCCACTACTAAGAAATGGGTGGCATACTGAATGACAGCCCCCATCCCGACTCATTAGTGGGCACAGTGCTGCAACATTTGATATAGGCAAACATTAAAATACATTACAAGCCAGCCCAATGGCGCAGCGGTTGGATTTCTGCCAGTGATCGGGGTTCAGGAATGGACTCAGCTTGCTGGAGGGCTGGCTGGGGAGAAGGAAAGGATCGTCCCAGGACAGCTCACTTTCTCCGGGGAGGGGACAGGGATGCATCTCAGTGCCTGCTGGCTCCTGGCAGAGGCCGGGGGGACATCACAGACACCAGAGCTGAAGTGACTGGGGGAGTGGCGGACATCAGCATAAGCCCTGACATCTGTGGCACACCACTCCCCAGAAAGAAGACCAGGAAACTGCCCTGGATCAGCCAGCTGATGGTTTCTGTGGTTCTCAGCTGCCACTAGGCCCCAATGTCGGCCCGTCCTCAGTGACACCCAGGCCAGTGAAGATAGTGTGCTGGTCGCCCTCACCGGTGCCTTCCCTCTCGAAGGAGGGGGATCTATCCAGTGAGGGGATACACCAGGTTACCTGGGGGGCCACGATTGAAGGAAAGAGGCCAGCTTGAGGGAGAGCGAGCAGCTGGGAAAACCTTGGGAGACCTGAAGGAGAGGTCGACCAGGAAAGGAAGGTGGGGATAAAAAAAATACATTACAGTGTAGATTTTTTTAATTGTTTTTAATCCTACCTATCCCTGAAGACAGTAATAACACAGCTGTGACTCACATATTCCAATCACTGAGTAACTACAGTTAATTTAATTCCCAAATAAACATATAATCTGCAGAGTTAAATCAGCCCTGTAATGTCCACTCCAATCACTTGTTTGTTGGCTCCAAAAATGATTTTGAGATGTGTTTTTGCCTTTAAAAATCCTTTTATTATTTGCACTCTGCGTGCAAATCAGGTTAACTGCAGAGTTCAGTGTTGAACTTCCTGCACTGTTTTGCCCTCCAAAAGATGGTGGCAAACACTTGTGCTAGGCATCAGCAACAGGTGTTGCCATTCTAGTCTTTTTTTTGAGGACAAAGCTGGGCAGGGCAGTGGCTCAGAGAGCAAGCAGCCATCGGTGTGGGACCTCAGGGGTCAGTGCCATGGCTGAGGGGTAAGGGATGGGAGCTACAGGCCAGGGATGCGGAACATGCTGCCATGACTGCGGGAGATCAGGAGTCACTGCCATGGCTGAGGGGGGTGGGGATGGGAGCAACAGGCCAGGGATACGGAACATCCTGCCGTGACTGCGGGTGCTCGGGAGTCAGTGCCATGGCTGGGGGTGGGGATGGGAGCTACAGGCCAGGGATACGGAGCATGCTGCCATGACCGTGGGTGCTCAGGAGTCAGTGCCATGGCTGGGGGTGGGGATGGGAGCTACAGGCCAGGGATACGGAGCATGCTGCCATGACCGTGGGTGCTCAGGAGTCAGTGCCATGGCTGAGGGGGTGGGGATGGGAGCTACAGACCAGGGATACGGAACATGCTGCCATGACTGTCAGAGTTCAGGAGTCAGTGCCATGGCTGAGGGGGTGGGGATGGGAGCTACAGACCAGGGATACGGAACATGCTGCCATGACCGTGGGAGCTCAGTTGTCAGTGCCATGGCTGAGGGGGTGGGGATGGGAACTACAGACCAGGGATACGGAACATGCTGCCATGACTGTGGGAGGTCAGGCGTCAGTGCCACGGCTGAGGGGGTGGGGATGGGAGCTACAGGCCAGGGATACGGAGCATGCTGCCATTACTGCGGGTGCTCAGGAGTCTGCGGCACAGCTATAGGTGGAATTCTGTGGGTTGTGAGAGAGATTCAGGTGGGTTGGTTTAGGGCCCTCTCTGGGGAGGGAAGGGGATACAAGCCTCTGTGTGGTGATTGGGTGCAGGCCTCTCCTGCTCAAACATCTCTAGTCTGTCACTTTGTGCAGTGACCAACTGTGTTCAGACTCCTGAGTCCGCCACCAGCCTCTAGCTCTTGTGCTCCCTTCCTCAACCCTGACCTCAGTCTCCTAAGTGCCTCCCAGCCCTGGTAACGTGCTATAGATCTGGGCTTCCTGTACAACACTGGTTTATTGGGCTTCCCACTGTTGCTGTGAATTATCCCCACTGCTGGGGCAACACCCCCTCAGGGGTCATAATCAAGTTTTACATCCATTAGCCAGCAGGGCTAGTGACTGCTTAAATTCACTATCCCCACAGACTTTTCTACTGGCCCAGCTGGTGTACTTCCTGAAATTGTACCTTCTCTACTACAAGCCTGCAGGACTAGTTAAAGGAAAATCTTAGTAGCCCAGTACAGAAATCTACCAGCATTTGGCTAGTGAACCAGTGCCAGTTTCGACCCCTGCCCCATGTATCCCTCTTTCCACAGAACAGCCATCCCCCTGTAGCTGCCCACCAAAGAACAGACTGGCTGTGCCCCCCCCACACACAGCTGGAACTCCCTTCCCACAGGGGCATTTGCTGGGCTGCAAAGGGGCGAATGGGTATAGATTGGGGCAGTGGTCCAGCCATGTCTCACCTCCAGCTGTGGCATCAGGCTTTAAAAGACCTACAGCCATAGTGGTAGACTCCCAAGCCACCCCTACTGCCCTAACAACATGTTACACCTCCCTCTATATCCATGTGCTCATACTCACAAGCTCCCCCCCCCACCTTAAAGCCCTGGTCTCAGGCTCCCAAACCTCCACGCATCACTGGTCTCGAGCTACTGATATCCCCCCATGTAACAGTAGCATGCTCCTGGGAGTGCACCACAGAAGAATCCCACCAACATGGCCATCCCTCACAGCTGCCCCCTCACCCTTCCCACAAGAGGGGATTGGTGGGTTGTAAAGGGTGTGTATATCAAGGGTTAGGACCAATGGACCAGCCATGCCCACAACTGGAACCCCCTTCAAAAGGCAGACCCCCACAACTAAAACCCTGTTTCCCACAGACCAGCCTCCCCCTTACAGCTCACCTCCCACTCCAAATAGACTGGCAGTGAACCCCCGCACACACAGCTGAAACCCCTTTTTATACAGACCAGCCACCACACTGCAGCTGGAACCCCCACCCCCACAGAATAGTATGGCTGTGTTCCATCCCCACCCCACAGCAAGGAACCCCTCCTTCCCATAGACAAGCCACCCCCTGCAGCTGCTCTACTCCTACACCATGTTCAGGAGACAGCCATGGAGTGGCAGATCCACAGCACAGAACTGCTGGTATGGGGCTGTCCAGGGTCCCTCAGTATAACTTCTGGCAGACAAAATGAAGCACACCTCTCCCCTACCTTTACTCAGCTCACAGACTCATGCTCTGTTGGCAGCCACAAACATGCCAGTTGTTTTTTAAATGCCGCAGAAACTGAGCATGCTGCCCAAAACAATGTGGATGTCAATGAGCAGCTTCTGAGTTTTGACATCCAAAATTGGTGGCTCACTTTATGTGTGCCCCAAAGATGCGTTGCCATTCTAGTCTTTCCTTCTAGTTCTGTGTCCATGTAACCCACCTCCCAGAATGCACCTGGAAATGAACTGTCTGAGCTCAGTGTGTCTGTCCTGGTCAAATAGATACAAACATAAGAAGGCCATTAAGTCTATCTAGTCCGCTAGTTTTGCACAGTCCACAGCTTGAATTACTGTCCCATCTCCCCCCTCCTCACTTCTCCCTTTGTCCTCATGTTTCCCATCCTCCCTAACCATGATCCTTATCTTTCCCCTAAGCCTATCCCAGCCTCTCTTAAAGCTGCCCACTGTCTTCATCAAGATCACCTCTTCTGGCAGCGCATTCCAAGTGTCCACCACCTTCTCTGTGAAGTAGTGCTTCCTGATCTTCCTAAATAAATAAAGCCACAAAACTAGAAGGAATTTATTTATTGCATTTTGGTAACCGGGTGAGCCCGCTGAGACCAGAGGACCCTTTTTCAGAGGCGAAGGAGGAAAGACTAGAATGGCAACATCCCATACTGCTGCCTAGCATAAGTATGTAAAGCACACCATCAAATTGTGGATGGCAAGACCTGGAAACGGCCCACAGACATCCACATATTTCAGGCAGTGCACTCAGTCACTGTGTCATTTTGAAATCAAATTTTTTTTTTAATTCCATGTTTGTGGCTACCAATGGAGCACACTAGGTCCAGCATTCCATACTCTGTGAGTCGTGGGTGAGTTTACTGTCTGCTGGTGAGGGGGTCCAGTCAGTAGGCTCTGGGCATCACCACAGTAGTGGTTCTCTGCTGTTCTATATCTTCTGTTCCTCGGCCCTCTCCTGGGGGTGTCGACTGCAGGGGGTAGCTGGTCTGTGAGAAGGATGGGGGTACAGCTGCAGGGGGTTGTTGGTCTGTGGGAAAGATGGGGGTACAGCTGCATGTGGTTGCTGGTCTGAGGGAAGGCATGGGGATACAGCTGTGGGGGGTTGCTGGTCTGTGGGAAGGCATGGGGGTACAGCTGTGAGGTGTTTGCTAGTTTCTGGAACAAGGGGTTACAGCTCTGCCAGTTTTTTCTGCAGAGCTTGCTGCAAGTGGGAGTGTGGTGAAGGGTTTTTTGCTGGTTGAAGGGCACATGCTAGTATGTTGGGGGGGTTCTGCTGGGGTGTGGCTGGTTTGTGGGTGGGAGTTCCAACTGCAGGGTCGCTGGTCTGTGGGAAGGGGGTTCGGCATCTAGGGACTACTGGTCTGTGATAAAGAGGGTTCAGCTGTGAGGTGGTAGCTGGTCTGTTGAATGCGGAGTTCCAGCTGTGCCAGTTTGTTTTGGGGAATCAGCTGCAAGGGGAAGTGTGGGATGGGGGTTTCTGCTGTGCGGACGGGGCACATGCAAGTATGTTGGGGGGGTTCTGCTACAGTATGTGGCTGGTTTGGTGGAAGGGGGTTTCAGCTGTGAGGTGGTAGCTGGTCTGTAGAATGCGGAGTTCCAGCTGTGCCAGTTTGTTTTGGGGAATCAGCTGCAAGGGGAAGTGTGGGATGGGGGTTTCTGCTGCCCGGAGGGGGCACATGCAATTATGTTGGGAGTTCTGCTACAGGGGGTGGCTGGTTTGGTGGAAGGGGGTCCCAGCTGGGTGATGGGGGGCAGCTTCATCAGTTTGCTGGTCAGTGGAAAGGGGATTCCAGCTGTGGGGTGGTGGCTGGTCTGTGGAACTAGGGGTTCCAGCTATTTGTGGGAGACTCACTGCCAGTCAGTTCTGGGGTGTCAGCTGCAAGGGGAAGTGTGGAAGTTGTGTTTCTGCTGTGGGGGGGCACACATGGGGGGTTCTGCTGCATGGTTGAGGGTGGCTAGTTTGTGGGAAGAGGAGGTCCAGCTGTAGGGTGGTGGCTGGTCTGTGGAATGAGGGATTCCAGCTGTGCCAGTCTGTTCTGGGAAGTCATCTGCAAGGGTGCGTGTGGGATGGGAGGGTTTCTGCTGTACGAAGGGGGCACACACTAGTATGTTGGGGGTTCTGCTGGAGTGGATGGCTGGTCTGTGGGTAAGGGGTTCCAGCTGTGGAATGAGGACATGGTGGGGCAGCTGTGGGGTGTTGCTGGTCTGTAGGAAGTGGGTCCAGATGTGGCATGGTGGTTGGTCTGCGAGTGTGTGGGGGACTCACTAGTAGTCTGTTCTTGGGTGGGGGGGTCAGCTTTAGCAGGCAATGTGGGACTGACACCACTTCCCAGAGCCATGACACTCCTACCAAGCCACCCACACTATATGGGTTGTCCAGACACTTCCCTCCACAGGCCCTGACATTATATCTTCCTTCCCATCCCCAGACACCAGCCCCCTTTCCTTCCATCTTTGTTACCCAACACTAGCTAACCCTCCTTTCACAGCCCCAGATACTAGCCTCACATCTACCCATGGCCCCCAACACTGCCCACTGCCTCCTCCTCAGCTGTGGACAGTACCCCCTTCCTCCTTCCTTCCTTCCTCTATTCCCCTCACCTCCAAGTTCCACCAAGACCCTCACTCCTTCCAACACCCATAATCTCGCCACAGTCCCCCACCACCACTTCTGCTCTCATTCCCTCCATGGCCCCTCAGATACCTACCTCCCTTAACTCCCTTCCCAGTCCTATGGACAACTTTCATCCCCCCTCCCACTAGACACCTCCCTCCCAGGCCCTCCGGACACCCTTCCCTCCCCAGAGACCCCTCCCACTCAGGCCCCCCAGCCATCTCACTGTCTGGCACCAGAACACACACCATCTCTACTGGGCTCCCTTTCCTGGGTCCCCTGGATACCTCCTACCTCCTGGGCCCCTCGATACCAATCATACAACACTCAATGCCGCCACTCACCAAGATGCTGCAGCTTCACCCCCTGACTCAACCAACCAGTCTCTGACCTCTAGCTACCGAGTTTCCCCATCCCCCTCAAGCCATACAGCCAAACACTCTGTGTAATACTTCTGATTTTTTTTATTAGCTTTTGCACAGTTTAAATTAATTGGTGTTATGTATTGCTCAAAGACATATTCTTTTCCAATATTGCACATACGTTCAAGGCAGTTTATGTTGTCCTTACATGTATAAATCCCTTTCTCCTGTATGTATTTTCCATGTGTGCATAACATAGCAATGTTAGTGCAAATTGTTGTACAAACAGTAAGCCATGATAACAGTTTCCTTACTGACAGAAGTGTAGAATACTTTTGACTTGCTGGTCCTGCTACAACAGACATATGGATTATGGCTGGCAACCAAAGGGCTTTGTCAGGGGGTAGCAGGCCCCCTTTCCCTGGCCAGGGCATATAATTTTGAGTCAGTTTTTGGCTATGAGGACCATGCCATGACATCTCCTTGGCCAAATGAGAGAAGGGAAAAGGGTGAGCCTGATGAGCTAACAAGTTACCGCAAGACTGATTCTAATGGCAGCATATAGTTCTAAGCTTTGTTCTGAGCTCTGCCGGTCAAATCTCTGGAGTTTGAAATGTCATTATTTTACGTGTATGTGGCAAGACCATATGCCCATTTTGGTAGTGCCAAGCATAACCTCTTTTTTATTAATTGAACAAGAATGTACAGAACAGCAGCCATGTAAAGCAACAGAGAGGATGCCTGACATTTTGATTAGGGAAATGTGGTGCTCCACGAAGTGTACTCTACCAGAGAGCCGACTCTAGGAACAGGCTACTTGAATACAGAAAATGGTCCCTGTCTGCAGAAAGAACCCAAGCAAGAGTGCCTTGATAGCAGTAAATGATGCTCATTCACTTGCCGTACTTTGAAACAGATATGGTTGAATAAAAAGCAACTGCTAAAACATGCTAGACATGCTTATTGTTCAATGCCTGCAGCACTGCCCCTTGCCACACATTAACCTGTAAACCTACCCCCACTTCTAATGCAAGGCTTGCATCCCCCCCATCCCCAGACAGGGGCCAACATCCCCCTACCCCTCCCCATGCATGGGCAAGGTCCCCTGTTTTCTGCTGTTCTGCGGCATGTGGCGATTGCCACAGAAATTATGACCTGCTGCAGAATTTGTGGCCTGTTGCAGAATTTGGGGTTGGCCACAGAATTTGCAAAGAAATTGCTCCAGTAAGATAGACAGAGACTGACACCACTCCTTTCAAGCAATTCCTCTGCCTGCTTGTACCTTTATAAGAACAAAAATTCACCCCAACCCCTCAAACCATCCCTACCCAGCCCTGAGAGCCCCCACCCCCTCCCGAGTTACCCTATTTTTTTATATTGGCACCCCATTTTTGGTGTAAGACTGCATGATAATACTTTGCCATTTCCTTTCACTGCTAGTGGGCCAGAATGCTTTTTTCTTATCCCAGTAGTGCTTTGTAGGGCCACACAAAGCCATACTGCAGCATGAATGCAGCATTTGGGTCCAGCAGTAATAGGAAGAAGCGGAGGATTGTCCTACACTGTTGGACAAAAAAAGGGTGCCACTATAAGAAAGAGAGTGACTCAATGAGGCTCTGAGTGGCATGACTCTTGGGACTTAACTATGCAGGGTTGTATTTCTTGTGTTATGGGGGGCAGAGTAATGTCTAAGAGGAGACTTTACAATTCTTTTGACAGTGTTGCGCTGTATCATGACATACATTAAATCTGAAAGACCACTCAATAACATTCTCAAGGCTTGTTAGGAAAGTGGTGGGGTCAAGATGGGCAGTGGTGGGGTTTACCTATTCTAAAACCATGAGAGGGTTCCAGGTCATACCTGAAATAGTTATTGCTATGGCTAAGTGAACATTACCGGTCAACAAAAACTAATCAATAAAATTGCTCGGGGGGGCAATTTGCCTATCCATTGGGTTTAGAGCTCAAGTCATTGATGTGGGTGGGACTGTGAGGTTACCCACCTGATGAGTCAGCTATGGTGCCTTGGGAAAAAAAATGTAAATTATAAAAAATGCAAGCAAAGGGACAGCTAAGTAAATAAAAAAGCTGTTGGGGCAGGAATGGAATGAGAGAATGCTGGATAGATTGAAGAAATTAAAAACAAGAAACCAAGGCAAGAAAAGTGAAAAGCCAAAGATTATTTATGTAAAATGTGCAAACTAAATAAGGGAAGAGAAAAACAAATTGAGAAAATAGAGGAAGTCATAATGACATTGCAGATGAAACATTTTTTAATTTTTTAACTTTTGTATGTTGCTCCAGGACAATGTGCAAGGTGGGCAACATAGATTCCAACCTCACTGCATCACAATTAAAAATGCCACTGGGGGACAAGTAGATTTACATGGAGTATCAGTGCATAACATACGAACGTAACATAACATAACATAACATAACATAACATAACATACGAATATAACGTAATGTAACATAACATAACGTAACATAACATACGAACATAACGTAACGTAACATAACATAACATAACATACGAACATAACGTAATGTAACATAACATAACATAACATAACATAACATTCGAACATAACATAACATAACATAACATAACATAACATAACATAACATAACATACGAACATAACGTAATGTAACATAACATAACATAACATACGAACGTAACGTAACGTAACATAACGCAACGTAACATAACATAACATACTAGACTCCAGCAGAATAGGCCTATTAATCTATCATGTCTGCTTGTGCTTCAGCACCCTGATTGGGTACCGTAGCCCTCTGTCTGTCTCCTTCAAACAGTTACTCCAAGCTTCTAAGATTTTTTTTAAGCACAGGTAGCTTGACCATTCAATACAGTAATCATTTTTATGTTTGCTTGCATGCATGTGCAAGAAACGTAGTGCCACCACACGAGTTTTCGTAGGTGTGCTACCTCCACTTCCAATGTCCTGCTCCTTTTTGCAGGCGCGGCCGCACTGCACCAATGAATGTCTGACCTGTCTATGACAGCCATTAAGATGCAGTGCCATACAGTTCTGAGAAAACCACCACTACAATCAGCGATGGTAACATGTAGTACTGCATACTGCCGATGCCTACATGTCAGCACTTCATCTGAACTGTCATAGGCAGTCCATTTCTGATCCCCGTCAGATCCAGTTCCCCCCCAAACAACTAGGTAGCAAACTGGGAGACCACCCCAGTGTGCTCATGCGCTCCCCTCCACCCCCGCACACTATATGAGCAATGGGGGTGCCCAATCCCCTATCGGCTCCACTGCCCCCCCAAAAGCATACTTCCAGGTGCCACACTGGGAACCCACTCCAGTGTGGCGAAAGTCTGTGGCCCACAGGGGTGCCTAATCCCCTATTGGCTCCATTGCCTCCCCAACAGACTTCCAGGTGCCACGCTGGGAGCCCACCCCAGTGTGGCAAAAGTCCCATGTCATCTTTATAAAAAAACAACACTTAGAATAAAAGAAAATGGTCCCTCATTGACTCCCTTGCCCCTCTCCCAACACACGCCCACCATCTGTGTACCCTACCTCCCCACACACCCTGTCATCCCATACATACCTCCAGATGCCAGCGCGAAGATCCTTCGGTGGACCGGGAACAACGTCTGCACACTTCAAAGCCGACCATGAACTGAAGAAATGCCAGTATGCTGTATAATGACATAAATAGTTTTATTTTTTCAACTTTGGTGCATATCTTGGCCATTTTGGGGAACTGTTTTCACCAAATTTTCAGCATGGGATTCTTGGGACACCACCTCATGAACTCAGCTACAGTTATTTTGTTAATCAGTCCCAAAAGGTGATTTTGCGGTCACTGTGTAGAACCACCTTTTTGGACTGAGTAACAAAATGACTGTGTCACAATTCATGAGGCAGGCCCTCAAGAAAAGTTGGTGAGAAAATTCCCAAAAATGACTGTTTTATGAGCGTGCATTGCACAGTTCCTACGCACGCTCTTAACTTCGAGAATTTTTACTATTTTCACTCCAGATTTTCAACATTGCCATTTTAACATACCTCCTGATGAGCAGTACAGCTGTCATTTTTAATATCTTGCCCAAAATGTGTTTTTGCACATGTGGCACACAATGGCGCTGTGGTGTGCAAAATCAATGTTTGGGACAGATTAAGAAAATCACAGTTACACCATTCATGAGCTGAGGTCTTAAAATGGCTATGTTGAAAATTTGGTGACAAAAGTCCATAAAATGACGGTGTTACGAGTGCGCATTGTGCAGTTTCCACGCACTCTCGTAAGTTCATGAATTTGTAATATTTTCAGTCCAGATTTCAACACTGGCATTTTTCCACACCTCCTTATGAACAGTATAGCTGTCATTTTTCACACCCTGGCTGAAATGTGTTTTCACGCTTCAGGCGCAGAAATGCACGGTCGCTGTGGGAAATCAGTGTTCGGAACAGATTAAAAAAATCACAGTGACACTGTTAATGGGTGGAGGTCCAAAAATGCCTGTGTTGACATCTGCTGTAAAAATCCCCAAACTAATTACATTACAGATGTACGTTGTGCAGTTTCAACACATACTCATACCTTCACCAGTTTTTTTTATATTTTCACTCCAGATTTGCGACACCTCCCCATGAACAGTACAGCTGTCATTTTTCACATCCTGTTCAAAATGTGTTTTCACACCTGTGATGCCAAATGTCATAGTCACTGTGCAAAATCAACTTTCAACTAACAAACTGATATTGCCACCGATCCTGAGGTGGAGTCACATAAAACCCACGTTGTGCAGTCCTGTCGGTGCAGCAGTTGGATTTCAGCTTGCGATGCCAGTGACCTGGGTTCAAAAACAGACCCAGGTCATTGGAGGGCTGGCAGGAGGGAGAAGGATTGAGCATTCCTTGGACTGCTTTCCTTTTCCTGGGACGAGGGTGATGTCTGCTCAGTACAATTGCAACACCTGGCAGAGGCCAGGTTCATCGCATGGTTCCTGCGCTAGTGTTATCTCTGGGCCGGGGTGGACACTGGTTGTCATTGCACATTCCCGATTCACCCTAAAGGGGGAAAAAGTGCTGTCCACCTGTCTATGTGAAGCCCTGCCCTGGGATTCAATTAGCCTCCTGAGCTGAGCTCCCGACTAATCCCAGTTTCGCAGAGCCAGTTGGGGTATGGCGCCGCAACACCACCCTTGGGGTGGTAAGCCAGGAGTGACTGGGGGAGCCACCAGCAATACAGGAGGTGTAAGCTAAGGGCGCCGTGACCAGGGCTGAAAGTGCCAATGGCTGGTGCAGCGAACAAAGAAAAGAGAGAAAAAACAAAAAAATGTTGAAAATTTGGAGTGAAAATACCAACAAATGCCTGGGGCTTTAGGGTTTCCAACCATAAAGCCCTACCCTGTAGAGACTGACAGGCATCAGGGGTGTGACTTGGGATTGTCGCCTATAATGCTCATGCCATTCTACCCACACCCACAGCCTGCAGCTAGTGACAGGCTTCGAAGTGTGCCATGGACTCTTCGGCCCCAAAGTTCACCCCATTCTCCTATACTGCACCCATCTCACCATATTTCCTTATGAAATGGGGTAAGCGTAAGGCCCAAAGACCCCAAGGCACACCGTGACACTTGTCGGTGTCTGCAGGGTAGGGTGTGGTGAAATAGTGTGGGCGTTATGGCCGACTACCCAAAAGCACACCCCAATGCCTGTCAGCCTCTGCAGGGTGATGGTGGGGTTGGTTTCAGTTCAATACTTCACTGACACTCCTATTATGCATCTCTCTAACTCCTACACTAACAATGCCAATGCCAATGCCAGCAAGCAAACATTTGGCATTGACAAATGCTTGTTTTCTATACTTTGGTAACCAGGTAAAGTTACAAAAGAATAAATCCAGAGTAGCCCACCCCCAATTTGAATAAATCATACTGTGACCCTGTTTAACTGGCAACCCTATCTCTTCTACTTCCCTAGCCTGATAGTCAGACCCCAGTGTGTTAACATTCTGTGATAAAATTTGAAAGCATTGCAAATACCATCCTTTTCCTTCCTGGGTGGGTAGTGGTGCTAAGATACTTGGAGTAGTGTTACACTGGATTATAAAAACTGGGACCAGACAAGGCTTTTGGGGGTTAGGATCACGCCAGGGAGAGGAGAAAATATCTTACTGCTGTAACCCCTAGGTGGCGCTATGCCAAGGGCTACTACCCCTGCCTGCTTATCTACTAACAGGTTGAGGGGCCTAGGTCCAATGGCGGATGCCTTCACCCAGAGGTCACGGTTTGCAGTAGTTAAACTAACTTGTTCACAGCGCTCTGGGACACTGTAACCCCCCTTTCTTCCCACTAGTGGCCCACACAATGCATTAGGAATATCTTCACAATGTACACTTGCCCCCAGGACTGGCTCTGTCGACTGGACTCTGGGGACCCTCTATAAAACAAGATGATACAGTGCAAAAACCACAGTACAATACTTTAACATAAATGAATACCTCAGCCGGTGTAACTTTTCTGAAACCAACAGATCTGATTTATTTAAGGAACTGTAACAAGGAAGGGGGAAATCTGGTTAATTAGGTTAAACACATAATCACAGTACTGTGTGCATATTCAGAGTCCCAAATTGTCACTTTCACTGGGTACCCAGGATGGGGGGGGGGGCTAGCCAGGATCGGTGCAGCTGATCAGGGCCCTGTGATGGAAAAAACACTTGTACAATACCCAGTTGTAATCCGGAGCCGGAGGGCTCAGTTCGTGAAGAAATGAAAAAAGCAACAATTAGATGACACACTTGCAATTCGATAAACAGATGGCAGGGAGCTACCCTGCTTTGTACTCACAAACTCAATGCTGGGAACTGGATGAAAGAGAGATTGTCCTGGATTGCCAGGAGGAGCAGACCAAGTGGAAAAGGTCCTTGTGACTGGACCCTACTGCAGTTTAGAGCAAACAGATGTAGTCTGGATTAAGCTGGGGTTTACTTCCAGCTTCATGCACTCTATTTACTGTACTGGGGATTTGAATTGCGATTCCCCACAAACACTGCACACATTTATATGTAAAAGGAAAGTACTATACCAGGCAGGCTGCTTCTCGATCCCGATCGCAATTACTGCAAAATACCCGGGAGAACACACAGCAGCTTCAGTTCCTGACAGACAGAGCACGATTCAGCAATTTCTCCAGTCTTCTACAGGGTGAGTCTGGTTTCTACTCTTCAGATCTCTTTTCTTCTCCTCATAGGTCAGATTCAGTCTAAATGGGTACTTGAACAGGCTGCAGACTGAAAACTCAGGGCCTTACACACGCTTCCTGCGCTAAAACTATACACTGCCAAAACTAATCTAACTTCTCCAGTCCCAGAGCAGTGCATTTCTTTTAGCTCCACACTATTCTGTTGGCTGGACCAGCTGTCACTCACAGCAAACTCCCCCCGTTGGTGGAAAAAGGCACCAAGGTCAAAACTACATTTCCCAGAGTCACTGCCCATACAATCCCCTTACAGCAAGCTCCAGAGGAGAGTCCACGTTCTGATTTGCCGAGAGCAGGCTCCAGTTTAAAGGATCCCCACCATGATTGGTCCAATTCAGCAGTTCAGAACCAACTTGAGGAAGCTACTCTGCATTGTCCTTGCTACAAGAAAGCAGGTTAAATCAAACTGCATTTTCATTATTACTCTAACAGGTTACAAGCAATCAATTACATCTTTGAAGAGTGCTCCTTCTGCTCACTTAGCGATGGCAGAAACAGCGTGATCTGGCAGAGCTCGACCAGGACTCAAGCAGGGAAACACACAGACCCCATCCAAATTAATTATATCTGCAGGCAGACAGCTCTTAAAGAGACAGTACCATAGGCTCTAAAAGCACTCACAGATAAACGGCTTAAACGCCAAACACCATTCAGGCTTGGAACATTCAAGAAAGCTCCTGGAAGACTTTTTGGGAACCCCCATTTGCAGGGGGGTTACACCCTACCCAGCCTGGGAAAGCTTGGCATCCGTGTCAAGCAAGTAACCCCATAAGTTTCAACACAACCATATAAATTTACATCAGTATCACATTAGGCTCATACTGTACATGTAATCATCAGTCCATATATCACTTTACCAGGAACACATTTTTGAAACTTTGCAGCATGTCACTCTTTACACAGTATTACACACGCATTATTCCATAACTCAGGTTATTACCTCTTGTACATGAAACCTGAAGAGGGGCCCTTCCCTATCAGCTACCTTGGGGCTGGATGGGGCAAGGGCACCATACCTAGAAGGCAACACAAGTAACTTAGAGTTAGCACTGATGTTCAGTTTGGGCAATGAGCTCAGGGACACATACACTCCCTTATGGACAACATTGAGAGACAAGTCCACAGGCCTCCCAGGGGAATCATAACTGAGGTGCACCACAGGCTTTACAGCTTGACCAGTCTTTCTAGGGGGAACTGTTACAGTATCTGTACTCTGAGCCTCATTTTCAACATTGTCCTCACTCGTCAAAGGAGTCTCCATTGGGGTAGAGAGGCTAGAACATGGGGCACTTTCAGCTCCAGGAGTTACAATCTCTGAGTCCACAACACTTGGCTCACATGGGGAGTTTTATGACACTGACAGTGAATTATCAGGGCACTCAACACACCCTTCTTGTTCTGGTAAGTCACCAGTCTGTTCCAGTCCATCATTTTCCTCCTCTGAAAACTCAAACAGTTCAACCATACACAATGATTCCATATCTTCTGACTTAATGCTTTGCACTTCACTTTCTGGGAGTATTGGCTCCAGGGACAAAGCTGGGGGCTTAGACAGTCCAGAAGACCCAGCTTTATCTCCAGGATTGACTAGGGGATTGCCCTGAAACAATTAACTAAATTCATAAGAAGGGTAGTATTCAAAACCACACTCACTTTCCTCTGACATGGACTGACAGTCATGTTCAACTGGGACTTGTGGAGGGGAACACTTTAACTCAGCTTCTGTAGGTGCAGACTTTCTTGATTTTTTCTTAGCAGCAGCTCTAGTTACTGGTCCAGAGGGGGCATTTTCTGGGGGCTCAGACTCAATCAAGATTTGTCCAATGGGTAGTAAATGATTTCTATGCATTGTTTTAACATCTTTTGAATTATTCTCAGGCCTTATTTTGTACACAGGCAGATCATCTAGTTTGCCCACTACAATGTGAGGGAGATGGTGCCATCTGTCAGCAATCTTGTGTTTGCCATGCAGTCCCAGATTTCTTAGCAATACTCAATCTCCCTCCTGGAGTTCCTGTGCTTTCACCTTTTATCATACCTTTCTTTGTTGGCCAGATTTCTTTTGGCAGCCATGGTTTGAGCCAGTTGGTATGCGTGATTTAGCTGGGCCTTTAACTTTTGCACATACTGTAAATAGTTGTCAGCTCGAACCCCATCAGGAGAGACCCCAAAGCACACATCTACCAGCAGTCGACCTTCTCATCCAAACATCAAGCGGTAGGGAGAGAACCCAGTGCCATCACATTTGGTGCAGTTGTAGGCATGTACCAGGGTGCTAATTTGTTGGCTCCATCTAGGCTTGTCCTTTGGGTGGAGGGTGTCTAGCATATCAAGCAAGGTGAGGTTGAAACGTTCAGGCTGTGGGTCCCTCTGGGGGTGGTAAGGGGTTGTTCTGGACTTTCGCATTTCCCACAGAGAAAGCATCTCTTTGATAAGATGACTCGCAAAATCTCTCCCTTGATCAGAATGGATTCTTTGTGGAGCCCCATAGTGAACAAAAAAGTTTTCTACAAGTACTTTTGCCACAGTGGATGCCTTCTGGTCCTTGGTGGGAAACGATTGGGCATATCTCGTAAAATGGTCAGTGACCACC
This sequence comes from Neoceratodus forsteri, assembly GCA_016271365.2. Lineage (NCBI taxonomy): Eukaryota > Metazoa > Chordata > Ceratodontiformes > Ceratodontidae > Neoceratodus > Neoceratodus forsteri. The sequence continues at coordinate 1,438,836,067 of CM028132.1, forward strand.
AGCGCATTACTAATATTTCTTTGATCTGACTCCAAACTCAGAAAAATCAATACAGACCAGCTCCATGGGTGCACTGGTAGTGATGTTAACAAGGGGGCCAGCCCTCTGGGGCAAAGCTTTCCTCTGTAAGCAGTGACTACAAGTTTGAATGTGTTGCTCCACATCAGCCCCCATCTTAGGCCAATAGAATCTGGATCACACCAAGTCAAGTGTTCTGTCTATACCAACGTGCCCCAAGTGGTTGTGTAAGGACCTCAGCACTGAGTCTTGAAAAGCAGTGGGCAGCACTAGTTGTTGTTTGTCTACTTGTCCCCCTCTGTCTACTGTTTCTCTGTATAACAGTCTATTGATCAGTTTCAACTTAGGACCTTCTTTGTATAACAATGCAGTTCTCAAATCAGTGGAACGTAATTTGGACACATCTTTCCCTGCATAGAGGGCTTCTAAAGCTGATTTGATCATGGGATCTCGGGATTGAGCCCACCGAATACTGTCATTGTCCAGCTAAGGCAGTGCACCAATGTCTATTGCAGAAAAGTGGCAATAAGCAGCAGGTATGAAATTCTCAGAAGATCCCAAACAATCCACCAAACAGTCCACTGCGTCCATGGACATGTGTTTCTCCCTGTCAAACTTCTGGCAGAGTGCTCGAATATCAGTTTCTGACAGTCTGATCCAGTCATTCTGGGGAACAGGCCTCCGGGAGAGAGCATCAGCATCTATGTGGTTCAGGCATGCTCTGTATTCAACAGCATAGTCATATGTAGATAATGTAGAAAGCCACCTATGGCCAGTGGCATCCAACTTAGCTGAAGTCTGCACATAGGTCAAAGGATTATTGTCAGTTTTTACTAGTATTAGCCCCTTACAAGTACTCGTGGAATTAATCAACAATAGCCCACTTTAAAGCTAGAAACTCTAACTTGTGTACAAGATAGTTATTTTCGGAAGGGGTCAGGCTTCTGCTGGCAAAGGCCACTGGTCTCAGGCCATTCTCATGCTCCTGATACAACACAGCCCCCAACTCTTGCAAGCTAGCATCAGTGTGCAGGACATAAGGTTTTGTTGGATCTGCATAGGCCAACACTGGAGACTGGGTAAGTTGATATATGATCTCATGAAAAGCAGTCTCACAATCAGGAGTCCAGTGGGCTCCAAATACTTCACTTGGATAAAAATACACTTTTTCAGTCTCAAAGGATGCTGACTTTTTGTATTTTTTGTGGGCTGCGGAGACCCTTGAGTAAGGTTAAGTAAAGGGCGGATCACTCTTGAATAGTTCTTGATGAAACGCCGATAATAACCACAGAATCCCAGGAATCTTTGCAGTTCTTTTAAATTTTTGGGCTGCGGCCAGGTGGTCAAGGCCTCAACTTTGCTTGGGTCGGTCTCTATTCCTCGGTGGATACTATGTGTCCCACATACTTTACTGATGTTTGAAAGAATTGACACTTATAAATGGACAGTTTAAGGCCAAAGTCTTCCAGTCGGTCCAATACCTTGAATAATCTGCTCTCATGTTCCTCCAGTGAGCTGCCAAACACAATAACATCATCTAGGTATACCAGGCACTCTAATAAGTTCATGTCCCCCACTGCACATTCCATCAATTGTTGAAAAGTGGCTGGGGTGCCTGAAATCTCTTGAGGCATCCTCATGAATTCATAGAAGCCAAGCGGACAGATGAAGGCTGTCTTCTCGTGGTCTTCTGAGGTCATCAGGATCTGGTAGTATCCACTGCGAAGGTCCACTACAGAGAACCACTTGCTACCATTCAGGCAGTCCAAAGCATCCTCAGTGCGGGGCATTGTATACTGATCAGGGATAGCCCGCTGGTTTAAAGTGCGATAATCCATGCACATCCTTACTGTGCCATTCTTTTTTCTCACTTCCACAATGGGGGAAGCATAGGGGCTTCTTGATTCCTGTATTACACCTGCAGCTAGCATCTCTTGCAGATGATGTCTCACATCATCTATGTCAGCAGGGGCCAGGCATCGAGACCTCTCATGAAATGGCCTTTCATCATGCAGCCGGATGTGGTGCTCAGCTCCTTGCACACATCCTACGTCCCATTCTTTTAAAGAAAACACCTGGTCTCTCTGGGCAAGCTTCTCACTGATCCTCACTTTCCATTCAGCTGGCAACGAGGAGTCACCGAAATCAAACAAGTCATGTGTTACTCTGTCATTCTTCCCCAAACTCTTGCTATTGGGTAGCACTTCAGTGTCTGCACAATGCACATTAGCCAGGGTGCAACCTCTATTTACTCGAATCTCTCTGTCAGACACATTATGAACTTGAACCATTGTCCTTCTAGCATAAGCATGGGCTCTGGTAGGCAAAATACTAGGCTTGACCAGCAGTCCCTCTGGCAATTTTCCATTGCCTGGTGCATCCAACATTAATATTTTATTCTTGACATCCTTTCTGATACAGACCTCTCCCTGTTAGGTACACTGGGCATTTGGTGCCAGGATCAGAGACTCTGGATCCTTCTTCCAGACAATTCCCTCTGGTTCCTCTAGGTCTACTATTTCAGCATCTCTGTGTGCCTCATAGGCCTTCTTGATCAAGGCCAGAATTCTTAAAGCTCTACTAGTCCTTGTCTCCTGTTTTTCATAACACAACTGTGCCAGTCATCCAAACATATGTGCATTAGTCCCAATTAGTAAAGCAACCCCATCATACAGTCCAGTAGGGGAGCACACTAAGGCCAAGGTCTCTACTTGCTCTCCCACCCCAGCCACAGAGGTGGGAAAAGACAGCCAAATTCGGATATATCCAGAGTTGGGGTATGCCTTCTCACTTAACCCCCAGACAAGCAGCCCCTCCAACGGTTGTAAGGGTACATCAGACAAGTGCTTCTGATACCAGTCTTGGAACATAATTGTCACTTGGGAGCCACTATCTAGTACAGCTCTTGTAGACACTCCACTCACCTTTACAGTGGTCTCCATGGAGGGATGCACTATTCGGGACCAGTCTGGAGAGGCGGTAGCAGGGGCCTGGGCAACTGACCTTGCCACAAAGGGATGTGAGTTAGCATTTTTTGGATCCTCACTGCGATCATTTTTTGTACCTCTCAACCACTGACTTGTCCTCCGAAGCTCTCCTTGTAGCCTGTATACAACTTTGTCTGTGTCTTTTGGGGACCTGCATTCTCTCTTCATGTGCCCATCCTTCCCACAATTATAGCAAAACATACTTTCTGGAGTTTGAGCTGGCTGAGGTGTCACACTGGGAGCCAGGATGGGGGTACCACTAACTGGACACCTTGGTACCATCTCTATCTGTGGCGTGATAAGCATTTGGAGGCATCTTGTCAATTTCCCCCACTTCCATGGTCAAGACATCGAGTTTTGAGCTGTTGTCAGCAGGAGATGCCTGGGTGGGTACCCCCACCCCCATAGCAGATGCAGTAGAATATAGGTCTTGACCTGTACTTGCAGGTGCAGCCTTCATAAAGAGACTGTTTTTGAATTCCCTGATCTCTCTCAGCAATTCACCCCATGGTGGCACACCCTCATTGGTTCCCACTTCACAAGGACCTTCCGATGCTGTGATCACTTGGGCTGTGCTCACCCCAAAATTAGAATCCCTCTCCTCATCTTCAACCTCCCGAAGTTCTTTTATTAAGTCACAATAGTCTGGTGGGTTACTCCTTCTGTCTGGGAGCCTTAATTGAAGAAGCTGCAATTTAGAATGCTTTGCAAGCTGTAGTAGGTGCTCCAACCTTACACGGTTTAAGTCACTGGCGGCTACCCCACCTTTTCGGTAAGCCTTCTGCAGAGCTCTCTCCAGACAAGTAACATATGCAGAGAAACTTTCCCCTGGCTACTGTTTTGTACCTTGAAATTTCTACATCAAGCTCTCTCCTGACTCAATGCTTCCAAAATTGCCTTCAAGCACAGATAGGTACTTCTGGGCAGATGCATCAGGATTTGTGGACCTCAAAAATGTAATGGCCTCTAGGGCAGGACCCCTCAGATTTTCTATGATTCTTTTTCATTTCTCAGCCTCCACACACTGCCATTCAGGTTTCAGGGGAGCAACACAATCTATCCAGGTGTCCCAATTATCCTCCCCCTGGGGGGGGGGAGGGTGCCAGAGAAGATCCTCAACCTTCAGTAAGAGTTGTGACAAATGGCAGGTGCAGAAATAGGAGCCTGCATTGGTTCAGCCACCATAACGGGTACTGGAGTGTGAGAGGGTGTTGGGGGAGGAACACCACCAGGTGGCAAGAATAGTTTCTTCAAGTCATCCACAGTTTTCCCTTCCCCCAGCAACCATTTAGCAAATTTCTCCTCAAAAGTTTCAGATAGCGGTGGGGGCTCATTCCCCCCTGGGTCTTTACTGTCCTTAGTTATCACTCTCCAGGCAGTGAGGGTTCCCTCTGGAGTAATAGTCTGTGGCACTTTGGAGCTATCTATGGGATCCTTAAACTCTACTAGGGCCAGGAAAGTGTGGGTGAGCAGATTAGCATGTCGATCACCACCACAGAGTTTTGTAAACCCTCCACCTTGGAAAGTACTCCCTGTATAGTGTCCGTATTGATACCCAGGGAGATGTCCAAGATAAGTATAGCATTTTGGGGGTCGATCTCTTCCCCAGTACACCACTCTACCAACCGGTGCACAGCCACTTCTGTCGGGGTACCCATTTATTTTTACCAGTGATTCGTAAATGTGGCCACTAGGGGATGCTAATTCCAGCAGTACTTCCAAGATGCAACCCCTAGGTGGCGCTATCCCAATGGCTACTACCCCTGCCTGCTTAACTACTAACAGATTGAGGGGACTAGGTCCAATGGCGGGTGCCTCCACCCAGAGGTCACGGTTTGCAGTAGTTAAACTAACTTGGTCACAGCCCTCTGGGACACTGTAACCCCCCTTTCTTCCCACTAGTGGCCCACACAATGCATTAGGATTATCTTCACAATGTAAACTTACCCCCAGGACTGGCTCTGTCCACTGGACTCTGAGGACCCCCTGTAAAACAAGATGATACAGTGCAAAACCCACAGTACAATACCTTAACATAAAAGAATATCTCAGCCAGTGTAACTTTGCTGAAACCAACAGATCTGATTTATTTAAGGAGCTGTAACAAGGAAGGGGGAAATCAGGTTAATTAGGTTAAACACATCAATAATCACAGTACTGTGCACATATTCAGAGTCCCAAATTGTCACTTTCACTGGGTACCCAGGATGGAGGGTGCTAGCCAGGATCGGTGCAGCTGGTTGGGGCCCTGTGATGCAAAAAAACACTTGCCCAATACCCAATTGTAATCTGGAGCTGGAGGGCTCAGTTCATGGAGAAATGAAAAAAGCAACAATTAGATGACACACTTACAACTCAATAAACAGATGGCAGGGAGCTACCCAGCTTTGTACTCACAAACTCAATGCTGGGATCTGGATGGAAGGCAGATTGTCCTGGATTGCCAGGAGGAGCAGACCATGTGGACAAGTCCTTGTGACTGGACCCCACTGCAGTTTAGAGCAAATAGATGTAGTCTGGATTAAGCTGGGGTTTACTTCCAGCTTCATGCACTCTATTTACTGTACAGGGGATTTGAAACGCGATTCCCCACAAGCACTACACACATTTATATGTAAAAGGAAAGTACTATACTAGGCAGGCTGCTTCTCGATCCCGACCGCAATTACTGCACGATACCCGGGAGAACACACAGCAGCTTCAGTTCCTGACAGACCGAGCACAATTCACCAATTTCTCCAGCCTTCTACAGGGTGAGCCTGGTTTCTACTCTTCAGATCTCCTTTCTTCTCCTCACAGGTTGGATTCAGTCTGAACGGGTGCTTGAACAGGCTGCAGACCAAAAACTCAGGGCCTTACACGTGCTTCCTGTGCTAAAACTATACACCGTAGAAGCACAGAGCTCCTTGTCTTTTCACTGCCAAAACTGATCTAACTTCTCCAGTCCCAGAGCAGTGCATTTCCTTTAGCTCCACACTATTCTGTTGGCTGGTCTGGCTGTCATTCACAGGAAACTCCCCCTGTTGGTGGAAAAAGGCGCCAAGGTCAAAACTACATTTCCCAGAGTCACTGCCATTACAATCCCCTTACAGCAGGCTCCAAAGGAGAGTCCAAGTTCTAATTCACCCAGAGCAGGCTCCATTTTAAAGGATCCCCACCATGATTGGTCCAATTTAGCAGTTCAGAACCAACATGAGGGAGCTACTCTGCACTGTCCTTGCTACAAGAAAGCAGGTAAAATCAAAATGCATTTTCATTATTACTCTAACAGGTTACAAGCAAACAATTACATCTTTGAAGAGTGCTCCTTCTGCCCACTTAGCAGTGGCAGAAACGAAGAGATTTGACAGTAGCTCAAGCGGGACTCAAGCAGGGAAACACGTAGACCCCCATCCAAATTAATTATGTTAGCAGGTAGACAGCTCTTAAAAAGACAGTACCAGAAGTTCTAAAAGCACTCACAGATAAATGGCTTAAACACCAAACACCATTCAGGCTTGGAGCATTCAAGCAAGCTCCTGGAAGACTTTTTGGGAACCCCCATTTGCGGGGGGGGGTACTCTGCCATTAGGTCTAGGGTGTGGGGAGGTTGCAAAGAGCATAACTACCAGTACGGGGTAGTGGGAGAAAAGAGAGCATTGCTGCGATTAGGTCTGGGGAAGAGAGGAGAGGAGACATTACTGCTGCCATTATGTAGGTTAGGGGAGGAGATGTCATTACTGCCATTAGGTACAGTAGGTGGGAGGTAGGAGAGGAGAAAGCTTTTCTTTTAATCTCTGCCCTGAGGGAGGAAGTTGCCCGTCTTCAGGCCACACTGGACAGTAGTAAGGAAACCTTCCCCCAGGCCACACTGGACAGTAGGAAGGGAACTTCCCCCATCCAGGGAGCACTAGGGCCACCACCACTACCTCAGAGGTTGCAAAGAAAGCACAGCAGTTGGATCACAGTGGGCTCAGGGAGGGTGAGGATGGTGGAACAGAGGCACACCCAGACAGTTGTTCCACTCCACAATCCATACACCATTCTGGGGAGCATAGCTCCCCTATGGATGCACCCACAGAGAAGACTGATGACAACTGTCACAAGGGAGGCCCACAGGAAGGAGGTAGAGGACACCACAGGGAAAGGAAGCAGCTACTGGTGGGGAACTCAATTATTAGGGGTATAGAACTGGGGGGAGCTGGGAAAACTGAAGTAAGGTGCCCGCCTGGTGCCATGGCTTGGAGGGACAGGAAGCGCATCCTCAGGATCATGAGAACAGCTGCAAGGGAGTCTGAGCTGGACGTAATTGTCCACCTAGGGACAAATGACTTGGCTCATCATGAGATTAGAGCAGTGCAGGAGGACATTGCAGAGTTGGGGAGGGGCCTAAGACAAGTAGCACACACACTATCCTTCTCAGAGGTGCTGCCTGTCAAAGGCATGGGGGAGGAGAGGGTAATTAGCACCATGCAGTTTAATGAATGGTTGAAAAAATGGTGTGGAGCACAGGGGTTTGGCTTCATTGGGGACTGGGGTTCCACCTGGAGGGACACCAGCCTATACTGGCAGGATGGTCTGCATCTGTCCAGGAAGGGAACAAGTCTTTTGAGCAATTGGTTTAAATGCTTCATTGGCAAGCTTTTAAACTAGTCAAAGGGGGAGGCACTGACAAGCAGCAGGAAAATCCCAGCCTCTCCTTACAAAACAGGTAACTAAATGAGAAAAAGACCAAGGTAGAATGGTCAGTGGGGGATGCTGCAACAGAAGGTAAAGCCATCAAAAAATGGAGAGCAATGAGTACCAATGCCCATAGTCTGGGTAACAAGCTTCCTGAATTAGTGGCCTTGATGGAGGAGGAACATCTGGATATCATGGCAGTCACAGAAACATGGTACACACAAAACCATGACTGGGACGTAAACATACCAGGATACACTATCTACAGGAGGACAGGGAGGGTAAAGAGGAGGAGGAGTAGCTCTTTACATAAGGGAAGGAATAAAAGCAACAGAACAAAAGGGTAAACAGGGAGGAGAAGAAGCACTGTGGGTAAATTTGGAGACAGGCAATGGCACCACAATCCGCACGGGGTTGTATAGAACCCCTTCTCCAGGGAGGAAATGGACAAGGAAATGATAGAAAGTATACTTAGAATGGCAGAAAAAGGGGATATATTGCTGATGGGTGATCTGAATATGCCAGATGTTAACTGGAGTGCAGTTGCAGCTGCCACTTCGAAGAGTGGAGTTATTCTAGATGCCCTACAGGGGCATGCCTTAGACAACTAGTATTGGAGCCCACTCGAGAGGGAGCAATATTAGACTTGCTTTTCTCAAATGGAGATGAAGAGAGGATCACAGATGTAGAAGTGGGTAGCCATCTGGGAACTAGCGACCATCGAACAGTATGGTTCACAATAAACACAGCAATAGAGTCAAGCCATACAAAGACAAAAGTACTGGACTTTAGGAGGGCTGACTTTGCCAAAATGGGTGAGTGCCTAAGGAATGCACTAGCAAACGGGCAGGAAGGAGGGTGGAAGAACAATGGGGAAAATAAAAATTGCCATCACAGAGGTAACGAGCCTTTGTGTGAAGCAAATAAACAAAACAAAATGATGTAAGAAACCACTATGGTTCTCAAGGAAGTGGCAGTGAAGGTTCAAGAGAAAAAAGCATTCAGGAAGTACAAGGAATCATAGAAGGAGCAGGACAGAGAACTGTATCAGTTAAAGCAAAAGGAGGCTGGGAAGGCAGTCAGAACAGCAAAGGCCCAAACCGAGAAAAGATAGCAAACTCAGTTAAGAAGGGGATAAAACCTTTTATAGGTACATCAGGGAGTGAAGGAAGACCAAGGGAGGATAGTGAGGCTTAATAAAGGGAGGAGGGTGGGCAGAGGAGACTGTGAAAAGGCAGAGATACTAAACAAATATTTTGCTCAGTATTTACAAATGAAGAGTGGAGGTGCATAAAACAAACAGTAGAAACACTCTGGATACAGAAGTTGATACCAGCCCATTTACAGAAGAAAAGGTTCTGAAAGAACTCTTAAAACTGAAGGTGGACAAAGCAATGGAGCCTGATGGGATTCATCCCAGAATTCTAAAAAAGGGTAGAACTAGTGACACCACTGACTACCCTTTTTAACAAATCATGGGAGGATGGGGTGGTACCCGAGGACTGAAGGAGGGCAGATGTGATTCCCCATCTCAAAAGTGGGAGCAAGGCAGAAGCAGGAAACTACAGATCTGTTAGTTTAACCTCAGTGATAGGGAAAATGATGGAATCACTGAAGGAAAGAATTGTGAGTATCTAGAGGCCAGAGGCACAGGACCCTAGGCAGCATGGATTCACATCGGGAAGGTCATGCCAGACAGAATCTGATAGATTTCTTTGACTGGGTGACCAAAGTAGTAGATCAGGGAGGGCTGTGGACATGGCCTACCTAGACTTTAGCAAGGCATTTGACACAGTCCACACAAAAGATTAATATACAAGTTAGCCAGCCTGGAAGTGGGTCCCAAGATGACAGCCTGGGTAAGAATTGGCTGGAGAACAGGACACAGAGAGTAATAGTAAATGGAGTCCACTCAGAAGAAAGGAAGGTTACTAGTGGGGTACCGCAGGGTTCAGTATTAGGACCGGTCCTCTTCAATGTCATTCTAAGCGACATTGCAGAAGGACTGGAAGGAAAAGTATGTCTCTTTGCAGATGACACAAAGATCTGCAACAGAGTTGATGCACAGGGTGGGGTGGAAAGGATGAAAAGGGACTTGGCAAGGTTAGAGGAATGGTCAAATGTATGGCAGCTTAGATTCAATGCTAAGAAGTGCAAGGTAATGCACCTGGGAAACAAAAACCCAGGGGAAGAGTACACAATGGGGGGTGAGATACTAACAACAACAAAAATGGAAAGGGACCTGGGGGTAGTCATATCAGATGACCTAAAGGTGGGCAAGCAATGTGAGAGGGCAGCAAGGAGGGCTGGGAGGATACTAGGATGCATAGGGAGAGGCATCACCAGTAGAAAACAGGAAGTTATTATCCCTCTGTACAGACAGCTGGTGAGACCCCATCTGGAGTACTGTGTGCAGTTCTGGAGACCCAATCTCCGCAAAGACATAGACAGGATGGAAGCTGTCTACAGGAGGGAGCAGCTAAAATGGTGCAGGGTCTGCACTGGAAGACATAGAAGAGGCAGAAAGGAACTTAATATGTATAGCCTCGAGGAAAGGAGGAAGAGGGGGGACATGATGGAAACGTTCAAGTACCTCAAGGGAATCAACAAAGTCCAAGAGGGTAGCATCTTTCAAAAAAAGAGGTGTGCAAGAACAAGATGGCACAATTTGAAGATAGAGGGGGGAGGCGGCTCAGAGGTAATTTAAGGAAGTATATTTTCACAGAGAGAGTTGTGGATGCGTGGAACGGCCTTCCGGAGGAGGTTGTGGAGTCAAAATCAGTGGTGGAATTCAAGCATGCATGGGACAGTTATAAGGCAATTCTAAGGGGTGGGAGTAGGAAGAAGTAGGCTGCTGGTTAACTAGGATCTGCAGCTTATCCAGTAAGTAGGGAAATGGGCAGACTGGGTGGGCCAAGCAGTCCTTATCTGCCGTCAAATTCTATGTTTCTATGTTTTGAAGAGGGAAGAAGAGAGCAGAGGGCATTGCAGCATTTTGGTCTGGTCTGGAGTAGAGGTGGGGGCACTGCTGACATTTTTTTCCTCTGGGGGAAGGGGAACTTTGCCAGATTTAGAAACACAGACAATGAGACTACAGAGTTAGAAGAAGAAAAACAATCATTTGTCAATGCCGAATGTTTACTTGCTGGCATTGGCAGTGGTAGTGTAGAAGTTACAGAGCTGTGTAATAGGAATGGCAGTGAAGTATTGAACTGAAGCCAACTCCACCACCACCCTGCAGAGAGTGACAGGCATTGGGGTGTGCCTTTGGGTCATCAGGCATAACGGTCACGCCATTTCACCACACCCCACCCTGCAGACACTGACAAGTGTCACGGTGTGCCTTGGGGTCTTTGGCCCTTATGTGCACCCCATTCCATCAGGAAGTACGGTGAGATGGGTGCAGTATAGGAGAATGGAGTGAACTTTGGGGCCGAACAGTCCAAGGCATACCTCGATGCCTCTCACTGGCTGCAGGGTGCGGAATGGTATGAGCATTACAGGCAAGTATCCCAAGTCACATCCCGGATGCCTGTCATTCTCTACAGGGTTGGGCGTTATGGTTGGAAACCCTAATACCTCAGGCATTTGTTGGTATTTTCACTCCAAATTTTCAACATGTTTTTTTTTGTGACCCCACCTCATGAACAGTGGCAATATCGGTTTGTTAGTCGAAAGCTGCTTATGCACAGTGACTACGGCATTTAGCACCACAGGTGCAAAAACATTCCAAACAGGGTGTAAAAAATGACAGCTATACTGTTCGTGGGGAGGTGTAAAAAATGGCAATGTTGCAAATCTGCAGTAAAAATATTAACAAAACTGGTGAAGTCACGAGCGTGCATAGAAACTGTGCAACACACACCCGTAATGTAATTAGTTTAGGCATTTTTTACAGCAGATTGTCAACACAGGCATTTTGGGACCTCCAATCATGAACAGTTTAACTGTGATTTTCTTTATCTGTTCCGAACAATGATTTCCCACAGCAACCACGCATCTCTGCGCTGAAAGTGTGAAAACACATTTCGGCCATGTTGTGAAAAATGACAGCTGTACTGTTGCATAGGAAGTGTGGAAAAATGCCACTGGTGAAAATCTAGACTGAAAATATTACAAAGTCATGAACTTACGGGTGCGTGGAAACTCGCAACACCGCTCATAAAACAGTCATTTTAGAATTTTTTCACCAAATTTTCAACATAGCCATTTTAAGACCTCTGCTCATGAACAGTGTCACTGTGATTTTCTTAATTTGTCCCGTACATTGATTTCACACACCAACTGCGCCATTGTGCACTACATGGGTGGAAACACGTTTTGGGTGAGATGTGAAAAATGACAGATATATTATTCATAAGAAGGTGTGGTAAAATTGCAATGTTGAAAATCTGGAGTGAAAATATTGAAAATTCGCGAACTTACGAGACTGCATAGGAATTGCGCAACGCACGCTTGTAAAACAGTCATTTTTTGGAATTTTTCCACCAAATTTTCAAAATATACTTCTTAAGAGCCCACCTTATGAACACTGGCAGTGTCGTTTCATTAATTGTTCCAGAAATGTGATTTCGCACAGTGGCTGCGAAATCACCCTTCAGGCCTGAGTAACGCCATGACAGTGACAGCATTCATGAGACAGGGTCCCAAAAACCCCATGTTGAAAATTTGGTGCAAAAATTCCAAAAAATGCCTGACATATGCAATAAAGTTGAAAAAACCCTATCTATCCCATTATACAACTTACCGGCATTTCCTCAGTTCGCGGTCGGCTTTGAAGAGTGCAGAAGTGTTCCCTGTCCACCGAAGATTGTCGCGCCAGACTCGGAGAAAGTATGGGGTGTGGGAAGTGGGGAGGCAGGCTGCGCAGTGGGTGGGTGCGGTTGTGGGAGGGGGCCAGGGAGCGCCGAGGACAGTTTTTAATTTTCAAGTTTTTTAATCAAAATGACGGCGGGACATTTTCACGCTGGGGTGGGCTCCCAGCGTGGCACAAGTATGCTGGTTGGGGGCATGGGCCGATGGGGATTGGGCACCCCGTCAGCCATATCATCAGTTGCCATGCTGGGGTGGGCTCCAGCGTGGCACCTGTACTCGGGGGCAGTGGAGCCGACGGGGGATTGGGCACCCCCCGTCAGCTATACAATGAGTTGCCACGCTGGGTTGGGCACCCAGCATGGCATGTTGAAGGCTTTTGGAGGGGGGAGCGCAGCACAGCCGACGAAGGATTGGGCACCCCAGTCGGCTATACAGTGAGTGCGTGGGGGGGCAGCACACAGTATGCGTGCATGTGTGTATGTGTGTGTGTATAGGGGGAGCTGCGCATGAGCAGGCGATATCTTATCGGTGCTCACTGAAGCATAGCTCCCCCTTTCAACTGTACTCCAGTGCATTTTGGAGCCGTCATAGACAGCTCCAGCATGCATTGGAGGACTGGGGCCGCGCCTGCCAACACACTGACTGAATTGGAAGAGGGGGTGACACACCTCCGAAAACTTGGATGATGGAAAATACAAAAAGCTGACTGATCCACCCTACTAGGCTAGTAGTAGTGCATCGAAGTTCCATGAGGTGCAATCCTGAGATCACCTGCTCTAGGACAGCCTGTAGTCAGAGGGCCTTGCAGATGCCAGGGCTTTCAGGCTAGAGGAGTGAGGTGCACATGAAAAAAACTAAAAATAAATGAAGCCAATGTAAGAAAGATGACAACAAAGCTAAAGATAATTAATTGAAAAGGTGACAACTAAACAAGAATAGAGTGAAACAGAAAAAGGCAGAAATAATAAGGCTGACTCTGCTGATGTTAAATATTTAATATTTTTAATGTATGACAATTTTCAGGGTGGCAGTAAGGGGAAGTTTCTGTATGCACCAATAGCTTGCCGCCCCCAACTACGACTGTGTATGGGGCCCCTCAATATGTGTTCCCAGAGGAGGGGAGTCTTGGGTTCTCCATGGCTAGGCTACTTCAAGTTGTCCCTTGGAGGACAACTATTCTATTTGCTTTTTTGCCAGTACATTGAGGCAGTGCCTGCCAGTACCATTAATGTTGCATGACATAGCTCTATGCTCTAAATAGTTTTCGATAAATATAGAGAACCAGGACAGCTTCTGAAAAGCAAAAGAATAAAACTGAAGGAAAGTATGTAGCCTATATTTATGTGGGGAAATTCAGAGACCCTCCTTACAGGCCATCCTTGTTGGGGTACCCCAAAACTGTAAAGCTGGTTATGTATTATTTATATATACATATTCCACAGAACTTTAAACCTTGCCGCACAATTTGACCTAACAGTGCCACAGAAGTTCAGAGTCCCACCACAGAATTTACAAAAATTTGCCGCAGAGAACAGGGGGCATTGTGTATGGGCCTGCAAGTTCCACTTCCAATGCCAGAGCCTGCAACCCTCTACCTCTCCCTGCGCAAGGGTATGTACACCTCCTCCCCCACACATGGGCCTGTAACTCCCACTTCCCATGCTAGGGCCTGCAAGCCTCTATCCCTCCCCACGCAAGGGCATGTACACCTCTTCCCCCACACATGGGTCTGTAACTCCCACTTCTAATGCCAGGGCCTGCAAGCCTCTACCCCTTCCCACACAAGGGTATGTACACCTCCTCCCCCACACATGGGCCTGTAACTCCCACTTCTCATGCAGGGGCTGCAACCCCCTATCCCTCCCTTATACCGGGGCCTGCAACCTCCTGTCCCTCCCTAATACCTGGGCCTGCAACCCCCTGTCCCTCCCCACACACGAGCATGCACCTCCATATGCACAGGCCCACACCCTTTCTATGCAGGGGCCTGCACCCCACTTCCTACACAGGGGCCTGTATGCTCCCTCCCGATGCAGGGGCCGCACCACCTCCCTGCACATAGGCCTGCAACCCTCCTCTTCCCATGCAAGAGTCTGCAACTCCCTACACCTCTCCAAACATGGTCCTGCAAGCCCCCCCTATGTCACACAGGGGCCTACAGGCCCCTCACCAATCCCCACACATGGGCCCCAAACCTGCAGTTGTACTGTCGAAGGTAAGACATTGGGGGGGTCAGGCTACCCAATAAGGCACAATACAGTGGGCATCTTCAGATGTCTGGTGACTGGTGGCTCTCTTTAAAAAATGAGATCCCCTCTGCCCATCTCTGCTAGCTGTTCAGGTGGATAACAGAGCTCCATTTACAGAACATAAAGGCATACCAAAGAGCCCAGTCTGACACTCTCAATAAAACAGGGCTGCTGTTGATTTTCAAGACTCAGTGGAGGCCACATAACCAATAACATACTATCACAACAGGGTACTGTATGTGGTCACTAGCAATGTCAAACTTATCCAGTGTGTTGTTAGACATAGGCACAGCCAAGACTGTGCCTCTGACCTTACATAAGTGCATATATTACCCAGCGACCTCACAAACTGGAGTGTGTTACTGCAAATATGAAATGACCACATGATGAAAATTCCAAAATAAAATTTTAAGAATAGAGTTCTAGTTCAAGCCATGCAATCAGGGAAAATTTCCCACACCTGCTTTACGGTCCAAGAACAAAGTGTGGCCTGTGGGTTAGCAGCCCCTACAAGATACACAGTGCACAGTAAGAACTGGCCCATTCCTTGTAGCAATCACACACGAGTGTGGCGTGCATATTTATGGAACACATACAAACAGAGCTGAGAAAGGAGTAAGTGCCTCAGCTGGTACTTGAACCCAGGCTGCCCAGAATATCGTTCCGATTGCACTGACCAGCTACGCCATTGACACAACTGGAACCTGGGCTGTCCCTGAACACATTACTCTTTCTAAAATACACAACCCAATGGCAACACAAATATTTACTTGTAACAATCACACAAGAGTGTGGTGTGCATATTTATGGAACACATACAAACAGAGGTGAGAAATAAGTAAGTGCAATCAGAATGGTATTTCAGGTTGCCTAGGTTCAAGTCCCAGTTGAGGCACAGCTGGTTATTGCAATTAGAATGGTATTATGGGTGACCTGGTTTCAAGCCCCAGGTGAGGCACTTACTTCTTTCTCACCTCTGTTTGTATATAGGCCCATTCCCCAGTGCTATGTGCGTTTCAGTGTTTTACAAAAGTTGTCAATTGATGGGAAGGGGGTGTTGGCACTCGCAGCACTTCAATGCAGTTGAAAACTGCATGTATCTTCCAGTGTCCAGCCCTCTGCCAATCTGCAAATCAGGGCTGGGAAGCACAAACCAGTCAATTCTTCAGTGTCCTACATACCCTGTAGCTGCCGAGGGGAGGAGGGCAACAGGTGGGTGGTCAACAGAAGAGTAACATTGCCAAACAGTAAATTATCAGTACATTGTCATACAATAAATAGCGGAATGGGCAAAAGAACATTAACGAGCAAGTAACAAAACAAATTATGAGGAACAGGGAAAATGACTGATACTGGGGGAGTGGGGTAGTGTGGGGCTGAAGGCAGATGACAAGAGATCACCCCAATATCAGAAGCAACTGCAGCTCAGCAACTCTGTCTTTAGGCTCTGAGAGTCTCCATCCCTAGCAGCATGCTCTCATGACTGACCTACAGTTCCCAGGGCATACCCCCAAACCTGCCATGGTGGCATGCTCCTGCCTCCTTCAATCTCACAAAATGTGATAACAGTTACATCCAAGCAAAGCACCCTCCCTGGATCATGCCACAACCATCTAGCCTGCCTTATCCCCAGACGTCCATGCTCTGTACCTTCCGGACCACCCTTCCTGGTCACGGACCAGCTGCCCAACCCCCGCCAACCACCCTCTCTGTCTCTCTGCAGCTGGGACACCACAGCACCCTGCTATCCATGGATGCATGGTGCAGCGTTGGCAGTACACATGGCATGGTCAGTCTCTCTGCAGCTGGAACACCACAACACCCTACTATCCATGGACACATGGTGCAGCGTTGGCAGTACACATGGCATGGTCTGTCTCTCTGCAGCTGGAACACCACAGCACCCTACTATCCGTGGACGCATGGTGCAGCATTGGCAGTACACGAGGCATGGTGGAGTGACAAGTGACAACCATACAGAGTGCTATGTAGAAATTTATTCTTTTTAATATGAAAACATTGATATTAAATACATTAGAACACAGCTTACTTGTGTTTTGCATCATATCTACTGCAGAAGACACTAATAACCACACACCCACCTACCCGCCCACATACAGCAGAACATTACATATTAAAACCACTGTGTACATTTTAATTCATTCATAAAAACATGTAAACTGCAGTGGTACCTTGGCCCAGTAATGCAAACTGCATCGATTGATCCCCGACTCCCACAAAATTAAATCCACACATATTTGCCATTAAAATTACTTTTATTACTGTTACTCTGCTTGCAAACCACATAGGTTTCTATTACCAGCTCAGCACTTCCTGCACTGTTTTGTCCTCCAAAAGATGGCAGCGCATTGAACGTACTCGCGCTAGGCACCACCAATGGGCATTGCCATTCTAGTCTTTCTTTCGAGTTCTGTGGCTCTGAAAGCCCCCTTCTGTATTGGTGATATGGTCAAGTCTGTTGAAATTATTACCTTTTTTAAATTAATATAGCTTCTCCTCTTTACTGGATGAAAACAAGCTACATTCGATGTGGGCTACCCATTGTCCAAGCAATTATCCTGCTTCAAATGTGATTAGATGGGTTTCTTATAGAAATATTACATCAGTTTTATGTTTTAGGGCAATTAAGAATTGTCTTCCCTTTGACCCAGGCACCTAAACCCTGTACATGCTATAGTACTAGGTTAATAGTTCACATTATAAAACTATTTCAATTAAATAATGCAGAAGTTGAAAATCAGATAAAAGTATCAATTAAAACACTATACTCAGACTATATAAACTAACTAACAAGATTTAGTATGATGAACACTATGGAACTGATTCTCAAAACTTGGTGCAAGCTGCCATTGACCCTGCATCCGATTCTCAATCAGGCAGGAACCTGGCGGCAAAGTACCACAGCTTGTGGGAACTGTAGCA
This sequence comes from Neoceratodus forsteri, assembly GCA_016271365.2. Lineage (NCBI taxonomy): Eukaryota > Metazoa > Chordata > Ceratodontiformes > Ceratodontidae > Neoceratodus > Neoceratodus forsteri. Next base: position 1,438,853,738 of record CM028132.1, read on the forward strand.
GCATGCAAAACAGAGAGCACACCTAGATAGGTTGCAACAAGACATGGGCAGATGTGTAACAATGTCCCGGAGCAGTCCCTGGTAGTCTAGCAGCTCCCCGAATCCCCAGTCTCTCGTTACAATATGTAATAAAATCACTGGTGTTCCAGCAGATCACCCAAGCCCTGATTCACCATTAAATTCCCAAATTCTTGGTGGCCTAGTGGACCCCCACCCCCCAACTCACTATGCCCTGCCATCCTGCTCCCCCAAACCTATAACCAAGCTGGTGGCTGGAAGAGCCCACCACTCACCACCATGGACAGCCACTGACTGAGTTCTGAATAAGTCATACTGTATATAGTACTTGCTCAATGATAGGCAGCAGCTGTCACTCACTGAGTGTGTACTATATACCATATGCACTCATTCAGAGCTCAATCAGTGGCTGACCGTGGTGGTGAGCGGAGGGTTGTTCCATCTGCTGGCTTTTATAGGTTTGGGAGCAGGGTGGCGCGAAGAAAACAAGTTCACTAGACCACCAGAAATTTCAGAATTTCTTTAAGGACAGATTGCTCTGGTGGTCCACTAGACCACCAGTGATTTTTTACATATTATAATGGGGTACCGGGCTTGGGGACCACTAGACTACCAATGATTTTATAACATATTATAATGGGAGTTCAATGATTGTGGGGGGGCCGCTAGACTACCAGGGATTTTATTACATATTATAATGGGAGATCAAGGCGTGGGGGGGGGTGCTAGATTACCAATGACTTTATTTTTGTTTATTTATTTGTTTTCGGATTACAATACTGTACCTTTGAGCCTGAGGCTCTTTTACACATGTTCTATATAGAAAGAGAAATGCAGTAAAATATAACATACAATATAATACAACAGTTAGCACCAGAGTGGTACAATAACAAGGATACAATGTGTCACAAACCCACTGAGCCAACCTCCAAGCGCAGTACTGTGAACTGGTAAGAGAACAGGGTAACCCTCCTATCTGTTTGTGGGTCCGAATCACCTTTGGTCTCAAGTTCTGGGGGGATTCAAACTGTGAACCTTATGCTAGCTGTGGCAGGGTCTGTATTACTGCCCTCTGGAGACACCCCCCCATTTCTAAGTCTGTTGCAACAGCATACTGTTCTTTTCTCTGCTTTCCCCTACTCCTGTCTGTGTCCTTTTCTAGTTTTCTGGTTCCCCATTAGGTAGTCTGGCCACCTACCTAGTGTTCTTGCTGTCCCTATCCTCATTTTGTTTCCCCTACTGTCTCCAAGAACAGTTCCGATCCTGTTTCCCTCCTTCACGAATGTTCACACACTTGCCTACGCGATCGTGCGCACATTTGACCTCACGAACGGGAGCGAGTCGGCATTCTGAAAAGTTATTTTGTTTCATTTTTGGGCTTGTGACAATGAGGGGAAGTTGTACTGAATAAAATAATGTTGAAATTGCCTGGAATTTCTGTAAATGAAGCCTTCTGAATGTCCCGTTAACAACCCAGTGTTAAGCACAGCCTAAACCTCGCATTTAGGAAACTGTATGTTTTAACAGGCAGACTGAAACTTAGAAAAGGTAGCACTTTAGTGGAAAAAGCTAAAATAAGTACTGACTTGAGACTCAGTCTGATTGTAGACTGCAGGCTCTTGCAAACAGACCACATAAAAGTCCTGAGTAATGTTGATAGTGATAAGAGTCCTTACTACTTTTAAGACCTGTGGTGGTACAGGTTTTCACACAGAAATTGCACAGCTGCAGCCTGTAGAAACCCTATAGTTAACCCTGTATTGCTATTGTATGTTGCTGTCTCTGCGAAAAGATATAGAAATGTCATTTTCAATCTAAACTGACTTGATATAGGTTATAATGTTGAGTTTATGTTTCTTACCTGAATCACTACTGTGGCCCTTTGTTCTCAGGACTCCACTCCTACTTAGTCCCTGTTCATTTAAGAGCCGGCTGGCCAAACCCTCCTTACATTTATACAGATTTTAAGGGGGAGGAGTTCAGAGAACATAGGAACAGCCTATGTATGTGAACTAGTTGAGTTTAAACCTCTTATTTTTACATTCCAGCCCTTCTATATGTTTACATTTTCACTGTTTAATTGTTAGACATGTTTTGTAATGATTTTTATGTGGTTTACAAGTTTTTTGTTCCCAGTTACATAAGAAGGGGAGTGGTTTTCTAGATCACATGTCCTCTTGGTACTATAAAAACAGACAAAAAGCTACCTAGAGTTAGTCTAGCCCAGGGGGTCAGCAGGGCACTATCCCCAGTACCTTAGCCTATTCTAAGGAAAATTGATTGCTCGCTTATTCTTTTGGACGTCTGCATTTTGTTACGTGGAAGAAGTATTCCTCCTTGCTTTATTTTATTTTTGTAATCGAACAGTTTGTTTGCTTTTATTTCTGTTTTTCAAATAAAACTGCTGCAGTATATTCCATCCACATTGGTGACAGATTCGTATATCCCACAATACTTCCACACTAGCGTACCCAAATGTACAGGCTCAGATAATTCTGCTCTTCGGGGAATGCCAGATATCTTTCACCTAAGGGCACCTAACCAGGTATCCAAAACGAACCCTTAAAACTCTATGAAAAGACCTTAGGTATTCTTACCTTTTTCCAGTTCTGCAACACCATTAAGCTTATGAACAATTGTCAACTTTAACTATCTATACTTCACATGCAAAAGAAAGAATTTCAAAAGCACACCTGGCAGTCTCTTTAAAATAAGAGGTTTACTTAAAAATAGATAAAAAAATATGTAACATGTAAACACAGAACAATATATCACAAATCATACAATCACTTAAAAGAAAACAAGGAAAAAGTACAAATATAAACTCCTACCACAATACAATTAGACTTTTCTATCTAATGTATATCCTTCTTACAGTGCTTATAGTAAATGTTGTTTCTAAGACCCCACCAAGAAAAGTGTGTGTAGGTGGAAATACAGAATACAGTTTAAACCCTGTGTCTCTGCCCCTTCCATGATGCCATCTAGCTCCTCCTGTTAGAATATAAAAATTATACAAACAGGATGTCCTGATCAGGAGGTATATTAAATAAGGTGACATCAGCAAAAACTAATTTCCCAATATGACTATTTGATCTACATTCCTTCTTTGATCTCTGGGCAGTTTCTGTTCCCAGTCCATATCCAAAGACCTTTACAACTCTGCAGTTTTCTCACCTAGATGTCATATAGCTTCTTAACACCAGTTGAAATTAACTGTTCTTCCTCTGAAGACATCATAAAATGTATATCTTAAGTTCCTAGCTTCAGAGAAGCACAGCTCATCAACAAGGTCATAAAATGCAACTTCTTGGAAGTTAATCACATTACAGAGATCTGCTGTTTAACATATATCCTGTCATTTTAACTGGAACCTGGGGGGGGGGGATGTCATCCCAGGGACACAGGATGTCTCCTGTGAAAAAGGTCACATACCACATTTTATATTACAAATCATAGAGCAATCATAACCAGCTGGCCAAGCGTCACACAATGTTCTGACAGGCACTAAAGGGCAAACAATAAAAATACATTTTAGAATTAAGTATGAAATAGGTGAACACAGAGCAGAAACCAATGGTCTTGCTGTTTGACAGCAAGGGGGGGAGAAAAAACAATGGGGAGGAGAATGTCGGGGGATAAGGGAAAAAAGGACTGGAGGTGGTGGGGGCATGGGAGAGGACTGGTCTAGGGAGGCATGGGCAGTGGAGGGAGAGACAAACGAGAGCAGGTGAGGGATGAGGATGGTGGACAGGATACAGGTCTATATTACAAGCGGTAGGGAGATAGGTGGTGGGGCTGCAGTAGCATAGAGGGAGGGGTAGAGGGCACAGAGAAAAAGAGGGCAGCCTTAGGCTATAGAGGCAGCAGGGTGAGATTTCTCATGACTGGATAATCACATCTGCTTAGTGCAGTAAGGTGTAGGCAAAGTTTATATTTAAAAGGGCTCAGTTTGGGTACTGACAGGATAGCAGCTGGTAGGTCATTTAGCCAGGAGGGTGCCTGGTAAGCAAAAGAGCCTCGAGCCTGTATAGTTCAGCAGAAAGGAACAAGAAGCGCTTGTCTTGACATACTTTGGGTTGTATGTGGGTTGATCACTTGTTTAAGAAAATCTTGCATTACTTGGGGGGGTTAGTCCAAGATAGACTTTTTTTGTGGGGAGGAAGGTCTGGCATTTTACATGTCCCATGAGGTTCAACCAATTTGTTTGCTCTTATAGGTCGCAGGTATGGGTGAGATGGTGTGCACCTGTGATTAACCTGTAAGCTTAGAAGAGATTCTCCAACTTCTTTATTCCCTTGATGTACTTGAATGTTTCTATCATGTTGCCTCTATTTCTTCTCTGTTCTAGTAAATACAATTTTAATAATAATAATAATAACTTTATTTAAGCACAATTCACAATGTGTCAAATGGCTGTGCAAACATCAAAACTCTAAAACATTTAAAAACAGGATATAAAACTTACTAAAATTCTTAACATAATGTACAGAATCAAAGATATCAAAAACCAGGGAAAGCAAGTGAATACAGATAGCATTTAAGAGCAATTTTAAAGCTCTCCACTGTCTGGCACTCTCATATCCAAGATTGCCAGACAGAGGCCCATGCTGTGCCGGCGACATGTATACACACCCTAAAAACCTATACGTTCTAAATCTCCTGACAGCCTAAGGGTTAATACCTTGAGCCTAGTTTCATATGCCTCATGGTGCAGCCCTTACACCATTTTCATAGTTCTCCTCTGCACTGTCTCCAATCTATGTTATTTTTCATTTATGTCCTCCGGAACTGGACACAGTACTCCAGGTGTGGCTTTACCAAGGATCTGTACAGTGGCATGATTATTTCTTGATTTCTGCTTGTAATGCTCCTACCTACACATCCAAGGATTCCATTTGCTCTCTGCACAGTTTTTTTGTACTGTTTTGTGACTTTGAGCCACTGGTGATGAGTACACCCAGGTTCCTTTCCATCCATGTCACTTCCAATTGGTGCCTATCCAGAATGTGCTTTACCCTGCATTTCACTTTCCAAGGTGCATGAACTTACATTTCTTGGTGTTAAATTTTTACTGCCAGTGTTTTGACCATTCCTCTAGTTTCCTGAGGTCACCTACCATGCTTATGGCCCCCTCCTGTGTATCCACTCTGTTGCAGAACTTTGAATCATTTGGAACAGAAACACACTCCCCTCCAATTCTTCTGTGATGTTGCTGATGAAGATGTTAAAGAGGAATGCACCCAGAACTGACCCCTGTGGTACGCTGTTGGTCACTTCCCTTTCTTATGACAAAGCCCCATTGACCAAGACTCTCTGGTTCCTCTTCTGTAGCCAATTCCTAACCCAGTTAACTATCTTATGCCCTAACCCTGCGTGTTCTAGTTTGTTCCCCAGTCTCCTGTGGGGGACAGTGTCAAAGGCTTTGCTGAAGTCTAGGTACACTATGTCCACCACACCACCCTGGTCTATTATTTTGGTAACCCTGTCAAAGAAGTGAGTCAAGTTCCTTTTGACATGAACTACCTGCCATGAAGCCATGTTGCTTGGGGTCTAGTTTCCATTTTCCCTCAGGTATTCCACTATTCTCTCTTTTTGTAGTGCCTCCATAATTTTTCCCAGTATAGAGGTTAGGCTGACTGGGAGATAGTTTCAAGTATCCTCTCTGTGTCCTCCCTTGTGCAGGGGCACTAGTGTTGCTGTTCTCCAGACTTGAGGTACTGTTCCACTCTCCAGTCATTTACTGAATAATTTTGCTAGTGGTGCTGCAATTTCTTCCTGTAGCTCCTTCAGTACCTTCAGGTAAATACCATCCAGTCTCATTGCCTTATCAACCCTAAGTTTGGTTAGTTCTTCTAGGACACTTTCCCTTGTGAAGGAGCTAGTGTCAGCCTTCCTGTTATTGTGTTCCATCTGCTTTAGTGGAGGTCCTTTACCATGGCACTGGGTCATAATGTTGCAAGACATTATGCTGCATGCAAAAAACTCACTGCCGATATAGTGCGATTTCTTGCTTGCAGCACAAGTCTTTTTTTTTTGCTGGGAGTTCTGCCCCCCCCATACCTCCCATTATTGGGGGATGTGCCCCCCCGAACCCCCCCATAAGGATTCCCAACGCCAGGGGGTTAACAGTAAATTCACACAAAGTGCAAAAATAAAAAAAATTTACTTGTATCTGGGACCAGGAATCAAACCCGGTCCAAAACATTCTGCCTGCATCCCCTGCTGCCAGTGGTGAAAGAGCCTGTGACTAAAGACAAGGCAATAGGGGGAGAGAGAAACGGCTGGGAGTTGTTTTTTCCTAAGAGCAGACTGATGGGCAGGAGAGAGAAAGCTGGTGGGTGGAGGTGACAGAGAGAGAGAGAGAGAGAAACATCACATAGTGCACAGCAGATCGTTTCAGATAGAGCAAAACTGTTGGTTTTCAGCCCATTTATAAGGGGAATAAGGCAATTCTATTGGGGGGGTATGCTAGTTAATGTACATCAGGGTGGCTTTAGTCCCTTGCCTTTTGGGCTCTGTACTCCAACCCACCCCTTGGAATATTAACGTAGCAGAGTCCCACCTCTATCATGCTTTATTCCTTACTTATTATCCCTTGATCCAAAGTTGCTTCTCGGCCTTGAAGCAAAGCTCCAATTTCTATTTGCAGATAACCAGTTTGCAGGTTGGAGACACCACCGTATATTACAATGAAAAATGTTATTCTCACAGCTATTGAGCAAGATGTGTTATTTGCTGATACACAACCAGCATCTTTAGCGCAGATAACAACCATAATGGAAAAATACCAGAATAATGACAATGAGGTATTGAAGCGTAGCGAGGTAAATAAGCATTTGTCAATGCCAAATGTTGTCTTGCTGGCATTGGCTTTGATAGTGCAGGAGTTAGAGAGATGTATACTAGGAATGGCAGTGAAGTAGTGAACTGAAGCCAACCCCATCCTCACCCTGCAGAGACTGACAGGCATTGGGGTGTGCCTTTGGGTCATTGGCCATAACGCTGATGCCGTTTCCTCACCCTACCCTGCAGACACCGACAAGTGTCACGATGTGCCTTGGAGTCTTCGGGCCTTGTGCTCACCCCATTCCATAAGGGAATATACTGAGATGGGTGCAATATAGGACGGGGGGGGAGCTTTGGGGCTGAAGAGTCCAAGGCACATGTCCATGCCTGTTACTGCCTGCAGGGTGGGGGTGGGGGTGGAATGGCATGAGCATTACAGACGACAATCCCAGGTCACACCACTGATGCCTGTCAGTCTCTACAGGGTGCAGTGTTATGGCTGGAAACCCCAACACCCTAGGTGTTTGTTGGTATTTTCACTCCAGATTTTCAACATGGGCTTTGCGTGACCCCACCTCATGAACAGTGGCACTATCAGTTCATTAGCAGAAAGTGATTTTGCACAGCGACTGCGCCATTTGGAACCACAGGTGCAAAAACACATTTTGGGCAGGATGTAAAAAATGACAACTGTACTGTACACAAGGCAGTGTAAACAAGCATTTGTCAATGCTGAATGTTGCTTGCTTCTATGTGCTGTTTAGGTATTTGGAAGTCATTGGAGTGCAAATATTGAAAATTTGCAAACTTACGAGCGTGCTTAGGAACTGCGCAATGCACGCTTGTAAAACAGTCATTTTTAGGAATTTTTTCACCAGATTTTCAACATAGCCATTTTAAGACCTTTGCTCATCAACAGTGTCACTGAGATTTTCTTAATTTGTCCCGTACATTGATTTCGCACACCGACTGTGCCATTCTGCGCTACATGGGTGGAAACACATTTTGGGTGAGATGTGAAAAATGACAGCTGTACTACTCATAAGAAGGTGTGGTAAAATGGCAATGTTGAAAATCTGGAATAATATTGAAATTCATGAACTTACGAGCCTGCGTGAACTGCATAGCATGCGCTCGAAAACAGTCATTTTTGGAATTTTGGCACCAAATTTTCAACATGGAGTTTTTGGGACCCCTTCTCATGAATCATATCACTGTCATGGCGGTATTCTTGCCTGAAGGGTGATTTCGCAGTCACTGCACGAAATCACCCTTCAGGCCTGAATAACTCCATGACAGTAACATCATTCATGAGAAGGGGTACCAAAAACCCCATGTTGAAAATTTGGTGCAAAAATTCCCAAAAATGCCTGAGATATGCTACAAAGTTGAAACCCCACTCTGTAGCTCATTATACAGCTTACCGGCATTTCCTCAGTTCGCGGTCGGCTTTGAAGAGTGCAGACGTGTTCCCGGTCCACCGAAGATCATCACACCAGAGTCCAGAGGTAAGTATGGGGTGGGGTGTGTGGGGAGGCTGGGTGCAGTGGGTGGGTGCGGTTGTGGGGTTGGGAGACAGCAATCGAGCGTTTTCGTTTTCTGTGTTTAAAAAAAGATTTACATAACCTTTTGCCACACTGGGGTGGGCTTCCAGCGCACGCAGGATGTTGGGGGCATTCAGCTGATGGGGATTGGGCACCCCGTTGTATGGAATTTGTTGCCACGCTGGGGTGGGCTCCCAGCGTGGCAAAGATGGGGAGGCATTCAAGCCGATGGGGATTGAGCTTGCCCGTCGGCAAGGACCACTTGCCACGCTGGGGTGGGCTCTCAGCGTGGCAACTACTACTTGGGGAGGACTACAGCTCAGCCGACGGGATTGGGCACCCTGTCAGTTATACAGTGCGGCGGGGGGCGCACGCCAGAGTGGTGTGGGGGAGCTACGCTTCTATCGGTGCTCACCGGCGTAGCTCCTCTTTCAATCAGAGCGTTACTGCATTTTGAGCGTCACAGACAGCCCAAAATGCACTGGCTTACAGGGGCCGTGCCTGCCAGCACACTGACTGAATTGGAGTAGGAGGTGACACACCTCCGAAATCTCCGATGATGGCACTATGTTTCTTGCACATGCATGCAAGCAACATAAAAATGGCAATGTTGAAAATCTGGAGGGAAAATATGAAAAACTGGTGAAGTCACGAGCCTGCACAGAAACTGCACAATGCACACCCATAACACAATTATTTTGGGGATTTTTTTAACCAGATTTTCAACAAAGGCATTTTGAGACCTCCGCTCAAGAACAGTGTCACGGTAATTTTCTTAATCTGTCCCAAACTTTGATTTCCCTCACCAACAGTGTCATTATCGGCCACATATGCAAAAACACATTCTGGGCAGGATGTGAAAATGACAGCTGTACTGTTCATAAGGCGGTGTAAAAAATGGCAATGTTGAAAATCTGGAGTGAAAATATGAAAAATGGTCAAAGTTGTGAACGTGCATGGAAACTGCACAATACACTCTTGTAACAGTCATCTGTTGAAATTTTTTCACCAAATTTGCAAGATAGGCTTTTTTGGATGCCACCTCATGAACAGTAGTACTATCATTTCGTTAATCAGTCCCGAAAGGTGATTCCATGTAGTGACTGTGAAATGACCTTTCCGGACTGAATAATGAGATGATAGTGCATGTGTTCATGAGGTGGGATCCCAAGAACCCCATGTTGAAAATTTTGAGCCAAAATTCAAAAAAATGGCTGAGACAGCCACCTAAGTTGAAACCATCACCACCTCCATTTATGCCATTATACAGCTTACCAGCATTTCTTTACTTTGCAGTTGGTTTTGAAGAGTGCAGACGTGTTCCTGCTCCACCAACGTTTGCAGCACTGACCTCTGGAGGTAAGTATGGGGTGAAGGGGGTGTGGGGTGAACAGAGGGTGGATGCGGGTTGGGGGAGGGGAGGCACAGCAGACAACAGACTGTTTTCTTTGTTTCAGGAAAAACAAAAACAAACACTGCGCTATGGGACAGTTTTCTTTCTTTATAGGTGAAAGAAAACAAATGTTGGGCACTCTATGGTGGGCTCCCAGTGTGCCCCATGACTTTCCAGGGGGGCTAATTTTGGTAACACTAAGGTGGGCTCCCAGTGTGCCACACAATGAGGGTGGGGCAGGGGCTGGGGCAGGAACATGCCAACATGGTTGGCTTACTGTGAGTGGCAGCACACTGAGGTGGGCTCCCAGTGTGCCATGCAATGTGATGGGGTGGGCCAGACATGCCGACATGGGGATTTCACCCCCAGTATTAGCTTCCTTTTGGTATTGTGTGACAGCGGCTTTGCCGCCATGTTTATTGAAATGTTTTGCCATAAAAGGCACGCAGGATGTATGTCATCTGTGCTGCTGCATGATGAGCTTGTCTCTGATTGCAGCAGCACTTTTCTTACAAGTTGTGTCCACTTTACACAATTCTTGTGTCAGTGCTAGCATGCTGGTTTATTGGGGAATGAGTGACACACCTACTAAAGCATGCCCTGCATTCACCAACACTGACACACCTCTGAAATGTGCTACTAGTACAAGAAGTTACTTGCGTGTGCGTGCAAGCCAACATAATAATATACAGGCTAGCTATGTATTGTTAACACTCTGCACAGTATACGTGTAAGAGTTCATGGGACACCAACAGAGAGAGACATGGTTGTACTATGCATCTGAGATTTTCCTTGTGCACTTTCTGTTAATACACCCAGATGTCAAAGTACAGCTGGCCAGTGTTCCACTGGAGCTTTCCTTCCTTCAAAAATGTACTTAAAATCTATTAAGTTCCAGTTTTCCTTCTCTCAGCTGACCCCAAGAGCTTGGTCTAGTTGATGAACAGGCCTCCCACCTGTGATCAGTTCTCAGGCTAGCCAGACGTGGATGGACCTCTGCTGGGTACATTCTAATTACTCCTGTACATCCATGACTGATGCACGGCCACATTTCTGTTTTGTTTCACTGCACATTATAGTTTTTGTGTACTGCATTCAGATTTTACTTGTCTATTAACTATATTTCAACATTTGCTTTTTTTTTAACCACTTACTGTATTTTATGTTGTCCATTGTACAGTATTTCATGTGTTTCCCTGCCAGGACCAACTGAAAATGAGCTGCACTCAGCACCACCTGTCTTCTCCCACCTGTCTTCTCTCATGCAAACATGTTTAAATGCAATACAATACAGTACAATACCATATAATACATTACAATACAGTACAATACAATACAATACAGTACAATATAGTGCAATAGAATACAATACAGTAAAATACAATACAGTACAATACAATGCAATACAATACAATACAGTACAATACAATACAGTACAGTACAGTACAACACTATACAATACAGTGCAATATGATACAATAGAATACACTACAATAATACAGTACAATACAATACAGTAACTTATCAGAACAGTCAGATCTATACTTGAAACATTCTGACTGAGTTATATTCTATTTAAATGAAAACAGCAGGGTTTTAAATAAGCTAAAACAACTGATTAGCAGTTTGACGTTTGAAAGTGCTAATCAGTCATGAACATGCATAGCACTTGGTACAGATTGAGTAGCAAAATTAAAAAAAATAAATGATACTGTTTTATTAGTGTTGTGTACTGTGTCATGAATTCACTCACAAAATGGTTAGCAGTCCTACTACTAAGCATTTCTGAAAATGGTTAGCATTACCTCGTTTTCCTTAGCATCTTGCTATGCTACACCAGCTATTTAAAACCCTGAAACAGCATTAATCTCAATGAGCAAAGGCCTTCCTAACATGAACTGTGTCTCATTGGATGATGACTGTATTTCAGAACGTATGCTAGAATTCTGTCATTCAAGAGAACTCCATTTCTCAAATTATATGATTTATTCTGAGCTAGAAACTGGGTTAGTGAATTCTAGCTTTCCCATTGGCTAAGACACCAATCTTAGCGGGCGGGTATTTCTCAATAGATGCCCGCTTAAAACAAGTTCCCTTTCAAGGTGCCCCATTACTTTGGATGTTATTGGGCACCCTGGATTTTTAAACAGCATAGCCACCATGTTTTCTGCCTTACACCGGGAGACAGAGTGAGGCAGCCCCCCGAGAAATCACATCCCTCACAGACCCTGTAAAACATCAGAAGCCACTGCAGTTTAAATTAAATTAAAATTTAAAATACTCTTTTTGTGCCCACGATACCATCACTATAGCAACAGTAGCTCCACTACACATTGCTCTGAAGACGCGCTCTTGCAGTGAAGCATGACAGGTGGCATTCGCTCTCTTTCTTGCCAAATGCAAAAGAGTAAAACTTCTATTTTGTACCTGCATTCTTTTATTCTGTTGCTCCTTTGCTTAAGCTCTCCCCCAAACATCATGCTGGAGGCCCCTGTCTCACCCCAGCTCCACTCCCAAGCCTCCATGTCACCCTGGCTCCACTCCCGTAACTCTTTTTTAACGGTTTCCTATTTTTAAGTATCAGCACTATCTCATCACTAATAGAACCACATTTCCAGGCTGTACTCATGCTCCACTGCACACATGCCAGATACATTTAAATGCCACGCATTTAAAAGCTGTTCAGGGCGGGGGGAGGATAAGGCAATACCTGTACTGTCAGAACTGATTGCTGGCATCACTGACCTCTTCCACTCCCTTCATTTCCCGATGTTTTGTACGCAGTCCCATACCACCACACAAAACCCCTCTCATGATTGATTGCCTAACACAATAATGCTAATCGATGGGGGGAGGGGGTGAAAAACAAAGGGAGAGCAACCACAGCAATAAAAAAGTAATATACTGTAATAATGCCAATCCATGGGGGGGGGGGCACAAGGTAAACAGAAGCTGAAGGTACAAACTGTTGCTAAGTGGGAGGGCATAGCATCCAACCCAGTACCTGAAAACAAAATTCAGCAGCGCCATCTAGTGACACGCAGTGATACACTAAGAATCAAAGAGACTACTTAACACTAAAATTATAAAGGAAAATTTATCAAAAATGGACATCATGCTAGAAACAAAGTGCACCATAAAAGGGGGGGGTGAGGCAGACAGTAGGTGTATGTGCATACAACCAGCTTTTTTTCTTTTTTTTAAGTACAGGGTCTCCAGTAGGACAAATCTCGCCTCCAAAAAAACTCATTATAATGCAGGTGGAGGAACTATTTTAATACAAAACTTACTTTAAATGAATAGTTTATTAACAATTTTTTATTCAACTTTTTTTATAATGGAGCCCAATTTCTAAGCGCAATAATACCCTCCAGGGTAGGCGGTATGGAAAATACCGGACCTTCCAGAGACTATAAGGCCCTCCGCTAGCGGCGTCAGGCCTCATTACGCCCTTGGGCAGTCCAGTATTGCCCAAAACCACCCACCCTGTTGGGTATTATTGCTTGCTTTGAACATTTTGACGAAACAAACTCTGAGATATATCTTTTGTACCATTTGGGATATATTTTAGGGGTCTGATGTGGCCTGTCACCACCCCTAGGCCACAAAACACTCTCACTAACAAATGCTCCTGACTACTCTATCCCACTTTTTCTACCAAACTGAGAAAATGTCATTACTGCCTTGTAAGGGATGGGGTAGTACTGTTGTGTATCTTCCCCCCACACAACTTCCCTTCCTCTGCCAACTCTCCCCAATCACAGCCCATGTTAACATAGTATCAACTGTGTAACCACATTGGGCCACCGGCAAATAAGGGACCCTAGAGATGCTCCCCCATCCAGCTAGTAACATCTTTTTATGTTTCTCTGTCCAGTGTTCACAGGAATTTTCTTGCTTCTTGTTGTGTGTTTCTCCTCATTTCTTACAAATAACATTCTATTTCAGGGGGACTGCAAAAACAACAAAGCAACGGTTTTGTAAATAAAGTAGTAATATGTTGGGAGGGAACAGCAGGAATAATCGTGTCTTGTCGTCCCCTTCCTGATGTGGTGCCACAGGGACCCAGAATCCCTCGACCAGCCTTCTCCCTATTTAAAATAAGTAACGGAATAGTCATGCTATTCAACCTCAAGGAATACACGAATGCTATGCTAAAGTGATATTTGTGTTACTGTCGGGGAGGGGGGGGTGTGTATGTGCCAAATTATAAGATTCGCACTTTTATATGAAAGCTTGCTCTTAGACATGCAAATGAGCGAATGCAAATGAGAAGCGATATTGCACCGTTCTGTTATAAAGAAACCTTTGCTTCATAGGCAGGTATCAGTTCATCTGCTGATCCAGGTTTTGGGGGATTCCGATTACCGAGCTGTATAACAAAAATCATGAACCGTTGTTTGATTTTCCTCACTGTATTTACTTTCTCCTCATGTAGGTATCTACACAATATTACTTATCTTACAGTGATGCAGGGTGCGCAGTATTACTGAATTAGCTGTTATAATGTACTTGCACTCTATAGTTCATAAAGTCATATAGCATGAACTTGTGTTTTACAGATGTCCGTGCAGATGTTGTCCTGACCGAGTCCGGGGGAGACAGTAAGAAGCCGGGAGAGTCGCTGAAACTGAGCTGCAAAGGCTCCGGGTTTGATTTTAGCCAGCATGCTATGCACTGGGTTCGGCAGGCTCCGGGGGAAGGACTGCAATGGGTAGCATTAATCAGCTACCCTACTGGGAACACCCAACACTATTCACCGGGTGTCCATGGTCGCTTCACCATCACCAGAGACAACTCCAAGGCTGAAGTGTATTTACAAATGAATGGTCTGCGAGCTGAAGACACCGCCCTGTATTACTGTGCAAGGAGAGACACAGTGATTAAAAACAGAACAGCCTCATACAAAAACTTCTTACTTCAACCCAAGTGTCTCTGACAAGGGTATGTAGAGCTGGACGGGGAACACGAGGGTCCCAACAGATGAAGGAGGATCGCAGGATGGTTCCGGAGTCATGCCGGATTGGGTCCTTCCCCAGATAGGTTCTGAATACTGAGCACCGGATGCGATGTTCTGTCTCTGTTGATTATGGACAGATCGCTGGACCCTGTTCAGGGGGAACCTGGCAACACCCCCTTGTGATTTTTATTACTCGAGCTGACTCGTACTGTCACTGAGAACAAGTTCAGCTGCTGCAGCAACAGCTAATACAGCAGTAACTAGCTGAGAAAGTGGGGTCTTTGCCCTGTTTTGGGAGCACTGTTATTATAGCTTCCGTTAAAGTGGGAGGGAGGGAGGGATTGCTGCTTCTGCACCCCTTCTAGCATGGAGCGCAGGGGGCCAGAGATGGCTTCCACTGCTACCTTGAAAAAGTCCACAGAGAAGCTATCACTTCATGGGGATTTGTGGCGAGCCATTGCTAGAAATGCAGATGTCTGGGTAGAAGGGCAACTGGGATCCAGTGATCACAACATTGTGTGGTTCAACCTAGGGACAGAGACTCACTAAAGATATACTAGGACAAAGGTTTTGGATCTCAAAAATGCTAACTTCACTGAAATGGGGAAGGGTATCAAAACAGATATGGAGAGAATAGGGGCAGGAGGTGAAATGGAAGAGCAGTGGAAGTATCTAAAGGAAGCCTTACTGGAAGTAACAAACCAATGCATCAGATTGGCATCCAAAGGCAAGTGAAGCAGAAAGCCACTGTGGTTCTTGAGAGAGGTGGCGGTAAAGGTCAGGGCAACAAGGAAATGGTTCAGGAAATATAAGGAGACCCAAAGGGAGGAGGAAAGGGAGGAGTAATTAGAGTCCCTAAGGAAAGTGGGAAAGGCAGTAAGGAGAGAAAAGGCACGGACTGAGGAAGGTTTAGAACAGTCAGCTAAGAAAGAGAACAAGACATTCTTCAGGTGCATAGATACATAGATGCATAGACACTGTCAGCAGATAAAGGCCTACGTCCCACCCAGTCTGCCCATTTGAGCTTGTAAGTTTACTTTATGTTTTCCTGGAAGTCTGTTGCCCCTTAACCCTGACCTCCAGAATTCCTTTATGTCTATCCCATGCATTCTTAAATCCCGTGATTGTTTCAGCCCCCACCACTTCCTCTGGCAGGGTGTTCCACTTGTCCACCACCCGTTCTGTGAAGAAATTCTTCCTCATGTTTCCTCTGAATCATCCTCCCTCCAACTTCATCCCATGACCTCTAGTCCAGAAACATATTTTTCGCTTAAATATAGTGTATTCCTGCACTCTGTTCCTCCCTGTAAGATACTTGTATGTCTCTATCATATCCCCTCTCTCCCTCCTCTCCTCCAGGGAGTACATATTCAATTCCTTCAACCTGTCCTCATAGGACTTGTGATGCAATCCATGTACCATCTTTGTTGCCCTCCTCTGAACCTTCTCTACCTTGTCTATATCCTTACGTAAGTAAGGTCTCCAGAACTGTACATTGTACTCCAGGCGGGGCCTCACTAGTGTCTTGTATAGTGGATTTATGACCTCCCTTTTCCTGTTGGTGATGCCCCTGCCTATGCATCCCAGCATCCTATTTGCTTTACCTGCTACCTTGTCACACTGTTTCCCTACCTTCAGGTCATCAGAGATAATAACCCCAAGATTCCTTTCCTGCTTGGTGCATGCTATATCCTCACCCCTTAACTGATATATTGTGTCAGGGCTTTTGTGCCCCATATGCATTATCTTGCACTTCTTTGCATTGAATTTCAACTGCCAAACCCCTGACCATTCTTCAAGTTTCTGCAGGTCCCTTCTCATTCTGTCTACACCTTCTGGTGTGTCTACTCTGTTACGGAACTTTGTGTCATCAGCAAACAGGGAAATTCTGCCTTCTAGGTCATGAGCAATGTCACTGATGAAGATGTTGAATGGGACCAGTCCCAGCACTGATCCCTGTGGTACCCCACTGGTCATTCTTCCCTCTGTGGAGTGACAGCCATTTACCACCACCCTCTGTGTCCTGCCACCCAGCTAGTTACCTACCCACTGCACTACTGTCCTGCCCACACCCATATTCTCCAGTTTGTGTAATAGTCTTCTATGTAGCACAGTGTCAAACACCTTGCTGAAGTCCAGATAGGCCATGTCCACTGCCCTTCCCTGGTCCACCTCCCCAGTCCCCCAGTCAAAAAATTTGAGGATGGTTTGACATGACCTCCCCCTGGTGAAACCATGCTGCCTTAGGTCATGTAGTCCATTGACAACCAGATGTTCCACCAATCTCTCCTTCAGTAGTGCTTCCATGATCTTCCCCACTACCAAGGTGAGGCTGACTGGTCTGTAGTTCCCCACTTACTCTTTGTTCCCACTTTTGTATAAGGGGACTACATCTGCTGTCCTCCAGTCTTTGGGTACCTCCCCTGTTTCCAGTGATCGGCTAAACAGGATTGCCAGAGGTTCAGCCAACACCTCTCTTAGTTCTTTAAGGACCCTGGGGTGCACCCCATCTGGTACATCAGCGAAAGGAGAAAAAACAAGGGTTGCTTGCAAAGCTCAAGGGAGAGGGAGGGGAATGCAAGGAGAGTGGCAAGGAAAAGGCAGAAATACTGAATAAATATTTCTGTGTGGTATTCACAGAAGAGGGGAAGGGACAAGGGCCACAGCAGTACAGCAGTTGCCAAGGGGTTGAAGAAGTGGACAGTAGTCAATTCACAGGGGAAAGAGTCCTTCAGGAGCTCACTAAATTGAAGGTGGACAAAGCTATGGGACCAGATGGCATACACCCAAGGATAGTAACAGAACTGTGAAGGGAGATAGCAGAACATCTGGCAGCCATGTTCAGCAAGTTATTCCACACTGGGGTAGTTCCAGAGGACTGGAGGAGGGCACATGTGGTCCATCTACACAAATCCAGCAGCAGGGAGGAGGAGGGGAACTATAGACTGGTCAGCTTCACCTCAGTAGTGGGGAAGATCTTGGAGACATTAAGAAAGGATAGCGAGGCTTCTAGAAGCATCCAAGCCCAGGACCATAGGCAATATGGATTCACAGTGTGGAGGTTATGTCAGACAAATCTGGTTGATTTCTTCAGCTGGGTACAAAGGAAGTAAATCAGAGTGGGGCAGTGGACATCGTTTACCCTGATTTCAGCAAATCCTTTAACACTGTCCCACATAGGAGGATGATAAACAATCTGAGCAGGCTGGGCATGAGGGACAGAGTGGCAAACTGGGTTAGAAACTGGCTAGCAGACATAAGCAGAGGGTGTTGGTAAATGGGGTGCAGTCTTGGGAGGGGGGTGACCAGTGGGGTCCCTCAGGGATCAGTCCTAGGGACAGTCCTGTTCAATATCTTCATTAGTGATATTGCAGAGGGACTGGAGGGAAAGATCTGCCTGTTTGCAGATGACACCAAGATATGTAACAGAGTGGATACCCCAGAGGGGGTGGAAAAAATGAAGAGGGACCTGGGGAAGCCTGAAAAATGGTCTGAGGACTGGCAACTGAAGCTGAATTCAAAAAAGTGTAAAATTATGCACTCGGGGCACAGAAACCCTGGGAAAAGCTACAGGATGGGAGGCGGTGGGGGGTTGCTGACAATCACAAAGGAGGGAAGGGACCTGGGGAGGTTATTATTTCAGATGACCTGAAAATGGCAAAGCAGAGTGCTAATGCAGCTTGGAGGGCCAGTGGCCTGCTGGACTGAATATGCAGGGGTATCACCAGCAGAAGGAGGGAGGTAGTGATGCCATTATATAAAATCATGGTCAGACCTGACATGGTGTGCTGTGTGCAGTTCTGGGGGCCGCACCCTCATGAGGATATTAACAGGCTTGAGATAGTCCAGAGAAGGGTGACTAAGATGGTACAGAGCTTGCAACACTAGACGCATGAGGAGAGATTAAGAGACCTCGAAATGTTCTTGCTGGAGGAGAGGAGGGAAACAGGAGACAGGATAGAAACATTCAAGTACATCAAGGGTATAAACAAGGTGCAGGGGGGAGACATTTTCCAATATAAGAAGAGCACAAAAACAAGAGGGCATGACATAAAATTGGAAGGTGGGAGGGTAAGAGAGAATGTGATTAAGGTCTTCACAGAGAGGGTGGTAGGTGCATGGAATGGTCTGCCACAGGAAATGGTGGGAACGAGCTCTTTGGATGGATTCAAGCATGCTTGGGACAGGCAAAGGGGAACCACAGAGGTACAGAAGTGGCTGGGTCGGAAGCAGTAATCTAGTACAAGGACTTATGGGCAGGCTAGATGGGCCAGGCAGTCCTTATCTGCCGACAATTTCTGTTTCTGTGGAAGAGCCTGTTTAATTTCTAGTATGGTGAGGGGAGCATCTAGGGTTTCCCTCTATTTCTGAGCAAGCTTGGGTAGGTGGATGTTCCTCATAAAGTCCCCAAATGCCTACCTATCCCATTGCTTATGTGAGGCATATATTTATTTATAAAAAGCTTTCATGATTCCATTGATCTCTTTGGGAGTGGTAAAGATTCTGCTTGATTTATCCGCCAGCTAGACAATGTGCCCCTCCGCCTACTGCTTCTTTAGGAGATAGGCCAGCAGCCTGTTATTTTCTCATCCCCGGCCCAGTATTTAAATTTGATTGCTGTGTTTGAGTTGTGCTTTCTTGGTGGCTAGCATGTTCAGTTTGATCCTTAAGGTGGTCAGCTTATATACAAGGGAGGTGTTTTGTAATAGCTTAGGGATCTTCTTATTTACCTTTTCTTTCTGTGCTAGGGCTGCCTCCAGATCTACTGCCTCATTTCCCTCTGTTTCCGATGATGGGTTGCATAACTAATTATCTTTCCCCACATGGTGGCTTTATACCCTTCCCATTTCCCTGCCGAGGTTGCTGAACCAGGTGGATTATCCCCAAAGTATTTATAGGACTCTTTCACTAGCCATCCCTGAAACCGCTTTTCCTGTAGTAAGAAAGGATCCAGTCTCCACTGTGGGGGTTTAGGTTGTAGAGATTCAACCGGGTATCTCAAGGTTATGGGAGCATGGTCAAAGAGATATATAGTGGTAATACCTGTTTCGGGGGATGAAGTACTTATGCCTGGGGAGGTGAGCCAGAAGTTCTGCCTGCTGGCCATTGCCTTCACCACAGAGAAATAGGTGAAGTCGCTGCCTGTAGACTGGGAGGTCATCCATGTGTCCGTTAACTGGTGCAGGGCCATAAGGTTCTTGTGGGCTTGTAGAGCGAGTGTGTGTGGCTCTGGTTTGGAGTTGGACCTATGCAGAATATAGTCCAGAGTGAGATTAAAGTCCCCTCCCATAATGATATCTGGATCATTGTAGGCCATGTCCATGTCCAGTTAGGACACACTTAATTAACTTTTCAATAATTCCGTTGTTTGATTATGGGGATGTGATATACGCTGGTGCCTTAAAAACCATACTAGAGAGGCTGGATATAGTTCTGAACAGATCTGCAAGGTTTGCTCTAGACATCCCTCATTTGATGCACCAGCATACCATGTATAGTATCTTAAACTGGACTAGTCTTACAGAGCATTGAAATTTGCATATACTTCATTTAGTTCATCAGTATCAGAAACAGAAAACTCCATCTTATTTGGATGATTTGTTTCAGATATACACATCTAGAGTAGGCTTGCAATCAGCACAAAATCTGGAACTGGTAATACCGAAAACAAAAACAGTAAAGGCACATTCTGCATTAATTGTAAGTGGGCCTAAACTCTGGAATGGGCTACCAGATTATCTCAGAACAAAGGCAATCGCCGCATGGTATGAGATCAAAAAATGGTTAAATCCGAAGTCTATTTATTTAACTGATAGCGGCTCTAGTTAAAAGTAAGCACTTTCGATGGTCACTCTATCAATATTCATAACTCTTATTATTCGGCTATTTCTTAAGCCATTTTAAATGTAGAATTGTAATGACTGGGTTTTGTATCTCTAAAACTTGTTATTGTATGTTGCTGTATACAGAATATAATATTATGAGTGTGACAGAGTATTACTCTGTAAAACATGTATTTTAATGCATTATGTGTATTTTATTTTTATGAAACTGAAATTGTATTACTTGTATTGGACCCCATTGAAAATGAGTCTAATCATTCAAAGGATTATCTTTTTCCTGAACTTACAAGGAATACACTTTTATAATAACAACAACAACATTATACCCTGGGACAGGCTAGCCATGAATTTGGGGCAATCTTCATTGGGGGCATATGCACTGGCTAGCATGAGAGGCCCTTTGGACATTGCCAGCTACACCAGCAACCCCCCCCCCCCCGTGTTTGTCCACTTTCGACTCTGGCATCTTCCACTTATCCGTTTTATGCCCTAGTATGGAAACTCCTCCTTTTCCTGTGCTGGAGACACTGTACCTCCCACCCCACCCATTCCCTTTTTAATTTGGATTCTTCTTTATCAATCAGTTTGGTTTCGTGAAGAAAGGTAATCTGAGTGTGCAATTTCTTTAAATGGGACAGCTCTTTCTTCCTTTTTATTGGGGAATTCAGGCCCCTCACAGTCCTTGAGGTGACGTTTATTACTAGTTTGTCTGCCACAGTATAGTACTCTGTTTGATGCTATCAGGATGTAAGTTTCTGCCCCACTCGAAGAAAGTGTCCTGCTGTTACTCTTAGAGGTTTCTCTGTATCTCCTCCTACTCCCACGCTGACCCCCTACTAACATGGCACATTTGAGTGAAAACCTGATTGGTATGAGTCTCCTGACTGATTCACCTTTCTGCAATACTCCAACTTTGTTCCCCGACATCCCAACTGCTTTCAGCACATCTGTATCAGCCCCACTTGTAAAGTATTCTTGCCTCTTTCAACTAGAATAGGGGCCCTATGGCTATACTGTAGCATCTTTGTGGGGGCATTTATGAGACCTAAATTTAAACACACCAATAACACATGTGAACATTTAATGGGCCGCAAACATCCAGCCTTTATTGGTACCCACAGTGACAGTCTGACTAATTATCCCACAATAGACAATAACCCTGTAGGTCTCTGGAGAGGGGGTATCATTACAGCCCCTACTGTACTAGTAGAGTCCACACTAGTCAGTAAGTATGATGACCTATTTGATGCAACCATCAGTAGGGGTGTAGCCTTCCCAGGATCAAGGCACTTTTTTTTCTCCATTTGGTCCCAATTACCTTTATAGTGCTGTTACCTGGCCACTATTCCTCCCCCATCAGCCATTTGGGCTTCATCTAATTGTCCCTGAGCCCTTGGCCCTTCATCTATCAGGGTCTCCTTTACCAACTCACCCACTCTCAATTTTGTGGCCTTTCCCCTCTGTTCAAATGGGTCTTCCACCAAGTCGAACACTGCTGTTAACTGGCCACCTCAAGTGGAGGGTGTGGATAAGCTTAGGCTACGGGTCCCCTAATACTTGGAGGTGAACCAGGTTTTGCACCCTTGAGTGCAATTGCATAATTGCTGAGGCTGGCATCATTTTCCTCAGTACAGGATGCTACCTTCAAATTCTGTTCAGTTGTATTAAGTGTTGGGGGGGGGGGTACAATGAGCCAACGGGAAAGGCATCAGGATGCTGTTTTTCTGGCGAATATCTTCATTCCCTCTTCACATGGCACTTGCCACACCCGCCTCACAGTATTGTTTTCTGTCCCTTATAGTATCACAAAATGTTGGCGTGCTATGAATAAATAATAGCCTGCGCACAACTATGCAACTTTTAACAGTCACTTTTTAACAGGTGAGAACAACCAGGAATATTCAACTAAGGAATCTTCGAACTTTAACCTGTGGGCCTTCCTGAGCACATCCATAGCATTATGGTACTGCAAGCTCAGTTTCAGACCCATACATAATGAAGTCGGTGGCAGCTGAGCTATCCCTGCTTCATGTTGTTGGTTACTTAAACAAAAGAGCAGCCACTTTTATCTTCTTTGTTCAGAGTGACATTATCAACCACATTTCAGCTATTTATGGCTTTCTTAGACTTTACCTTACACTCTACATCAATTTTAACTAGCTAGCAGAGAGGTGATACACAATATGACAGCGCTCTCTCTCGCTTCAGTAACAGTGTGTAGTTGACTCAGTGTGCACTTGTGAGAGGAGGGCACCATGTGGTCATATCAATTTCAGATTGGTTTCACTCATTCAGGATCAGGCCCTGAAACGGACCAGATTTAACCCCCAGTGCATTTAACAGTTTCCTGCAGGTAATCACCCCACTGTTCCTTGTGCGGTTTTAATACCCGGTGAGTTGATCCTGGGGCGGAAGTGGGAACATGGACCACTCCGCATCGATTGCATCCACCCAGGCCTGACAGATCGAAGCCCAGTCCTCATCCTTAGCAGCATCCAGAGTGTCTGGAATACTTGATGTCTTCTCCTCTTTGTCCAAGTCAAGGGCCGCCGTCGTGAGTTCCCTCAGTGGTGCAAAATGATTTGCCATTTTTACAGGGGTATCAGAGGGAGAGGCACTGCTGGTAGTTAACAATTTATGCTGCTATTGGCAGCTTCTCAGCCACTGGCAGGGTCTCATTTCCTTAGTGGTGTCAGGGCCTTTATTCCTACATTTTTGACAGCCTCTCTGCACCTGCTGCCTGGCTTCACCTGGGGTCAAGTCCATGGCCTAGGAGGATCACTGGGTTGGCATTCAGTGAGGGTTGGTAGGGTAGTTGCCATGCCAGACTCTTCTGCATTGAGCGTGGCTGGGGATGTGTGGGCATTTCATATTGAATATCCCTCAAAATCTGCTCCACCTGCATTGGGTGCTTAAACATTAACTGCTCCCCTTTGTGCAACACTCGGAGCATGGAAGGATAATGGAGGGAGGCCATGATAACCAGACAAAACAGCTCCTGTTTCACCCACCATAAGCCCTCCATTTCTTAGACAGGTCTTGAGAATAATCCTGAAGCAACTGTATATGGTGGCCCCATCCCATTGCAGTGTACCTCACTCCCTAGCTGTACGGAGGTATAGGTCCTTATTAAGGATACCTGAGAAAGCAGCAGATAATAGGGCAAGGTCTGTCCCCTTCCTTCAGTTTGGGTGGTAGGGACCTGTGCGCCCCCTCTAGTTCAGTCTGTGGGAGGTTTCTGAGGTTCAGCAAGTCTGGTAAAAATGAAGACAAAAAGGAGAACATATTGGTCTCTTTTGCCCCCTCCATAACTCCAAGGATCCGCAAATTGTTACGATGGGACATAGAAACATAGAACTTGATGGCAGATAAGGACCACAAGGCCCATCCAGTCTTCCCATTTCTTTTTCTACCTGTAACCCCTAGATGGCGCTATCCCAGGGGCTACTACCCCTGCCTGATTTGTCACTAACAGGTTGAGCGGCCTGGATCCGATGGCGGGTGCCTCTACCCAGAGGTCAGGGTTTGCAATAGTTAAACTAACTTGGTCACAGCCCTCTGGGACACTGCAACCCCCCTTTTTTCCCACTAGTGGCCCACACAGTATATCAGAATTACCTTCACAATATACACTTACCCCCAGGACTGGTTCAGGCACTGGGACCCCTGTAAAATAAGAAGATACAGTGCAACAATCACAGTACAATACTTTAACATAGACAAATACCTCAGGCAATATAACTTTGCTGAAACAAGCAGCTCTGATTTATTTAGGGGGATATAACAAGGACAGGGGGAAATCAGGTTAATTAGCTTATCACTTTACTCATCTACCTATGGCTTTGTGCACAGGCCTATCCCTACCAGTTACTGTCCCTGGGTACCCAAGCACTAGTGGCTAGTCCAAACCGTGGCAGCTGGTAGGGGCCCTTTCACACAGAGAAAAGAAAAATTAGTTAAACAGTCAGCAGTACAGTAATTCCATTTGGATTCAATGTGGCAATTCAATAGGGAGTGACCCTGAATTAGTTCTCATGACCTCCAAACAAGATAGGGTCCTTCAACGTCAGCAGGGCTACTCTTGAGCTCCACGAGACTCCTCACATATTTATATGGCAAACTGCAACAGGCAAAAGTCCTTTAATGGCAGCAGGATTCACTTGAGCTGCACAAGCCTCCTCACACTTTTATATGGCAAAAAGAAAGTACTATACCAGGCAGGCTGTTTCTATATCCCGATCGCAATTACTGCACAATACCCGGGAGAACACACAGCAGATTCAATTCCTGACAGACCGAGCGCAATTCAGCAATTTCTCCAGTCTTCTACAGGGTAAGCCTGGTTTCTACTCTTCAGATATTCTTTGATTCTCTTCACAGGATGGATTACATAGAAACATAGAAGTTGACGGCAGATAAGGACCGAAGGCCCATCCAGTCTGTCCATTTATTTTCTACCTTATAAATGTGCCATCGGCCTTGCTCTGTCAGTGGCCTATCTATTCATAGTCATTTGTATTGCTCCCTTATGCCTATCCCATGCCTCTTTGAAGCCCTGCACTGTATTCATAGCCACCACTTCTTGTGGTAAGCCATTCCATGCATCCACCACCCTTTCTGTGAAAAAGAATTTCACATTCCCCTTAATCGGCCTCCCTCTACTCTCATGCTGTGTCCTCTTGTCCTGCTATTTTTCTTATATTTAAACATGTTAGACTCTTTCACCTTGTTTATGCCCTTAAGGTGTTTGAATGCCTCAATCATATCACCTCTCTCCCTCCTTTGCTCAAGGGTATACATATTGAGCTCCGTTAATCTGTCCTCATGTGTCTTCTGATGCAGTCCCTGCACCATTTTGGTTGCCCTTCTCTGGACTGCCTCAATTTGGTTAATGTCCTTGTGAAGGTGTGGCACTATACTGCCGCAGTACTCAGATGGGGCCTAACCAGTGTCTTGTCAGAGGGATTATTACCTCCCTCCTATGACTTGTGATACCCCTACTAATACACCCTAACACCCCTAGCCTTACCTACTGCTTTTAGAGGTCTGCTTGGATGATTTTAGGTCATCAGTGATGATGATGCCAAGTCTCTTTCTTCCTTTGTGACTGCTAGCAACTCCCTCTCAGCCTATAGGTGGCTTCAGGGTTTCTCTTCCCTATGTGCATGATTTTGCACTTCTTTGCATTAAATCCCAGTTGCCACTCTTCTGACCATTTTGCTAGTTTATCCAGATCTCTTCTCATTCTGCCACCCATCTGGATCATCTACTCTGTTGCAGATCTTGGTGTCATCTGCAAACAGACAAGCCTTACCCTCTAGTGCATCTGCAAGGTCACTAATGAAGATGTTGAAGAGGACTGGCCCCAGAACTGATCCCTAGGGTACCCCACTTATGACTTGCATCTCTTCTGACTGTATACCATTTACCACCACTCTCTGTTTTCTGCCCGTCAACCAGTTTGCCACCCAGTTGACCAACTTCTGACCCACCCCGAGCCTACCCAGCTTATTTATCAATCTTCTATGTGGAACAGTGTCAAAAGCTTTGCTGAAGTCAAGGAAGGTCGACATCAACTGCTCCCCCTTGGTCCACCACTCTGGTTACCCAGTCAAAGAAATCTATGAGATTAGTTTGACAGGACCTTCCTTTTGTAAACCCACGCTGTCTTGGATCCTGTGCCCCTATCGATTCCAGGTGTTGCACTATCCTTTCCTTAAGGAGTGCCTCCATAATCTTGCCCACTACTGAGGTAAGACTGACCGGTCTGTAGTTCCCCGCCTCCTCCCTGCTACCACTCTTGTGGAGCGGGATCACATGAGCCCTTCTCCAGTCTTCTGGGACCTCTCCTGTGCTCAGAGACTCACTAAACAATTCTGCTAATGGCTCTGCTAGTTCCTCCTTTAGCTCCTTAAGTACCCTGGGATGTATGCCATCAGGTCCCATTGCCTTATCCACCCTGAGCTTAGCAAGCTCTTGTAGGACCCTTTCTTTTGTGAAGGGAGTAGTGCTCACCTCCCTCCCCTGTGTCCATGATGCTGAGCTGTGGGCCCTGCCCTACCTTCTCTTCAGTAAATACTGAGCAAAGTATCTATTTAGGATAGATGCCTTTACAGGGTCCTCCTGTCACATGTACCCTTTTCTCCATTAAGCTTAGCAATACCTCTGACTTTCTCCTTTCACTTATGTATCTATAGAAAGTCTTGTCACCTCTTTACTGTTCGTGCTAGTGTTTCCTTAGTTTGGGACTTTGCCTGCCTTACTGCCTTACCTGCTTCCCTTAGGGCAGTTTGGTATGCCTCCCATCTTCATCCCGCTGTGTTCCCTTATTTTTTCCTGAAGGCCAGCCTTTTGGCTCTGACCTTTTCTGCTACTGTATTTGAGAACCAAAGTGGTTTCCTTCTTCTTTGCACTTCCTTTTCTGTCTAACATAATGGGATGTTGCTTCAGTATTGCATCCTTAATGCTTGCCCACTTTGCCTGTACCCCTCACCTGTGTTTCTTTTGCCAGGGCTAGCTTAACTCTGTTGGCCATCTTATCAAAGTCAGCTCCTCTGAAGTCCCATATTTTTGCCTTGGAATGGGATGATTTAGATGTAGTAGCCAGATGGAACCATACCATGTGATGGTCACTGGCCCCCAGGTAACCTTCTACCTGGAGATCTGTGATGCCTTCTTTGTTAGTCAGTACTAGATCTAGGATAGCCCTGTCTCTTGTGGGTTGCTGTACCAGTTGTTTGAGGCCCTCCCCCTGCAGGGAATCCACTATGAGTCTAGTTCTGGCAGATGTTCCTGCAGGTATTGACCAATCTGTATCTGGCATGTTGAAGTCTCCCATTATCAGAACCTCCCCTTTAGCTGTCATGTTTTGTATATCTTCTAACAGTAATGTGTCTATGTCCTCCTTCTGGTCTGGGGGCCTGTAGACAACCCCAGTTCTTATGGCTGTCCCATTTCCTGTTTCCAGGGTGACCCACAGTTCTTCTGGCTCCTTATGTGTATTCTGAATTTCTGTAGCTTTGATATTTTCATTGAACATACAGGGCCACTCCTCCCCCTTTTGCACCTCGGTCTCTTCTGAACAATACATAGCCAGGTACTGAAGTCTCCCAAGTGTGGTTACTGGTAAACCAAGTCTCACTAATTGCTACTATGTCCAGTTTAGCCTCTGACAATATTGCCTGCAGGTCTGGGATCTTATTTCCCAGGCTGTGAGCATTTGTGTACATGATTTTCCATTGGCCAGATTTTGGTGTGTTAGTTGTTGGGTGAAGTTTGGCATTACCCCTGTGCATCATATGGGGAGACAAACCTTTTGTATTACTGGTGATGCAAATGAATGGCAAACATGCTGAATTCCTGTTTGACCACTAGCTGAGGGGGGAGGGGTGTTCTTCCCATTCGATGTATGGGGTGCTGCACCCCTCTCCCCATTTGCTAGTTTAAATATTCTGCAAAGACATCAAACTTCTGCCCCAATGCACTGACTCTCTCTTTAGTCAGATGCAGTCCATCAAATTTAAAGTACTTTCGCAGTCCTAACAAGCAGTTACACAAGCTGCAGACCGGAACTCGGGGCCTTACACGCTTTTCCCGACTAAAACTGCACACCGAAAAAGCACAGGGCTCCTTCCCTCTTCACTTCCAGAGCTCAATTGAAACTCCAGCAGACAAAACCGGGCACTTTCTTTGAGTTCCTCCCAGTTCTTGGCTGGATTGGCTGTCACTCACAATAGACTGCCCCTGTTGGTCCAAAAAGGCGCCGAAGTCCAAACTACATCTCCCAGAGTCACTGCCCATACAGTCCTCGTGTGACTGGCTCAGATTACGAGTCCGAGTTCTGATTCATCCAAGGCACCATTTTAGAGCTACCTTAACCCACAATGGTTGGTCCAGTTCAGCAGTTCAAAACTAGAATGGGGAACTAGGCAAACACAGTTCTGACTGCAAAGAAAGCAGGTTAGACAAACTGTTTTTTCATTATTACTCTAAATTATTT
This sequence comes from Neoceratodus forsteri, assembly GCA_016271365.2. Lineage (NCBI taxonomy): Eukaryota > Metazoa > Chordata > Ceratodontiformes > Ceratodontidae > Neoceratodus > Neoceratodus forsteri. The sequence goes on from CM028132.1 coordinate 1,438,882,284, forward strand.
CTGGTAAACAGTTACATCTTTCAGATAGGTTCCCTTCGCACTCCTAGTGACTGCAAAAATGGAGTGAATTGGCAGCAGCTCGAGTGGTACTCAAACAGAGAAACACACTGTCCCCCCATACAAACAGTAAAAAGAGGGCTAGAATGGCTAAAGGTGGATAAAGCTATGGGGCCCGATGGGATACACCCAAGGATCCTAAAGGAGCTCCAGGAGGAACTGGCTAAACCTCTGGCTAAGTTGTTCAATGGATCACTGGAAACAGGTGTGGTTCTGGAGGAGTTGAGGATGGCACAAGTGGTACCCCTGCACAAAAGTGGTAGCAAGTAGGAGGCAGAAAACTACTGCCCAGTCAGTTTGACTTCGGTAGTAGGTAAAATGATGGAAACCCTGCCTAAGGAAAGGCTGGTGGACTACATAGAGACAAGGGGGCTGCTGGACCTAAAGCAACATGGATTCATGGCAGGGAGGTCATGCCAGACCAACTGGATTGATTTCTTTGAGTGGGTGACAAAGGAAGTAGACCAGGGCTGAGCAGTAGATGTGTCCTATCTGGACTTCAGGAAGGCCTTTGACACAGTCCCACACAGGAGACTAATCCACAAGCTGGTAAATCTGGGGGTGGAGACAGAGGTGATCATGTGGGTTAGAAACTGGTTGAGTAACAGAACACAGAGAGGGATGGTAAATGGGGTTAGCTTGCAGGAGGGACAGGTAACAAGTGGTGTACCCCAGGGATCAGTGCTGGCACCAGTGCTCTTTAATGTCTTCATAAGCGATATTGCAGTGGGTCTAGAAGGAAGGGTTAGCCTGTTCGTGGATGATACAAAGCTATGTAACAGGGTAAATGCACAGGAATGTATAGAAAAAATGAGAAGAGATCTGAAGAGGCTAGAAAACTGGTCTAAGGAAAGGCAGTTGGCTTCAGTGCAAAAAAGTGAAAGATTATGCACCAAGGGAGAGGTAACCTAGGGTCGAGTATGAACTAGATGGGGTAACACTGGAGGCCACCACAGAGGAAAGGAATCTTGGGGAATTCATAGAAGACAACCTCAAAGTTGCTAAATAGTGTGACAAAGCAGTCGGAAAGGCTAACAGAATATTAGGGTGCACAGGGAGGAGTACCACACAAAAATACGTATCTTGGATTTTAGGGGGGCAAACTTTGGGAAAATGGGGAGATACTTGAAAGAGGCATTAAGGGAAATGGGGCAGGAATCAGGGGTTGAGGAACAGTGGAAAGTATTTAAAATGGGGATTACAAGAGCAACAGAATTATGTATTAAGCAGGTTAGCAAGAGGAAAAGGAAGAGGCGACCATTATGGTTTTCCAAAGAGGCAGCAAAGAAAATGAAAGCCAAAAAGATTGCATTCAGGAAATACAAAATGACACAGGCAGAAGGGGATAGGTAGAAGTACCAGGAGAAGCAAAGAGAGGCAGGGAGGTCTGTAAGTGAAGCCAAAGCTCAGACAGAAGAACACATTGCAAAATCAGTGGGTAGAGGGGACAAAACCTTTTACAGGTACATAAGTGAAAAAAGAAAGGCAAAGGGAGGGATAGTGAGACTGAAGGGGGAGGATGGGGTCTGTGTGGAGGATGACAATAGTAAAGCTGACATATTGAACAGGTATTTCTGCTCAGTCTTTACTGAGGAAGAGGAGGGTAATGGGTCTGAACGGAGTACAAGGGGTGAGAATGGTGCAGAAATGGACACAAGTCCCTTTACACGAGAAAGGGTCCTGAAGGAACTGGAAGTAATAAGAGTTGATAAAGCAATGGGGCCAGATGGGGTGCACCCCAGGGTCCTTAAAGAACTAAGAGAGGTGGTGGCTGAACCTCTTGCTATCCTGTTTTGCCGATCAGTAGAAACAGGGAGGTACCCAAAGACTGGAGGATAGCAGATGTAGTCCCTTATACAAAGTGGGAACAAAGAGGCGGGGAACTACAGACCAGTCAGCCTCACCTCAGTAGTGGGAAAATCATGGAAGCACTACTGAAGGAGAGATTGGTGGAACATCTGGTTGTGAATGGACTACAGGACCCAAGGCAGCATGGTTTCACCAGGGAAGGTCATGTCAGACCAACCTCATTGAATTTTTGACTGGTTGACTAGGGAGGTGGATGGGGAGGGCAGTGGACATGGCCTATCTGGACTTCAGCAAGGCCTTTGACACTGTGCCACATAGAAGACTATTGCACAAACTGGGGAATATGGGTGGGCAGGACAGTATGTGGTGGGTAGGTAACTGGCTGGGCGGCAGGACACAGAGGGTTGTGGTAAATGGCTGTCACTCCACAGAGGAACAGTGACAAGTGGGTACCACAGGGATCAGTGCTGGGACGGTACTATTCAATATCTTCATCAGTGACATTGTGCAGGACCTAGAAGGCAGAATTTCACTGTTCGCTGATGATACAAAGCTCTGTAACAGAGTAGACACACCAGAGGGTGTAGACAGAATGAAAAGGGACCAGCAGAAACTAGAAGAATGGTCAGGGGTTTGGCAGTTGAAATTCAATGCAAGGAAGTGCAAGATAATGCATATGGAGCACAAAAACCCTGGCACAATATATCAGTTGGGGGGTGAGGATAATACATGCACCAAGCAGGAAAGGGATCTTGGGGTTATCATCTCTGATGACCTCAAGGCAGGGAAACAGTGTGACAAGGCAGCAGGTAAAGCGAATAGGATGCTGGGATGCATAGGCAGGGCATCACCAGCAGGAAAAAGGAGGTCATAATTCCACTATACAAGACACTAGTGAGGCCGCACCTGGAGTACACTGTGCAGTTCTGGAGACCTTACCTCACGTAAGGACATAGACAGGGTAGAGAAGGTTCAGAGGAGGGCAACAAAGATGGTGAATGGATTGCATCACAAGTCCTATGAGGACAGGTTGAAGGCACTGAACATGTACTCCTGGAGGAGAGGAGGAGAGGGGATATGATAGAGACATACAAGTATCTTACAGGGAGGAACAGAGTGCAGGAATGCACATTATTTTAAGCGAAAAAGATGTTCCAGGACTGAGGGCATGGGATGAAGTTGGAGGGAGGACGATTCAGAGGAAACGTGAGGAAGAATTTCTTCACAGAACGGTGGTGGACAAGTGGAACACCCTGCCAGAGGAAGTGGTGGGGGCTGAAACAGTCACGGATTTAAGAATGCATGGGATAGACATAAAGGAATTCTGGAGGTCAGGGTTAAGGGGCAACAGACTACTTGGAAAACATAAACTGAACCTACAGACTTAAATGGGCAGACTGGGTGGGCCATAGGCCCTTATCTGCCGACACTGTCTATGTATCTATGTAAACTAATTATGTTTGCAAGCAGACAGCTCTTAAAGAGACAGTACCAGAGGCTCTAAAAACACTCACAGATAAATGGCTTAAACGCCAAACACCATTCAGGCTTGGAGCATTCAAGCAAGCTCCTGGAAGTCTTTTGGGAACCCCCATTTGCAGGGGGGTTACACCCTTCCTGGCCTGGGAAGGCTTGATGTCCGCATCAAGCAAGTACCCCCATAAGTTTCAACTGCAACCATATGCATTTGCATTAGGCTCACACATGTAATCATCAGTCAATATATAATTTTACCAAGAACACATTTCTGAAACATTGCAGTACATCACTCTTTACACAGTATTACACACACATTGTACCATAACTCAAGTTATTGCCTCTTGTACATGAAACCTGAAGAGAGGGGGCCCTTCCCTATCAGTTACCTTGGGGCTGGACAGGGCAAGGGCACCATACTTAGAGGGCAACACAAGTAACTTGGAGTTAGCACTGACGCTCAGTTTGGGCAATGAGCTCAGGGACACATACACTTTATGGACAACATTGAGAGGCAAGTCCACAGGCCTCCCAAGGGAATTATAACTGAGGTGCACCACAGGCTTTACAGCTCGACCAGTCTTTCTAGGGGGAACTGTTACAGTCTCTGCACTCTGAGCCTCATTTTCAGCATTGTCCTCACTTGTCAGGGGAGTCTCCTTGGGGGTAGAGAGGCTAGAACTTGGGGCGCTTTCAGCTCCAGGAGTTAAAGTTTCTAAGTCCACAACATTTGGCTCACATGGAGAGCTTTCAGACAGTGGCAGTGGACTGTCAGGGCACTCAAAATACTCTTCTTGTTCTGATGTATCACCAGTCTGCCCCAATCCATCATTTTCTTCCCCTGAAAGCTCAAACAGTTCAACCATGCACAATGATTCCATTTCATCTGATCTGGTGCTTTGCACTTCACTTTCTGGGAGCATTGGCTCCAGGGACGAAGCTGGGGGCTTAGACAGTCCAGAAGGCCCAGCTTCATCTCCAGTATTGACTAGGGGATTGCCCCGAAACAATTGACTCAGTACGTAAGAAGGATAGTATTCAAAGTCACTCTCACTTTCTTCTGATATGGACTGACAGTCATTTTCAACTGGGACTTGTGGAGGGAAACACTTCTGTAGGTGCAGACTTTCTTGATCTTTTCTTAGCAGCAGCTCTAGTCACTGGTCCAGAGGGGTCATCTTCTGGGGGCTCAGACTCAATCAAGATTTGTCCAATGGGCAGTAAATGATTTATATGCATTGTTTTTACATCTTTTAAATTATTCTGAGTCCTTACTTTGTACACTGGCAGATCATCTAGTTTGCCCACTACAATGTGAGGGAGATGGTGCCATCTGTCAGCAATCTTGTGCTTTCCATGCAGTCCCAGATTTCTTAGCAATACCCAATCTCCTCCTGGAGTTCCTGTGCTTTCACCTTTATCATACCTTTCTTTGTTGGCCAGATTTCTTTGGCAGCCATGGTTTGAGCCAGTTGGTCGCATGAGTTAGCTGGGCCTTTAACTTTTGCACATACTGTAAATAGTTGTCAGCTTGAACCCCATCAGAGAGACCCCAAAACACACATCTACCAGTAGTCGAGCTTCTCTTCCAAACATCAGGCAGTAGGGGGAGAACCCAGTGGCATCACTTTTGGTGCAGTTATAAGCATATACCAGGGTGCTAATTTGTTGGCTCCATCTAGGCTTGTCCTTTGGGTGCTGGGTGCCTAGCATATCTAACAAAGTGCAGTTGAAACATTCAGGCTGTGGGTTCCCCTGGGGGGTGGTAAGGAGTGGATCTGGACTTTCGCACTCCCCACAGAAAAAGCATCTCTTTGATCAGACAACTCTCAAAGTCTCTCCCTTGATCAGAATGGATTCTTTGTGGAGCCCCATAGTAAACAAAAAAGTTTTCTACAAGTACTTTGGCCACAGTGAATGCTTTCTGGTCTTTGGTGGGGAAAGCTTGGGCATATCTCATGAAATGGTCAGTGACCACCAGCACATTACTGATATTTCTTTGATCTAACTCCAAACTCAGAAAATCAATACAGACCATCTCCATGGATGCACTGGTGGTGATGTTAACAAGGGGGGGCAGCCCTCTGGGGCAAAGCTTTCCTCTGTAAGCAGTGACTACAAGTTCGAATGTGTTGCTCCACATCAGCCCCCATTTGAGGCCAATAGAATCTGGATCTCACCAAGTCAAGTGTTCTGTCTATATCAAGGTGCCCCATGTGGTTGTGCAAGAACATCAGTACTGAGTCTCGAAAGGCAGTGGGCAGCACTAGTTGTTGTTTGTCTACTTGTCCCCCTCTGTCTACTGTTTCTCTGTATAACAGTTTATTGATCAATTTCAACTTAGGACCTTCTTTGTATAACAGCGCAGTTCTCAAATCAATGGAGCGTAATTTGGACACATATTTTCCTGCATAGAGGGCTTCTAAAGCTGATTTGATCATGGGATCTGAGATTGAACCCTGAATACTGTCATTGTCCAGCTGAGGCAGTGCACCAATGTCTATTGCAGAAAAGTGGCAATAAGCAGCAGGTATGCAATTCTCAGAGGGTCCCAAGCAATCCACCATGCAGTCCACTGAGTCCGTGGACATTTGTTCCTCCCTGTCAAACTTCCGGCAGAGTGCTGGAATGTCAGGTTCTGCCACTCTGACTCAATCATTCTGGGGAACAGGCCTCCGGGAGAGAGCATCAGCATCTATGTGGTTCAGACCTGCTCGGTATTCGAGAGCATAGTCGTATGTAGATAATGCAGAAAGCCACCTATGGCCAGTGGCATCCAACTTAGCTTAGGTCTGCACATAGGTCAAAGGATTATTGTCAGTTTTTACTAGTATTTTAGCCCCATACAAATACTCATGGAATTGGTCAACAATAATCCACTTCAAAGCTAGGAACTCTAAATTATGTAGAAGGATAGTTCTTTTTGGATGGGGTCAGGCTTCTACTGGCAAAGGCCACTGGTCTCAGGCTATTCTCGTGCTCTTGGTACAACACAGCCCCCAACCCTTGCAAGCTAGCATGAGTGTGCAGGACATAAGGTTTTCTTGGATTGGCATAGGCCAGCACTGGAGCATGGGTAAGTTGATATATGATCTCATGAAAAGCAGTCTCACAATCAGGAGTCCAGCAGGCCCCAAATACGTAACTCGGACAAAAATACACTCTTTCAGTCTTGAGGGATGCTGACTTTTGGTATTTTTTGTGGGTTGGGGGATACCCTTGAGTAAGGTTAAGTAAAGGGCGGATCACTCTTGAATAGTCCTTGATGAAATGCCGATAATAACCACAGAATCCCAGGAATCTTTGCAGTTCTTTCAGATTTTTGGGCTGTGGCCAGGTGGTCAAGGCCTCAACTTTACTTGGGTTGGTCTCTATTCCCTCAGTGGATACTATGTGTCCCACATACTTTACTGATGTTTGAAAGAATTGACATTTATCAATGGACAGTTTAAGGCCAAAGTCCTCCAGTCGGTCCAGTACCTTAAATAATCTGCTCTCATGTTCCTCCAGTGAGCTGCCAAACACAATAACATCATCTAGGTATACAGGCACTCTAGTAAGTTCATGTCCCCACTGCACTCCATCAATCGTTGAAAAGTGGCTGGGGCACCTGAAATCCCTTGAGGCATCCTCATGAATTCATAGAAGCCAAGTGGACAGATAAAGGCTGTCTTCTCACAGTCCTCTGGGGCCATCAGGATCTGGTAGTACCCACTGCGGAGATCCAACACAGAGAACCACTTGCTCCCATTTAGGCACTCCAAAGCATCCTGAATGCAGGGCATTGTGTGCTGATCAGGGATAGTCTGCCGGTTTAAGGTGTGATAATCCATGCACATCCTTACTGTCCCATTCTTTTTCCTCACTACCACAATGGGGGAAGCATAAGGGCTTCTGGATTCTTGTATTACACCAGCAGCTAACATCTCTTGCAGATGCCGTCTCACATCATCTATGTCAGCAGGTGCCAGGTGACGAGACCTCTCATGAAATGGTCTTTCGTCATGCAGCCAGATATTGTGCTCAGCTCCTTGCATGCATCCTACGTCCCAGTCCTTTAAAGAAAACACCTGGTATCTCTGGACAAGTTTCTCACTGATCCTCACTTTCCATTCAGCTGGCAACGGGGAGTCGCCAAAATCAAACAAGTCAGGCATTACTCTGTCATTCTTCCTTGAACTCTTGCTGCTGGGTAGCATTGCAGTGTCTGCACAGTGCACTTTAGCCAGGATGCAACCTCTATTTACTCGAATGTCTCTTTCAGACACATTATGAACTTGGTCCATTAACCTTCTGGCATAAGCATGGGCCCTATCGGGCAAAATACTAGGCTTGACCAGCAGTCCCTCTGGCAATTTTCCATCGCCTGGTGCAACCAACATTAATATTTTATTCTTAACATCTTTTCTGATATGGACCTCTCCCTGTAAGGTACACTGGGCATTTGGCGCCAGGATCAGTGACTCAGGATCCTTCTTCCATACAATTCGACCGGTTCCTCTGGTTCTATTTTTCAGCATCTCTCTGTGCCTCATAGGCCTTCTTAATTAAAGCCGGAACTCTTAAAGCTGTACTAGTCTTTGACCCCTGTTTTTCATAACACAACTGTGCCAGCCTTCCGAACATATTAGCATTTGTTCCAATCAACAAAGGGACACCATCATACAGTCCAGTGGGGGGACAAACTAAGGCTAGGGTCTCTACTTGTTTGGCCACTCCAGCCACGGAGGTGGGGAAAGACAGCCAAATTTGGATATACTCAGAATAGCAGAATGGGGTAGGCCTTCTCACTTAACCCCCATACATGCAGTCCTTCTAATGGTTGTAAGGGTACGTCTGACAAATGCTTCTGATACCAATCCTGGAACATAACTGTCACTTGGGAGCCACTGTCTAATACAGCTCTTGTAGACACTCCATTCACCTTTACAGTGGTCTCCATGGAGGGACCCACTATTCTGGACCAGTCTGGAAAGGTGGTAGCGGGGGTCTGGACAACTGACCTTACCACAAAAGGTCGTGAGTTAGCATTTTTGGTGCGCTCACTGGGATCATTTTGTGCACCTCTTAACCACTGATTTGTTCTCTGAATCTCTCCTTGTAGCCTATATGCAACTTTGTCAGTGTCTTTTGGGGACCAGCATTCCCTCTTCATGTGCCCATCCTTCCCACAATTATAGCAAAACATACTTTTTGGAGTTTGAGCTGGCCGAGGCGCCACACTGGGAGCCAGGGCGGGTGTACTACTAACTGGAAACCTTGGTGCCATCTCTGTCTGTGGCGTGATAAGCATTTGGAGACATCTCGTCAGTTTCTCCACTTCCATGGTCAAGGAATGGAGTTTGGAGCTGTTATCAGCAGGAGATACATGGGTGGCAGATGCAGTCGGATATAGGTCGGGGCGCCCGTACTTGCAGGCGTGGCCTTCATAAAGGGACTGTTTTTGAATTCCTGGATCTCTCTCTCAACAGTTCGCCCCATTGTGGCATATCTTTTTTCTTGTCAGAGCACTCATTGACTGCCAACCTCTGCCCCTGAACTTCACTTGATGGGTCACCCTCAGTCACTCGGGTCGTAGCCACAGCTATTGGTGCAGGTCCATCCCGAGGTCGCCTTTTCTCAACTCCTCGAATTTCTCTCATTAACTCATCATAGAAGGGTGGGGGATTCCAGTCAATTTGCCAGGTGTAACTGAAGCAACAGCAGTTCTGAGAAGGGGGCAGACTTAAGGATCCTGTCCAGCCTGGTTCGGTCCAGTTCAATCGCTGGCAAACTACCCTTTCTGAGGCATTCTTGCAACAATTTTTCCAGCTGAGATACATACACAGACAACAACTCCCCTTGGTACTGTTGTGCATTTCTTACTCTCCATCATAGGTCCTCATCAGAATCTGGGCTCCCATTCACATTCTCCAAGGCCTCAAGATAGGCCTGTGCAGTCACTTCAGGGTTACTGGCCCATTTAGCATGGATGGTAGCCAGGGCAGGACCTCAGAGGCTCTCACTAACCCTCTTTCCTTTTCGGCTTCCGAGCACTTGCCATTCTAGCACTTGGGGGAGCAGCATGGTCTATCCAGGTCTCCCAGTCATCCTCCCTTGGGGGTGGGAGGTGCCAGAGAAGATCCTCAACCTTCGTAAGAGTCATGACTAATGGCAGGTGCAGAAATAGGAGTCTGCATTGGTTCAGCCACCATTACGGGTACTGGAGTGGGAGATGTGTTGGGGGAGGAACACCCCCAGGTGGCAAGAATAGTTTCTTCAAGTCCTCCACAGTTTCCCTTCCCCAGCAACCATTTAGCAAATTTCTCCTCAAAAGTTTCAGACAGTGGTGGGGACTCATTCCCCCCGGATCTTTACTGTCCTTAGTTATCACTCTCCAGGCAGTGAGGGCTCCCTCTGGGGTAATGGTCTGTGGCACTTTGGAGCTATCTATGGGATCCTTAAACTCTACTAGGGCCAGGAAAGTGTGGGTGAGCAGATTAGCATGCCGACCCACCACCACAGGGTTTTGTAAACCTTCCACCTTGGAAAGTACTCCTGTACAGTGTCCATATTGATACCCAGGGGATGTTCAGGATAAGCATAGCATTTTGGGGTCAATCTCTTCCCCAGTACACCACTCCACCAGCCGGTGCACAGCCACTTCTGTCGGGGTACCCATTTTTTTTTCTTAACAGTGGTTCATAAATATGGCCACTAGAGGACACACAATCCCAGTAGTGAGCCTCCAAGATGTAACCCCTAGATGGCGCTATCCCAGGGGCTACTACCCCTGCCTGATTTGCCACTAACAGGTTGAGGGGCCTGGATCCGACGGTGGGTACCTCCACCCAGAGGTCAGGGCTTGCAATAGTTAAACTAACTTGGTCACAGCCCTCTGGGACACTACAACCCCCCTTTCTTCCCACTAGTGGCCCACACAGTATATCAGAATTACCTTCACAGTATACACTTACCCCCAGGACTGTTTCAGGCACTGGGACCCCCTGTAAAATAAGAAGATACAGTGCAACAATCACAGTACAATACTTTAACATAGACAAATACCTCAGGCAGTATAACTTTGCTGAAACAAGCAGCTCTGATTTATTTAGGGGAATATAACAAGGACAGGGGGAAATCAGGTTAATTAGCTTATCACTTTACTCATCTACCTATGGCTCTATGCATAGGCCTATCCCTACCAGTTACTGTCCCTGGGTACCAAGCCCTAGTGGCTAGTCCAAACCATGGCAGCTGGTAGGGGCCCTTTCACACAGAGAAAAGAAAAATTAGTTAAACAGTCAGTAGTACAGTAATTCCATTTGGATTCAATGTGGTAATTCAACAGGGAGTGACCCTGAATTAGTACTCACGACCTCCAAACAAGATAGGGTCCTTCAGTGTCAGCAGGGCTACTCTTGAGCTCCACGAGACTCCTCACACATTTATATGGCAAACTGCAACAGGCAAAAGTCCTTTAATGGCAGCAGGATTCACTTGAGCTACACAAGCCTCCTCACACATTTATATGGTAAAAATAAAGTACTATACCAGGCAGGCTGCTTCTTTATCCCGATCGCAATTACTGCACAATACCCGGGAGAACACACAGCAGATTCAGTTCCTGACAGACCGAGCACAATTCAACAATTTCTCCAGTCTTCTACAGGGTGAGCCTGGTTTCTACTCTTCAGATATCCTTTGATTCTCTTCACAGGATGGATTCAGTCCTAACAAGCAGTTACACAAGCTGCAGACCAGAACTCGGGGCCTTAAACGCGTTTCCCGACTAAAACTGCACACCGAAAAAGCACAGGGCTCCTTCCCTCTTCACTGCCAGAGCTCAACTGAAACTCCAGCAGACAAAACCGGGCACTTCCTTTGAGTTCCTCCCAGTTCTTGGCTGGATTGGCTGTCACTCACAATAGACTGCCCCTGTTGGTCCAAAAAGGCGCCGAAGTCCACACTACATCTCACAGAGTCACTGCCCATACAATCCTCTTGTGGCTGGCTCAGATTACGAGCCCAAGTTCTGATTTGTCCAAGGCACCATTTTAGAGCTACCTTAACCCACAATGGTTGGTCCAGTTCAGCAGTTCAAAACTAGAATGGGGAACTAGGCAAACACAGTTCTGACTGCAAAGAAAGCAGGTTAGACAAACTGTATTTTCATTATTACTCTAAATGATTTCTGGCAAACAGTTTAATTTTTCAGATAGGTTCCCTTTGCACTCCTATTGACTGCAAAAATGGAATGAATTGGCAGCAGCTCGAGTGGTACTCAAACAGAGAAACACACAGTCCCCCCATACAAACTAATTATGTCTGCAAGCAGACAGCTCTTAAAGAGACAGTACCAGAGGCTCTAAAAGCACTCACAGATAAATGGCTAGCATGAAAAACACCATTCAGGCTTGGAGCATTCAAGCAAGCTCCTGGAAGCCTTTTGGGAACCCCCAATTGCAGGGGGGTTACATACCTTATAAATGTGCTATCGGCCTTTGCTCTGTCAGTGGCCTATCTATTCATACTCATCTGTATTGCTCCCTTATGCCTATCCCATGCCTGTTTGAAGCCCTGCACTGTATTCATAGCCACCACTTCCTGAGGTAGGCCATTCCATGCATCTACCACCCTTTCTGTGAGCCAGAATTTCCTCACATTCCCCCTTAATCGGCCTCCCTCTAATCTCATGCTGTGTCCTCTTGTCCTGCTACTTTCTTATATTTAAACATGTTAGACTCTTTCACCTTCTTAATGCCCTGATGGTGTTTGAATGTCTCTATCATATCACCTCTCTCCCTCCTTTGCTCAAGGGTATACATGTTGAGCTCCATTAATCTGTCCTCATATGTCTTCTGATGCAGTCCCTGCACCATTTTTGTTGCCCTTTGACTGGACTGCCTCAATTTGGTTAATGTCCTTGTGAAGGTGTGGCCTCCAGTACTGCATGCAGTACTCCAGATGGGGCCTAACCAGTGTCTTGTAAAGAGGGATCATTACCTTCCTCTTCTGACTTGTGATACCCCTACTAATACACCCTAACACCCCCCTAGCCTTACCTATTGCTTTAGAGGTCTGCTTGGATGATTTCAGGTCATCAGTGATGATGATGCCCGAGTCTTTTTCTTCTTTTGTGACTGCCAGAAACTCCCCTCCCAGCCTCAGGGTTTCTCTTCCCTATGTGCATGATCTTGCACTTCTTTGCATTAAATCCAAGTTGCCATTCTTCTGACCATTTTGCTAGTTTATCCAGATCTCTTCTCATTCTGCCCACCCCATCTGGATCATCTACTCTGTTGCAGATCTTGGTGTCATTTGCAAACAGACAAACCTTACCCTCCAGTCCATCTGCAATGTCACTAATGAAGATATTGAAGAGGACTGGCCCCAGGACTGATCCCTGAGGTACTCCACTTGTGATTTGCATCTCTTCTGACTGTATACCATTTACCACCACTCTCTGTTTTCTGCCCGTCAACCAGTTTGCCACACAGTTGACCAACTTCTGACCCACTCTGAGCCTACCCAGCTGGGGACCTGTTCTCCGAATTGTCTATCTTTGTTAACAAGTATTAGGTTTGACTGCTGTGTTCTCAGAGGTAGCACTGATGTGAGTGTAAGGTTTCCTCATGAGCATTAACAGTTCTCTCAGTCCCCGCTACCCGCATTGACAGTTCCTGCATCTCAAATACAGTCAACGTAATGGTTTCCTTTAATTGAGCAGTTTCCGTGAGAATTTTTTCAACCTGTCTGATATGCTGGCCAGTTCACTAGCGAACTGATGTCTTTTTGCAGTGCCATTTTGCCGTTCCTGAGCATCCCTATACATGTCTGACAGCCATGCTAAGTATACAGCTGCTGACTCCAGGTCGTAGGTGAGGGCCCTATCTGGATGAGAAACCTCGAGGTAAGTGCCCAGGATCATTGGTATCTCCATAGCTGTTAAAATGCAAAGTGTCCCAGGTTAAATGTGGTATCAAAATGAAGCCTTAGGTCGCAGGTTTGCAGCAGTCTAGTTTTTTAATGCCATTGAGACAGATTAGACCAAGGATGTAGCACATTAGAGAGCCTGTGGATGAGTCTCTAAAATTAAGCTGCCACCATCTTGCCTCGCAAGCTCTGCCCCTCATTTATAAATAATAAATACACACTTGAAAACAACTGTAGTTAGTCTGTAAAAGCCTGTTCAAAAATATGAATATTCAGACCCCTCTTGAATGTTTCCACCAACAAGGTCTCCCTTACAGAGCTGGGAAGCAAGTTCCAGAAGGCCAGGGCCTATAACTTCAATCACCAGAGATCTTTTAGCCTGGACCTCGAAACCACAAGGAGGCCCTTGCTGGAGGAGAGGAGGGAGCAGACGAAGTGGCAGGTGTAAGGAAATCAGTTTGGTAGCCTGGGCCAGATCTGTATAGGCCTTTTAGGTGACTAAGCCCACATTGAAGATGATCCTACACCTGACAGGCAGCTAGTGCAGACCTTGCAGAACCGGGGTGATGTGACGTGACCTAGACAGGCCTATCAGTAACCTGGCCACTGTGCTCTGCACCAGCTGCAGCTAGTGGAAGGTCTCTCCACAGTTTCTGAAGTACAGAGTGTTGCAGTAGTCAAGCCTGGAAGTAACAAAGGCATGTACTAGTGATTTGCAGGTCCTCAGGTAGAACTATGGGTTTAATCCGGGTGACATTTCTTAAGTGGTAGAAACCAATTTGGACAACAGATGACAACTGAGCATCAAGTGTCAACCTATCATCAAGGAAGACACCCAGATTCTTCACCACAGAGAAAGCTATCAATGGGGCGGTGACCCGGACCAATCCTGTTGCCACCCCAGTGGCATTCCCATCATACCCATGACCAGGCTTAATCACCAGGACCTCCATCTTGTTGGGATTCAGCCTCAACAGCCTCAACCAGTTTGAGGATATGTAGTCCTGGATCTCAGCCAGGCAATTATTTAGCACTTCTGCAGTGTCATTTGCTCCAGGGGCGAAAGACATGTACAGTTGGGTATCTTCTTCATAGATGTGAAAACCCAAACTATAATGTCTAATGAGCTCTCCCAGGGGAAGCATGTACACTGTGAACAACATTATCAACAGGTTCAAACCTTCAGGAACTGCACATGGCAGGAGCTTTAGGGAGGAGGAGACATTCCCCATCACCACCCATTGCTCCCTGCCCAAGAGATAGGACTCAAACCAATTGATGACAGTACCAGTGAGTCCACAATATTCTCTAAGGTGATCCAAATGCACAGTGTGGTCCACGGTGTCAAATGCTGAAGAGAGATCGAGGAGAACATGAATTGACTGTTTTCCTCTGTCTCTTGCCCCAAGGAGGTCATTTTGCACCCTGACCAATGCTGTTTCGGTGCTATGCCTAGCCATGAAACTGGACTGAAATGGGTCATAGATGCCATAGGCCATGAGGTGCACCTCAAGCTGCAGCGCTACTATTTTCTCAACAAACTTCCCCAGAAATGGGAGGTCAGAGATAGGTCAATAAGTCTCCAGGACATCAAGGTCAAGTGATGCTTTCTTCAGGATGGGCCTCACCAGCACCTCCTTCAAGGCATCAGGAAAGACCTCCTCCGAAAGCAAGCACCAGATTATCCCGGCGAACACTGGGCCAATGATCTTGGTACATCCCACTAGGAGACAGGGCGGGCTGGGTCCAGTTCACAAAAAGTAGGCTGCAGCTTCGAGATCACCCCAACAACCTCAGCCACCTCCACTGGCCTAAACTCTTCCCAGACAATAGGAGTGCCTGTGTTCCTACCGGGGTTGACCCTCATAGGGCAGATCTTGCCCCACTGGGGAAGATCCCAGACCAAACAGAGGACACCCTGTCAGAGAAGAACTGAGCAAACACATCACACAATGCAACTGAAAATGCTTTTTTTGACTGCAGACAGACCAGATTGAGTATTTTGTCCACATTCTGAAAAAGTTGAGCTGGTGTGTTCCTCTCTGTGGCCATCTCCCTGGACAGGAACACTGCTTTCATACAGTTTATTGACCCTTGGTACTCATGATAATCAGCTCACAAGGCCAGTCTGTGTTTCTCGGAATATGTCATTTGCCAGCAATGCTCCAACTTCTGACCCATGATCTTCATCTCCTTGAGAGCCCCATCAAACCATAAGGGGTCTAAAGCAGGAAGATCTGAGTTGTATACAGACCAGTGTGATGGAACTCTTCAGAGACAGTCCTATTATAGGCAGTAACCACCTCACCCATGCCAATCGCACATGCAGTGCTCACACCAGATAAATCTACTTCCACCAGAAGTCCCTCTGGGGACAATCACCTTAAAGGGGTGCTTGCTGATCATCTCAACAGTGGAGGGACTATCAGAGGGGCTCCCAAATGAGAATTCCACTATGCAATGATTGGACCAAGTTACCCAGTTAGTCTTGAAGTTTATGATCTCAAGCCCCAGTGAGAAAACCAGGTCCAAAGTGTGGCAATGGTGATGGGTCACAGAAGCAACTGCTTATGTCAGACCCAACAATGTCATCAACTGGAGGAGGTTGTGACCAAGATGTGAGGATCCGTCATCAACCCAGGTGTTGAACTGCCCCATAATTAACCATCTGGGGGCCTCTAACACCCTGTTGACAATGAAATCTGTGACCTCCTACAGGAAATCTCTCCCCTTGCCACAGAGGGTGGTAAACAAGGAGAATACTGGAGCCAGTACCAGGACCCCAACACACTGCCACACATTCAAAGAATGAGGTAGAACCCACTGGGTGCACGGTAAAGCTCAGGCTTGATCAAAAACAGATGGCCACCCTCCCACCCTTGCATTCCCTCCTTGGGCAGTGCACTACAGAGTACCTGGTTGGAATGGCCACCTCCAAAACTGGCCCTGCATCCTCTCCTAGCCAAGTCTCTGTAATGCAAGCCAGATTGGCCGATGAAATCAAGTCCGTCATAATTGCGGTCCTGTTTCTCATCGATCGGGCATTACACAGCATGATACATAGATACATAGATACATAGACAGTGTCGGCAGATAAGGGCCTATGGCCCACCCAGTCTGCCCATTTGAGCTTGTAAGTTCAGTTTGTTTTCCTAGAAGTCTGTTTCCCCTTACCCCTGACCTCTAGAATTCCTTTATGTATATCCCATGCATTCTTAAATCCTGTGATTGTTTCAGCTCCCACCACTTCCTCTGGCAGGGTGTTCCACTTGTCCACCACCCGTTCTGTGAAGAAATTCTTTCTCATGTTTCCTCTGAATCGTCCTCCCTCCAACTTCATCCCATGCCCTCTAGTCCTGGAACATCTTTTTCACTTAAAAATAGTGTTTTCCTGCACTCTGTTTCTCCCTGTAAGATACTTGTATGTCTCTATCATATCCCCTCTCTCCCTCCTCTCCTCCAGGGAGTACATGTTCAGTTCCTTCAACCTGTCTTCATAGGACTTGTGATGCAATCCATGCACCATCTTTGTTGCCCTCCTCTGAACCTTCTCTGCCCTGTCTATGTCCTTACGTAGGTATGGTCTCCAGAACTGTACCTGTACTCCAGGTGGGGCCTCACTAGTGTCTTGTATGGTGGAATTATGACCTCCCTTTTCCTGCTGGTGATGCCCTGCCTATACATCTCAGCATCCTATTTGCTTTACCTGATGCCTTGTCACACTGTTTCTCTACCTTGAGGTCATCAGAGATGACAACCCAAGATCCCTTTCCTGCTTGGTGCATGTATATCCTCACCCCCAACTGATATATTGTGCTAGGGTTTTTGTGCCACATATGCATTATCTTGCACTTCTTTGCATTTGAATTTCAACTGCCAAACCCTTGACCATTCTTCAAGTTTCTGCAGGTCCCTTCTCATTCTGTCTACACCCTCTGGTGTGTCTCTCTGTTACAGAACTTTGTGTCATCAGCGAACAGTGAAATTCTGCCTTCTAGATCCTAAGAATGTGTCACTGATGAAGATGTTGAATAGGACCTGTCCCAGCACTGATCCCTGTGGTACCCCACTGGTCACTCTTCCCTCTGTGGAGTGACAGCCATTTACCACCACCCTCTGTGTCCTGCCACCCAGCCAGTTACCTACCCACCACACTACTGTCCTGCCCACACCCATATTCCCCAGTTTGTGTAATAGTCTTCTATGTGGCACAGTGTCAAGGCCTTGCTGAAGTCCAGATAGGCCATGTCCACTGCCCTCCCTGATCCACCTCCCTAGTCACCCAGTCAAAAATTCAATGAGATTGGTCTGACATGACCTCCCCGGTGAAACCATGTTGCCTTGGGTTCTGTAGTCCATTGACAACCAGATGTTCCACCAATCTCTCCTTCAGAAGTGCTTCCATGATCTTTCCCACTACCGAGGTGAGGCTGACTGGTCTGTAGTTCCTTGCTTCCTCTTTGTTCCCACTTTGTATAAGGGACTACATCTGCTGTCCTCCAGTCTTTGGGTACCTCCCTGTTTCCAGTGATTGGCTAAACAGGATAGCCAGAGGTTCAGTCACCACCTCTCTTAGTTCTTTAGGACCCTGGGTGCACCCCATCTGGCCCCATTGCTTTGTCAACTCTTATTACTTCCAGTTCCTTCAGGACCCTTTCTCGTGTAAAGGGACTTGTGTCCATTTCTGCACCATTCTCACCCCTTGTACTCCCTTCAGACCCATTACCCCCCTCTTCCCCAGTGAAGACTGAGCAGAAATACCTGTTCAATATGTCAGCTTTACTGTTGTCATTCTCCATGCGACCCCATCCTCCCCCTTCAGTCTCACTATCCCTCCCTTTGTCTTTCTTTTTTCACTTATGTACCTGTAAAAGGTTTTGTCCCCTTTAACCACTGATTTTGCAGTGTGTTCTTCTGTCTGAGCTTTGGCTTCCCTTACTGACTTCCCTGCCTCCCTTTGTTTCTCCTGGTACTTCTCCCTATTCCCTTCTGCCTGTGTCTTTTTGTATTGCCTGAATGCTATCTTTTTGGCATTCACTTTCTTTGCTACCTCTTTGGAAAACCATGGCCTGAATGAGACTGGTGGTGATGGCAGATTCACTGGCTACCTGCCCACTCGGTCTTGTGGGAACCCTGTGAATGGGCACCAAACACATAACATCTCTTTCCTGGCTCCATTTAGCTCCAGAGCATCTCCTGCTCCTAACCACCCCAATACCGCTCACCTCCACCATGCCTTCAGTGCCCTGCCACCAACCTGGTCACTCCCTAATAATACCCACTTCCTGACAGCATTTCAGTGCCATTGCTGGCATTAGGAGATTGGCAAAGGAATGGAGGTTGCACAGCAGGGGTGCAGCGTAGACAATGCAGAGGGGTCTATAAATCCTACACATCTTCCGGCACTAACCACTAACAAAACCCTACTACAGCTAACATAAAATAAACCCACCCCAGATAAAATTCCCCAATAAATACCCCTCTCCGGGCTAAATCAAATAAAACAATAACTAACCCCTCCCATCCTACAGCAAAAAGAAAAAAATATGCAAATACCCAAATAAAACAAAAATAAAACAGAGAACTACCCCTACCTCTCTTTACAACTCCAAAACCCTTCCCAAACTCACTAGCATACACCACCAAATTACAGTATAAAACAACCCAAATATATTATTAGGAGAATCCAAAATCAAAGTGCTGTGGAGAGTAAAGCTCAAAACTTCCAGTTCCTTTTAGGGAACAATGTTCAAATAACTAACTGCAGATGAATGTCACTTAAATGGTCACCAACAGTAAAACCACAAACAGGGTTCACAGTAATCAGAAGTTTTCTTCAGTAAAGCTCCCACCAGTACTGAAGTAAATGGCCCAGTGGGAAATGGTACTCTCACCTTTGTACTCTGAGGGTGCCAGTGCAGTTCTTAAACTGCTTAGACCTTCTCTGATTTTCCCAGACACCAATGGCACCTCACGGTATTGGGACCCGCTGTTCCCCAGAACTGCTAAGCATTGGCAGTCTATTTGGAGTGACCTTTATTATTATGTCACTCAAGATAGATTAAGGCTGATGCAATTTAATATTCTCAATCATGTATATTTTGCCCCGCAGAAGTTGGTACGCATGGGACGGTTGCCCTCATCGGACTGCACTCGGTGTGGCCTGGATGAGGGTACCTTTCTGGAGCATGATTGAGGTCAGAGCCAGTCCTCTTCTTGGGCTTGTGACAGGGAGCTCTTGCCACTCTTGAGGACTGACCTTTTCTTAAATCTGTTGCAATAGTTCTTCTGTTTTTTTGCCTATCTATACAATTTCTAGTCCATGAGGTTGGCCACCTATGGGCATCCCTTCCCCTTCCTTGACTATGCTATGGTGTCCTCTTTAATTTTCCTTTTCCCTCTCAGGTCCTCATACAGGGAGGTTATTGTGGTGACCTCCAAGTGTATGTAAAACAGGTTGTGTTTATCATTGTTGGATTTAGTATATAATAGCACTATGTCATAAAATACCTTGATGTATATACCTTATGTTTATGAAACCTGTAAACACTGAAAATACTATGGCACTAGGTGTTTTTGATAATGGTAAAAAGTACTAGGTGACAATTACAGAAATTAAGTTAGTTGTGCTGTTTAAAATGCAAGTAAATTGCTATAAACTGAACAAGTCTAAATGTCATGGTGATTTTCATATATCCCATGATGCTTTGCATTATGGAAGTATGTATGATGTTGTATTTCTTTGAAACTTGATTTGTTGCCAATGCCCTTTGGGGTAACTTTTCTTTCAGTGATTCTGCAATGAGGTTCTTTGTCTATAGCTTGTTTTGTTTTTATTTCTTTTTGGGCCCTCACTACCCAAGCAAATGGGGCCTACACAGGGGTGGAGGCTGCATCTTGACTGGTAAGTTAGATCAGAGATCAGTGTCAGTAGCTGCTGGCTAAGTGCAGAGAAAGGACATTCATAGTCTGTTGCTGCAAACTAATGTACTTAAAAAGTAATATGCTATTGCAGAAGGTTATTTCTTATATTTTGAATAAACATCACACTGAGTTTGTGTGTTGAAACTGAAGTTTGGTGTCTGGTCCATGTGTCATCCCACAGCCCCTACTCAGGGCTGCGTTGTCTTTTTATACCCCTGAAGCCTGTGTCCTTGGGATTATACCTCCATCTTTGTCAGGGAACGTTGATTTCATATGGTTATGATACCTCTTTCCCTGAAGAAGGTGGTTCTTTAGCATTGGCTGGACTACACTGTCATCACTTATCAAGAAAGATTACAGGAATTGTTATTCAGTCTCAGGGTTGAACGCCTGATAGTGAGCCTCTGGCACTGACTTCCTAGTTTTGAAAAGAAGTGGGGTAACCTGTACACCTTATGTACTGTATAGTGTCGCAGGATATCTGCTAGACTATTATATCCTGACTGGCTTCCGGTTTTGAGTTATGATTTTGTCTTACTATATCTTTAGTCTGTGTCTCATGTTATTGTATTTTCATTTGTATTAATCAAGTGGTAGCTCCATTGAGTAGTAGCTCCACCGGGTGGGGAGGAGGATGTGGTGGGGGATGAGAGCATTGTATTGTACTGATTTTCCTCTGGTATGTCTACTTTGGTTGTCTGGCTGTTCAATATTTTTTATTTATTCAATTAAAAAAAATAAACTGCTTAAACCAGAGGAAAAGAATAGTGGGGATTTTGGGGAGCCATTATTCAAACACCCTCTATACTGCTCTCACCAGCATTGGGGTAAACAGTTACAGCAGTGTGGTTCAAACACACAGAGAGTTCTTACCCTCAGGTCCAGGACTTAGGCAGTGTCTCTGAGAATGCCCAACACTGCTCTCACCAATTTTGTCATAATAATCCAAACAAAATGGAACAGATGGTTAAATTCAGAAAGCATTACTCACACCAGATACGACAGAGTATATTCAAATACCTGATTACTCTGAGCAGCTGAAATGGCCACTTCAGTTGTAGGTCACAAAACACTCACTCACTCTGTTCATTCCGGCCATGGCTCACAGTCCGAGCCAGCATGGCAGCAGTAATTTCCAACTGTTCAGGGAACTCTTCTCTTATAGACTGCAAATTCACTGTTCCAAACAGGTCTCCTTCTAACAATGCCAACGATGAGAAATGGTGGGGAAACAGCAAAGCAGATGCTGGAGTTGAACCTCAACAGGCTCCTCAGTCTCCACTCCCTGGCAGTTACTCCACAACACTTTACAAATGATCTTCTCTGAAAACAAAAACACTGACTCCTAAAGCTAAATCACTAGCCACCCTTACCCACACCTTGTACACTACTCCTTACTGCTAATTAAAAACAATTGAAAACTTAACTAATAAAACACTGGATACAACAAACAGTCTCAGAGTTTAGGATTCTCCTAAATGAGTCTCCTAATGAGGAAACTGAGGTGTGCCTATGAAAATGGCAGTGATGTGCTGGTATGGAGAGGAGGTCAGAAGGGTGAAAGATGAAACCTTCCCCTTACATTCCGGTAATGGAAGAGTTTGTTCTTGTTGGTTCCCATCTCTCAAGCTATTATCAGCTCCATGAACCTCCAGTACTACTCTGCTGTATTTTTTAATTTTTATTTTATTTATTTATTTCTTGGAATGCAATACCTTTGAGCTAGAAACTCATTTACAAAGGTTCAGCATCACTGAAAATATAATTCAGACAAAACAGTACACAAGTACTAGGTTACGATATCCTGTGAACAAGGTGACTACAATTGAGAGCTTCCAAAAATGGTGACTCAATTATTGTGCCTGTGTTCAGGGCTACCTAGCAGGATAGCGACCGGATACCTGGGTGGGTGAGGTAGGGCGACGGGAAGCAAGCGCTTATACACACGCACACATGTGAGGGAAGGGGGAGGAAGGAGAGGAAAGGTATGTGGGTGGGCAGTTGCTGAGCTGGTCCGCTAGTGCGGTGGGGAGGGTGATCAGTTGGGAGCTGGAGGGTGCACGGTTTGTGTCTGGAGCAGTGAATTTCTTTTTTGCCAGCAGGCAGCTTGTGTTTTTTTAAAGTATTTCACCCCCCCCGACATGCAAACCCCTGGAGTTAAGAGATCCTTTAGTAGGGGTGCAGGTACCCCGGCATTAAAAAAATCTGTAGTTCTCGGGACACCCTCTTCTTGCCATTCGCTATGAGTGCATAGCTGAAATTCATTTTGACGTATGTACACTCACCCAAACGGCGATCACTATTCCACAATCACCATCATGACATACAGAACCATAGGGTAAAATATGTGTGTATAACAAAACTAAGTTAATTATATACATTTTTTACAGACAGTAATGAATCAGTCAAAGTTGACCTTGTCAGACTGCATGGTAGGTGTAGGATGGAGATGAGCAGGGTAGGTAAGAAAGGGTGGAGGTGCAGGAGGGGTGGTGAGGTGGGGTGAGTAGGTGGAGTAGGCAGGACGAGAGTCTTGGTGGGAGGCTGGAGAGAAGGGGTATATAGGGGTGGCAGTCACAGCTACAGAGAGCGGTAAGGTGTTGGTGAAGGTTTCTCTTGAATGGTCCGAGGAGTCATTATGTCAGTGGGAAGGAAATTTAGCCAACAGGGCACACAGTAGACAAAGGACTGCTGTGCTTGAGATGTACAGCAGAAGAAGAGTTGTCAGGCATTTCTAGACATTTCTAGTGTCCGGTGGGGATTAGTAGCTGGATAAAGGAGGTTTTGGATAGCAAGGGGGGGGGCCTAGGCATGTTTTCTTCCCCAGAAGGCAGACCTGGTATTTTATCCTACCCTGCAGGTGCAGCCAGTTGGTCTGGGCATATAAGTCACAGGTGTGGGTAAGTTGGTGTGTTCCAGTAATTCACCTACAGGACTTATTTAATGCCAACTTGTCAGAGGCAGCAAAATACACCACCAACCCATAATCGATAATAGAGAGGATTGAACTGTTCACTGCGATTCATAGCACATTTGAAGTCATACAATAACAGTGCCTATATAGGAGATGGTGTTGGCAGCCTTAACAACATGGTCAACTTGATAGGCAAAGGATAGAGATCTCTCGAGAGCTACCCCTCGATATTTGAAGTATTCTCCTGTTCTGATGGGGTTTGCAAGCTGTTATGAAGTGTGAGTTGATGTGATTTATGCTTGCTATTGGGGTTCATGAATAACATGATCTTTGCTTTTTTATAGTTTATCAGGAACTTGTGTTTGGAGAACCAGGCCTCGACTGTCAAGAGGTTTTTCTGAAGCTGTGTTACCAGTAAGTGCGGTTCAGGTTTACTGGAAAAAATGACGGAATTGTCCACATAGAGAAGTATGTTTTCAGTGCAGACTTGGGTGAGGTAATTAAGGAAAAGACTAAAAAGTAGAGGGCCTAAAATCGACCTTTCAGGGACACCCGTGTGCAATTGTCTGCAGTCAGAGAGAATTGCATTGATTTTGACCTGCTGCGACATGTTTCTGTGATAACTTTTGAACCACCGAACCACTTCAGCTGAGAGCCACATGGTGAAGAGTTTGTTGAGTAGTACAGTGTGGTTGACAGTAGTGAAAGCTTTCGTGATGTTGATGTAATTGCCCTCACTAACTGGTTTCGATCTAGGGCACCATGAATGAAGCCAGAGCACTCAACCAGTGCTGTGGTGGTACTGTCAGCCTTCTGAAAAGCATGTTGTTGGGGACATTGGATCTGATAATTCTCAATGCAGTCAACCAGTTGGTCAGAAACAGGACACTCCAGGGCCTTGGGGGGGGTAGGATTGTTGGGGATCAGTAATTAGTATGGAGGGCTTGATCACTATTTTTGTGGTGTGATCGCTGCTGCTTTCCATTTGTGGGAGAACTGTGCAAGTTGTAGGGGCAAGTTCAGTGGTTTAGTTAGTGGTGGTAAGACTATGTACTGGGTAAGGGAAATTAGTTTAAGGTCTAGGGAGTAACTGCTCTGTCTTGATTTGCCTTGCACACATTGGAGATATTTTTTGGCCTCAACCATGGAGATTTTCTTGAAATGGGGGGGGGGGTGCAGGAGGAGACCCATGCCTTACAGGTCTTTCATCCTCAGTGTTATCCTTGGGTACATCAAAGAAGTTGGTGGGAGGGAGAAGCACACTTCTGAGGTCAGAGAAAATGGTATCTTATGAAACCTTATACTTCAGAAGGGAGGAGTCATCAGCTCATGCAGTGGTAACTGCTAACACAACAAGTGGAAGCTTAAGGGTATGGTAGATCATGGAGAAACCCAAGTCAGTGTACTAGCCGGCACTGAAAGATGCAACAGCAGTGAAAAAAGCAAGAGGCTTGCCTTCAACAGCAAGGAAGGGAAGCCAGTTGCTGGCAACCATTAGGATTATTAATGTTTAATAATGTTTGTCAGCAGGTCAGATTCTGTATAGAAAACTGTGATATGAAAAATCTTAGGGAGGCAGTATAGCACAGTGGTTTAAGGCTCTGAGCTGCAAATCTGGTGACATCCAGCAGACCAGACCTGGGTTTGAATCCCACAGCTTCCACTTGCAGACTGTGTGACCCTAAGCAAGTCACTTAACTTCCCTGTGCTCCCAGGCCACACCTGTAAAAAAGCCTTCAGCTTAATGTGCTAGTCCTGGTCAAACAACTAACAAAAAAAAAAAAATCGATGGCATGTTAAAACTCTCCCAGTGATAGTATAATAACCACTTGTGTAGAACACTAAACCTAGCAAAGGTCCTTGGCATGTGAAGGTAATCCTGAGTTGTTACTGTGATTGCATTGCTGTGTTCTGATATTCTGACCTGGATTTCTCCCTAGTCCCTATGTTTCTAAACCCTTATACTTCCTCATATTCTCCTCATCTAGACCTCTGCCTCTGTGTGCTGTCCTCCTGTCCCTAATTACTTGCATATCATCCCTTGGGAACAAGGTACACTGGGAGTTAGCATACCAAAAAGGAAACGTAGTGCACAGTGTCCATAACAGGATGACAGGAGAGAAGAAATATCAACATTGTTTTTACATCTCTCCAAACCGCACACACAAATATATGGAGTTTGTCTGCAGAAGAAGGCCACTTGCCCCATTCAGTCTGCTGAAGTTTTCCCTGCCTATTCTACATCCGCTGACTGTATCTGGTTTTGGCACCCCTCCACCTTCCCTGCCTCTGCTCCAATATACTCCTATGTTTGTCCCATGCATGTTTGAATCCCCTCCACCACTGTTTAAGCCTCCACCACTTCAGCTGACAGTCTATGTCCACTACTCTCCACTCCTTCAGAACTACTACCCCACCATCTGTAATTAGCTATTGAATAGACCTACATGGGGTTCAGCCTATTCTGCTGCTAATTCCTTGAATACCATTTGATGCAACCTATCAGGACCTAGGGCCTTATCCTATCTTTAGGGCTACTAACTCTCTCCTTATCCTTTTGCTGGCAAATACTGGCTGAATCATCTCCAGGAACCCCTTTACGGCAGCTTCATTGCAACTCTCTGGCAGAGGAATGCTGTCTTCCCATGTGAATACAGGACAAAAGTAATCATTGAGGATAACTGACTTTTGTGTGTCCTCCTCTGTTTCATAGATTTCACAGACAGTTTTATGTTGCTTGCACGCATGTGCAAGAAACATAGTGCCATCATCTGAGTTTTCGGAGGTGTGGCATCCTGTCTTCCAATTCAGTCAGTGAGTTTGCAGGTGCGGCCACAGTTCTCCAATGACTGCTGCAGCTGTCTGTGACAGCAGTCAAAAATGCAGTGGCATACAGTTGAAAGGAGCTCCATTTGATGAGCAACTCTCCCCACACAACACTCAAGCACGCATATTGCATGCTGATGCGCCCGCCCCCCCACGCAGCAGACACTGTATGGGCGACGGGGTGCCTAATTCCACATCGCTCCACGCCTCCCTCCAAAAGTTGTGTCCAGGTGCCACACTGGGAACCCACCCCAGTGTGGTAAAAATGTTATAGCCAACGGGGTGCCCAATCCCTGTCAGCTCCTGACTGCACGCCCCAGATGCAATGCTGGGAGCCCACCCAGCGTGGCAAATTCTGTTATAGCCAACGGGTGCCCAACCTCGCCAGCTCCAGCCCCCACCAAACAGCTCTTCCTGGCACACGCCGGCCCACTCCAGTGTGGCAAATGTCCCGCCATCTGAATAAAAAAAAACTGTAACCAAAAAACGCTCTCGCCGCCTCTGCTCCCCAAAACCCGCACTCCACCCACTGTGCACCCTGCCTCCCACACCTCCTCACCCCATACTTACCTCCTGAGAGCTTTGCGACGATCATCGGTGGACCAGGAACACGCCTGCACTCTTCAAAGCGACTACTAACTGAGGAAATGCCGGTAAGCTGTATAATGGAATAAATAGGGGTTTTTCAACTTTGTTGCATATCTCAGGCATTTTTGGGAATTTTGGAGCCACATTTTCAACATGATGTTTTTGGGACCCCTCCTCATGAATTCATGCACTGTCATGGCGTTAATTGGGCGAAGGTGGTTTCGCTGTCACTGTGCAAAATCACCTTTTGGGTCTGATTAACAAAATGACAGTGCGGTGTTCTGGGTGGGCTCTCAAAAAGCCCTGTGGAAAATTTGGTGAAATCCTAAAATAACATTTCTGGCGTCGTTGTTCAGTTCACAGCACCCTCGTAAGTTTGAAAATTTTCAATATTTTCCTCCAGATTTTCAACATAGCCATTTACCACCTCCTTATGAGCAGTACAGCTGTCATTTTTCACATCCTGCCCAAAGCGTGTTTCCGCATGTAGCGCATAATGGCGCAGTCAGTGTGTGAAATCAATGTATGGAACACATTAAGAAAATCACAGTGACACTGTTCATGAGCAGAGGTCTGAAAATGGCTATGTTGAAAATTTGGTGAAAAAATTACTAAAAATGACTGTTTTTCGAGCGTGCGTTGCGCAGTTCCTACGCACGCTCATAAGTTCACGAATTTTCAATATTTGCACTCCAATGACTTCCAAATACCTAAACAGCACATACAAGCAAGCAACATTCAGCATTGACAAATGCTTGTTAAATCAGACAGCATCAGCCATATATAACCCTCCATTGTTCAGTGGAGTGGTTTAGTACATTTGCTGCCTATGTACTGTACCTATATAGAGATTTCTTAACAGGGGAGGTACCCAAAGACTGGAGGACAGCAGATGTAGTCCCCTTATACAAAAGTGGGAACAAAGAGGAAGTGGGGAACTACAGACCGGTCAGCCTCACCTCGGTAGTGGGGAAGATCATGGAAGCACTACTGAAGGAGACAAACTGTTCATGTAGGTCGGCACCTCATCACCATCTGCTCATAGATGAAAAATCCACAATTGATGTAGCAGGATAAAAGCCTTTTAATAGGCAAAATAGTCAGCAAACATACAGGATACATGCTGAATACACGTTGCCCCTCCCCACAGAACCAAATGTTTTCACGTCACAATTACGCTTTCTCAAGGCTATGGCAATAGGGAGTAATACACCTTATATACCTTATTTAAAGGTAAGGTTTAAAGGTAATGTTCCCTCCTTCAAATAAAATCCCATATTCAATTACTATTACCATAAATAGGTTTTTTAACAATTTAATCCAGTACCAACAGCTATGTAAAAACACACAAACTCATTCATATGTAACTAACCAAAATTATATATAATCCTACTTACATTAAAATATATAAAAATACACAGAAACAGGGAAAATTCTATACAATATCATATAACTACAAATATTACCAAAAATTCTTCTTATCTATTTTATAATTACAAAAATGGAGAAAGTTGAAAAAAGTCATTTAGTCCCGGAGCAGTATATGACCTCAAAATATACTGCCAATAAGTTTCTCTTTGACGTAATTTCAGATCTATATCTCCACCCTTGGACCCTACAGATACTTGTTCAATAATTTGGAAACTAAAATGATGTCCCCCCCCCCAGAATTAACATGCTGTGAAAGAGCACTAACACCTTCAGCATGTGCTATACTTCTTATACAAGTCTTTTGAGCAATTGGTTTAAATGCTTCATTGGCTAGCTTTTAAATTAGTCAAAGGGGGAGGCACTGACAAGCAGCAGAAAAATCCCAGCCTCTCCCTACAAAACAGGGTACTAAATGAGAAAAAGACCAAGGTAGAACGGTCAGTGGGGGATGCTGCAACAAAAAGTAAAGCCATCAAGAAATGGAAAGCAATGAGTACCAATGCCCGTAGTCTAGGTAACAAGCTTCCTGAATTAGTGGCCTTGATGGAGGAGGAACATCTGGATATCGTGGCAGTCACAGAAACATGGTGCACACAAAACCATGACTGGGACGTAAACATACCAGGATACACTATCTACAGGAGGGACAGGGAGGGTAAAAGAGGAGGAGGAGTAGCTCTTTACATAAGGGAAGGAATAAAAGCAACAGAACAAAAGGTTAACAGGGAGGAGAAGAAGCACTGTGGGTAAATTTGGAGACAGGCAATGGCACCACAAGCCGCACAGGGGTTGTATACAGACCCCCTTCTCAGGGGGAGGAAATGGACAAGAAAATGATAGAAAGTATACTTAGAATGGCAGAAAAAGGGAAGATATTGCTGATGGGTGATCAGAATATGCCAGATGTTAACTGGAGTGCAGTTGCAGCTGCCACTTCGAAGAGTGCAGTTATTCTAGATGCCCTACAGGGGGCATGCCTTAGACAACTAGTACTGGAGTCCACTCGAGAGGGAGCAATATTAGACTTGATACTCTCAAATGGAGATGAAGAGAGGATCACAGATGTAGAAGTGGGTAGCCATCTGGAAACTAGCGACCATCAAACAGTATGGTTCACAATAAACACAGCAATAGAGTCAAGCCACACAAAGACAAAAGTACTGGACTTTAGGAGGGCTGACTTTGCCAAAATGGGTGAGTGCCTAAGGAATGCACTAGCAAATGGGCAGGAAGGAGGGGTGGAAGAACAAAGGGGAATAATAAAAACTGCCATCACAGAGGTAACAAGCCTTTGTGTGAAGCAAATAAAGAAAACAAGACAATGTAAGAAACCACTATGGTTCTCAAAGGAAGTGGCAGTGAAGGTTCAAGAGAAAAAGAAAGCATTCAGGAAGTACAAGGAATCGCAGAAGGAGCAGGACAGAGAACTGTATCAGTGAAAGCAAAAGAAGGCTGGGAAGGCAGTCAGAACAGCAAAGGCCCAAACCGAGGAAAAGATAGCCAACTCAGTTAAGAAGGGGGATAAAACCTTTTATAGGTATATCAGGGAGCGAAGGAAGACCAAGGGAGGGATAGTGAGGCCTAATAAAGGAAGGGAGGGTGGGCAGAGGAGACTGTGAAAAGGCAGAGATACTAAACAAATATTTTTGCTCAGTATTTACAAAGGAAGAGGGAGGTACATAAAACAAACAGTAGTAACACTCTGGATACAGAAGTTGATACCGCCCATTTACAGAAGAAAGGGTTCTGAAAGAACTCTTAAAACTGAAGGTGGACAAAGCAATGGGGCCTGATGGGATTCATCCCAGAATTCTAAAAGAACTAAGGGTAGAACTAGTGACACCACTGACTACCCTTTTAACAAATCATGGGAGGATGGGGTGGTACCTGAGGACTGGAGGAGGGCAGATGTGATTCCCTTCACAAAAGTGGGAGCAAGGCAGAAGCAGGAAACTATAGACCTGTTAGTTTAACCTCAGTGATAGGGAAATGATGGAATCACTTCTAAGGAAAAGAATTGTCAGTATCTAGAGGCCAGAGGGGCACAGGACCCTAGGTAGCATGGATTCACTGGCGGAAAGGTCATGCCAGACGAATCTGATAGATTTCTTTGACTGAGTGACCAAAGTAGTAGATCAGGGAGGGCTGTGAACATGGCCTACCTAGACTTTAGCAAGGCATTTGACACAGTCCCATACAAAAGATTAATATACAAGTTAGCCAGCCTGGGAGTGGGTCCCAAGATGACAGCCTGGGTAAATAATTGGCTGGAGAATAGGACACAGAGTAATAGTAAATGGAGTCCACTCAGAAGAAGAGGGGTTACTGTTGGGTACCATGAGTTCAGTATTAGGACCTGTCCTCTTCAATGTCTTTAGCTTACATTGCAGAAGGACTGGAAGGAAAAGTATGTCTCTTTGCAGATGACACTAAGATCTGCAACAGAGCTGATGCACAGGGTGGGGTGGAAAGGATGAGAATTGACTTGGCAGGGTTAGAGGAATGGTCAAATGTATGGCAGCTTAGATTCAATGCTAAGAAGTGCAAGGTAATGCACCTGGGAAACAAAAACCCAGGGGAAGAGTACACAATGGGGGATGAGATACTAACAACAACAAAAATGGAAAGGGACCTGGGGGTAGTCATATCAGATGACCTAAAGATGGGCAAGCAATGTGAGAGGGCAGCAAGGAGGGCTGGGGGATACTGGGATGCATGGAGAGGCATCACCAGTAGAAAACAGGGAGATTATTATCCCTCTGTACAGACAGCTGGTGAGACCCCATCTGGAGTACTGTGTGCAGTTCTGAGACCCAATCTCATAAAGACTTAGACAGGATGGAAGCTGTCAGGGAGGGCAACTAAAATGGTGCAGGGTCTGCACTGGAAGACATATGAAGAGAGACTTAAGGAGCTTAATATGTATAGCCTCGAGGAAAGGAGGGAGAGGGGGGACATGATAGAAACTTTCAAGTACCTCAAGGGAATCAACAAAGTCCAAGAGGGTAGTATCTTTCAAAAAAAAGGTGTGCAAGAACAAGAGGGCATAATTTGAAGATAGAGGGAGGGGCAGCTCAGAGGTAATTTAAGGAAGTATTTTTTCACAGAGAGGGTTGTGGATGCATGGAACGGCCTTCCAGAGGAGGTTGTGGAGTCAAAATCAGTGGTGGAATTCAAGCATGTATGGGATAGTCATAAGGCAATTCTGGGGGTGGGGGTAGTAAGAAGTAGGCTGCTGGTTAACTAGGATCTGCAGCTTATCCAGTAGGTAGGGAAATGGTCAGACTGGGTGGGCCAAGCAGTCCTTATCTGCCGTCAAATTCTATGTTTCTATGTTCCTATATATTTTAATGTAAGTAGGATTATATATAATTTTGGTTAGTTACATATGCATGAGTATGTGTTTTTTTTACATAGCTGTTGGTACTGGATTAAATTGTTAAAAAAAACTATTTATGGTAATAGTAATTGAGTATGGGATTTTATTTGAAGGAGGGAACATTACCTTTAAACCTTAC
The DNA here is from genome assembly GCA_016271365.2 of Neoceratodus forsteri. Classification (NCBI taxonomy): domain Eukaryota; kingdom Metazoa; phylum Chordata; order Ceratodontiformes; family Ceratodontidae; genus Neoceratodus; species Neoceratodus forsteri. The sequence goes on from CM028132.1 coordinate 1,438,913,742, forward strand.
CTTTAAATATGGTATATAAGGTGTATTACCCCCTATTGCCATAGCCTTGAGAAAGCGTAATTGTGATGCGAAAACATTTGGTTCTGTGGGGAGGGGCAACGTGTATTCAGCATGTATCCTGTATGTTTGCTGACTATTTTGCCTGTCTGGTATTAAAAGGCTTTTATCCTGCTACATCAATTGTGGATTTTTCATCTATGAGCAGATGGTGACGAGGTGCCAATCTACATGAATAGTTTGTGAGTACCATTTGGATTTGGTTTTGGCCCCATTTTTATGGTGTTTGCAGCTACCTATATGTGTTTGTGTGGTCATTACTACTGAAGGAGAGATTGGTGGAATATCTGGTTGTCAATGGACTATAGGACCCATGGCATCATGGTTTCACCAGGGGGAGATCATGTCAGACCAACCTCATTGAATTATTTGACTGGGTGACTAGGGAGGTGGATCAGGGGAAGGCAGCGGACATGGCCTATCTGGACTTCAGCAAGGTCTTTGACACTGTGCCACATATAATACTATTACAGAAACTGGGGAATATGGGTGTGGGCAGGACAGTAGTGCAGTGAGTAGGTAACTGGCTGGGCGGCAGGACACAGAGGGTGGTGGTAAATTGCTGTCACTCCACAGATGGAAGAGTGACCAGTGGGGTACCACAGGGATCAGTACTGGGACAGGTCTTATTCAACATCTTCATCAGTGACATTGCACAGGACCTAGAAGGCAGGGTTTCCCTGTTTGCTGGTGACACAAAGTTCTGTAACAGAGGAGACACACCAGAGGATGTAGACAGAATGAGGATGGACCTGCAGAAGCTTGAAGAATGGTCAGGGGTTTGGCAGTTGAAATTCAATGCAAAGAAGTGCAAGATTATGCATATGGGGCACAAAAACCCTGGCACAGTATATCAGTTAGGGAGTGAGGCTATAGCATGCACCAAGCAGGAAAGGGATCTTGGGGTTATCATCTCTGATGACCTCAAGGTAGGGAAACAGTGTGACAAGGTAGCAGGTAAAGCAAATAGGATGCTGGGATGCATAGGCAGGGGCATCACCAGCAGGAAAAGAAAGGTCATAATTCCACTATACAAGACACTAGTGAGGCCCCACCTGGAGTACAGTGTACAGTACTGGAGACCTTACCTACGTAAGGACATAGACAGGGTAGAGAAGGTTCAGAGGAGGGCAACAAAGATGTTACATGGATTGCATCACAATCCTATGAGGATAGGTTGAACAAATTGAATATGTACTCCCTGGAGGAGAGGAGGAAGAGAGGGGATATGATAGAGACATACAAGTATCTTACAGGGAGGAACAGGGTGCAGGAATACACTATATTTAAGCGAAAAAGATGTTTCAGGATTAGAGGGCATGGGATGAAGTTGGAGGGAGGATGATTCAGAGGAAACATGAGGAAGAATTTCTTCACAGAACGGGTGGCGGACAAGTGGAACACCCTGCCAGAGGAAGTGGTGGGGGCTGAAACAATCACAGGATTTAAGAATGCATGGGACAGACAAGGGAATTCTAGAGGTCAGGGTTAAGGGCCAAAAGACTTCTAGGAAAGATAAAGTAAACTTAGAAGCTCAAATGGGCAGTCTGGGTGGGCCATAGGCCCTTATATGCTGACACTGTCTATGCATCCATGGTTACACTGTTCACCGCAGATGCAGGGAGGAATTCCATGCTGTCACCACCCTTTGATTTAGCCATCTGCCTCTCTTGCTGGTTTTGTATTGTTCACCCTTGAGCTGCAGTTTGTACTTCCTAATATCTCTGTTAAGTGTTTCCTTTTCTAGTCCAACACACTCCCATAGACTTTGTTCCTTGAATGCTGTCTATACCAAACACAAATTGTTTCTTAAGCTTTTGTATTCAAGCGAATATAATTTTAGTTTGTCTAATCTGTTTTCACATGACAAGTTAGCAAGGGTATTAACCTTTTTAGTAGCCCTTCTCTGAGTCTTCTGTAATAAATTAACATTGTCTGAACTTTGTGGAGCCCAAAAGGGGACACAATACTCGAGAGGGGGCCTAACCAATATGCCATGCAATGGCATTAGAACATTTGCATCTCTGTGTAGCCCTTCTCCAGTGCCATCTTGGAGAGCTCCACTACCCCTGCCTGGATTGTTTCCCAAAAAAGAGTAAATAAAAATGGCACTGCCTCCTCCCAGAGCACATTTTAGTGGATCTGACTGCTTGCAATAAAATCCCCATGGATGTCGTTCCAACCCACATCCACAACAGTTACTCTGGACATGGACTTATCAAGATTCGTACCTCCCCGTTCAAATATTACGCTTACTTTTTACCTTTTTCCATCTCATCCAATAACATGTTCACTAAAATTAGGCCCTGGAATCATCTCTGCTGTAAAACAATAACATCCGGTTTATTTACGGGAGGGTGGGGGTAGGTGGAATAGAGTTCAAGCAAACATTTTAATGATTTGCATTTCCCCAAATTCACATTTCACTTTGATTCAGTCCTATACTATTTCAATCAATGCAGCCATCATTTCTGTCGAACTAGCTAACTGCTTCAGGGGCCCAAGCCCAGACCCACAGGTTCCAGTCCATTAACACCCCACAGTCCTTCACTGGGTACCCAGATTCTAGTTGCAGGCCTGAGGTGCAGCTGATAGTGTTGGTGGACTTGAAGAAATTTGATTATAACTTTTTACAATTCTTTCCTCTTGACTCTACCTGCAGCCCTAGTGTGCTTGCTTAACTATTTACAGTCCCCAGGCACAGGGCAATTCCTGCTTTTACTCACTGTTCTGCAGAATCAGTCCTTGGATGGCACAGTTCACTGACGTTCTGGGGATGGATGGCAATACAGGCAGCACCGGGCTCCAATGCTTGAACAGGGGCACAGAGGCTGCAGCTTGCTGTCTTATTCTCTTGCTTGCAGATCTTGCAGTTTGTCCCCTTTGACCCATCACAGGCTCCATTGCAGAGTACCTGCACAAGGCCTGCCAACTACAGGAGACCCAGAACACGGAGTGGCACCACAGCCTGGTTCACTCAAATCAGAGTGCCCTAGCTCTCGAGTACAAGACCCGTGATCCCCTGCAGTGGCAGACCCCACTTGATGGGGATTAGTGACTTCTCCGCCTGGCCCTGGGTGTCAGCAGAAACATTCAGCACATTCTCTTCTGCTGCTTCTCTTTCACTTTCCTGCCATGGTGTGTAGCCACAGCAATCGGTTTCTCCACAGCAGTCTCTTTTCCTTGCTGTATCACAGGAGTAGAAAACAGGCACCCATCCCCAAAAAGCACCTATCCCTCCTCCTGCTTATCACAGTCTCTCAACTTCAACACAGCCACATTCTTGCTCTGGCTCACATGTGTTACCTAGTTCATGGACAACTCGTCGCCGTTAATTTGGTTGCCGTAAAGTCGGAGCAGACAAGTGGCAGCAGATAAGAAATTGCCGCGGTCAGTCTCGTTGTTACAATTTAGTAGCCACATCTTTACCACGACCAGATGTCCATGCTTTTGTTTTAGTAGACACTGTAAAATTGCCACTCAAAAATTATTTTGGAGGGTATTGGGAAGAGGAGAGGGGAACCGCACACACAGAGTAGCATGTACTATATGTATTGTCAGCAAATGACAATCGAAGTCCACCACCAACAAAACTAATGATTACTTACAGGCTCAAAACACTTTCTGACTTGTCTATGCTGCTTACCCATATTTCTGACTCAGGGCACAGACTACGATATCATGTTGGTAAGAGATTCCTCTTCTCAGATGTAACTAATTCTGGTAATTTTAACACTGGTGTACACAAAGCACCTTTTCCTTCACTTTTAAAACCCCTTTTAATGATTTAATGATTAAATGATTCGAAAACTGTAACATATAAAGCACCTTTTCCTTGATTTTACAAACTGATTCTGAAAACTAAAACTGTGCCTCTTATTTTGTAATTTTGCTTGTTAAGATGGAGTGTAGTTGCTAGCTATCGTGACACGTGATGCTCACCGAGAGAATAGGCAACAGCAGGGGATCATTTTGTGATGTACCTACAGGAAACCTACAAACCAAAGTACAGGTGAAACAGGTAAAGTGACTCTCTTGTGTGCTGCATTTTGGGAGACTGCAGTGCAACCACTGTATGGATGAAACAGGTAAAGTGACTCCATTGAATGCCTCATTGTGGGAGACTGAAGTGCGACCACTTTATGGGCGAAACAGGTAAAGTGACTCCATTGTGTGCTTCATTTTGGGAGACTGCAGTACGACCACTGTACGGGTGATGACAACACTAGCACAACGATTGTAGTAGTGTCTACTTTACGTTGCTACTAACAGTCCGCTACAACTTCTCCATGATGAATTGTCTGTGGACTAATTTTCCATACCCTGTATTACCTGTACTCACAGCCCCTTTTTTCACTGTGCAGGTACATAGCAATTCTCTGGATCATAGAGATTTCCTCCTTGTTCTCTTCTCAGTGCATTTATGTTCTCTTGTTCCTCATCATCTATACTCCATCTTTCCCTAGGCTTAGATGCAACCTTTGTTCTTTTTCCAGGCTCAGAACGCAACCTTGGTCTTTTTCCAGGCTTAGTCCCAACCTTTGTCCTTTTAGTTAGGCTCAGTACACAACCTCTTCTCTCTTCTTTCCACCACTCAGATACATTATTTTCAATTCAGCTCAAATTCTTGTCACCTGCAGCTTCCCCTTTTTCCAGTTGAGATGCCTTTATCTCACCGCTGTGATGCAATTTCAGACAAAACACAGAGTCCATTCTCCTGCAGCTTTTCTCTTTCTCTTCAAAAGCTGCTGCTTTAACAAACTTTTCTCTTTTTTCTCTCCAGCTTCTCTTTTCCTGATGGGGCAGACACTCCCTTCCCTGGGGGGAGAATTGTTAGCAGCCCCCAGGCAGGCCTGTTCCACAGCTGCATTCTCTCCAGGGACAGGAGTCCCCCTCCTTCTGGAGGAGCTGTCACCAAACTGACTCAAACTCCTACAGTCCTTGTTACATTGGGAGCCCTTTCCTTGCTCCCCATTGGCTGGAGCCACTGTCCTATAGGCAAAAATACATATGTATGAGGCTCCCACGATGCCTCATTGGTGCGGAAAAAGGCACCTAAATGTTCCCTGGTCTTTTCCCCCAAAAGTCCTTTCGCACAGTACCAGAGTCACTGGCAAGAATCCTGGCTCAGTGGCTAATGTCACATGGCTGCAAAACATGGTGGTCATTATAGACAGCGCCCACAGTTTATACAGTATCCCAAAGTTTCAAGTGTCACTGCAGCCAAACCCTTCATATTTATTTTCATTGTCCCCACTCATGTGTAGCCACCCATGTGTTCTGTTATGTGACTGCAATCCTTAACATTTTCACTGAGCCCATTTCCAATCACTGCTGCCATTTCTGTTTGTTGCCAGGCAGCACACACATTTATAGCCCCACTGTATTCCCTGGCTGCAGTCCATGGACCCTTTTGTTTAATTATACCCCATGGGCAGACAGCCTTTCCATTTTCCCAGCTGACATATCTTTATTTATTTTATCCATTCCTTCTCTCTTGGCTGCCTTGTCCTGTAAACTAAGATCTCCAGTCTGACTCTTGCTCTGTAATGGGATGGGACCACCCAAGAGGCAACCCAAATTGGCTGCAAATGGCCACACAAAAATGCACTTCTACACATGTGCAGAGCTTGCTGGCACCGCAGTGTCCTTTACAAAGCTGATGATTCCATGCTACACCTCCTCTAGCCCCACTCTCTCTCTCTCTCTAAAACCATCATGGGGGCCAGCAGGAGAGACCAGGACAACAGGGGACAAGCAGAAAAACTGGAACCCAGGCTGAAAAAGAATGGGAGGTGGAACCAAAACTCCAGAGAAAAATCAGCTCTTTTCGGGGGCTCTCTGGTAAGCCCCCAACGGGGAGGGTTACATCTGTTTGTAAGTGCCTTAGTATACAGCCGAGTAGTTTGTTACCCTTGTTAACATCTTTTCAGGAATGGTGTGTAAACAACAGGTTATTTATAATTAGTATTAAAAGAGCCCTCTTTTTTCTGTTGCTTCAAGTTCCTTTCCATTTAACACATACTTGGCCATTTTGTTTTTACTTCCAAAATGCATGACTTTACATTTATCCCTGTTAGACCTTAGTTTGTTGGTTTTGGCCTGGTTCTTTAATTTACAAGGGCCATTCTGAAGTTGTGCAGTGCCAGTTTCACTGCTGACAACGGCACCTAATTTTGTGTCATCTGCAAATTTGCAGATTCATGATGATGAAGACGTTTGTAGTGATTCTATGAAATCATTGAAAAGAGATGGTCCCAGAAATTATCCCTGCATGACTTCTCTAGTCACAGTTCCCCAATCAGAAATATACCCTGTAATACAAACTCTCTGCCTTCTGCTTTTAGACTAGGAGACAACCACTTGACCAAGTTTATATTAAATTTATGATCAGCTAGTCTCTGAACTAGTTTTTATTTATTGAGTTATTAATTCATTTATTTAAAAATTGATAACCGGGAAAAGCACTATAAGCTGAAACTCATTTCCAGGTGTGACCCGGGGGGAAGGGGAACAACAGGAGTAGTGCACAGAAGACAGCACTAAAAATACATAGATGAAAGATGAGTCATGGTTACAAGACCCAGTTACAGTGCAAACAAGCATTTGTCAGTGCCGAATGTTGACTGCTTATATGTGCTGTTTAGGTGTTTGGAAGGGAAAGTACCATGCCTAAGAATTGTCACGTGCCCCCCCGACATCCACTATTTCTTTCTGTTCAGTATTCACAGAAGAGGGGGAGGGACAAGGGCCACAGCAGTTGCAAAGGCATGAAGAGGTGGACAATAGTCCATTCACAGGCAGAAGAGACCAGATGGCTTACACCCAAGGATATTAAAAGAACTGTGAAGGGAATAGCAGTACCTCAGGCAGCCATGTACAGTGAGTCATGCAACACAAGGGTGGTACATGAGAATTGGAGGAGGGCACATGTGGTCCCTCCATAGAAATCCAACAGTAGGGAGAAGGCGGGGAACTAAAGGCCAGTCAGCCTCACTTTAGTAGTGGGGAAGATCATGGAGACATTGGCTAAAGAAAGGATAGTGGGGCATCTAGAAGCCATCAGAAGCCAGGACCGTAGGCATCATGGATTCACAGTGGGGAGGTCATGTCAGACAAATCTCTTTGACTGGTTAACAAAGGAAGTAAAACAGGGTGGGGCAGTGGACAATACTTACCTTGATGTGAGCAAAGCCTTTGACACTGTCCCACATAGGAGGATGATAAACTAGCTGAGCAGGCTGGGCATGGGGGAAAAGGTGGTAAAGTGGATTAGAAACTGGGTAACAGACAGGAGGCAGAGAGTGGTGGTAAATGGGGCACAGTCTGTGGAGAAGGGGTGACCAGTGGGGTGCTGCAGGGATTGGTCGTGGGGCCAGTCCTGTTCAATGTCTTTATTAGTGACATTGCAGAAGGGCTGAAGGGAAAGGTCTGCCTGTTTGCAGATTATACCAAGATCTGTAACACAGTGGATACCCCAGAGGTGGTGGAGAAAATGAGGAGGGACCTAGGGAAGGTTGAGAAATGGTCTGACGACTGACAACTGAAGTTTAATTCAAAAAAGTGAAAAATTATGCACCTGGGACACAGAAGCCCTGGGGAAAGGTACAGGATGGGGAGAGGGAGTTGCGGACAGTCACAAAGAAGGAAAGGGACTTGGGAGTTCTTATTTTAGATGACCTGAAAATGTCAAAGTGGTAAGGCAGCCAGGAGGGCCAGGGCATGCTGGGGTGCATAGGCAGGGGTATCACCAGCATAAGGAAGGAGGGAGGTAGTGATGCTATTATATAAAACCATGGCCAGGCATCACAAGGAGTGCTGTGTGCAGTTCTGGAGGGTGCACCTTCAGAAGAATATTAACAGGATGGAGATGATCCAGAGAAGGGTGAATAAGATGGTACAGAGCTTGCAGCACAAGACTTACGAGGAGAAATTAAGAGACCTCAATATGTACTCAGTGGTAGACAGGAGGGAAAGAGGGGACATGATAGAAACATTCAAGTACATCAAGGGTATAAATATTACTACTGAGAAGCAGGAGACAGCTGCTATAGGCACATGTGCCAGCTTCTGTGTGACATCTTTTGTTCTTATAAATCTGTAATCGCCGGTATTTCAGTAATCACAGGACCACACTGCCTTCTTTAGGCAATTTTATGCTGGCTGATGCCTGGTGTCAGATGGCAGACAGAGGGCTCATGAGCTTGTGTTGCCATTTGAAAAACTTCATCGAGTGTTCTTTTACTGGTAAGTGTTTTGGAAAGCTGGTGACGGTCTCACAATTTTTATTATGATTTTATCTCCTTATGTCTGTCCCCTTTTGTCCCCCCATCCTCACACCCGAACAGTCATCAGTGGCCACAGTTGCAGTTGTCTTTTTATTTATTTATTTATTTATTGAAATTGTTTCACCAGGAAAGGCACACTGAGCAAAAAGATGCTCATCTCCCGGTGCAACCTTGGGGGTTGGGGTATAGTGGGAGATAACTCACAGGTTATCAAGAAGTTACATATAACAAGGGTAAAGTAGATCAACAGATGTTCAAGTTACAGTAATACAGTAGACTGAAGTTTCTGTTGTACAAGTTACAGAGGTAGAGTTATAGGGGATACATGATGCCCAGGAGTGAGATTTGGAAAATATTCTCACTCCTGCAGAGTGACTATACAGAGCTCACGATGCAGGAGTGAGAATATTTGCCATATCACATTATCTGGGCATCGTGTGTGTGATTTATACAATAGGGTTCATTTTTTCTGGTTTCCTAATGTGTATTTACATAGAAACATAGAAACATAGAATTTGACAGCAGATAAGGACCGCTTGGCCCACCCAGTCTGCCCGTTTTCCTACCTAACAGATAAGCTGCAGATCCTAGTTAACTGACAGCTTACTTCCTCCTACCCTCCACTAGGACTGCCCTATGCCTGTCCCATGCATTCTTGAAGTCCCCCACTGTTCTTGACTCCACAACCTCCTCAGGGAGGCTATTCCATGCATCCACAACCCTCTCAGTGAAAAAATAGTTCTCACATTACCTCTGAGCTGTCCCCCTCAATCTTCAAATTGTGCCCCTTGTTCTTGCACATCTCTTTTCTGGAAGGTGCTACCCTCTTGACTTTGTTAATTCCTTTGAGGTACTTGAAAGTTTCTATCATGTCCCCTCTCTCCCTTCTTTCCTCAAGGGTATACATATTAAGCTTCTTTAGTCTTTCTTCGTATGTCTTCTGGTTCAGACCCTGCACCATTTTGGTTGCCCTCCTCTGGACAGCCTCCACTCTGTCTATGTCTTTGTGGAGATGGGGGCTCAAGAACTGCACACAGTACTCCAGATGGGGTCTCACCAATGCAGGTAAATGGCCTCTTGCACACACCTGGGTACATAGATACATAGATACATAGATACATAGACAGTGTCAGCAGATAAGGGCCTATGGCCCACCCAGTCTGCCCATTTGAGCTTGTAAGTTCAGCTCACCCTCTCAGAAATCCACCTCCCCCCCACCCCCTGACCTCCAGAATTCCTTTATGTCTATCCCATGCATTCTTAATTCCCGTGATTGTTTCAGCCCCCACCACTTCCTCAAGGGTAATCCCCTCAGTTCAGCAGAGCAGCAAGATGAAACAAATCAGAGTGGTTTCAGTTACAAAGTCACACATATGCTGCACTCACAGTTATTTTCAAGCTGCCAAACTGTTCCAAAAACACAGATCTCTTGGATAGCTACTGCTCAAGTAAATTGCACAAGTATCCCAGTGGAAATAAAAGGCTGGTGATCTTGCAGGGAAGGACAGAGGCAAACCTGCTTAGGATAAGACCTTTTATAGGTACATTAGGGAGCGAAGAAAGATCAAAGGAGGGATACTGAAGCTTAATAAAGGGAAGGGAATGTGGGTAGAGGGTGACAGTGAAAAAGCAGGGATACTGAATGAATATTTCTGCTCAGTATTCACAAAGAAAGAAGATGGGAGTTACCTAAACCAAACAAGAGAAACACTGTGAAGATGGGGGTTGATACCAGTCCATTTACAGAAGAAAGGGTTCTGAAAGAACTAATAAAATTGAAGGTGGACAAAGCAATGTAGACTGATGGGATTCACCCAAAAATTCTAAAAGAACTAAGGGTAGAACTAGTGACACCGCTGACTACTCTCTTTAACAAATCATGGGAGGATGGGGTGGTACCCGAGGACTGGAGGAGGGCAGATGTGATTCCTCTTCTCAAAAGTAGGAGCAGGACAGAGGTAGGAAACTACAGACCAGTTAGTTTGACCTCAGTGGTAGGGAAAATGATGGAATCACTTCTGAAGGAAAAAATTGTTGAGCACCTAGAGGTCAGTGGGGCACAGGACCCAAGGCAGCATGGATTCATGATGGGAAGGTCATGTCAGATGAATCTAATATATTTCTTTGACTGGGTGACCAAAGTAATAGACCAGGGAGGGGCTGTGGACATGACCTACCTAGATTTTAGCAAGGCATTTAATACAGTCCCACATAAAAGATTAATATACAAGATAGCCAGCCTTGGAGTGGGTCCCAAGGTGGTAGCCTGGATAAAAAATTGGCTTGACAACAGTATGCAAAGGGTAGTAGTAAATGGAGTACACAGTGAAGAAAGGAGGGTTACTAGTGGGGTACCGCAGGGTTCAATACTGGGACCGGTCCTTTTTAATGTCTTTATGAGTGACATTGCAGAGAAACTGGAAGGAAAAGTATGTCTCTTTGCAGATGACACAAAGATCTGCAACAGGGTTGATACACAAGATGGAGGAGAAAGGATGAGAAGGGACTTGGCAAGGTTGGAGCAATGGTCAAATGTATGGCAGCTCAGATTCAATGCAAAGAAGTGCAAGATAATGCACATGGGAAACAAAAACCAAGGGGAAGCGTACACAGTAGGGGATGAGATACTGACAACAGTAAAAATAGAAAGGGACCTGGGGGTAATTATATCAGATGACCTAAAGATGGGCTACTACTTTGGTCACCCAGTCAAGGAAATCTATTAGATTTGTCTGACACAACCTTCCCATCGTGAATCCATGCTGCCTTGGGTCCTGTACCCCACTGGCCTCTAGGTACTCAACAATTCTTTCCTTCAGAAGTGATTCCATCATTTTCGCTACCACTGAGGTCAAACTAACTGGTCTGTAGTTTCCTGCCTCTGTCCTGCTCCCACGTTTGTGAAGAGGAATCACATCTGCCCTCCTCCAATCCTCGGGTACCACCTCGTCCTCCCATGATTTATTAAAGAAAGTAGTCATCGGTGTCACTAGTTCTACCCTTAGTTCTTTTAGAATTCTTGGGTGAATCCCATCAGGCTACATTGTTTTGTCCACCTTCAATTTTATTACTTCTTTCAGAACCCTTTCTTCTGTAAATGGACTGGTATCGACCCTCGTCTTCACAGTGTTTCTCTGGTTTGGTTTAGGTAACTCCCCCTCCTCTTCCTTTGTGAATACTGAGCAGAAATATTCATTCAGTATCCCTGCTTTTTCACTGTCACCCTCTACCCACATTCCCTCCCCTTTATTAAGCTTCAGTATCCCTCCTTTGGTCTTTCTTCACTCCCTAATGTACCTATAAAAGGTCTTATCCCAAACAGGTTTGCCTCTGTCCTTCCCTGCAAGATCACCAGCCTTTTATTTCCACTGGGACCTTTGTGCAATCTACTTGAGCAGCAGCTATCCAAGAGATCTGTGTTTTTGGAACAGTTTGGCAGCTTGAAAATAACTGTGAGTGCAGCATATGTGTGACTTTGTAACTGAAACTGCTCTGATTTGTTTCATCTTGCTGCTCTGCTGAACTGAGGGGATTACCCAGGTGTGTGCAAGAGGCAATTTACCTGCATGTAATTTCAGCTCAGGGTGAGCCAATAATACAACAGAGTTTTGCCTCTGTGGGAGGGTTTGCTGCAGCATTTAAACATTGTGCTCACGCACATATGAGCGTGTGCTAGCAGCAACTAGGAGTAGATTTTGCATAGGAATATGTACCCATAAAAGAGAGGGACCTCATTTTAAATAGGTTTTATTGTTTATCTGGTTCTGTATTTTTTGGTTTTAACTGGCGGGTCTGGCTATTTTCAGGTGGGAAGGCTTTCTACAAATTTAAGAAGTGATGCTCGTGGAAGACTCAGCTGTTTAGATAAGCTGTCACCTGACTCCTTTTCAGTCCCATTTTTTTTGAGTTAGGATTTTAAAAAAAAAATGTTTTTTTCTTCTCTCCTTATATGTATACTCAAAGTGGTAAGATGGTAAACAAAACTGTTAAAGGGGAAATTAAAGGGAAGCAAAGGATAAATCCAAAAAAGAATAAAACAGGTAATTGCTGTGTTTTTACGCAGGAATTGGTCATCACATCTTCGACCCCTAAGGATTTGGTAGAAAGTCCCGTAGTATCCTACGAACCTCACTCCTTTAAGGAGCTTATGAATGAGGAATGTAGATCAGATTTAGCTGGAGATAATTCAGAATTTAATGGAAGAAACCAAATTCTGATGGCTAAGAGCTGGGATAAGAACAGTATATAATAATATAAATCAAGAGACTTTGATTAATTTATTGGAGAACCAATTTAGTGGTAGTGATGGGACTAACAGGGAATTTGAGGAATTTAAACAATTATCCTCTTTTGACAATAAGAATATTACTTCGGACTTGGTAATTAGTAACTTAGAGACTGGTGTTAAAACTTTGTCCCAAGGAAAAATCACTGATTTAAAAAAAAAAAACCTTTCTAAAGCCCCCAATATTATTTTTCAGCACGTTCCAAAAATGAACAGCACACATATGGTTTCAATATAGGAGTTCGATTGTACCACTTTTGGGGAAAAACAAATATATGATCATTCCAGGTTTTAGACAAGACGAGTGGATGGCGGAAGTAGAAGCAAGTCAGCAATGCATGTCTGGGCAAGGAGATTACATAGATAAAGATAATGGTATTGCATGCTTTCCCTCAGGAATAAAGTTATTTAGTCCATTAGAGATCTCTAGTGAGGTAGGGGTCTGCAATATCGACTCTAAAGAAATGGTGTATTCATCCCTTAATGATGCGCCTGAAGAGTTTTTTCAAAAAATGGACAAAGAGGTCCAGAACATTCATTTAGATAAAGAGATTTTGGTTCAGTGTCCGGATACTATATCGAAATATACCATTAAGGCTCTTGCACATTCAGTAATGTCCAATGTTGTTTTATTGAGGCATATAATGGTATTAAGACAGCTTTGGAAACTCTTTCTAGTTTTTGTGTTGTGAAGTTTGCTGCTTTAGAACAACAAATTTCACAATTATTGGGGGAAAAGAAAGTTAATAGATCTAGGCATAATTTGTCATGTTCTCCCCTAAATGTTCAAGAGCCCTCAAAAGGTAAAAAGGGCAAAAAGAGGGGTGGAGTAAGTAAGAAAAAAGGGAGGAAGAAAAAGCTTGGGCCTGTGGGACTTATTCAGACTCCTAATTTAGGAAAACAGAAAGATGAATTAAACACCAAGGATGAAAAGACTAATAAAATTGGGGCTACAGATACCATTAGGATAGAAGAGGTACAGAGAGATGCAAGGAAGAATTCTGATCAGAAAAACAAATCTACATTTGTGGATTGGACACTTATAAAAAATCAAGAAAAGGGGGAGGGTGATTACATTGTCAAAACAAAAAACAAATTCTAAGGAAAATTTAATTAAGGTAGATCAGTTTAATAAAGATCTTTGCCCAAATTTCATGTTGGCCAAGGAGGATAGTAACCCCAAGAGGTATGATCTGGAAGCATATAATTTAATCTGTACTGGGAAAGAAGTAGTTTTTTAAATTAGATAAGCTATATTTTAAACATTATGAATCTACCGTAACCCTAACCAGCATGATAGTCCATATGTTGAGAGCAGAATTAGGGTTACCAACAGTCACAGGTGCTCTTATTATGGGGACTAGGGATACTTCCAACCCTACTAATTCAGTTTACTTTATGCTCCCTAACATGGATATGGTAAAATTGGTCTGGGCTAAGCAAGGCCTGGTAGACTATTTGGGATTACTGTTATCAACACCAGTGACCTGGTCAACAATTTGGAAAAATGTTTATAATAGGGCAAAAATAGGAAAAATGTTAACATATGATATATTCAAAACTACTCTTGTAACACTGAATTGGGAGTTTGGAGTTTCCTGTGAAACCTCAATGATCTCTATTTTTGGGCTGGATATATTGGGAGGGAGAAACAGCTACTAATTTACCATCATTATTGCGGATGATTTTATCAACTATTATTAAAACTCATATACTTCCAGAAGAATTTGTGGAGGTGAATAGAGTTTGGAATGATAAAGAAGGTATTCAGATTAACTGTATTATTGGTTCTGTACAATTGTTAGTATTACTTTTTGAAAATAGACATGTGTTGGATGAGGTGGGTATTTACATGGTGGAATTGAATGAGTGGGAGACATCAGGTCAATCTAGAGCCATCCAACCTTGACTAAGTTTTTTGGAAATACAAAGTAATAAGTCCTCATTAGAGTAGGAAGGGGGTTCAGAAAGTAACCCTGGTTATAACGTCCTTAATTGGAATATAGCAGAACTCCATAATAAGTTTGTGGATCCACAGTGGGTTGCTTTTATTTCGCAACATGAAGTGATTATTTTCAGGAGACATGGGTTTTAAGATCTCCTTTCCTGAATGGATATGAAACTAGTTTTGTGCCAGCAATTAAAGGGAAAAATCATGGGAGGAACAAAGGAGGTCTGGTTACAATGATCAAAATTAGGGAAGGATTAAGGGTAATCAAAAGTTACTCTACAACTCCCGAGATCCTTATGGTAGTGGTTAACTGGGACCTTTGTATGGTTCTGATTGTTAACATTTATATTCCACCATGTTTTCACACTTACTCTACATATGATTTTTGGTCCAAACCATAGATGGAAATAGATTTAATGATACAGTTTAATTGGATAGATACTGTCCTTTTAGCTGGGGACTTTAACGCTAGGATAGCCGCGTTCGATAATTTATCATTGTTACAAGAACTATTATATATGGCAGATTTGGAAAAAAGAAATACAACTGACATGATTGTAAATGAGGCAGGGAGACATTTTAGTACTTTTATCACAGAGAATAATCTCTTGATTCTTAATGGGAGATTAGAAGGGGATCATCGGGGTGATAACACTTTTTTCTCCCCAGTTGGTAAGACCGTAATTGATTTTATATTATGCTCTCCTTTTAGCTATCATTTCTGCAGGAGATTATATTTGGCTATGAGAACAGAAAGCGATCATGCAGCAATTTTGCTGGACTTTAGGACTTCTGATAGTGTCATTCCTCCCCCCAATAAGCCCTTGGCGGATATTGAGATTAGTGGGAAAAAAAGGTTGAGATTGAATAATGATTCGATGCAAGGAGTTTGGAACCTTTTATACTCTTCTATTTTTGTTGAGTTATTTCAGCAGGTACATAATGGCTCCAAAGGTGAAAGGATCAGTGAATTGTTAAACTTAGGGTATTAACAGATTAAGACACTGAATTATTCAGTTAATAGTGTTAAGCCCCAGTTAGTATCCTGGTTTGATGAGTACTGTAGGAGAGAGAAAAGAAATTTGATGAGGGCCATCAGGCAGACAAAAAAAATTCCGAGTAAGATGGCGATTATAAATTTAAATAAAATGCGAAGGAAGTACAAGGAATTTCTCCACCAGAAAAAAAGAGAATTTACTGAAAAACAATGGGTGTTATGTACCGAGTTATTAAGGAGGGTGATGTTAAGCTTTTTGGCTTTGTGTCCAAGGGACAGCTGATCAGAATTCTAGACCTCCATATATATCCCCAAGGAAACTTGGGTATCTTATTATAGTCTACTATTTAATAGACATCCTACCAACGATGATGATGTGATAGAAAATTTTAACATTGAGGGGAATAACATCGTTAGTGTTTTCATTTGGAGAGGTGGAAGAAGCCACTGTGAATTTATCAAATAATAAAGCACCTGGACCCGATTTGATACCGGAGAAATTTACAAGGCATTTGAATTATTGGTAGTTTTTTACTAATTTTTCAATATCTGTTTAAAAGAGATTTATTCCATTATCTTGGAGAAGAAATATAATAGTTCCAATTCATAAAAGGGCCAACTTCATTTGCCATCTAATTATCGCCCAATCAGTCTTACTGACATTAGTGGAAACATTTTTGCTAAAATAATATTTCATAAATTACAAGATTGGATAACTGCAAACTCCCCTTTATCGATCTTTCAAGCAGGTTTTCGTAAGAATTTTTCTACGACAGATAATATTTACATCCTAGCCCATCTGATAGAAAAATATAGATCATTTTGTAAAATGAAGTGGTATGCTGTGTTTGTAGACTTTTCTGCAGCATTGGACTTGGTTAATAGAGCCAAGTTATGGGTGATATTATTAAATAGATGCGTACCATTAAATTTATTAGCCCCCATTATTAGGTTATATTCTCACACAACATCAGCTATTAGATATGATAATAAGGGCAACATTTCTGACTATTTCAGTACAACTTCGGGAGTTAAACAGGGATGTCCTCTGGCCCCCCTTCTTTTTAATTTGTATATTGATGCCCTTCTGACTTATAAAGATATAGATATTCTTGACTCTCAAAATTAAGAATATCCCAGTACATTGTCTGGCCTATGAGATGATTTGATTATTTTGCTTTATCTGCTCAAGGTTTACAAAATAAAATAAATGAATTTTGCTGTAAATGTAAACATTTGGACTTATTAATAAATATGAAAAAAACTAAGTTGCTGATTTTTCCACCTTTACAGGGATATCAAATTAAACCAAGGATTTATTTAAATAACAAACTTATTGAAGTGGTATCCTGTTATATATATATTTGGGGGTGAAGTTTGGTTCGAATGGAAACTGGATAGAGCATTGGAGAGGACAAGTGATAAGGGCAAAACTGATTGTTAGGGCTCTCTTGTGTTTTGCTAGGAAATATGCAGAATATTTGGTCTCGCCGGCATTGATAGCCGGCGAGGCCAAAATTAATCCTATTCTTTTGAATGGCGCAGAGGTCTGGAACAACAATGTCCCTTCATGGTTGGAGATCCCACTTTCTCTCTATTATAAATCTTAATTGCAAGTTCCACTTGCCACTTCTAATGTTATAGTTAGGGCTGAATTGGGTAGAGTACCTATTGTTACAATAATTGATATACGTCTCATGAGTTACTGGGTCAAAGTTATTAATCAACAGACTAATATTATGCCTGTACTATGCCTTAGAGAAAAATTATCTTGGCATAAACAGAATTTTAGGTCTCCTTGGGTCAAAAATATTCAACGTATTTTGGGCAATGTTAATATGCTTCATCTTTGGACAGATTGGGAGAAATCAATCTCAATATCTTATGTGTTTAAGGAGTATGTTAAAAAGAAAATACTTAGGCGTGCCTATGATAAGCCAATGGGGTTCCTCAGAGTTCAACGTCAGGCCAGGTGGTTAGCTCAAAATAAAATTGATGTATCTATAGAGAAATATCTTACTCTTGGGCTGTCCCTGTTAGAAAGAAAAATGATTACTTGGGCAAGACTGGGAATCATCTGTTCTAAATATGCTTTTTTTAATAAGACGACTCCACCCAATTTAGGTTTGGAGTTTTACAGATGTAACAAGGGTTTTCAAGAAGATCTTTATCATATTACAGTACAGTGTCCTTTATATAAAACCCCGCGGTTTAATCTGTTAAATTTCCTTATTAAGTATGTGAATGCAAAATGTATTTTATTCATACATCTTCACCCTCAGACATTGGAGGAGGCTAAGATGGTTTCAAGATTTTTTTTACCAAGTGTTGAAACACAAAGAAAAACATCTCTCTGCCTATGACAATTAATTTGTTCATGGATTTTAATGTGTCAAAATTTTAAATGTAATATTCGATTTAATATTTTTTTTCTTCTTCTTTTTTGTACATAATTCTATGCTTTTAGTATGTTGGAAAGGTTTGATTGCTGAACAATAAAACATTGAACCTTGAAGGTCTTATCCCCCTTCTTAACAGAACTGACTATCCTTTCCTCGGTTTGGGCCTTTGCTATTCTGACTGCCTTTCCAGCCTCTTTCTGCTTTAACTGATAAAGTTCTCTGTCCTGCTCCTTCTGTGTTTCCTTATATCTCCTGAATGCTGTCCTTTTCTCTTTAACCTTCCCTGCCACCTCTTTTGAGAACCATAGCATTTTTTTCCTTCGTTGTGCTTTATTGATTTGCTTTACACAAAGGCTTGTTGCCTCTGTGATGGCTGTTTTGATCACTCCCCATTGTTCCTCCACCACTCCTTCTTGCCTGTTTGCTAGTGTTTTTCTGAGGCACTCTCTCATTTTCCCAAAGTCAGCCCTCTTGCTTTTGTATGGCTTGATTGTATGGCTGTGTTTATCGTGAACCACACTGTTTGGTGGTCGCTTGTTCCCAGATGGCTACCCACTTCTAAATCCGAGATTCTTTCTCCATCTCCATTTGAGAGTACCAGGTCTAAGATTGCTCCCTCCTGAGTGGGTTCCAATACTAGCTGTCTGAGGCGTGCCCCCTGTAGGGCATCAAGAATGACCCTGCTCTTGGATGTGCCAGCAGCAAAGGTGCTCCAGTTAACACCTGGCATATTCAGGTCCCCCATCAACAATATCTCCTGTTTTTCTACCATTCTAAGAAAGCCTTCTATCATTTCCTTGTCCATTCCCTCCCCCTGAGATGGGGGTTGGTATACAACCCTCATGCAGATTGTGGTGCCATTTCTTGTCTCCAGGGTGACCCAAAGTGCCTCATCTGCTCCCTGTTTACTCATTAGTTCCATTGCTTTGATCCCTTTCTTTACATAGAGAGCTACTCCTCCTCATCCTTTACCCTCCCTGTCCCTCCTGTAGATTGTGTATCCTGGTATGTTGACATCCCAGTTGTAAGAGGACTAAACCTCACTTTCAGGTTCCTGGCAATATTGGGAATGTAAGTAATCACAGACAAGTTGCATTCGAGTAATAAACAAGTTTATTACTACAAAAGGGATGAATCACAGTTGCCCTAAGCAGTTCTTACCAATACGAACTGGGAGCCAATGCTAAGTGTTCCCTACACCTCGAGGTTTCTCTGTAGTCTCTTGGGATCTCTTGGGTCTCTGAGGTGTAAAGCCTGTGCATAACATTATATACCTGTGATAATTACTATAGTACCAAAAGATAGAAACATTTCTAGTTACAGAGATGAGCTCTATTGGCTAAATTAGAGGTGGCTCCACGGTCCAAGATAACATTATATAATTCTGTAAAGTCATCAGTTTTAGAACAAAGACATTCTTATACAAAGTCTTACATAACAAGGTGTAGTGGTGCACATCATCAAAGGATGGCAATGTTGCCTTACATATCATAATTACTTCAAGGATAGGTGTCTTGGTATCTGACAAGTAAGGAACAGACAGAAAATACATGGTATAATATGTGTGCTTTAGAAAGCAAAGTGGATTACAACAATATGCATTATATACTGACATCTACTCTTATACGGTAGACGCCACTTAGCCCTATGTATTAGTATAGCTTATGCCTAAACATTAGCTGTCTATGGTGTACCCCTGAGGGTATCAGTTAGGGTGCAGGGACCTCATGTAACACAGTCATGGTTCTCTGTGTACCATGTTTATGTGACTGCCACAATATCTAGGCAATCCTCTTCCATCAAGGCCACTAGTTCAGGGAGCTTGTTATACAGACTATGGGAATTGGTACTCATCACCCTCCAATTTCATGGTTTTGTGGTGTTACACAGAACCTTTTGTATGTGTGTGTGAGTGTGGGTGTGGGTGTAGGGGGGGTTCATGCTGAGGACCTGTAATAGCACAGTAGAGATAAATATTTCATTTGGCAGTTTTGTTCTGATGTATGTCCTGCAAATGAGATGTTTGAAAGCATTGCACATGATGCTTGGAGAAAAGATATGTTTCTCATGCTTCCGACAGCAGTGTGTAATTATCTTTTATGTCGGGTGAATGTGGTGCAGGTGTTTAAGGTTTGTGTTGCTATAGAGCTCTGACATATGCACAGTGGCAATATCAACTAGTAACATAGGGAGTGTATGTAAAAATGCAAGATTTTACATTTATACACATCCTGCACACGACATCAGGCTGTTTATTCAACTGGGGTGAGAAATATGTGTTTTTATCTAACTCAGTGTCAGCTCACCCCTATTGTATGAATGGTTTTACAGATGCAAGATGAACACAGGTAATACATTCAATACAGTTCAACAAACAGCACAAGGAAAGCATAGTTTATAGTTTAGAGTAGACTTTTCCAGCAGCATTGGGTTGCTAATAACTTAACTGTAGTATGGCTATGGGATTGAGAAATATGTGGCAAAAAGTCAAAATATCAACAGCAAATTAGGACTGGATGAAAACATGTGCCAAGAAGTGCTGACGTTGGTATAGATAAGCCAGCTTTCATAGCGTAAGCTAGGTGCCACTGGTCAGGCAGTCAGGAGTGGAGGGGCTATAGGGGGACGCCTGTGGAGTTCTTGCCAAGATGGTGGGTGAGAAGCATAGAAACATAGAATTTGAAGGCAGATAAGGAATGCTTGGCCAACCTAGTCTGCCCATTTCCCTACCTGATGGATCCAGAAGCAAATGATTTGATACCTTTTAATGTATCAACATAGATTTAACAACAAGAACAAAGTGCTTTAGCTTTCGGACCAACCAGTCCTTCATCAGAAGCCTAAACAGATTCTGGTTAATCAACAGCTTATTCCTCCTACCCCCCCAGTAGAATTGCCTTATGTCTGTCCGTGAGCAACTGCCTTCACAGCCTATGAAGTCTGATGCCTTTCAGTGCCGCTTATTGGTCATCTTCCAACAGAGGCGAGGTGCTGCCAGCCCAAAACTAACTCAGGGCAAGCAGTTTTCAAAGTAGGGAAGAAATGGAGTGAGGAAGAATCAAGAACTCATTCAGATGTGGGGTTGAGTTTAAGATCAGCATACTGGTGTGGACACTGCAAATAGAACCCCAGCTCTTTAAGCAGTCTTATGAAGAGTAAAGGCTTTTCGAAGCAATGGGGTTCTGTTTATTGTGCTATAAGTGGGCTGGATCTAATTCGGTAATTTACTGTACCTTACATCTGGATGTATGGTAGGCCTAACTTGGAATAAACACTGCACCTGAATTAACACATGATGCCATAGAAACATAGAATTTGTCAGCAGAAAAGGACCGCTCAGTCCACCCAGTCTGCCCAAGTGTTCTCTACCTACTTGTAAGTCCTGCCTGTATATGTTACTGCATGTCTTATTCTGCCTGTGTCCATCAGGACCTCCTTGTGAATGAGCTTGCTTAATGGATTTTTCCTGCAATGAACATGAACCTGCTCCACTTCTATAGCCCTATTGATCTCCGCTGACCCCTCCTTCCCCTTTTTACAATATACCCCCATGTTTGTCCCATGCATGCCTCATACCCCCCACCATTTTAGCTTCCACCCCTTCTCCTGGCAGTCTGTTCAAGGCATCTACCACCCTTTCAGTAAAGAAATATTTCTTGTCATCTATCCTGAATGCCCCCCCAGCTTCATTGTATGTCCCTTGGTTTGGGTGCTCCTTCTCATTTGAAGAAAACTCCCCAACTGTACCCTCTTTACCACTGTGAGATACTTTGTAGGTCTTGATCATGTCACCTCTCGCCCGCCTCTCTTCCAGAGTGTACATGTTGAGATTCTTCAGCATTTTCTTTTAGGGATTCCTGTGAAAATTCTGGACCATTTTAGTTGCCCCCCCTCTGGAAAACCTCCACCTTATGTCCTTTCTGAATTGTGAACTCTAAAACTGGACACAGTACTCCAGCTGGGGGTATACCAGGGAGTGATACAATGGTAGCAGAACATCCCTCCTTCTCCTCCTACTGGAGATACCACTCCTTATGCACCCCAGAATCAAATTTGCCCAGTCCATTGCCTTGTCACACTGTACTGCCATCTTGAGGTCCTCTGATGTAATAACCTCAAGGACCCTTTCATGTCTAGTGAGTATCAGTACCTCCCCCCATCCTATACCCAGCATCGGGGTTCCTATGCCCTAGGTACATGATTTTACACTTGTTGGCATTGAACCCCAAGTAAGTAAGAACATGGAACTGATATGAATGAATTGCAGACTTTTAAGCAGCTTTTCGGGGAGTGTATGTGTGTGTATGGGGGGATTCTGCTACTATAACTATTTGCTTTTGATGTGGTATAATGTGGGAACAGACTAACCCTGTTCCCCACTGTGTGTGCTATATCGGAGATAAAGAGCCCAACTAGCATTGGGCCAAGCACTGAACCCTATGGCACCCCGCTTCTCAGTGCTGTGGGTGCCGAGAGCTTCCGCACCACCACCACCCTCTGCAACCTCCCTTGTAACCAGTTCTCTATCCATTTAGTCAGACCACATTCCACCCGAACTCCTCCTTCTCCTCACTCTTCTCCTCCTGTGCCTGTGTCCCTCCTCCCAGTAGTCCGCACCCTTTCTCCTCCTTATTCTTACTGGGTGGTGGTGGTGCCTTCTGTATTACACTCAGACCACTCTGCCCGCCCCCTTCCAGGGTTACTACACCTCTGCTTTTACCTATATCTAGGGCAGTGAGCTCATTAGGCACCCCTGCCCAGACCTTTCTGCCAACTTCAGTGTTTTGGCCACCCCACCCCCAGCCATTTGTTTAAATCTATCTAGTAGAGATATACCCCTCTAATCTTGCCTTTTCTTTTTTTTACATATGTTCTCACTGAGCTATGGTCAGCTTGGTCATCCCGATCAACTCCCCCCAGCCCTACCCCCGACATCAGGCTGACCTGCTCACCTCCACAGATTACCTCCATGGTGGGGTGGTGAGGAGCTTCCCAGGTTGACCCCCAGAGCAAGATCCGGTTGAGGAGGCACCATTTGCGGCAGACGGGGGGGGGTCGGAAGCTTATGCTGCTTGACCGTAGCACATTTTCCACTTTTTTCCCTTTTACATAGTGCAGCCATGCAATAACGCTTAATCACAGCGTGCCAACATCTGTCACAGTCTGCCACCCTTTACTACACTGCTGTAGTAGTGCCTGCGGTTGTCACCTGGGGCCACTACAGAGCAGTGGATCCCTGGATCATGCCCCAGGATAGGAGAGCAGTCCTCCAGATGCTCAATCCTATCCCTCGCTTGCATCTGAACCCAGGTCACCAGCATGGTGCGAGGTGGGGTGTCCAGCGCCTCAACCCTCAGTGCCAATGGCCTGGCAGCAATGCTGCCTTTAATATGCCCCTCTTTTTCCTGCTCCAGTGTACCCTCCCCCCCGTGCACAAGTCTCTATTCCCCCCAACCCTACCCCAGTTAGTCACTAACCCATAATGTTTCACGTGGCACCAATCCCTCAGTCACTCGAACTCCTCAAGCCTATCATTCCTCTCCATGCTTGCACATGGTACCAGCAGTACCTCCAAGAATGCCACCGACTTCCCCACCCTCTCCCACTGCCTGCCCAAGTACTCAGACCTCTCCCTCACTACTTCCACAGCGTCCCTTGCCAAGTGGCTTGTACTCACATGCAACAGTAAATGAGGTTGGCAGAATATCTTGGCAGAAGACACCAAGAGAAAGGGCTGCTGTGTGACTGAACTTCTCTGCTTGGACTAAAGTAGAAGAACTTTTGCATTTGGACCTTTAATTTAGGGTAAAAACTAACATACAAAACAAAAACAAAAAAAGTTGTGTTTGGGTTAACTGAACTGAATGGGTAACTGAAAAGTCATCTAGGTGTAAATCTCAGGTGACTGAAAGGACTTAACTGCTGTGAGGTTTAAATTACTTGTAGAAAGATCAGGTAAGTAGGGGGAGTGGCTTAGCTAGAAGGAAGCTACATTTAAAGACTGCCTTAGAAAGATTCTGCTACTAGCTTGGCAGAAGACACCAAGAAAAAGGCCTGCTTTGTGACTGAACTTCTCTGCTGGGACTAAAGTAGAATAACTTTTGTATTTGGACCTTTAATTTAGGGTAAAAAACTAACATACAAAACAAAAACAAAAAGTGTGTGTTTGGGTTAACTGAACTGAATAGGTAACTGAAAAGTCATCTAGGTGTAAATCTCAGGTGACTGAAAGGACTTAACTGCTGTGAGGTTTAAATTACTTGTAGAAAGATCTGGTAAGTAGGGGGAGTGGCTTAGCTAGAAGGAAGCTACATTTAAAGACTGCCTTAGAAAGATTCTGCTAATAGCTTGGCAGAAGACACCAGGAGAAAGGACTGCTGTGTGACTGAACTTCTGTACTGGGACTAAAGTAGAAGAACTTTTGTATTTGGACCTTTAATTTAGGGTAAAAAAACTAACATACAAAACAAAAAAAAAGTGTGTGTTTGGGTTAACTGAACTGAATGGGTAACTGAAAAGTCATCTAGGTGTAAATCTCAGGTGACTGAAAGGACTTAACTGCTGAGAGGTTCAAATTACTTGTAGATAGATCTGGTAAGTAGGGGGAGTGGCTTAGCTAGAAGGAAGCTACATTTAAAGACTGCCTTAGAAAGATTCTGCTAATAGCTTGGCAGAAGACACCAGGAGAAAGGACTGCTGTGTGACTGAACTTCTCTACTGGGACTATATTGCTCTCCCTTCCCCTCAAAGCTAGTTCTATTTTTATAGGCACAGGATTTGACTGACAACAGGAACTTCCTGTTTAGGGGCAGGAAGTGAGTGATCACAGAACCACCAAGGACCCACCATCCTAGAAGGGGCAAGAGTAGCTCTCCGGCCCCCTCTAGCTGCTGGAGGTCTGCCTCTGAACAAGTAAGTGGTCTACTGAGAAATATAGGATATTCTTGTCTCAGAACAGGACAATCAGGAGTTTAAAGGGCACACAGGCAGAAAGTAAGGAGAGAGAGAGAAAAAAAACAGACGAAAGAGTAAGAATTGCAAACAGTTAAGGGGTCAAATAAGACATGATTGAGTGGTAGTGCAGTGGCTGTGGAGCAGCAGTCTTCTGGGAGATATTCTGGAGGATGCGGTGTTGTCCCATCTGCAGGCACCTCTCTGGGGCTGAGGGAGGAGGTTGCTCATCTCAGGCTGAGTTGGCCAGGATTTGTGGGACCTCCTCTTCCATCCAGGGACCACCAGTGCCACTGCCGCTGCCTCAGAGGTTGCCAAGAAAGAGGGCCGGTTGGACCACAGTGGGCTCAGGGAGGGTGAGGGTGGTGGAAGAGAGGCACATCCTCCAGTTGTACCTCTCCACAATTCCTATTGCCATTCTGGCAAAGTGTGGTTCCTCTGGAGGCACCTACAGTGGAGACCAAGGAGGATGCTGGGAACCTCCACAAAGGAGACCCACAGGAGGGTGGCAGGGGACCCTGCAAGGGAAGGAAACAACTCCTGGTGGGGGACTCCATTGTTAGGAAGGTAGAACTGGGCAAGGAAGGGGAGAGGGAGGTAAGGTGCCTGCCTGGCACCATGGCTTGGAGGGACAGGGAGCGAATCCTCAGGATTGCCAGAGCAGCTGCACAGGGGAGGGAGCTGGATGTCATTGTCCACCTAGGGACAAATGACCTGGCTAAGAAAGGGATTAGAGAAGTGCAGGAAGAGTTTATGGAATTGGGAAGGGACCTTAGTCAAGTAGCATGCACGGTAACCTTCTCGGAGGTGCTACCCATCTATGATATAGGAGAGGCTAGGGTGTTCTGTACCATGGGATTCAATCAGTGGTTGAAAAGCTGGTGTAGAGCTCAGGGATTTGGCTTCATTGGGGACTGGGGGTCCACCTGGAGTGATGCAAGCCTATACTGGCATGATGGGCTGCATCTGTCTGGGAGGGGAACCAGGATCCTAGGTGATAGGTTTAAATGCTTCATTGGCAAGCTTTTAAACTAGCCAAGGGGGAGGCACTGAAAGGAGCAGGAAAATCCTAGCCCCCAAACAATCACAGTAGTAGTTTGGCAAACACCAACATGGAGGTGTTGATAGGAGAAGGGCAGGGGTAAATGGAGAAAGTGACAAAGGCAAGAAGGACAGGGATGGGGAAAAAGGGGTAAGGCCATCAGGAAATGGAGGGTAATGAGTACCAATGCCTGTAGTCTGGCAACAAGCTCCCTGAGCTGGTGGCCTTAATGGAAGAGGGATGCCTGGATATCGTAGCAGTCACAGAAACATGGTACACAGAGAACCATGACTGGGATGTTAACATACCAGTGTACATAACCTACAGGAGAGACAGGCAGGGGAGAAGGGGGGAGTAGCTCTCTATGTAAAGGAAGGGATAAAAGCAACTGAACAAAAGAGTAAACAGGGAGGAGAGGAGGCACTGTGGGTCACCTTGGAGACTGGAAAGGGCACCACAATCCACACAGGGGTTGTGTACAGACCCCCATGTCAGGGGGAAGGAATGGACAAGGATATGATGGAAGGAATTCTTTGAATGGCAGAGAAAGGGGAGATACTGTTGATGGGAGACCTGAATATGCCAGATGTTAACTGGAGCACACTTGCTGCAGCCACATCCAAGAGCAGGGCTATTCTTGACGCCCTACAGGTGGCAGGCATTAGACAGCTAGTTTCGGAACCCACTCGTGAGGGAGCAATCTTAGACCTCATACTCTCAAACGGGGGCAGTGAGAGGATCTCAGATCTAGAAGTAGGTTGCCATCTGGGGACAAGTGACCATCAAACAGTGTGGTTCATGTTAAACTCAGCTACAGAGTCAAGCCATACAAAAGTGAGGGTACTGGACTTTAGGAGGGCTGACTTTGGCAAGATGGGAGAGTGCCTCAGAAAAGCACTAGCAAACAGGCTAGGAGGAGGTGTGGAGCAACAATGGGGAATTATCAAAACTGCCATCACAGACGCAACAAGCCTTAGTGTGAAGCAAATAAACAAATCAAAATGAAAGAAAAAGCCACTATGGTTCTCCAGAGTGGTGGCTGTGAAAGTCAGGAAGAAAAAGATAGCATTCTGGAAGTATAAGGAAACACAGAAGGAGCAGGACAGAGAGCTGTACCAGTTAAGGCAGAAAGAAGCAGGGAGGAAAGTCAGAATAGCAAAGGCCCAAACTGAGGAAAAGATAGCCAACTCAGTTAAGAAGGGGGATAAAACCTTTTATAGGTACATCAGTGAGCGTAGAAAGACAAAGGGAGGGATAGTGAGGCTGAATAGAATGAACGGTGGGTGGGCAGAGGGGACAGTGAAAAGCAGGAATACTGAACAATATTTCTGCTCAGTATTCACAAAGAGGAGGGGAAGTGCCTAATCCAATTAACAGAAGCACTTCCGGATAGGGGTCGATCCCAGTCCTTTCACAGAAGAAAGGGTTCTGCAAGAACTCCTAAAACTGAAGGTGGACAAAGTAATGGGTCCTGATGGAATTCACCCCAGAATTCTAAAAGAATTAAGGAAGAACTAGTGAAACCACTGGCTACTCTTTTAATAAATCATGGGAGGATGGATGGTATCAGAGGACTGGAGGAAGGTGGATGAGGTTCCCTTCACAAAGTGGGACCAAGACAGAGGCAGGAAACTACAGACCTGTCAGTCTGACCTCTGTGGTAGGAAAGTGATGGAGTCACTTTGAAGGAAAGAATAGTTGAGTACCTAGAGGTCAGTGGAGCTCAGGATCCAAGGCAGCATGGGTTCACAGCAGGAAGGTCATGTCAGACGAATCTAATAGATTTCTTTGACTGGGTGACCAAAGTAGTATACCAGGGAGAGGCTGTGGACATGGCCTACCTAGACTTTAGCAAGGCACTTGACACAGTCCCACACAAAAGATTGATAGTCAAATTAACCAGCCTGGGAGTGGGTCCCAGGGTGGTAGCCTGGGTAAAACATTGGCTGGACAACAGGACACAGAAGGTAATTGTAAATGGAGTCCACTCTGAAGAAAGGGCGGTTACTAGTGGGGTACCGCAGTGTTCAGTATTGGGTCCAGTCCTTTTTAATGTCTTCATCAGACAATGGAGAGAGACTGGAAGGAAAAGTATGCCTTTTTGCAGATGACACAAAGATCTGCAACAGGGTTGATACACAAGGAGGCGTGGAAAGGATGAAAAGGGACTTGGCAAGGTTGGAGGAATGGTCAGACGATGGCAGCTAGGATTCAATGCAAAAGTGCAAAATAATGCACCTGGGAAACAAGAACCCAGGGAAGAATACACAATGGGTGGGGAGGAGTAACAACAACAAAACAGGAAAGGACCTGGGGTAATCATATCAGATGACCTTATGTTAGCAAGCAATGTGAGAAGGCAGTAGGGAGGGCCGGGGGTATACTGGGATGTATAGGAGAGCATCAGCAGCAGAAAACAGGAGGTTGTTATCCCTCTGTACAGACAGTTGGTGAGACCCCATCTGGAATACTGTGTCCAGTTCTGGAGACCCCATCTCCACAAGGACATAGACAGGATAGAGGCAGTCCAGAGGAGGGCAATAAATGGTGCAGAGTCTGCAAGAGAAGCCATATGAGGAGAGACTAAAGGAGCTTAATATGATACCCTTGAGGAAAGAAGGGAGAGGGCGACATGATAGAAACTTTCAAGTACCTCAAGGGAATCAAACAAAGTCCAACAGGGTAGCATCTTTCAGAAAAAGAGACTTGCAAGAACAAGGGGACACAATTTAAAAATAGAAGGAGGGTGGTTCAGGGGCAATGTGAGGAAGTATTATTTCACAGAGAGGGTAGTGGATGCATGGAACAGCCTTCCTGAGGAAGTTGTGGGGTCTAAAACTGGGAGAATGCATGGGACAGACATAAGGCAATTCTTGTGGGAGGCAGGAAGATAAAGGCTGTTGGTTAACTAGGATCTGCGGCCTATCCTGTAGGTTGGGAAATGGGCAGACTAGATGGGCCTAACGGTCCTTATCTGCCGTCAAAGTCTATGTTTCTATGTTCTATGTTTCTTCACCCTCAGTGCATGCTTGAGCAGTGCCTGCCCTGTCCCTCCTGCAGTAAACCTGGGTACAGCTTCAACCCAAATATGGCTGTACCTTCCCCCTTTCTGTCCCATCTCATGCATTTCAGTATAGAATCCCTCAGAATGAGTACCCCCCTGCCTCTTACCCCTTTCCCTTCAAATGCCCCTTCCACCACCCCAGTATTCATTCTTCCTTGTCCCTTACCCCCACCAACTGCATTCTCTGTGACTTCTGTAGCTGTACTCCCTACTTCTCCCTCACCCCTTTTCTCTGCCTTATTCCTCCCATCCCCCTTGAACAACTTCCCAGCCTGACCACTTCCTACTGGGCTTCTCATGTCGACCTCCCCATCTCCCCTGCTGATTTCCAACCCATCTCCTATCCCCACTGTTGTCGATTTAGAGCCCACATTCCCTTCAACCCCGATAGTGATGGCCCTCTCATCCTTCCCCCTTCCCGTAGCCTTTTCTCCTTCAGTCACCACCCCTTCCTTCCTTCCTAGCCCTCTTCTACCCTTTTGTCCTTGCTATCTCTTCCCCTACCTGTTGCCATCCCTCTTATGCCCCGCTTGTCCTCCCCCTTTCAGTATGTTCCTGCTCCCCCTCTCTGTCCCATAGCAGAGGTTCGAATCTATTCGTAGTCGATACCAGTCTTACATCTCTTCCCCCTATCAGTTTCCCCCTCCTACGAGTTCCCCTCCATGCCATCCCTGGTTCCTCCCTACCTGCAGCCATCTGCTTTTTCCCCTGGTACTCCTCGTCATCTCTTCCTCCCCATCAGGAGGCCCCCTCACCTCGGGCACCCTCCCTTCTCCTCTCTTTTCTGCTAGTGCTTCTGATACTGGGGTCAGTTTCAGTCGCTAGTTATTCTTTCTCCATCCCCCTTTGCCATCCCCTATTCCTCCCTCAGGATGCCTACCATACTTATCTGCCCTGCCACTTGCACTCCTCTCTAACCTCCACAGTTCTTCCCTCAAACTATCCAGTCATCTACAGACCATACACCCTCCCCTTATTCTCCAAGGCCAGTCGAGGATAATGGCACACCCACACCCTGTACACCCCTCCACCCTTCCAAAGATATCCTTATTATCCGCCTTATTGATATGTGGCACCTGCCCCATTTTGGCCCCCATCATATGTTACGGGATCTTATTCCCAGGTTCTGTAACCTACTACAACTGTTAGGTGCCTATTTAATCAAAGTCCTGTCCCCCTCACATTAGTCTCCCTACTGACCCCTTGCCTACCAGGGTAATTCAGTCTCAACTCTCACCCATTAGATACTGTATTACTGTAGCAATCCTAAAGCCTCCTTGTCCATTTTTCACACCTCAGCTACCATACTTTTTGTTCTCGGCTCTCAAATAGTTTTGCTTAGCCTAGTTAGAAATCCTATTGCACTCCACGTATTACTCAGCTCAGTAAGAGAAATAAAAGGAATAAATAAATATGTATTATTACAGCAATCCTAAAATATCCAATCATTGCTTTGTTTTGAATCCAGAGACCCTGCTGCAATAAAGGACCACAGAGGATCTGGGCGGGCTGAGGAAACTGTAAAGTCCTGGCAGAGCTATATTGAGCTTGCTCACTCTCCTCTCTCACTTGTTCTTTCTGTTTCTCCCGATGCTGCAGGCTGCCCTTTGTACTGGGCTCCTGCCTGCATTGGCACCTTTTTCTGCCCACAAAGAAATCTGCAGCAGTTCTGATACAGCTCCGTTAAGCTCACTCACTCACCCTCTCTCACTCACTCATTCTGTTTCTTATGCCTCTGCATGCTTCCCTTTTAAACTGGGCCCCCTGCCTGCATAAATGCCTTTTTCTGCCCACAAAGAAATCCTCAGCAGTCCCAACAGAGCTCCATTGAGCTTGCTTACTCCCCCTCCCTCACTCACTCATTCTGCTTCTCCCAGAGCTGCAGGCTGCCCTTTCATACTGGGCTCCTGCCTGCATTGGCACCTTTTCCTGCCCACAAAGAAATCTGCAGCAGTCCTGACAGAGCTCAGTTGAGTTTGGTCACTCTCCCTCTCTCACTCACTCAATCGTAATCTGTCCCAAACACTGATTTCTCAAAGTGACTGTGCTATTCTGCGCCTGAAGTGTAAACACACATTTCAACCAGGATGTGAAAAATGACAGCTGTACTGTTCATAAGGAGGTGTGAAAAAATGCCAGTGCTGAAAATCTGGCATGAAAATATTAATAATTTGCGAAGTTACAAGGATGCGTGGAAACTGCACAGCGCACGCTTGTAACAGTCATTTTATGGACTTTCATCACAAAACTTTCATCATAGGTATTTTAGGACCTCTGTTCATGAACAGTGTCACTGTGGTTTTCTTAATGTGTCCCAAACATTGATTTCCCACAGCGACCACACTAATCTGCACCTGAAGTGCAAAAACACATTTCAGTCAGCATGTGAAAAATGACAGCTGTACTGTTCATAAGGCAGTGTGGAAAAATGCCAGTCTTGAAAATCTGTAGTGAAAATATTGCAAATTCGTGCAATTATGAGTGCGTGTAGCAACTGCACAATGCATGCTCGAGAAACAGTCATTTTTGGGATTTTGTCTACCAAATTTACTACTCAGCTCAGTTAGAGAAATAAGCAGAGCAAATAAATATGTATTATTACAGCAATCGTAACACTATAGCTCAGTACTTAACTCAGTTAGAGAAATAAACAGAACAACTTAATCTGTATTATTACAGCAATCCTAAAAGTATCCAACCATTGCTTTGTCTATACTCCGGAGACCCTGCTGTAATATAGGACAACAGAGGACTCTGGGCAGGATGGTGGGCAACTTTAATGTCTCAGCAGAGCTCCATTGAGGTCGCTAACTCCCCATCTCTTACTTGCTCATTCTGTTTCTCCCGACGCTGCAGGCTGCCCTTTTGTACTGGGCTCCTACATGCATTGGTGCCTTTTTCTGCCCCCAAAGAAATTCACAGCAGTCCCAATAGAGCTCCATTGAGCTCACTCACTCACTCCTCCTCCCTCACTCGCTCTCTCGTTCTGTTTCTCCCGGCACTGCAGGCTGACCTTTTGTACTGGGCTCCTGTCTGCACTGGGGTCTTTTTCTGCCCACTAAAAAATCTACAGCAGTCCCAACAGAGCTCTGTTGAGTTTGGTCACTCCCCCACTCGCTCAATCTTAATCTGTCCCACACACTGATTTCCCATAGTGACCATGTTATTCTGCGCCAGAAGTGCAAAAACACATTTTGGTCAGGATGTGAAAAATGACAGCTGTAATGTTTATAAGGAGGTGTAAAAAATGCCAGTGTTGAAAATCTGATGTGAAAATATTACAAATCTGTGAAGTTACAAGGGTGCAAGGGAACTGCGCAATGCACACTTGTAACACAGTCATTTGATGGACTATCATCACTAAATTTTCAACATAGGCATTTTAGGACCTCTGCTCATGAACAGTGTCACTGTCATTTTCTTAATCTGTCCCGAACACTGATTTTCCACAGTGGCCATGCTATTCTGCACTGGAAGTGTGAAAACACATTTCAGCCAGGATGGAAAAAATGTCAGCTATACTGTTCATAAGGAGGTGTGAAAAAATGCCAATGTTGAAAATCTGGTGTAAAAATATCACAAGTTTGCACAGTTACGAGTGTGCCTAGCAACTGTGAAATGCAGTCTCATAAAACAGTAATTTTTTTATATTTTGCCCACCAAATTTGCAACATAGACTTTTTGAGAGCCCACCTCATAAATACTGGTACTGTCATTTCGTTAATCGGTCCCGAAAGGTGATTCCGCACAGTGACCGCAAAATCATCTTTCAGGGCTGAATAATGCCATGACATTGGCTGAATTCATGAGGAGGAGTCCCAAAACACCCTTGTTCAAAATTTGGTGCTAAAATTCCAAAAAATGTCTGAGATATGCACTAAAGTTGAAAAAACCTATTTATGCCATCATACAGCTAATCGGCATTTCTTCAGTTCACAGTTGGCTTTGAAAAGTGCAGACATGTTCGTGGTCCACCGAAGATTGTCGTGCTGGGCTCTGGTGCTAGCTGCCACAACATGTTTCTTGCACATGCTCGCAATCAACAAACAAAAAACTCAATAACAACAGCAACAATATACAGAACAGTCAAGACACTAGTATTCTAAAGTGGGGGGTTAGATTAATGCAAGCCCCGAAAACAGCTACTATAACAACAACATGTATGGCAGCACTCTACAGATATACATAATTAAGAGGGTAGCGGTTAGGAGCATTGGGAGCATGGCTGATAGAGAAGGTGTCTTAGGAGCCGCTAGAGTGAGAAGAGGGAGGAACATGAGTGGAGGTCAGAGGGTAGTTTGTTCCAAAGAGAAAGGAGGCAGAAGGAAAAAGCAGTTTGCCCAGAGACAGAGTGAGGGAGAGGTATGGAAAAGGGGTGAGAGTGTCTGTGATGAAGGGGTAAGTTAGAGGAGGCAGCTTGGGAGAGCTGAGAGGAGAAGTAGGAGGTGAGGGAGCCAAACCAGAATTTAGCAACAAAAGTAACACAGCGAATCATTTGCCTGTGGGGTAGGGGAGTAAGTGATAAGATAGAACAGAGAAGACAGTAGTGGGTGAAAGGGGGAGAGGCAGTGGCAAAATGACAGATATTTAGGAGAAAGTCAATTTTGTCTAGTGAAGCCTGAGAGGCAGTTCCATATACCATGTCGGTGTAGTCAAAAGCTAGTGGTATCATTTTGGAGACCAACTCTTGATGGGTAGATAGAGGGAGGTCAGCTTTGTGTCAGAAAAGACACCTAGTTTAGGGTGAAGTTTGGCACAATGATATTAATATGGGTGGAGAAATCTAGGTTTTCATCCAACCACACTCCTAAGTACTTGAAAGCCAAAACATTCTCAAGGGTGGAACCATCAAAGGCAGAGAAAGTGGGGCATTTGTGTTGGATGGCCGGCTTTTGTCTGGTGCCGAAAGTCATTGCCACTGTTTTTTCACATCAAGTTTATGCTTACTGTCCCTGAACTAGGACTGGACTCTATTAAAATTGTCCTGAAGGGGGAAATGTACGCTAGTGATAAGAGAGCCCAGAGAGGAAAAGAATAATGTTGTCAGCGTGCATGTGAATTTCAGCTGACCTACAAACTGAGGGGACGTTATTTATAAATAAGGAGAAAAGGATCAGGCCAAGAATGGAACCTTGGGGACGCCAGAGAGGATACGGAGTTGGAAGGATAAAACATTGCCAAACAGAACCAATTGTTCCCTGTCGAGAAGGTAGGAGCGGAATCAGTTATAGCAGGCTCTGAGAGACTGACAGAGCCATGAGTTTGTAGTAGGAGTGAGTGGGAGACAGAATTGAAAGCTTTTGCAAGATCGATGAAAATGACAGCTGTAATATGGCTCTTGTCCATTGCAGTGAGTATAGGGTCAGTGTCATGAAGAAGAGAAGATATAGTCAAGTGATGCTTCCTTTTTTTTTTTTTTGTAATTAAACATCTTTATTAATTTTATAAACACACCCAGGGTGGAGGACAGACAATGAGAAAGCAAGTAGAAATCAGAAAATATTGGCTTAATCTCGCCATGACTAGGTGCAAGTTACAATGAGTTGATACACAGACGAGAAAAGGAACCCAAAGTCCGTCCCCGTCCTCCCCCTCCCTCATCCCCCCACTTCCCCCCCCAAAGGTTACGAGCAACAGGGAGCAAAAACAAATACATAAAAGTTAAGATAATGGAAACTAAGGTTTCCAAGCCGTGAAGAATTCGTCCAAAGGGCCCCAGAGAAGTGCAAGCGCTTTGCTTGCCCCAAGATATATGCAATGTGCTTCAAGTTGTAAAGCTAAAGTACATTCCTGATACCATTCTAATAAGGACGGTGATTTATCAGACGACCAATGTCTTAAGATTAACAATTTCATAACAGCTGAAACAAGAGAAACATAGGCTTTCCAAGCCTTGGAGATACCTATGGAAAAAGAAACAGCAAACAAATCTCCGGGTGAGCCTATGATGTGAGCCAAGGACAGAGTTCAAGAGATTGGAAATGGCATTCCAGGCGGGCCATATAGCCAGACAAGTCCATAGCATATGGTACAAAGTTCCCTTCTCCTTCTTGCATTTCCAACACAAAGACGTGGGAGATGCCCCATGCCTGAATAGATGAGAAGGAGTTAAATAAAGATGATACATAATATTAAAATGTACCATTCTTAACCTGTCTTGTTTAATAAATTTATACATGGTGACCCAGAGTTTTTTCCACAGATTCGGAGTAGCCTGGACTTTTAAGACTCCCGCCCAGTAATAACAAACCCCTGAGGGGAGCCTGTAGTCCCATTCCTGAAGTAATTTGTAAACCTTGGAAACTGGATGTGGTTGGGCTGCAGCAATTAATAAAGCATCCAAACTAGCCGGAGTACGACCAGTGGAGGGCTCTGAGTGAAAAGCCCAAACTATAGCTTTACTAAGCTGTAACCACTTGAAAAGTAGTGGTCAGGAATCTCATGGAGTCTCTTCAGTTGGTTGAAAGGACGCAACACACCCTGTTCCCAAAAGTCCGACACGGAGAAATGACTAATCTGGGGCTGAAAGCTGTGGCACTGCAGAACCCCTATTTTGATTTGAGGATTTTCAAAAATAGGTTGATTATCCAGGAACCACCATCTGACACCAAGATGTGTTTGCAACTGAATATATGCCTTCAAGGACCAGCCCATGGGGTTATTCATGGGAATTTTAGAAATAATGGACTGGGGAGCAAATAAGAGGGCACGTAAAGAACTCTTCATTCTTTTTGTGAGGTCACACTCGATATCTAACCATAGGGGAGAGTAACCAGACAGTCTATGTCCGTCTGCCCACAAGGATAACTTACAGAAATGTTGTGCTGCATAGTATAAAAACAAGGAAGGGGCCATCAATCCTCCCTTGAATTTTGAAGCTGTCAACTTGATGTAAGACCTACGTATTCTCTTCCTTTGCCACAAAAAAGAATTAAATGTTTTCTGTAAACTAATAAACCATTTTTTGGGAAGATAAGCTCTGAGCATCCCCAAAGGATATAATATTCTAGGGAGAATATTCATCTTAAGGAGATTCAGCCTTCCCCACTTAGACAGAGAGATCGAGCGCCATCTGTCCAGATCTCCTGAAATAATTTGGATCAGATTACCGAGGTTATCTTTAATCATCGAGGGTAAGCTTGTGCTAATACTAATGCCCAAATATGTAAGGGATTTGGCCTCCCAAGCGAAGCCAAACCTCTGTAGGTCTGCTTTAATAACAGCATGATTTAGGGGGAGGATTTTAGTCTTGGCCAGATTCAATTTATAATAAGATACTTCAGAGAAGTCATCTATCTCCTCCAAGACAGCCGATACAGAGAGCTCCGGGGTCTCAATGTGCAACAGCACATCGTCCGCATAAGCTGAAAAAGCGAACCTAGATTCCCCCACCTATATACCCTTAATAAGCGGATTCTGCTCTAATCTACACAGAAAGGGCTCCAGATACAAATTAAATAGTAATGGGGACAAGGGGCAACCTTGTCTTGTACCACGCTCTAACCTAAAAGGCGGTGAGAGTACCCCATTACATTTCACCCGTGCAGAGGGAGAGGAATACAAAATTTTAACCCATCTCAAGAAAACTTCAGGTAGCCTGAATGCCGAAAGGGTAGTGAAAAGGAAGTCCCAGGACACCCAGTCGAAGGCCTTTTCGGCATCCAAGGAAAGAAGTATTGCTGGTGTTTTCGACTCCCTGGCCTCCGCAATAAGATGTAACAATTTACGCAGGTGGTCCTGGGACAATCTCCCCCTCATAAAGCCCACTTTCTCCCTATTGACCAACTTATCCATGACTATAGATAACCTATTAGCCAAAACTTTAGCCAGTACTTTAATATCTGTGTTTAGGAGAGATATAGGACGGTAACTGCCCATGTTATGAGGATCCTTCCCTGGCTTCAGAATTAACGAAATAGTGGCCTCTTGAAAATTTGGGTCTGAAATACCATGCTCAAACCAGTAATGAAAAACAGCCAACAAAATTGGGGATATGATAAGGCAAAACACCTTGTAAAATTGCTAGAAACCCATCAGACCCAGGGACTTGTCAGAGGGTATCTGCTGAATAGCTTGGTAAATCTGAAACTGATATTGGGGCATCTAATTTGGCTGTCGTCTGGCGGTAATTTTGGGAGAAATTGAGTTCAGATATGAGGTAATTTCCATGATTGAGGCTTAGATCATGATCATCCGTATAATCTCTGATAGTAAGCCCCAAGCGCACTGGAGATTTCCTGCGGGTCCGTGCAAACCGCCCCCGGATCTTGCGAAGACCCGGAATATGGTGATCCGAGTCCAGATGCCGAATACGCATAGCGAGAAGTTTTCCAGCTTTCTCGCCTATATCCAAGTATTGAAGTCTCGCACGCCGAAGTGCTAACTCAGCTTGCTGCATCATTAAGCCCGAATGCTGCGCCCGGAGCTGATGCAACCTAGCCCAGTCCGATTCAGAAGAAGACCGGGATAAAATAGTCTCTATCCGTTTGATCGAAGTTAGCAAGGCATCAAGCTTATCCCTCTGGACACGTTTGTTTTTGGAGGCAATCTTAATTAACTCACCCCTTAAGGAGCATTTCATGGCGGCCCAAACCAGATCTCTCTGGTCTACTGAGTCCTGGTTATCCTCTAGAAAGGACTTAATAAAATCTTTGAGGAGCAACAAAGAGGACTCATCTTTTAAAATTTGGCAATTTAGTCTCCATTGAGATGAGTGTTTACCCCCTAAGGTTTGCCTATATATCACACTAATGGGGGCATGGTCTGATATAACCCTTGCAGAAATCTCCGCCTGTATCACATCGGGTATCACTGATGAACTTACAAAAATATAATCAATTCGTGAATGGGAGTTATGTACTGGTGAATAAAAGGAATACTGCCGTGCCTCAGGGTTGAGAGTGCACCAGATGTCCACCAGGGCTGCATTATTAATGAAATCCCTGAGGGCCCTTTGCGCAGGCAATAACCCCCACCTTGCAAAGCCTGACCTATCTAAGTAATTTTGAAACACTAAATTCCAATATCCCCCTATAAACGTAGGTTTGTAAGTATCAGATACCATTAAGCGCAGTAGGTTCATAAAAAAGGAAGGGGAGTCTTTGTTAGGGCCATATATCGAGCCTAATATAATCGGTTGTGAAGCCAACAGCGCATGTACAATCACATAACGGCCTTCGGGGTCCCAACATTCACTTACCAATTTAAAAGGGACGTTCCTGGCAATAAGAATAGCCACGCCACCCTTTTTTGTTGATTCCCCGGCCCCATACACCTGTGCTACCCACGCTCTTCTGAAATAGTGAAGGTCGCTTTTTAGGTGTGTCTCTTGAAGGAAGCAATATGCGCTCCCAAATGACGGAGGTGCCTTAATACCATTTGCCTCGTAACCCTGTCCTTGGCTCCTTTTACATTCCAACTAACAAACTTGTAAATGCCAGCCATCAGGAAATAAATGAAATTTAGGGCAAGCTAAGTAAAATGTGCCCAGTCAAATCATGCCCAAGGTCTCCAAAAAATAACTACGAGATCCCTGACCCCCGCTATATGTATGTACTTCAGATAGCTTGCAACCTTGATAACCCCACCCTCGAAAACTCAAACTAATCACGAACCCCCAAACCCTAGCCCTCCCCATGCCCAAGGAATATAATAAACCAAAATCCCCCCAATCTAAAACAGAGCCTAGCCCCCAGTCCCAAAAGACTGCCCTCCTAAACAAAGCATGCCACATGATTAACAATCCAAACAACCCAATACCACCCGCCTTGCCCCAGAGCCCCCCCACCCACCAAGAGAAAAAAGCAGACAATTAATCCCCAATTGGGCTGGATAGTCACTACCCATGAAAGTAAATAGCCCCAACAGATCACTAAACGTCTGTCGCTTTAGACTAAGAACAAATTGGAATAGATCTTCCCCGGGTAAGCTAGAAAAAATATCTGACAGCTTGATAGGTAATCAGTCACACAGCTTAAATAAGAGAAAGAGAAAAAAAAAACCATGCACATGGAAAGGAGCAGCTCAGTACATAAAGTCTACCATCCATGTTGTCCCAAAAGAAAAGAAAAAAAAAAAATGATGTGCCCCGACCGAAACAGTACTTCTGCTGCAGAAGCCATCTGGACCGAAATTATTCATCCAAAAGGGCAGGTTGCCGACTAGAATCAGGAAGTAAAAATAAATAAATAAATAAATAATTCCTCAAACTCGGTCCAATCCCCAAATTGTTCAACGGAAACCAGGAGAGTCATATGCGTCGAAAAAGTCAACTCCCAGGTAATCCCAAATGTCGAGAGGTGAAAAAAAGAAGGCGGGAAGAGCAGGGGCAGTCCAAAATTGAGATGTCAGCAAAGCTTCATCATGCAGAATCCATAGACCGCCACTAGGTGATGCAGGTCACTGGAACACTGAGAAACTCCAAAATAACATATATGAGGGGCAGAGAAAACCAGACCAAACCGACAGAAGGTTAGCGGATACACTCTGTAGACATGTCCATATCCTCAGATTAATATCTTAATGATCCACGAGGCAGGGCCATTAAAGTTATATTACAAGGAGAGCATCACCCTTTAAAGAGGTCTGAAACAAACGCTGCAACTCCTGTTGAGCTTACAGTAGGAATCGAAGGATAGCCACTTCTCTTCATGACGTATCATCAGCACAGCAGGGTACTTAACTCTGTATAATTTAGATGCTGCAACAAGTTTAGCAATGATCGGATGCAACTCCTGCCTTCTCAACCTCACTGAATGGGGCAGATCCTGAATGATTCGAATTTTATGTCCTTCCCACAACAGTTCTTTCCTCTCCCTTGCTTTGGTAAAAACGTGTTGTTTGTCCAAGAAATTAAGAAATCGCACAATCAAGGGTCTGGGCAGTTTGCCCCTAGGTGGTGAGGGTGCAGAGCCCGATGAGCCCTTTCTATTATCTTTCCCCTGGGGGCCCTTGCCACTTTATTACAAAACTCTGGAGAAAAGTAATCGGGTATTGCCTTCTTCTCTCTCAGGGATCCCAATCACGACGTAGGTTATTCCTCCGACTGTGCCCCTCTAGATCTTCTAATTTTCCTAGTTTTTTAATCTCCGTTTGGTCATAACTAATTCTGTCTCATGCCCAAGGTGCTTATTTTCGAGAGAAGTCAACTTCACCTCCGCATCCCCGACCCTCCTAGACAAAGAATCCACCGATCGCTTGACCATTTGCATATCTTGGCGATAGCCGCTACGAAGGAATGAAGAGGCTGCATGACTTCAAGGAACCTGCTTTCGGAAAGCGGGGCGTCCACAATGGGTATCTTTGATAGGCTAACGGCCTGTTGTTTGGCCCGCTTAGAAACATAGAAACATAGAAGTTGACGGTAGATAAGGACCGCAAGGCCCATCCAGTCTGCCCATTTCTTTTTCTACCTTATAAATGTGCCATTGGCCTTTGCTCTGTCAGTGACCTATCTATTCATAGTCATTTGTATTGCTCCCTTATGCCTATCCCATGCCTGTTTGAAGCCCTGCACTGTATTCATAGCCACCACTTCTTGGTAAGCCATTCCATGCATCTACCACCCTTTCTGTGAAAAAGAATTTCCCTCATTCCCCTTAATCGGCCTCCCTCTAATCTCATGCTGTGTCCTCTTGTCCTGCTGTTTTTCTTATATTTAAACATGTTAGACTCTTTCACCTTGTTTATGCCCTTAAGGTGTTTGAATGCCTCGATCATATCACCTCTCTCCCTCCTTTGCTCAAGGGTATACATATTGAGCTCCGTTAATCTGTCCTCATATGTCTTCTGATGCAGTCCCTGCACCATTTTGGTTGCCCTTCTCTGGACTGCCTCAATTTGGTTAATGTCTTGTAAAGGTGTAGCCTCCAATACTGCAGCAGTACTCCAGATGGGGCCTAACCAATGTCTTGTACAGAGGATTATTACCTCCCTTATGGAACTTGTGATACCCCTACTAATACACCCTAACACCCCTAGCCTTACCTACTGCTTTAGAGGTCTGCTTGGATGATTTTAGGTCATCAGTGATGATGATGCCCAAGTCTCTTTCTTCCTTTGTGACTGCTAGCAACTCCCCTCCCAGTCTATAAGTGGCTTCAGGGTTTCTCTTCCCTATGTGCATGATTTTGCACTCTTTTGCATTAAATCCCAGTTGCCACTCTTCTGACCATTCTGCTAGT
This sequence comes from Neoceratodus forsteri, assembly GCA_016271365.2. Classification (NCBI taxonomy): domain Eukaryota; kingdom Metazoa; phylum Chordata; order Ceratodontiformes; family Ceratodontidae; genus Neoceratodus; species Neoceratodus forsteri. The sequence goes on from CM028132.1 coordinate 1,438,954,961, forward strand.
TTATCCAGATCTCTTCTCATTCTGCCCACCCCATCTGGATCATCTACTCTGTTGCAGATCTTGGTGTCATCTGCAAACAGAAAGCCTTACCCTCTAGTCCATCTGCAGGTCACTAATGAAGATGTTGAATAGGACTGGCCCCAGGACTGATCCCTGAGGTACTCCACTTGTGACTTGCATCTCTTCTGACTGTATACCATTTACCACCACTCTCTGTTTTCTGCCAGTCAACCAGTTTGCCACCCAGTTGACCAACTTCTGACCCAATTTAGCCTCTAGCTTATTTCTATGTTGAACAGTGTCAAAGCTTTGCTGAGTGAAGGTAGGCAACATCAACTGCTCCCCTTGGTCCACCACTCTGGTTACCCAGTCAAAGAAATCTATGAGATTATTTTGACAGGACCTTCCTTTGTAAACCCATGCTGTCTTGGATCCTGGCCCTATGGATTCCAGGTGTTGAACTATCCTTTCCTTAGGTGCCTCCATAATCTTGCCCACTACTGAGGTAAGACTGGCCGGTCTGTAGTTCCTCCTCCTCCCTGCTATCACTCTTGTGGAGCGGGATCACATGAGCCCTTCTCCAGTCTTCTGGGACCTCTCCTGTGCTCAGAGACTCACTAAACAATTCTGCTAATGGCTCTGCTAGTTCCTCCTTTAGCTCCTTAAGTACCCTGGGATGTATGCCATCAGGTCCCATTGCCTTATCCACCCTGAGCTTGGCAAGCTCTTGTAGGACCCTTTCTTTTGTGAAGGGAGTAGTGCTCACCTCCCTCCCCCCTGTGTCCATGATGCTGAGCTTAGCGGCCTTCTCTTTTTCCGGGGTCTGGGGAGGCGAGTGCTTCGGTGGCGCCTTTCTCATGAAAACCTCCATATTACGGGACTGAGAGAGTGAGTTTTTGCTTCACAAGGATCCAAGCTACCAGAAGTGGGAGAGAATTCAGTCCAATGGTGCGATAAAAAAGCCCAAATTATGTAGCGAGTGGTGGAGCTCCGGCGGTGCGCTGCCGACTCTCAGGCTGCCATCATGTGACGAGTGAGTGATGCTTCCTTAAGCCAGACTAGATGGGAGAGAGTGTTTGATCTGGCTAGAAAGTCAGTTAGCCTTGAATGAATAAATTATTCTTGTAATTTAGCTGTGGGGGAGGAAGGAGATGGGCCTGTAGTTTCCAGGAGAGGGGGGGTCCCCACCTTTGGGGAGGGAAAGGACTGTATCTGATTTTCTGGTCTTTGGAACAGTGGAGGAGGAGAGATCAAGGTTTAGGATATGGGTAAGTGGGGCAGCAATGGCAGAAGCAGAGAAGTGGAGAAGCCTATGGTGCAGACTATCAGGGCAGGACATTGAAGGGTTAAGAGCAAGAAGGGCAGAGTAGACTTCTAGAGGAGTGAACGGGGGGAAATTATAACCCGAGAGCAGATTAGATGCAGTCTGGTGGGTAGAGCAGTGTAAGAGGGATGAGAGGGAACTAGTGTCTGGGAAAGTACAAATAGCAAAGAATTTGTTAAAAATCTCAGCAACCAAGGCAGGGTCAAAGACAGGGGACCATTTTACATTAAGAACAGAGGATGTATATTTGGCCGGAGGGTCTCCGAGGTGTGGAGAACTTTCAAAAAGGAAGTAGGAGTCTGCTGGTTTTGCTGCAAGTGGTATCTGAAGTAATTTGACTTTGAGAAATGTATGGCCTTGGTGCAGCTATTTCTGAGGGTCCTGTAGTCTTGTAGATCTGACTGGAGAAGGGAGACTTTGTAGCAATGCCAAGCTTTGTCCCAGGCCCTGCACCTGTCCAGTAGATCGGCAGTGATCCAAGGGTGATGGTGTCCCTTTACCCTGGATTTCTTAATGTGACCATGGTGGTTCAATATGTGTAAGAGGACACTGGAGAAGAGTGACAGGGCAAAGTCGATGTCTCTAGGGGAGTAGGTGGTCACCCAGTCTTCAACAGAGAGGTCATGCTGAAGGGCAGCATAGTCTAAGTTGTGAAGGGGATGAGTCCAAATGTATCTGGGGGTTGCACGAGGGGTGTGGATCTTTCTTACACAATTAATGATACAGTGATCACTGATAGCATATGGGAATACTCCAGCAGCCATGCTATGATAGGGGCGAGAGGCTAGAACACAGTCAAGAAGAGCATGGTTCTAAGAGCGCAGGTTTAAGTGAGTAGGTTCTTTGATTAACTGAATGATGTTTAGGGCTTCTAATTTGCAGATAGTGGACTTGGAGGAGGGCAAAAGCAAGTCGAGGTTGAAATCCCTGAGGTGCAACAGCTCACTACTGGATGTGAGGGATGAAATTGAGGAAATAGTGGATAACAGAGCATCATGAGAAGTTTTAGGTGGGGCATAGAAGGTGTCAACATAGAGCGGGACTGATGAGGGACCAGAAAGCTGTGCTACGATCACCTCATGGAACATCCATGCCTCCTTCAAGATAGAGGGCCTACGGGCAGACTGGATGGGTCTAGCATTCTTATCTGCTGACAATTTCTATGTTTCTATGTAATGGGACAAGAGAGGGATTACCTAATGTATAGGGCAACGCCATCCCATCGCTTGCCTCGGTCTTGATGAAATAGGTTAAAGTCCAGGATGGAGATGGCAGAGTCAGAGATTTTGTTTTTTTATCATGTAACATTTTATTGAAATTTCTAATTTTTTACATATTGTTTGCATAATACACAGAAGCATATACACCATAAGCCTCAGTCCCTGACAAACAAACATAGGATGGCTAACAATACTGCCATCTTAAAGTATACATCCTGGATGCAAAGTAGCTCTAAACTGCATCATTATTTGTCAAAATCCAAATCTTGATTGGCATTGAGGAAGGCATAAGCTCTGTGTAGGATAGACTAACTGCAACAGGCTTTAATTAGACATAAAAATTTGCAGGGATAAGGATTCAAGGAGAACAGTACCTTGCAGCACAGGCCTCTCATTTACATAATGAATATATACCATCTAGGTTCTGATGATTAGTTTATACCTAGTAGTCCCACAATAAAGTGTTTAAGCTGTACACAAAGTCAGGATTGAAGAAGAAAAAGAAGGAGAAAAAAAAGAGGAAAAAGAGCTAGAGATAAAAGAAGGGAAAAGGAGCACAGGAGAAGTTACATGCAGGAGAGGGGGACACCTTATATTTGGCATGCCACTCTAGGGTTGTCTTGCTAAAAAGTAATACGAGGATTTTGTAGTGGGGGAGGAGACACTCTGCAAATGTGGGAATGCAGGTAGGCATCCCATTTTGAGTAGTAGTCAGCCTATTTTACCTCTAGCTGCTGCTGTATGCCTCTCAAAGATGGCCAGCCTAGCCATGGCTGCCTGCCATTGAGAATGTGTGGGGGGTAAGGATTGTCTCCCTCTCACCAGGATGGCTCTCTTTGCTTCCATGACAGCAACCAGGACCCAAGCTTTACTAGGGGGAGAGAGTGCATTTACTGTGGAGGTGTCCCCCAGTAGTAGGGAGTAATGTTGAAGAGATAGCAGGTTACCCACTATCGCAGAACAGTCCTGCAAGACTGATGTCCAGAAAGTGCGGATTGTTGGGCACAGCCACAGTATATGATATAGGTGGGCTAGAGAAGAGCGGCATCTGCAGCAGCTATCTTGCGGGATTATCTTTTGCCTATAGAGGACTGAGGGAGTTTGATACCATCTGAGGAGAATTTTTAATTGAATCAACTGGCTCTTTGAGTCTACATAGGCCTTATGGGCCAATCTGAGACATTCCGACCACTGCTGTGGAGAAAGAGAGTGAGAAAGATCCCACTCCCATGAGGCTTTGTTAGTTAAAGTGACATCCAGTTGGGAGTCTCTAAGAGTTTGATAGATAGCACCTACAAGGCCCCCCGCCTCTGTTGGGTAGAAAGAGGTTGTTCAGGCATCTCCAAGAAGACTGGGATGGCCAAGTCCTAAGGAGAGGGATCAGCGCACTTTGTAATTGAAGAAATTTCTAAAAATCTTGAGATGGCAATTTGTATTTAGTTCTGAGCTGCTCGAAGGACATCAATGTATGAGTGTTCGGAATGAGTAGATCGACTACCATCTGAATGCTCCTAGAGGCCCATGAGGCCCAGTGAAGTGGTTTATGATCTACCTTAATGAGAGGATTATTCCAAATCGGGGCATAACATAAGGGAGGAGGGTAGTCAGCGCTTGTAACACCAGCTGTGGCCATTGCCCGGTGCCACAATGCACATATATTTGTCATAAGTGGCGTGAGTTGAGGATTGGCAGGTTTCCTGCAAGATAACAGCAAATAAAGGGGAGTCTTTGCTAACAGCATGGCCTCCAGTATTGCCCACTGAGGAGGGGGATAGAACGAGGAGCAAACAACATCACCGCCTGGGCCATGCTAAAGGCCAGATGATATCCCATAACCCAGGGGAGGCCAATCCCTCCCTTGGTCCAGTGAGCACGCAGTTTTGTTCACCCCCATCTAGGGGGTCCACCTTCCCAGAGGAGAAGTACTACCAGTCTGTCTAAGGGTTGAAATGTTTTTTGAGAGAGAGGGATTGGGAGGTTGTTCAGTAGGTAAGAAACTCTAGAAAAAATAAACATTCTAATCGCTTCCGCCTTTCCTTTCAGCATTAGGCATAACTTCATCCAGCGGTGGACCTTGGGTATCAAAGAGGCTAGGAGAGGGGAGAAATTGGTCGTTTCTAGGTCCTTCCAGCCTGCCGTGATGTTAATGCTCAGATATGGGAAGCCATGCACCGCCCAAGAAATATTTGTACTGGCTAGACAGTGTCTACTACATTTCTTGTTTAGGGGGGATAATATAGTTTTTTTCTGATTCACTGTAAGCCCAGATATTCTAGCAAACTCCTGCAGGATTGACAAAACTGGTGGGGGGGTCAGAGATTTTAGATGAAAGCCATGTTTTGCTGACAAAGAGGATGTCTGCAGGATCTTGGGAGACCCATACTTTGAGCAGGTTAAGTTTGGGAAATGGTCTGCGAGCATTTAAGTGAAAAGGCCTAAGATTATTTGGCAGGGAGGAAAAGCTAGCATTTACGGTGGCGTGTGCTGGTGCCATGGCTGGGGGTTAGACAGAGGACCTGGGTTTGGGTGAATGTCACCAAAGAGGGGTACAAGAAGCAAGAGAAGAGGAAGGTGGGGGCAAATTTAGGCTTCTTGTGGGAGCAAGAGCGGGTAAGGGGGAGAGGGGATGTAAGGCAGAGTAGAGCCTCAAAGTTAAGAAGAGAGGAAGGGAGTAATCCTATATGGATAAAATGAGAGGGTTGAGGAAAAGGTGTGTTAACAATAGGAGGCAGACAGGAGAGAGACAAGGAAAGAGAGAGAGAGGGTAGAAATGCAGGTAGGAGTGGCAAAGGAAGAAAGGTATGGGGATGGGGAGGCATGGTAGGAGGGTATGTGTCAAAGAGAGGAAAGTCTGAAGGGAACAGGGGAGGAGAACCGCAAGAGGTAGATAGGCATGGTGAGGAGGGTGAAGGGGTGAGAGAAGGGGGATAGCAGGAAGGGATTGGAGGAGGCTGAGGAGGGGGGAAAGGAGGTAGCAGGAAGAGACTGGAAGGTGACTAGGGAAAAGTTAGTTAAATGGCTGAGGGAGAAACAGAGAGGACAAATGAAGATGAGGTATGAAAGAGTGGCAGGTAAAATAAGTTAGGAAATTGTAGTTTAACACTGGGCAGAAGCACAATGTAGTATATTAGTTAGCCAGATGAAAGCATCTGTGTGGAATTAAATCAAAAGCCTTGTCAAAATCTAAGTAGATGACTGCCACTGGTAGACCATTGTCAAGTGCCTTACCAATTGGTTCAAAGAATTGTAGCAGCTTAGTTGGACAAGACCTAACTCCCTAAGATAGCCTAATAATTTCCCCTTCCTCATGCATTCTTTCAACCCCTCTTAAGTGTCCACCTTATTGCAGATTTCGGTGTCATCTGTAAAAAGACACACTTTTGCCTCCAACTTTCCAGCAATGTGTCCTATTAAGACACTGAAAAGGACTGGTTCCAGTACCAAACCCAGTGGTACACTGCTGGTTACTCTCCCATCCTTTGAAGGAGTGCTATTAACCACCATCCTCCAAGTCATATCTGCTGACAAATTCTGAACCCAGTATATCAGTTTGGACCCCCTTCTTAAGCTGGCCGACTTCATATTCTGTGCAGTGTCAAAGGCTTTGCCGAAGTCCAGATAAGATATGTCCACTGCCTTCCCCCGGTCTACTTCCCTGGTCACCGAATCAAAGAAATCTATCACATTCATTTGACGTGATCTTCACCCATGAATCTGTGTTGCCTATGGTCCTGTAGTCTGTTGGGTTCCTGATGTTCAACCAGCCTTTCTTTCAGTAGGGTTTCCATTAATGTCCCACTCTACCAAATACTTTCATTTGTTCAGCTTGAAGCCATTACAATAAATTATAGTTCACAAAGTTAACATTAAAATACATACATCATACATTCCCATAGCCACAGTAAAATGTACATGGCATTTCTAAATTTAGTACATTAGGTGCAATCAATTCCCCATTTCTTTAAACATGTATATGACACATACCCGACAATTTGATGGATTTTAGAAAATGTGCAAGTCTTGTCAACACCTGCTTTTCACTGGATTTGTACAACTCCATTATCATCTGATCCATGGGGAGACCAAGGTCTTTTAAAATAGGGCCCAATCAAAGTGTCTGCATTTCTCATATAGTGGGCAATTCAGAGTGACATGTTTTAAATTATCCACCATATTTAAGTTACACACACACTTATCACTTTCCACTCCTGCTCTTTTTTGTACATAGTTTACGTACTGATAGTTATATAATTCCATCCTGAACCTCGTTACTGTTCCTTTTGAATCTGGACAGACTAATACTGTTAAACATGGTTGTAATTTATGGCATGGCTTCAGCATTTTATATCACTTAAATGTGTGTATGTCTTTATCTGTTCCATATCCTTGCAGTTGTAAATATTATTAACTCTCTCCTTCACTTGGAGTTATATTTCTTTAAAGGGAATACAATATACTTGATATTACAGGTGTTCCAACCCCCACTGGATAGAGGTAAGTTGCTATATATTCTGTAATTAGAGATCTAAAACCCAGTGTTGTATATTCTGTCTCTTCCTCCAAACACATCATAGGGATCCTATGATCTGGGCATAAAAATAGCTTGAGTAGAAATATAATTCTCCTTGCTATGATGTAAGCTTTAATCAGAAGTTGTCCTAATTCAGCTCTTGCTATTGTAGTGGGGACAGATTGTGATATTTTAAGAATAAATCCATAGAGTTTGTTTAATTGGACTTCTAATTGCTTAAAATCTGTTATTGCACATGCCTCTGAAACATAGAGTTTGCTGGCACATATTTTGACTTCCACAACTTTCAAAAGCCCCTTGACTTTTTCATTTCCCATCTGAGCTGAAAATATCTGGAAAGCATTAAATGCAGTAAGTGATTTATGCTTAACATAATCTCGGTGTTTAATCCATCGAGTGCACTGAGAAAAATGTACCCCCAAATAACAATGTTTTAATGGTCTCAATTTTTACTTTGTTAATAAAAAAGTGCTGGTGGTTTTTTTTTGTCTATTTCTAAATATTAGCATTTGGGTCTTGCTTATATTAATCACTAATTTGTTTTTACTGCAACATGCAGAAAATAAAGTTACTTTCCGTTGCAAGCCCAAGAGTGATGTTAACAAAAGAACAAGGTCGTCCACAAAGGCTAGCATGGAGATTTTTTTAATTTTTGATGGCAGAAGAATGAAACTCAGGATGTTCCATCTGGACTATAATTGTATTAATATACAAATTAAATAAAAAAGGAGCCAGAAGGCAACCCTGTCTACCACCAAGATTTGTTCTTATTTCAGGGTCAAGATCTCCATTTTGATTAATTTTGACCTTTTGCCAGGTGTCTTTATGGAACTAATCAAAGTATTCAATAGGACAAGATCCATGTTATAGGAATACAATTTGTCCCATAATAATGTATGACTAATCAAATCAAATGCTGACTTCAGGTCTACAGCACAAAGCAACAGTACAACCTCAACTTTGTGACCTCAGTATATTTCCAGATCAAATGCAATAAAGCATAGCAATGTTGCACTGTTGATCTGTGGGCCCTAAAGCCATTCTGGCACTCGCTCATAATGCCAGCCTCCTCTGCCAACAATTGAAGTCTGTTCAAAATTATTTAACAGAAAGTTTTTTGAAGAGTATCGATAAGACTAATGGGCCTATACATTGAGTGATCAGTTGGACTTCCCTTTCCTTGCATATTGGACATATAATACTGCCTTTCCAGTTTGATGGATTGTCTGTTCCCTGTATGATTTTATTAAAACAAACATAAAGGAGGAGGAGCCATAATTCAGAGTTATATTTATGCAACTTGACCACTATGTCATCTGGACCTGGTGCTTTGTTATCCTTTAGGCACAATATTGCACTATAAATTTCCTCTTTATTAATATAAAATGGTCTAGGGGGGTAGTATGCCACCTTAGAAGCCCTATCCACTTTTTCATCAGCAGAATAATAAAGTGATTCAAAATAAAACATCCATGTATCTGATGTAATGAAGGCTTCTGTCCCAATAATAGACTGTTGGTATCTTTGGCTAACTAGTAGACAATTTTTTGTTGTCCCTTTCATATATCGGCTGTCTCAGTGTATCCCAATTATTAACCTTCCTTTCATTTTCCACCACCATCTTATAATTTTCCCTTGCTTTATTTAACTGCCTTATGCAAGTTTTGCTTGGTTTGTGCATCACATAATGTAGTATTTTGTTTAATTTTTTTTAGCATTCTTATAAATTCTGTTGAACCAAGATCCTGCCCTATTTGGTCTATTTATTTTATACAGTAATGGCTTAATATAATTCTAGATTGTACATAATAACAAGTTTTGGTCCAATTCACTATCCATTTCACCTGACTTAATAAAAAGAACCCTGGCCACAGTTCCTTACTGAACCTTATACTAGTCAACAAGCCACATAATATCTCCCATGCTTGGGTCTTCCATAATGACTTGAGAGACCACTGCACTGTCACCTGCATCAGATGCTCCCCACACCTCCCTTCCACTTCTACCTCCAAATTAAAGAGCAGTCTAAAGCACTTCTGTCTCCCTGTCTTTCTGACAGACCAGGAGAATATCCAGTGGCAGGATTTCTATCTTGCACCTTCTGTGACTGAAGCCTTCTGTATCTTTCAAGATCTGTTATCAAGGGTAACAAACAAATATGCTCCATTGAGAAAAGTCAAATCCACAAAATTGCCACCTGACTGATTCAGTCTGTCCCTGAAAGGGGCTCTGCTGTCCAAAGACACTCTATGGAAAAGGACAAGATGCAGAGCACAAGGGTTTGGCTTCATTGGGGACTGGAGTTCCACATGGAGGTATAGCAGCCTATACTGGCATGATGGTCTGCATCTGTCCAGGAAGGGAACAAGTCTACTAGGTGATCAGTTTAAATTCTTCATTGGCAAGCTTTTAAACTAGTCAAGGGGGAGGCAGTGATGAGCAGCAGGAGATTCCCAGCCTCCCCCTACAAAACCATGTATTAAATGGGATAAAGAAAAAGGTAAAAAGGTCAATAGGGAGCAGGACAGGGGTAACTGGAAAAGGCAAAGTCAATGAGGACAGGGATGGTGCTACAAGAAGTAAAGCCATCAATAAATGGAAAGAAATGAGTACCAGTGCCCATAGTCTGGGTAACAAGCTTCCTGAATTAGTGGCCTTGATGGAGGAGGAACATCTGGATATTGTGGCAGTCACAGAGACATGGTACACACAGAACCATGACTGTGATTTAAACATACCAGGATACACCATCTACAGGAGGGATAGGGAGGGTAAAAGAGGAGGTGGAGTAGCTCTCTACATAAGGGACATCATCAAAGCAACAGAACAAAAGGGTAAACAGGGAGAAGAGGAAATAGTGTGGCTCAATTTGGAGACAGGCAATGGCACCACAATTTGCACAGGGGTTGTATACAGACCCTCATCTCAGGGGGAGGAAATGGACAAGGAAATGATAGAAAGCATCCATAGAATGGCAGAAAAGGAGAGATATTGCTAATGGGGGATCTGAATATGCCACATGTTAACTGGAGTGCATTTGCAGCAGCCACTTCTAAGAGTGGGGTCATTTTAGATGCCCTACAGGGGGCATGTCTTAGTCAACTAGTATCGGAACCCACTCGAGAGGGAGCAATCTTAGACCTGGTACTCTCAAATGGAGATGGCAATAGAATCACAGATTTAGAAGTGGGTAGCCATCTGGGAACTAGTGACCATCGAACAGTATGGTTCATGATAAACACAGCAGTAGAGTCAAGCCATACAAAGGCAAAGGTACTGGACTTCAGGAGGGTGGACTTTGCCAAAATGGATGACTGCCTAAGGAATGCACTAGCAAATGGGCAGGAAGGAGGGGTGGAAGAACAATGGGGAATAATCAAAACTGCCATCACAGAGGTAACAAGCTTTTGTGTGAATCAAATAAACAAAACAAAACAATGTAAGAAACCACTATGGTTCTCAAAGAAGGTGGCAGGGAAGGTTAGGAAGAAAAAGACAGCATTCAGGAAATACAAGGAATCACAGAAGGAGCAGGACAGAGAATTGTATCAGTTAAAGCAAAAGGAAGCAGGAAAAGCAGCAAAACAGCAAAGGCCCAAACCAAGGAAAAGATAGGCAACTCAGTTAAGAAGGAGGATAAAACCTTTTATAGGTACATCAGAGAGCAAAGGAAGACCAAGGGAGGGATAATGAGATTCAATAAAGGGTAGGGGGTGGACAGAGGGTGATTGTGAAAAGGCAGAGATACCAAACAAATACTTTTGTTCAGTATTCATGAATGAAGAGGGGGAGGTACCTAAACCAAACAATAGAAACACGCTGGATATGGGGGTTGATACCAGCCCTTTCACAGAAGAAAAGGTTCTGAAAGAACTCTTAAAACTGAAGGTGGACAAAGCAATGGGACCTGATGGGATTCATCCCAGAATTCTAAAAGAACTAAGGATAGAACTAGTGACACCACTGACTACCCTCTTTAATAAATAATGGGAGGATGGGGTGGTACCTGAAGACTGGAGGAAGGCAGATGTGATTCCACTTCATAAAAGTGGGAGCAGAGCAGAAGAAGGAAACTGCAGACCTGTTAGTTTAACCTCAGTGATAGGGAAAATGATGAATCACTTCTGTAGGAAAGAATTGTTGAGTACCTAGAGGCCAGAGGAGTGCAGGACCTAGGGCAGAATGGATTCACAGTGGGAAGGTCATGTCAGATGAATCTAATAGATTTATTTGACTGAGTGACCAAAGTAGTAGATCAGGGAGGGGCTGTAGACATGGCCTACCTAGACTTTAGCAAGGCATTAGACACAGTCCCACACAAAATATTAATATACAAGTTGGCCAGCCTGGGAGTGGGTCCCAAGATGGTAGCCTGGGTAAAAAATTGGCTGGAGAACAAGACACAGAGGGTAATAGTAAATGAAGTCCACTCTGAAGAAAGGGGAGTTACTAGTGGGGTACCGCAGGGTTCAGTACTAGAACCGGGTTTTATAAGCGACATTGCAGAGGGACTGGAAGGACAAGTATGTCTCTTTGCAGATGACACAAAGATCTGCAACAGAGTTGATACACAAGGTGGGATGGAAAGGATGAGAAGGGACTTGGCAAGGTTAGAGGAATGGTCAAATGTATGGCAGCTTAGATTCAACACTAAGAAGAGCAAAGTAATGCACCTGGGAAACAAAAACCCAGGGAAGAGTACACCATGTGGGGTGAGATACTAACAACAACAAAAATGGAAAGGGATCTTGGGGTAGTCATACCAGATGACCTAAAGGTGAGCAAGCAATGTGAGAAAGCAGTAAGCAGGGCAAGTGGGATATTGGGATGCATAGGGAGAGGCATCACCAGTAGAAAATAAAAAGTTGTTATCCCTCTGTACAGACAGCTGGTGAGACCCCATCTGGAGTACTGCATGCAATTCTGGAGACCCAATCTCCGCAAAGACATAGACAGGATGGAGGCAGTCCAGAGGAGGGCAACTAAAATGGTGCAGGATCTGCACCAGGAGACCTATCAAGAGAGACTTAAGGATCTTAATATGTATAGCCTCGAGGAGAGGAGGGAAAGGGGGGACATGATTGAAACTTTCAAATACCTCAAGGTAATCAACAAAGTCCAAGAGGGTACCATCTTTCAGAAAAAGAGGTGTGCAAGAACAAGGGGGTACAATCTGAAGCTGGGGGGGGGATGGCTCAGAGGTAATGTGAGGAAGTATTTTTTCACAGAGAGGGTTGTGGATGCATGGAGCAGCCTTCTTGAGGAGGGTGTGCAGTCAAAAATAGTGGTGGAATTCAAGAAAGCATGGGACAGACATAAGGCAATAATCGGAGGTGGAGGTTGGAAGAAGTAGGCTGTTGGTTAGCTAAGATCTGCAACTTATCCATTAGGTAGGGAAATGGGCTGACTGGGTGGGCCAAGTGGTCCTTAACTGCTGCCAAATTCTATGTTTCTAAGGAAGTCATAGTCTGAATCAGGCTGACTCTCCTTTCGGGTAGCCAGGAAAGCCTGCACTAAACTAATCAGGGCCGAAAAATTGCGGTTCTTTCAGTCCGCCCTTGAGGAAAACAAAAACTGCTCCACCAAGTTTTGGCAAATCTTGAGAGAGGTTGAAGGACACTCCCCTGCCACCCCAATCCTGGCAAAAATTGTTGTGAACAACTACTCCTACATAGATAGGTCTGAGAGCCTCAATCAGCTCTATAAGCACTTTGCTACTACAGGCCTTGCATTTGATGCCTCTCCTTTTAGCAAATTGTGTGCCCCAAGCACCATCAGCATAGGTACTAGCCCTGCCCTGTCCCCTGTACCGGCCGGTCTCCCTTCAATTTCCAGCCAGAATCCTTTAAACAGGTGAAGGACATTCTTCTCTCACAGGATATCAAAAAGAGCCACAGTGCAGACTCGATAGAACCCTTTTTTCTAAAAGCAGGATTCTATTATCTGACAGCACCAATCACTCATCTCTTTAATAGCTCACTTACACAAAGGGAGCTGATGCTCAGCAAGAAAATTTGCACACATTGTCCCCTTGTTCAAGTCGTGAGATTGTACAGACTCGAACAACTAGCGGCCAATCACGATTCTTCCTGTACTATCCAATCGATTAGGAAAAGCTGTCAATTCATAACTGAGGGAGTACTTGTGTCAGTTAGAAGACTAACTGCTAAAATAATAAATCAGATTCATTCTGTGTCTATAATGTTAGCCAGAGATAACACTCACAAGTAGTCATAAAGTAATTTATTATACTCTCAGCCAAGCATAGGATAATATATCACAGATAAAGGGTGACTTTCCTGTCTAACGAGTACGTACAAAGGTTCTAGAGAAAAAGAACTGGCAAGACAGTATTTTTTATACTAAGATACGGTCTAACTTTCAGATAAACAGAACCATATGTACTGGTCCTGAACAATAAACAGTGTTACACAATAAATTCTCTATTGGATAATTACTTAGGAGACAGAATACTAATAAACAAGAAGAAATAATGCTTCTGTTGCATAAAACTTAGACAAAGAGAATGCTGATTCTTCCAATCTACATGTGCTTAGATGACAGACTACACAAGGGATCTGTCTCTTGTCAGCAGAACATAGATGGTTGCGTACAAAACTATATTACATATGGCATATGTGCCTGAGTGTAAAAACATAATTATTTGAGAATATAAGTACATAATAATCACTGATGATCCCTCAGAGACATCTTAGCAGTGATTATGTCAATTATATATGGAATATATATGAAAGACAAACATAATCTAGATAAATGTAATGGAATGCAGTATAAATGAACTATGCATAGTACATTAGCATATATTAGCAGCAAAGCACATTCCTAGCACTCATGCTTATATGATGTGTGCTCAAATTTATAATGTTAGTGCAAAATAGCAATATCACAGTATAATAGACCAGAGATATAGTGTAAGGCATATGTGGGGTAATAGGGGCATAACCCAGGTGCAACAGTCCCCTCGTTGTTGCCCTAATTGTAAAAGTGGCAACACAACAAAAAGACAATGGTTTTGCGCCATTTGTCTACAGGCCCGAGGCACGAGCCTGATAAAGGAATTTTAACTGGTCACGATGGTGTTTCAGGGATTTCCTTAAACAACAAAATGTAATTATAAGCACTAATGTTAGTAGAAATTGAATTACCACAAATATTTGAAAAGTAAACTTCACAATTGTGTTTTCCAATATCATAGCAATATCATCACTAATCAGATCATCAAGTGCTTTCTGAGCTTTGGTAACGTTATTACTGATATAAATCAGGTGGGTATCTGTTCTATTGAGAAGAGATTGAAGAAACAAACTTAAGTTGCCAATATGAACATTAGAAATAGGTAAAAATTGAGACAAAGCATTCAGATAGCTAGGACTAGACTCAGTTGTATCTGGTTCCGGGATGGGAACAGGTGTAATTACAGTATGACCAATGACAACACACTGTTTAGGGAAAAAACAGAAGTTAGAAAAGTCAGTTTTACACAACATCTGTCCATACCTATAGAATTTGTAATTAGTCACCACACAATATTCTCCATCAGCAGAATATACCATTTTAGACAATGGCAGTTTCCAGTTGGTAAGTTGAATCATTGTCCACCAGCCATAATGCGCTGGCAGTTCCTGGGGTAAATCCACAATTTATTCCAGTGTTAGATGAAGTTTCAAAGTTCATGTTAGAACCATTCAGATTCTTCAAAAATTGATCCAAAGAGGATGCCCAGTCCCAATCATTGGGCCAATATCCACAAATAGCATGGCTAATTTGATAATGTCACATCTGCATTAAAGGTGATAGCCTTTCCATGCACAGTAATCAATATTTGGAACCAACCAGGAGTTCAGATATATATATGGTAAACCAACAAAGGAAGGAGTTCCAACTTTACATGATAAATGTTCCCATCAAGATGACCAATAGAATGGACGGTTGCCAGACGATCAAAGATGGAGATTGCTGGATCAAACTGCAGCAATGACACTGTAAGAGTCACAAACATAGTGTCCTTGATTGTGCAGGAGTATGTTTCAAAACATGGAGCAATACTGGTGTGTGTGGTGACATACCCATGGTTCCTTGCAGTTAACAAGGGAATAGTATTAGCTTCTGATAAACATTTGTTAGCAAATTCAGTAGAAGTGCATTTGGGGCAGTACCACTGACCCATACGTCTATCATGTATGAGGTCAGGGATACGTCCTAATTCCAGATCCTGGAAGAGATTACCAATGGCTGTTAGAACATAAGAGCCATAGATGGAGCAAAGGACTTCCCTGGCTATGTGATGCTTGTCTGCTTCCTGATTATTAGCCGAGATTAATTCATTAATCTTGCCCTTTGTCAAGTCAAATCCTCTCGTAATATCCTTCATATTATAGACTGTAAATCGTTCTTCTTGAGTGAGGCCATCTATACCACGTGACAGGGGAGGTATGATATTATATTTCATGCTATCATGAACCTTTGTCATTTGTGCTTGAATACTGGCTATATCAGCCCTATTCCAAATTGACATACCAGAACCGAATACGCCAGAAGCCATACCAGTTTCTGCTATAAAATGCTTAGTGCGCTTGGGTTTCTTACTTTTGTTAGTAGTACTGCCAGGTTTAGGGAATAAAAATCCTCTATGTGGGGTACTGTCAGCTCCAGTATAGGGGTCATTATTGCATACCTGGTATGCTGCCAAGGCATCTAATAACATAATTTGAAAGAAATGGGAAATTTTAGTTGTTGAAGATAGGCCAGATTCTTCTAGATTCCAATGGGTAAAATTCAAAACCACTGGGATGTGCATGAACTGCACATTATTAACAAGCGCACCTGGGTGGGAAGTGGCAACTAAGCCACTGGGTGGGCCAGGGTTCTGTTTTGGGCACTCATTATCAGGTGTCTCAAATTCTGGGGCATCATAAGGTAAAACCTTAAGGACAATAGCCTTTGTTGCCATACAATTCTGAATACAGTATCCATGTTGATCAGCCATATGTAAACAAGAGGCCGAATCAATCTTAGCAGTTATGTTGTATATTCCAGAATTTGTGGAGTGTACCTCCTGTATAGATAATGTACCAGTAGGGTAAATTTTGACATTGGGCCAGCCTTGGAAAGTATCTTTGTAAAGGCTGCCGACTCCGATTAGATTTTTATCATAAACTGCATACCATGTAAATTCAAGACTTGATTGATCCAAAGCAATGATCATAAGATTCAGTAGGGCCTCACTACCCTCCTGGACGATGACCATGTCTTTTGGGACTTCAATATGCACACCACGGGATTCCTTCAGATCTCATGGGCTTGTGAGGTATTCTGCCTTGGCAAGCTGTTTAGGTTTAGGGGTCATTGGTTTCTTTTCTGCATTATAGTATACAATTTAGGCTTGTAAGAAGACCAATATTTCTAAAAAGAAAAATAAGTGCAAAGCAGACATCTTTCTGAGGAACCTAAAAGGAAAAGAGAAAAGAAAGAAGTTAGTTCAGTACTATTCCCCCCATTGGGGTATGGAAAAGTAATTTAATCTCCTTTAAACCATTTCATTTGATTGGCATGTAGTCATTTATCAATGACTTTCTTATTGTGAGGCAGTCTAGCTTGGTAGACTGCTGGATTGAGTTTGTTTACGTTGAGATAGGGCCCCGCTCACTAGTTTACAAACGGGTGTGCAGGTTGTGCAAATCTGAGTACCATTACCTGGTCCCCGATTTGCCAGTCTACAGGGTGTGCAGTTTTGTCAAATTGGATTTTGGATAGTAGCTGGGCCTTGCCCAGGCATCATGCAGCAAACAAGTGTACCTTTTGGATAGCATGTTTGAGTTGTTTGACATACTTGTCCACTGACACCCTATCAGCAGTGGGGGCACCAAGGTCCAGAAGCAAGTGTTCAGGGAGTTTCATGGACTGTCTGGTCATGACTTCAAATGGGGTACACTGTGTACTTGCAGAGGGTGTCCCTCTCATTGCCATAAGGAGCAATGGCAATAATGAATCCTATTCTTTTGGTTTTCCTGAACAAATTTGGATAACACAACTTTTGTCTGTCTAGTCCATTCCACCTGTCTTGATGACTGTGGATGGTAAGGGATATGAAACTTTTGTCTTACCCCTAACAAATTCAGAGTTTTCTGCATTACTTCAGCTATAAAGCTGACTCAGTGATCAGAATTTACCTTTAGGGGTAGATCCCACTTGGCAAACAGCTGGTTTATCAGAACCTTTTGCAGTTGCTTTGGCTGTGCCATTCTTTGTTGGAAAAGCCTCGACCCATTTGGAAAACAGGTCAGTGATCACTAGGGAAAACTTATTGTTCTTAGTCATTGGCATAGGGCCAATGCAGTCAATCTGGATATTGTTCCAGGGCCTGTGTGCCTCTGGGAGTGAAATTTAGCATTCTTCCTAGCTGGTATAGGATTATTCTGTGCACAGATCAGTTATTGATGTAATGTTCCACATCTTTTCTCATGTGTGACCACCAGACAGAGGACTTCAGTCTGTCTAGGGTTGTCCACCAGTTGGAGTATCATGTACTTGGTAGATAAAATCTACCCTCAGGTGTTCAGGAATGACCCATAACTTTTTATGGCAATGATAACAAATACAGTAAGCAGGCCATCACTAGATAGGTGAAGGTCATTTTCTACTTTCTTGTAGGGACTTACTTCTGAAAGTTTTTCTCAGTTCCTTTATCAAGGAACCTAAATACTGCTCTCAAGTGAGGGTCCTTCTTTTGTGTGGATGCTAGATCCATGGGCTCAAAAGAAGGTGTGCCTTTATTAACTGCAGCAACGGATAGTGTAGCTGGGACAAAAGGAGTTTTCATTTCCCATATGCCTTCTCCTCGAGAAACATCTTTTGCCAATGAATTGACATGGTTGTTATAAGGAGCATAAGGATCAAGTTTACAGTGCGCTTTAACCTTATGTATGTAAAATTTGTATTTAAACTGTTTGGTTAGCATTACGATATACACAAACAAGTCTTTGTATTTCACAGGGGTACCATCAGAGGATTGGAAGTTGGTTCTCTCCCAAAAGGGCAAAAATTTGGTCAGGGAGGAACAGACCTAATCAGAGTCTATAAAGAAAACATTATCTGCAGTGTCTTGTTTCTGCACTTCCAGAGAACATGCTACAGCAGCTAGTTCAGCATACTTTGCAGAAATGATGGTACACCTCTCAGCTATGCGCACTCTGTCATCATTAGGATGTACAATAACAATTTCAAACCCTGCTATCTGACCCTCCTTGGTGTGTGTGGTTGAGCCATCAGTAAAGCTACGACACACTATGGTGTCATTTAACACTTCCTGTGGTGCTGGCAGGAAGGGCCCTGGGTCAGGTAGGTCAGGGGGTTGGAGTGCACAATCATGTGCATCACCTGTAAATAGTAGGCCATGGGCCAATAGGAATGGAGTTTTAGCAGGAAGGACAGTGATGTCATGATCCTGTAAAAGCAGAGACCAGTGTGTAAGTCGCATTTGAAACAGAGCCATCTTTTACTCTGTCTGACAGTTGGAAATTTGTTGGCATATGATCAGAATATAACACAATAAGGGCATATCCAATAATATACATAAAGTGTCTCACCACCCAATATGTGGCTAAAAGATTCCTTTCACAATGGTTGTATTTTAGCTCTACTGGGGACAGAATCTGAGATGCATAGGCAAGAGGCCTAATATGTCCAATGAATTTTTGTGCTAAAACTGCTGAAATTGCTGTAGCTAATGTAGCAGTTTCCAGATGGTACCCTAAAGCTGGGTTAGGGTTACTCAATGCTGGGGCTGTTGCCAGTGATTCTTTCAAACTGGTTACAGCTTTGGTATGTAATGGACCCCATGTCCAAGGTACATCCTTTTTCAGTAACTTATACAGAGGTGCGGCCTTTTGTGCAAAGTCACAAATAAAATCTCTGGAGTAGTTTACCATACCCAGAAAATTTCTCAGTGTTCCTACACTGGTTGGCAGTAGTAAATCCTGCAGTCCCTGAATCTTGTTAGTATCAGGGCGTCTTCCTTTTTCTGTTATGCAGAGCCCTAGGAAAAGAATCTCCTTCTGGCACAATTGTGCTTTAGAAGGGTTGCACTTGAGGCCTGACTTCTGTAGGATAATCAGTAGTTCTTCTAACAGAACCAAGTGTTCTTCTTTTGTGTTGGTTGTCAAAAGCAAGTCATCTATGTACTGCAGTAGACATTCAGGGGTTGAGAATCCCTGTAATGCATCTTTCATGTGTAGGTGAAAGAGGAAGGGGCTGTTATGAAAACCCTGTGGCAGGCATCTACACGTGAACTATCGTCCTTCAAAGGTGAAGGCAAATTTGTACTGGCTGTCTTTAGCCAGTGATAAGGACCAAAACCCATTGGAAATATCCAGTGCAGTGAACCATTTGCTGTTTGGGGTCAGAATTTTAAAGACATCAGGGGCTGATGCCACTGTAGGTGAACAACTTGGGGCTGCCTGATTGAGCCTTCTGTAGTCAATTGTAGGTCTCCAAGTTTCATTTGGTTTTCAGACAGGCCAAATAGGTGAGCTGACAGTCAAAACACATGGCATTATTAACCCCTGTTGAAGCAGGGAATCTATAGTCTGTTTTAAATATGGCAGAGACTAAGAAGGAAGAGGGTATTGCCTCTGTCTGCCAGGATCTGGTCCTGTTACTTCAATGGTAGTATTCATTCTACCACAATCATGCTTATCCTTTGCAAACATATCCTTGTGTCTGGCAATTATTGGTTGCATGTCTCTGTATCTGTCATGATCCTTGAAGAGGTCTATGATATTATACTTAGTGTCATTGTGTGTTATAGCTGCAAGAACATGTGAATCACATATCTTGACTGTATGGCATTGTCCTGGTATTTGGCTCATGATCCTGTTTGTCAGAACCAGAACACATCCGTGTCGTCCTAGAAAATCCACTCCCAAAATACTGGGATGATGATGTAATACCATGAGGTCAAGGGTGGATTTTGTGGTGAGGTTTCCCACCACAGCAGGGATGGGTTTGGACTGATAGGTCTGTAGGGCAGTTCCATCTATCCCTTGTGCACTAGTCTCCCATCCTATAGACCAGTGTGAGAATTCAGGATTCTCGTCATGTAATACTGACATGGCTGCTCCAGAATCAAGCAGCATTAGTAGATGGCGACCCCCAACCTTGGCCTTTATGCACGGCCTGCCACTTAGATCCATTATAATAGGGGATATAATGTGGACTGGGGCCTATAATTGTCATTGCTCTTTTCTAGTTTTCCCTTTCTCAAGTATCTTTACAATATCTTGCACCTTCTTGTTAGAAGGGCCTGCTATGGGGGTTGCCCCATGCAGTTCCTGTCTCTTGCCTGTTACTGTTACTGTGGCCACTATATGGAATGGTTGCAGAGGCACTGGTGGAGGTGATATTACAGGTGATGGTGCATGTGCAGAGGGCTCTGCATGTACTGGTGGTAGTTCCTGTAAATGTTGAGGTGCATGTACAGGTGGTGATGGTGTGTGTGCAGCTGAAGCTGCATATGTGGGTGATCTTACTTGTGCATGTAGTGGTTCCTGCATATGTGGTGGTTCATATACAGATGATGCTGCATGTGTTAACAATGGAGTGAAAAAGGCATGTACTGCTTCAACTATAGTTTGTGGCTCAGCAGTATGTTCTACTGAAGGGGATGCTGCCCCAGTGATTGGTAATGCAGCAGCATATTCAGTTGGAGAAGGTACTGCTCTGGCAGTTGGCAGTGCAGCAGTATACTCAATTGGAGGGGGTGCTGCTCTGGCAGCTGGCAGCACAGCAATATATTCGGTTGGAGGAGCTGCTGCTGTAGCAGATGGCAATGCTTCAGTGTATCTAACTGGAGGAGCTGCTGCTGTAGCAGATGGCAGTGCAGCAGTGTATATGGTTGGAGGAGCTCCTGCTGTAGCAGATGGCAGTGCAGCAGTGCATACAACTGGAGGAGCTGCTGCTGTAGCAGATGGCAGTGCAGCAGTGTATACGACTGGAGGAGCTCCTGCTGTAGCAGATGGCAGTGCAGCAGTGCATACGACTGGAGGAGCTGCTGCTGTAGCAGATGGCAGTGCAGCAGTGCATACGACTGGAGGAGCTGCTGCTGTAGCAGTTGGCAGTGCAGCAGTGCATATGACTGGAGGAGCTGCTGCTGTAGCAGATGGCAGTGCAGCAGTGTATATGACTGGAGGAGCTGCTGCTGTAGCAGTTGGCAGTGCAGCAGTGAATCTGACCGGAGGAGCTGCTGCTGTAGCAGATGGCAGTGCAGCAGTGTATACGACTGGAGGAGCTGCTGCTGTAGCAGATGGCAGTGCAGCAGTGCATACGACTGGAGGAGCTGCTGCTGTAGCAGATGGCAGTGCAGCAGTGTATCTGACTGGAGGAGCTGCAGCTGTAGCAGATGACAGTGCAGCAGTGTATCTGACTGGAGGAGCTGCTGCTGTAGCAGTTGGCAGTGCAGCAGTGAATCTGACCAGAGGAGCTGCTACTGTAGCAGATAGCAGTGCAGCAGTGTTTCTGACCGGAGGAGCTGCTACTGTAGCAGATGGCAGTGCAGCAGTGTATACAACTGGAGGAGCTGCTGCTCTGGAAGTTGGCAGTGCAGCAGTGTATCTGACTGGAGGAGCTGCTGCTGTAGCAGATGGCAGTGCAGCAGTGTATTTGACTGGAGGAGCTGCTGCTGTAGCAGTTGGCAGTGCAGCAGTGTATCTGACCGGAGGAGCTGCTGCTGTAGCAGATGGCAGTGCAGCAGTGTATACGACTGGAGGAGCTGCTGCTGTAGCAGATGGCAGTGCAGCAGTGTGTCTGACTGGAGGAACTGCTGCTGTAGCAGATGACAGTGCAGCAGTGTATCTGACTGGAGGAGCTGCTGCTGTAGCAGATGGCAGTGCAGCAGTGTATACGACTGGAGGAGCTGCTGCTGTAGCAGATGGCAGTGCAGCAGTGTATACGACTGGAGGAGCTGCTGCTGTAGCAGATGGCAGTGCAGCAGTGTATACGACTGGAGGAGCTGCTGCTCTGGAAGTTGGCAGTGCAGCAGTGTATCTGACTGGAGGAGCTGCTGCTGTAGCAGTTGGCAGTGCAGCAGTGTGTCTGACTGGAGGAACTGCTGCTGTAGCAGATGACAGTGCAGCAGTGTATCTGACTGGAGGAGCTGCTGCTGTAGCAGTTGGCAGTGCAGCAGTGTATCTGACCGGAGGAGCTGCTGCTGTAGCAGATGGTAATGCAGCAGTGTATCTGACCGGAGGAGCTGCTGCTTTAGCAGATGGTAGTGCAGCAGTGTATCTGACTGGAGGAGCTGCTGCTGTAGCAGTTGGCAGTGCAGCAGTGAATCTGACTGGAGGAGCTGCTGCTTTAGCAGATGGCAGTGCAGCAGTGTATACGACTGGAGGAGCTGCTGCTGTAGCAGATGGCAGTGCAGCAGTGTATACGACTGGAGGAGCTGCTGCTGTAGCAGATGGCAGTGCAGCAGTGTATACGACTGGAGGAGCTGCTGCTCTGGAAGTTGGCAGTGCAGCAGTGTATCTGACTGGAGGAGCTGCTGCTGTAGCAGATGGCAGTGCAGCAGTGTATTTGACTGGAGAAGCTGCTGCTGTAGCAGTTGGCAGTGCAGCAGTGTATCTGACCGGAGGAGCTGCTGCTGTAGCAGATGGCAGTGCAGCAGTGTATACGACTGGAGGAGCTGCTGCTGTAGCAGTTGGCAGTGCAGCAGTGTGTCTGACTGGAGGAACTGCTGCTGTAGCAGATGACAGTGCAGCAGTGTATCTGACTGGAGGAGCTGCTGCTGTAGCAGTTGGCAGTGCAGCAGTGTATCTGACCGGAGGAGCTGCTGCTGTAGCAGATGGTAATGCAGCCGTGTATCTGACCGGAGGAGCTGCTGCTTTAGCAGATGGTAGTGCAGCAGTGTATCTGACTGGAGGAGCTGCTGCTGTAGCAGTTGGCAGTGCAGCAGTGAATCTGACTGGAGGAGCTGCTGCTGTAGCAGATGGCAGTGCAGCAGTGTATACGACTGGAGGAGCTGCTGCTGTAGCAGATGGCAGTGCAGCAGTGTATACGACTGGAGGAGCTGCTGCTGTAGCAGATGACAGTGCAGCAGTGTATCTGACTGGAGGAGCTACTGCTGTAGCAGATGGCAGTGCAGCAGTGTATCTAACTGGAGGAGCTGCTGCTGTAGCAGATGGCAGTGCAGCAGTGTATCTAACTGGAGGAGCTGCTGCTGTAGCAGATGGCAGTGCAGCAGTGTATACGACTGGAGGAGCTGCTGCTCTGGAAGTTGGCAGTGCAGCAGTGTATCTGACTGGAGGAGCTGCTGCTGTAGCAGATGGCAGTGCAGTAGTGTTTCTGACTGGAGGAGCTGCTGCTGTAGCAGTTGGCAGTGCAGCAGTGTATCTGACCGGAGGAGCTATTGCTTTAGCAGATGGTAGTGCAGCAGTGTATCTGACTGGAGGAGCTGCTGCTGTAGCAGTTGGCAGTGCAGCAGTGAATCTGACCGGAGGAGCTGCTGCTGTAGCAGATGTAGTGCAGCAGTGTATCTAACCAGAGGAACCACTGCTGCAGCAGATGGCAGTGCAGCAGTGTATCTGACCAGAGGAGCTGCTGCTGTAGCAGATGGCAGCGCAGCAGTGTATCTGACCAGAGGAGCTGCTGCTGTAGCAGATGGCAGTGCAGCAGTGTATCTGACAGGAGGAGCTGCTGCTGTAGCAGATGGCTGCACAGGTTCATGACTCAGACCTGCACCCCCACATGTGGCCTGTGATGGTGACATTATTGCAACCACATGGCGTTCAGGAATTGGGTTGCTAGAGCTCCTAGACTGCAGGGCTTCTTGGAGGTTATTTTCCTCTGTAATCTCCCTGTAGGATGGACCAGTACACTTATAATTGACACCCTGTTTATTCCCTTTGTTATTATACTTTCTCTCCCTCCAGTTTTTATTGCTTTTGGTGTTTTAGGGAGCAGAAGCTTGTTTACTCTGTGCCTTCCACTTTATAGTGAGTTGCCCCTACAGAAGGCTGTTGAATAGCAACAACCTTGTTTTTAGTGCCCAAATTAAGCATTCGTAGGTACATCTGAAATGATCTTTCAACCACTTTCAACATTTTTGCAACATTATCCTCCTCAGGAAAAATAGAACACTCAACTTTCTCGTGTAGCCCTAGTGTCATGTTACGTAGGAATAAATCTTTGTATTCCAGATTATCAGCTTCACATTGCTCATTTGCTAATGTCTTGCCTGAACAATAATCCATCCACAAACATCCTTGATAGTTTGCAGAGGATTCCTTATCCCCTTGTTTTACATTGTATTGCAGTCGTGCTCCAACTGTTCCTGGGTACTGTGCTGACATTAAGGCTGAACAAATACTAGCCCAGTCCTGTTTTGTGTCATCTCTTATGTCTGACAGAAGTTTAGACCAAAGGCTGGGATCTACAGTTAACCTTAGCACTTGTACACAGCCATCAGGAGGCAAACCAAGCATTTCACAATGTGCTTTAACCTTGGCAAGGTGAAACTCAAATTTTCAAATGGCTGCATGCATTCAGTGTGATCAGCCATCTGTTGTGCTGACTGTGCAGATTTCATGGGGTTAGATGGCACTGGTGGTGTTTCAGGAAGAGCTAGAGTAGCTCTTTTTAATGCAGCCTCTGTTGCAGCATCTGCCAAAACTCTCACAATATTTGGCTGTTTACTAGCCTCTTTAATGTACTGATCCACTTAGAAACATAGAAACATAGACTTTGATGGCAGATAAGGACCGCTTGGCCCATCTAGTCTGCCTATTTCCCTACCTACAAGATAGGCCGCAGATCCTAGTTAACCAACAGCCTATTTCTTCCTACCACCCATAATAATTGCCTTATGTCCGTCCCATGCATTCTTGAATTCTCCCACAGTTTTAGACCCCACAACCTCCTCAGGAAGGCTGTTCCATGCATCCACTACCCTCTCTATAAAATAATACTTCCTCACATTGCCTCTGAACCGCCCTCCTTCTATCTTTAAATTGTGTCCCCTTTTTCTTGCAAGTCTCTTTTTCTGAAAGATGCTACCCTCTTGGACTTTGTTGTTTCCCACTGAGGTACTTAAAAGTTTCTATTATGTCCTCCCTCTCCCTTCTTTCCTCAAGGGTATACATATTAAGCTCCTTTAGTCTCTCCTCATACGGCTTCTCTTGCAGACCCTGCACCATTTTAGTTGCCCTCCTCTGGACTACCTCTATCCCATCTATGTCCTTGCGGAGATGGGGTCTCCAGAACTGGACACAGTACTCCAGATAGGGTCTCACCAATTGTCTGTACAGAGGGATAACAACTTCCTGTTTTCTGCTGCTGATGCCTCTCCCTATACATCCCAGTATACCCCAGCCCTCCCTACTGCCTTCTCACATTGCTTCTAACCTTAAGGTCATCTGATATGATTACCCCCAGTTCCCTTTCCTTTTACGTTGCTTGCATGCATGTGCAAGAGCGTTTTAAGGAAGTAGCACACTTTGGAGGTGCCTCTCCCTTGCAATCCAGTGCTCCATTGAGCAGGTGTGGTGGTCCTGCACCAATGGGTGTGGGAGCTGTGTATGACAGCGGTGGTCTTTGCTTCAAAGAAAACCACTGCTATCATACCGAGCACCGCATCACGCCGCACCCCCTTGCATCATGCACTCCCCCTGCGTCACGCTGCCCCCTAAAGCTTTGGTGCCATGCTGGGAGCCCACCCCAGCATGGCAAATGCTGTTTGCCGATGGGGGTGCCCAATCCCCAGTCGGCTCCATGACCCCAGAAGCCATCCTTCTGCCATGCTGTGAGACCACCCCAACTGGCAAATATCGTTGTTTTGTGAGTTCCCAATCCCCATCAACTCCTTGGCCCCCAGCCATCTTCTGCCATGCTGGGAGCCCACCCCAGTGTGGCAAATGTCCCATGTAGTCCTTTCTTTTTTTAAAACCTGTAAAGAAAAAATGGTCCCGAGTAGTCTCCCAGTCCCCTCTCCCACAACCCACACCCACCCACTGAGCACCCAGCCTCCCCACACCCCCCTCACCCCATACTTACCTCCGGAGCTCAGTGCGACAATCTTCAGTGGACCAGGAACATGTCTGCACGCTTCAAAGCTGACCGCAAACTGAGGAAATGCTGGAAAGCTGTATAATGGGCTAGATAGGGTTTTTTCAACTCTATTGCATATCTCAGGCATTTTTTGGAATTTTTGCACCAAATTTTCAACATGGGGTTTTTGGGACCCGTTCTCATTAATGATGTCACTGTCTTGGCATTATTTGGGCCCAAATAGTGCCATGACAGTGACATCATTCATGAGAAGGGTCTAAAAACCCCATGTTGAAAATTTGGTGCAAAATTCCAAAAATGACTGTTTTATTGCATGTATGCTATGCAGTTCCTACGCAGGCTCGACGCTTGTGAATTTTCAATATTTGCACTCCAGATTTTCAACATTGCCATTTTACCACACCTCCTCATAGCAGTACAGCTGTCATTTTTCACATCCTGCCCAAAATGTGTTTCCGCCCATGTAGCACACAATGGCACAGTCGGGGTGCGAACTCAATGTATGGGACACAGTAAGAAAATCACAGTGATACTGATCATGAGCAGAGGTCTTAAAATGGCTGTGCTGAAAATTTGGTGAAAAAATTCCTAAAAATGATTGTTTTATGAGTCTGTGTTGGCAGTTCCTACACACTCTCGTAAGTTTGCGAATTTTCAATATTTTCACTCCAGATTTTCAACATTGCCATTTAATCACAACTCCTTATGAGCAGTACAGCTGTCATTTTTCACATCCTGCCCAAAACGTGTTTCCACCCATGTAACACACAATGGCACATTCGGTGTGCAAAATCAATGTATGGGACGCATTTTGAAAATCACAGTGACACTGTTCATTAGCAGATGTCTTAAAATGGCTATGTTGCAAATTTGGTGAAAAAATTCCTAAAAATGACTGTTTTTCGAGTGTACATTGTGCAGTTCTTACACACGCTTGTACGTTTGCGAATTTTCAATATTTGCACTCCACATTTTCAACACTGCCATTTTACCACACCTCCTTATGAGCAGTGCAGCTGTCATTTTTCACATCTTGCCCAAAACAGTTTGCCGTCCATGTAGCGCACAATGGCACAGTCGGTGTGCGAACTCAGTGTATGGGACACATTAAGAAAATCACAGAGTCACTGTTGATAAGCAGAGATCTTAAAATGGCAATGTTGAAAATTTGGTGAAAAAATTTTTAAAAATTACTGTTTTACGAGTGTGCGTTGCGCAGTTCCTATGCACATTCATAAGTTTTTCAATATTTTCACTCCAGATTTTCAACATTGCCTTTTTACCACACCTCCTCATGAGCAGTACAGCTGTCATTTTTCACATCCTGCCCAAACTGTGTTTTCGCCCATGTAGCGCACAATGGCGAAGTCCATGTGTGAACTCAATGTATGGGACACATTAAGAAAATCACAGTGACACTGTTCATGAGCAGAGGTCTTAAAATCACAACATTGAAAATTTGGTGACAAAATTCCTAAAAATGACTGTTTTACGAGTGTTCATTGCGCAGTTCCAATGCACGGTCATAAGTTTGCGAATTTTCAATATTTTCACTCCACATTTTCAACATTGCCATTTTACCACACCTCCTTATGAGCAGTGTAACTGTCATTTTTCACATCTTGCCCAAAATGTGTTTCCGCCTATGTAGCGCACAATGGCACAGTCGGTGTGCGAAATCAATGTATGGGACACATTAAGAAAATCACAGTGACACTGTTCATGAGCAGAGGTCTTAAAATCGCTATGTTGAAAATTTGGTGAAATAATTCTTAAAAATGACTGTTTTACGAGCGTGCTTTGTGCAGTTCCTACGTATGCTCATACGTTTGAGAATTTTCAATATTTGCACTCCAGATTTTTAACATTGCCATTTTACCACACCTCCTTATGAGCAGTACAGCTGTCATTTTTCACATCCTGCCCAAAATGTGTTTCCGCCCATGTAGCGCACAATGGAGCAGTCGGTGTGCGAACTCAATGTATGGGACACATTAAGAAAATCACAGTGACACTGTTCATGAGCAGAGGTCTTAAAACGGCTATATTGAAAATTTGGTGAAAAAATTCCTAAGAATGACTTTTACGAGTGTTCATTGCGCAGCTCCTATGCACGCTCGTAAGTTTGTGAATTTCCAGTATTTTCACACCAGATTTTCAACATTGCCATTTCACCACACCTCCTTATGAGCAGTACAGCTGTCATTTTTCACATCCTGCCCAAAATGTGTTTCCACCCATGTAGTGCACAATGGCGCAGTCAGTGTGCAAAAACACTGCATAGGACACAGTAAGAAAATCACAGTCACACTATTCATTATCAGAGGTTGGTTAATTTGACTCTTAATCTTTTGTGTGGGACTGTGTCAAATACCTTGCTAAAGTCTAGGTAGGCCATGTCCACAGCCCCTCCCTGGTCTACTACTTTGGTCACCCAGTCAAAGAAATCTATTAGATTCATCTGACATGACCTTCCCGCTGTGAACCCATGCTGCCTTGGGTCCTGTGCTCTACTGGCCTCTAGGTACTCAACTATTCTTTCCTTCAGAAGTGACTCCATCACTTTCCCTACCACAGAGGTCAGACTGACAGGTCTGTAGTTTCCTGCCTCTGTCTTGGTCCCACTTTTGTGAAGCGGAATCACATCCACCTTCCTCCAGTCCTCGAGTACCACACCATCCTCCCATGATTTATTGAAAAGAGTAGCCAGTGGTTTCACTAGTTCCTCCCTTAATTATTTTAGAATTCTGGGGTGAATTCCATCAGGACCCATTGCTTTGTCCAACTTCAGTTTTAGGAGTTCTTGCAGAACCCTTTCTTCTATGAAAGGACTGAGATTGACCCCTCTATCAAGAGTGCTTCTGTTAATTGGATTAGGCACTTCCCCCTTCTCTTTTGTGAATACTGAGCAGAAATATTCATTCAGTATCTCTGCTTTTTCACTGACCCCCTCTGCCCACCTACCGTTCATTCTATTCAGCCTCACTATCCCTCCCTTTATCTTTCTATGTTCGCTGATGTACCTATAAAAGGTTTTATCCCCCTTCTTTTCTGAGTTGACTATCTTTTCCTCAGTTTGGGCCTTTGCTATTCTGACTTCCCTCCCTGCTTCCTTCTGCCTTAACTGGTACAGCTCTCTGTCTTGCTCCTTCTGTGTTTCCTTATACTTCCGGAATGCTATCTTTTTCTTCCTGACTTTCACAGTCACCTCTTTTGAGAACCATAATGGCTTTTTCTTTTGTTTTGATTTGTTTATTTGCTTCACACAAAGGCTTGTTGCCTCTGTGATGGCAGTTTTGATGAGTCCCCATTGTTGCTCCACATCTCCTTCTAGCCTGTTTGCTAGTGCTTTTCTGAGGCACTCTCCCATCTTGCCAAAGTCAGCCCTCCTAAAGTCCAGTACCCTCACTTTTGTATGGCTTGACTCTGTAACTGAGTTTAATGTGAACCACACTGTTTGATGGTCACTTGTCCCTAGATGACTACCCACTTCTAGATCTGAGATCCTCTCACTGCCCCCATTTGAGAGTATGAGGTCTAAGATTGCTCCCTCACGAGTGGGTTCCAAAATTAGTTGTTTAATGCCTGGTACCTGTAGGGCATCAAGAATGGCCCTGCTCTTGGATGTGGCTGCAGCAAATGTGCTCCAGTTAACATCTGGCATATTCAGGTCTCCCATCAACAGTATCTCCCCTTTCTCTGCCATTCTAAGAATTCCTTCTATCATATCCTTGTCCATTCCCTCCCTCTGACATGGGGTCTGTACACAACCCCTGTGCAGATTGTGGTGCCCTTTCCAGTCTCCAAGGTGACCCACAGTGCCTCCTTTCCTCCCTGTTTACTCTTTTGTTCAGTTGCTTTTATCTCTTCCTTTACATAGAGAGCTACTCCTCCCCCTCTTCTCCCCTGCCTGTCTCTCCTGTAGGTTATGTACCCTGGTATGTTAACATCCCAGTCATGGTTCTCTGTGTACCAAGTTTCTGTGACTGCTACAATATCCAGGCATCCCTCTTCCATCAAGGCCACCAGCTCAGGGAGCTTGTTGCCCAGACTACAGGCATTGGCACTCATTACACTCCATTTCCTGATGGCCTTACTCCCTTTTGCCCCATCCCTGTCCTTCTTGCCTTTGTCACTTTCTCAATTTACCCCGTCCTTCTCTCTATTGACACCTCAATGTTGGTGTTTGCCACACTTACTACCATGATTATTTGGGAGGGCTATGATTTCCTGCTCCTTTCCAGTGCCTCCCCCCTTGGCTAGTTTAAAAGTTTGCCAATGAAGCATTTAAACCTATCACCTAGGATCCTGGTTCCCCTCCCGGACAGATGCAGCCCATCATGCCAGTATAGGCTTGCTTCACTCCTGGTGGACCCCAGTCCCCAATGAAGCCAAATCCCTGAGCTCCACACCAGTTTTTCAACCACTGATTGAATCCCATGGTGTAGAACACCCTAGCCTCTCCTATGCCATAGATGGGCAGCACCTCTGAGAAGGTTACCGTGCATGCTACTTGACTAAGGCCCCTCCCCAATTCCACAAACTCTTTCTGCACTTCTCTAATCCCTTTCTTAGCCAGGTCATTTGTCCCTAGGTGGACAATGACATCCAGCTCCTTCCCCTGTGCAGCTGCTCTGGCAATCCTGAGGATTCGCTCCCTGTCCCTCCAAGCCATGGCACCAGGCAGGCACCTTATCTCCCTCTCCCCTTCCTCCCCCAGTTCTACTTTTCTAACAATGAAGTCCACCAGCAGGAGTTGTTTCCTTTCCCTGCAGGGTCCCCTGCCACCCTCCTGTGGGTCTCCTTTGTGGAGGTTCCCAGCATCCTCCTTGGTCTCCACTGCGGGTGCCTCCATAGAGGAACCACACATTGCCAGAATGGCATAGGAACTGTGGAGAGGTACAACTGGAGGGATACACCTCTGTTCCACCACCCTCACCCTCCCCAAGCCCACTGTGGTCCAACCACTCCTCTTTCTTGGAAACTTCTGAGGCAACAGCAGTGGCACTGGTGGTCCCTGGATGGAAGAGGAGGTCCCACAAATCCTGGCCAACTCAGCCTAGAGATGAGCAACCTCCTCCCTCAGCCCAGAGAGGTGCCTGCAGATGGGACAACACTGCATCCTCCAGAATGTCTCCCAGAAGACTGCTGCTCCACAGCCACTGCACTGCACCACTCCAATCATGTCTTATTTCCGGCCCCTTAACTGTTTGCAATCCTTACTCTTTCCTCTGTTTTTTTCTCTCTCTCTCTCCTTACTTTCTGCCTGTGTGCCCTTTAAGCTCCTGATTGTTCTGTTCCAAGACAAGAATATCCTATATTTCTCAGTAGACCACTTACTTGCTCAGAGGCAGAACTCCAGCAGCTAGAAGGGGCTGGAGAGCTACTCTTGTCCTTTTAGGATGGTGGGTCTTTGGTGGTTCTGTGATCACTACCTTTCTGCTCCCAAACAGGAAGTTCCTGTTGTCAGTCAAATCATGTGCCTATAAAAATAGAACTAGCTTTGGGTGGGGGGGGTGGAGGGCAATATAGTCCCAGCAGAGAAGTCCAGTCACACTGCAGTCCTTTCTTCTGGTGTCTTCTGCCAAGCTATTAGCAGAATCTTTCTAAGGCACTCTTTAAATGTAGCTTCCTTCTAGCTAAGCCACTCCCCCTACTTACTAGATCTTTCTAAAAGTAATTTAAACCTCACAGCAGTTAAGACCTTTCAATCACCTGAGATTTACACCTAGATAACTGTTCAGATACCCATTCAGTTCAGTTAACCCAGACAACCACACACACTTTTTTGTTTTGTATGTTAGTTTTTTTTTACCCTAAATTAAAGATCCAAGTACAAAAGTTCTTCTACTTTAGTCCCAGCAGAGAAGTCCAGTCACACAGCAATCCTTTTTCCTGGTGTCTTCTGCCAATCTAAGTGCTTCTCTTCGCTCTTCAGTAACATCAAGTGTACTAAAATCTTTCATAACCATTGCTTCAATATCTTGCTTGTCCTTATTAGTTTAGGCAGCAATCACAGCTCCCTGTAAATGTGTAATCCAAGCTCCATGATGTGATGGTTGGCCATTTTGGGATGAAGCCCCATGGGCACAGCCATCTTGGGTTGATGACCCATGGGCGTGGCCATCTTGTATTATGATAGCTTGTAACTCGTCATCACCATCAACATCCTGTTGGCCATCTTGGGAATGAAATGGTGACGTGACATGATGACGTCTGTGTCCACCATTTGGAGATATTAACAATTCTTCATTTTGTGCAACACCAGGAGGATGGACAGCCATTGGGCTAGTCCACTCCACAGCATTCTGTTGTTCCTCAATCCCAGATTCCTCATCACCAGACGAAACAAAATCAAACTGCGTATTGTCCTCACTGGCCCTAATATGTCCCATAAGAACTTATTTCTGATGGTGCAGTTTCACCATCTTTTTCCTACATTTAACATGGTGAATGCCTGAATCTTTTTTAGGCACATCGCTGATCAAATCTTTTTTTAAATACCTATACGCAGCAGTAACCTTGGAGTTCTTCCTGATCTGACGATCTAGCTCACCACTTACCTCATTCAGGTCTACTCTAAGCTCTTCATTTTCATAACATAATGTATCATTAGTGTCAGACAGGACATCGTTCATTTGCAGTGCCTGCTTTCTATTCAAAACTGCTTTTTCACAATTATCTCTTAGAGCATGCAGCTCTTGGTTATTGCTATGGGCTTAGCCATGTAACATACATTCATTTTGATTATGTAGGGACTGTTTTTGAAATTCCAGTCTCTATACTCTCCTTATATGGTCAGCTTCCTGCAGACCCTTTTCCTGCCTACACGTAGTATTATCTAGCTTGTAAGCAGCATAAGCAGATTCCAAATTAGACAATTTATTTAAAGCAGCATCTAAACCTGCAAATATTGTCACAAAAAAGCAACCCCTATGAGCTCACTTTCTCTGTACCAGATTTTAATTCACTATAGTGCTCAAAGATCACCCTAATTGGATCTTCTTTGTCTTTTGCCACACTGGCAAAATCCTCTAATCCTCCATGAGCTGCTAGGTATAGTAAGGCTTCCAGCCTCAACTCAGCACTGATTAACTCAGACAGGGCAATATTTAAATTAGTAACCCTTAGCTAGCTGTGGATCAAGAAGTATGTTCCGGACCATAAATCTTGAAAGCACACAGGCAGCCCTTGGTTGATGTGGGCTCCTAAATGAGCCACAGGTGAAAGCCAAATCTCTGTCTATAGGAATCTCTTTACAGACTTCCCAAACACACACACACACACAAAAACGTTTACTACAGGTCTGTTTGCCTATGTGTTTTGCACTGGGAATCAAAAGGAGACTGAAAAGATTTAAACAGAAAATGCCTTCTACTACTTGTCACTTGGGATTAATTACCCAGTGTGTTAATTTACAGAGGAAATTAACCTGTCACTTTGACTAACATTTAAACATTAACCATGGTCACCATAAATGTCAGTTAGAAGACTAACTGCTAAAATAATAAATCAGATTCGTTCTATGTCTACAATGTTAGCCTGAGATAACGCTCACAAGCAGTCATAAATAAAGACATTTATTATACTCTCAGCCAAGCATAGGATAATATATCACAGATAAAGGGGGACTTGCCAGTCTAACGAGTACCTACAAAGCTTCTAGAGAGAGATAAGTGGCAAGACAGTATTTTTTATACTAAGATAAGATCTAACTTTCAGATAAACAGAACCATATGTATTGGTTCTGAACTATAAACAGTGTTACACAGTACAATCTCTATTGGATAATTACTTAGGAGACAGAATGCTAATAAACAAGAAGAAATAATGCTTCTGTTGCATAAACCTTAGACAAAGAGAATGCTGACTCTTCCAATCTACATGTGCTTAGATGAGACTAAACAAGGGATCTGTCTCTTGTCAGCAGAAGACAGATGAGTGCTTACAAAGCTATAGTACACATGGCATATGTGCCTGATTATAAAAACATATAATTATATGAGAATATGAGTGCATAATAATCATTGATGATCCCTCAGAGACATCTTAGCAGTGATTATGTCAATTATATATAGAATATATATGAAAGACAAACATAATCTAGATAAATGTAATGTAATGCAGTATAAATGTACCACGCTTAGTACATAAGCATATATTAGCAGCAAAGCACATTCCTAGCACTCATGCTTATACAATGTGTGCTTAAATCAATAATGTTAGTGCAAAATAGTGATATCACAGTATAATAGACCAGAGATATAGTGTAAGGCATATGTGGGGTAATAGGGGCATAACACAGGCACAACACTTGGATTGTAAAAATATCCTCAACCCAGCCCAATTGGGGTTTAGACCCAAACATAGCACTGTGTCTGCTCTAGGCGAAGTGTCTAATGACTGGTTAAAAGCCCTGGACAACAAACAACACATCTACGCACTCTTCCTTGACCTCAGCAAAGCTTTTGACATGGTTGATCACTCCATCCTGCTTGAAATCCTGGGTAGCACTGGTCTAACCCCTGCTGCATTAAAGTGATTCCAATGTTACCTCATGGACAAGAAGACAACAAATTAAAACACAAGGGGAACTGTCCCCACTTAAAGTCCTGCCCTGAGGCGTGCTGCAAGGTTTCGTTTTGGGGCCTATCTTCTTCTCACTCTATATCAATAGCATTCATTCTGGCATTCTTGCAGGAAATGTTCATCTTTTGCAGATGACACAGTCCTGTACACAATCAACCCCTTGCTAGATCTTGCTCATAAGGAGTTACAGCAGGACTGTATCATCCTCCAGCATAACTTGCTGAGCCTTAAGCTGCTGCTCAATGCAAAAAAAAACAAAAGCCATGATTTTCTCCTCTCACCACCCCCAACATGGGGGACATCTGGCATTCCCCAGATTACCACCCTACTTGGTTAACTTCTGGAAACTGGACAAATTCAAATATCTGGGAGTCTGGTTAGACAACAAACTTAGCGTCAGCTTACATCTGAGTGAGTTAACAAAAATATTAAGACAGTGCCTTGGTATATTTTATAGCATAAGACACCTACTCACTCTTGAAGCAAGGAAATGACTGGTTCAAAGAACCTTTCTACCTGTCCTCAACTACACTGATTTTGTATACAGCCATTGCCCCCACTATCCAATCCAGAAGCTCAATACACTCTATCATTGCGCCTTGAGATTTATGCTCGATATGCCCCTATGGACTCGTCACTGCCTGCTGTACCAGGCAAGTGAGTAGCCATCCCTCTCTCTGAGAAGGCAAATAAATACTCTTATGTGGCTCCTCAGGGCATTCTCCAGTAAACTTCTGCCCTATATCTGTAACATGTTTGAGTGGTCAACAGGTGCATACGGCTTACAGAACTCCTCCCATGTCCGCTTCAAGCTATCACGAACAAGGACATGCCTTGGCTCAGCTGCCATCAGCTTATTCCTACCATCTCTTTGGAATAACACACAAAAAGTACTTAAACTCTTCCGTCTGCCTAGCCCCTATGTATTCAAACAGCTGCTTTACCGATACCTGAAAACTGCGTGCAACTGCTTCAGGTAATCTTCGACACATAACCTGAATACTCCCTTAGATTATGGATTCGCCTTGCCTTGCCTTGCTGTTCCTCCTGTCAGACCAGCAGTCCCTTGCTGTAACTACCCCCTCAAAGCTCCCTCCCTCCCTCCTTCTCCCTTTCCTGTAGCCCCCCTGGAAGACTCCATCATAGCAGGGTTGCCTCTCTTTCCCTCTGTGCATCTTTACCATCCCATTTCCCTACATCCCCTCTGTGTCATTGCCATCCTTTCCCTCCTTGCCCTTTTACTGTCACAAAACACTTCAGTGATAAATTAGCTGTGTATTCACTCAGCCTTGCTATCTAAGATTTGCTCCAGTTATCAACTTATCATACAATTATTGTCTTTTTTAAAAGTATGCTGTTCTCTTGTCTGCTATGTCATGATTTGATATTGTAAACTGTAAATGTAACTTGTTCTGTGTGTCCAGGACCATATTACAAATGAACTCACCAACAATATTTTGCCTGGTTAAATAAAGTTTGATTGATTGATTGATTGTGTAATATCCTGCCTCCATTCTTTAGGTCTATCAGACTCCAGTATTCCTATCAGTGTATTACTCAAGGTCGATGTCCAGGTTATCTTACAGGAATTCCAAACTTCACACCCTGCTGCCAAGGCAATGTTCTCACAAGAATTTCTAGTCCTTGTTATCATATCATATTCAATATTATCAGAAAATGTGCAGATTCTGGACAATCCTCTCCCTTTACTTGTCATCCCCATTGCCTTTCCATCTCCCTTATGTGCTGGTGGTCTGTACACTACCCTGGTGTGGATAGCATTTCCAGAGCCTATCTCCATAATAACCCATAGCACCTCCATCCCCTCCTCACCTGGGTGCAACAGCACCTCTGTGACTTTCATTCCCTCCCTTGCATACAATGCAACCCCTCCTTTCTGCCCCCAACCTGCCTTTCCTGAACAGAGTGTAACCCATTATGACCATGTCCCAGATGTGGTTCTTGGTGCACCATGATTCTTTAATGACCAATAGATCCAGGTTAGCCTCTGCCATGACAGTAGTAGTTTTTATTTATTAAGCACTCATTCCCAGAGGCTTTGGGTGCTGTATAGGATGACACATAAAAATTATTAAGATACTCATCTTAAAACTCTATAAATAAGTAATAAATCATAAATATAAGATCATAGTGCAAATTATATGGGGAAGGCAGGAAATGGAAGCAAAACCAGTAGGGACTACACAGTACCAAAAGTCTGCTGAAAGAAGAAGAATGTCAGGCCTTTCTTAAAGGCTTCTAAAGAGGGGGGCCATACTTAGTGACCTGGGAAGCCTATTCCACAGGGCTTTCCCCACTATTGCAAATGTTCTCTCTCCTGATTATTTTAGCATAGCCCTGGGAACAGCTAGGAGATCCACCTTGGAGGAGAGGTGGAGGAAGTCCAGTAGGTAGTCCAGAGGTTGTTCAGATAATCAGGACCCAATCCATATAGGGCCCTGTAGGTCAGTAAACCAACCTTAAAGGTCATATGCCACTTGCCCCACAGCCAGTGCAGTTCACACAGGACCAGGGTTATACGTCATAATCTATGAAAGTCAATCAATAACTTGGCCACTCCATTCGCCACCAGCTGTTGGCATCGTAGGACATTTCCACTCACTCTGAGGTATAAAGCCTTATAGTAATCGAGCCTCAAAGTGACAAATACATACACCAATCAGGGCAGTTTTTTGGGTGGGATCAAGGTTTTAATCCAGGTGGTGTTTTTGAAATGGTAAAAGTTATCATGGACCACAGCAGAGACCTGAGCCTCAAGTGTCAGTATCTTGTTTAGAATGACCCCTCCTTATTCTTAAACTTTGCAGAAGCAACCAATGTTGAGGAACCAAGCTAAAGACTGGTTCCTGTGTCAGTGGCACTTGAATCCCTCACATGACCAGGCTCAGTTAGTACTACCTCTGCCTTGTCCTGGTTGAGTCTTAACCAGCTTGATGACTTCCAGTCCTGGATCTTAACCAGGCAAAAATGTAGTATTTTGGCACCATCCGGCATCTCGAGTGCAAAAGACAGGTATAGCTGCTTATCATCAGCATAACAATGAAAACCCAGACCATACAGTCTATTGGGCCCTCCTGGAGCAGCATGTACACCACAAATAGCATAGGAGGGAGGCTCAACCTCTGGGTTGCACCACTGAGTAGAGGCAATGGGAATGAGGAGAAACTCCCTATCATCATCTGTTGATTTCTATCTCTGAAGAAGGACTCAGACCAGCAGATGGCTGTGCCAATGAGTCTACAGTGTCCCTGAGATGGTCATCAGCAACTAATGGTCCACGGTGTCAAAAACTAATGAGAGTTCTAGGAGGACAAGAACTAACTGATCTCATACTAACATACTAAAATGCCAGCAGAATAGGCCTAATGGTCTTTCGTGTCTGCTCGTTTGGTCAGCCCCCACCCTGGGTGCTGACCTTGCTGTCCCCCTCGCCTTCTCTGGCTTCTCCTTTCCCAGTTCCGGATATTCTTGCTGCATTGGATTTTGCTTCCTGAACCCTTCCCCTGTACCTGTCCAACCCCCTCTTGAACCCCTCCACTGTCTCTGCCTCCACCAGCCTCCTAGGTAGAGCATTCCATGGCTCTACCACCTTCTCAGTGAAGTAGCACCTCCTCCTTTCTCCCCTGAATCTTCCCCTCCAGCTTCCACCCATGCCCTCTAGTGGCCTTCCTCCTTCCTTGAAGCACCCTCACTGTTCCTCCCCTATTTACCCTCTTCATGTACCTGAAGACCCTATCATGTCCCCGGTCCCTTCTCTCTTCCAAAGTGTACATATTTAGCTCTTAGGTCTCCTCCTCATAGGTCCTGTCCCCAAGCCCCAAATCATTTGGTTGCCCTCCTCTGGACCCTCTCCAGGAGGTTAATGTCCCTCTTTAAGTGTGGCCTCCAAAACTGCACGCAGTACTCCAGGTGCGGCCTCACCAAGCAGTTATACAGAGGAGTATCACCTCCTTCTGGAGGTGATCCCTAGCGATGCATCCCAGCATCCTGTTGGCCTTGGCTGCTGCCCTCCTACAAGTCTCAGAGTTGTTCATCTTGACATCCTCCACCACCCCAGGTCCCTCTCAGCCATTGAGACTTGTAGTATTCCCCCCAAGGGTGTACACTTGGCCTGGGTTTCTGGCCCCCAGGTGGAGTACCTTGCATTTCCCTGCATTAAACCTCAGCTTCCACTTTCTAGACCATCTTTCCAGAGCCTCCAGATCCCCCTGCAGGGCCACCTTCCCCTCCTCCCCATCCATCACTGCCCCCAGTTTCGAGTCATCTGCAAAGAGACTCATCTCACTCCTGATTCCTGTCCTTATGTCAGATACGTCATCTATCTATTGATCTGAGCAGGTCATTATGCACCCTGAAAAATATCTCAGTACTGTGCCTGGATCTAAACCTAGACTGGAAAATTTCAAAGATGTCAAAGGTCATGAGGTTTTCCTCAAGTTACAGTGCCATCATCTTCTCTATAACATTTCACGAAAAGTGGAGGTCAGAGACTCATCTATAGTTCACTAGGCAGTCTAGGTCTAATGATGGCTTCTTCAGGAGAGATCTCACCAGATCATCTTTAAATGCCCTTGGAAACACCTCTCTGAAAAAAGAGCACTGGATCAGCTCAGCAAACACTGGACCCAGAAATCCAGCACCCCTAATCAGCAAGGGAGTTGGACCTGAATCCAGCTCACAGAATATGGGCTAAAACTCCAAGATCCCACCACAAATCTCTTCTATCAAAACTGATCTAGACACATTTCAAACTGGTGGAGGACATTCACCCCTATCCAGCTCAACACTGCTGGGTCACAACATCCCAACAGGAGAGATCCTGGACAGAACAGTGGATAACCTGTCAGAGAAAATATGGGCAAACTCTTCTCAGTGAGCAGATGATTTTGCTCTTACTGGTTGCAAACAGACTGGGTGTGGTAGTTTATCCATAGTCTTGAAGAGCTGAGCTGGTCAGTATCTCCCCCCCAATGATTTCCCTGGACAGGAATACTGGCATTCTCATGGGAAATTACTCCATGATACTCATCAGTTTATCCACCTCACAATCCAGTCTCTGACCCTTATCTTTCAGCTCCCTAAGCTCCCCATCAAACCACGTGGATCTCAGATATAGGGACCAGTGCAACTGCATCACAGACTGCCGCAATGGTCCTATTATTGGCCACTGGTGCCTCTATTGATCAGTCACATTAGCAACAATCACTCCCGAGAGAGATCCCATGAGATTCTCTCCTCTACCTCCCTCACTAAGTTCAAACACAAACGTTCACGCTATCTTCTTCCCCCCCCCCCTCGCTGCACCTGTTTCCGCTATCTTACTTCTCCAGATAATCTCTGCACTGATTAGAATTTGTACTGCAGACTTAGCCTAATGGCTCATTTGTCATGCTGTAACATGGGATATGCCGATCGAACATTGACACCCCTAGTGCAAACAACAGTACAGTGACACAGCGACGGCTCACTGTACTGTCACCATAGGACCCCAACACTGCTTTCACAGAGTCTTGCACCCCCTCCCCAAATCAACTCAGACTCAGAGATGATTATGTTAAGTATGGGGGTTCAGGTGGGTTCACCCCCAAAAAAACCAAAGTGTTTTCAGATGGTTTTATGCCGACCCCAATTATGGTCTTCATAAATCCATTGCTGTAATGTCAGTCAACAAAATATTCGTTGACCTGACATGGTACAGCCATAACATGATCTGACTCCAAAGTTGTCTTGTAATTGTACCTGTAATTGTATATCATTGTATCAAACTGTTTATTGCATTTGTTCTCTCGTACTTATGCTGTATTATTTCAATCTGGGTCACCCCTGAAAAAGGGACTGTATTGGCTCAGTTTGCTTACCCAGTTACCAAAATTCAATAAATAAATAAATAAGATCCACTGGCATATGGAGTTCTTCTAGGGACAATCCCTTCAAAAGTTGGCAGTGAACCATCTCCATAGGGGTCAATTATGAGTAGGGGCCCTGAAGAAAAACCTCACTGTGTAATGGTCCAATCAACTGACCAGATCAATCCTGAGGTTATTATCCTCAAGCCCCAGTGAGACTACTAAGTTCAAGGCATGACCACGTTGATGGGTCACAGAGGTAACCACCTGTGCTATGCCCACTGAATCCATCATATGGAGGAAATCCTGACCAAACTGTGAGAGTTCATTGTGGCTCCAAGTGTTAAACTTGCTCAAAATTAATCATCTGGCCAACTGCAAAACTTTCTCGATGATGAAGTCAATGCCTTACTCAGATCAAATATGTTTCCCGATGCCTGAAAGATGGCCTTAGTCACCCCTGTCCTTAAATTTGAGATAGAACCATCACCTTCAACTACAGCCCGATATCCATCCTCCCTCCTCTCCAAAATCCTAGAGAGAGTGGTCTCTGACCAGCTCACAGAGTACCTGGAGAAGTACAACAGATTGTGCCCACAACAGCACGGATTCTGGAAACACCACTCCACCCTAACGGTTCTAGTAGAATACACCTTCTAAGTATACAACGCCTTAGAAAGAGGTGGTGGTAAGGTCAATATTCATAGATCTCACAAAGGCTTTTCACTCCGTTAATCATCACCGTCTTCTTAGCAGCCTGCTCTCAACCGGACTATCCCCAGACACAGTGGCATAGTTTAGCAGCTACCTCGCTCACCGCGCTCAGTGTGTCAGAATTGGAGACTCACTATCATCTACCAGGGAGATAAGCATTGGAGTCTACCAAGGATCAATCCTAGATCCTCTTCTCTTTAGTCTCTATATCAATACCCTACCCTCAGCCTGACCATCTCACATCATACTCTATGCAAATGATTCTGTAATTTCTGCCTCTGGCAGAGACCAGTTGACCATCACCTCCTAACTCCTCAACAGTTTCCCCAAGCAGGAATCCTGGTTCAGCGCAAAAAAACTGTTGCTAAACTACAAAAAAACTAAGCGCATGCTGCTTACTGTCCAACAGAACAAAAAGAAGTTCCATCCTATACTGATACGGAATCGTAATGGAGATGCTGATGACATGCTCAATGTCTCCAGTCATTCTAACATACTATGAAGCCAGCAGAATAGGCCCTATGGTCTATCGAGTTTGCTCGATGGTCAGTGCTTATATGGTCATATTGACCATGTTTTTAAAATTGCCAATATGAAACTTGGAGTGCTATACCACCACAGGTACTCTATGAGACCTGATGCACTAAAACTAGCCACGAGCAGTTTGGTCCTTGTGTCTATTAACTACTGCCTACCCAATATACAGGGCAGGCACCGAAACTGCCCTCAGTTGAATAAAAACCCTATTAAACAAGGCTTGCCAGCTGATCCTAGGAACTGATTCTTCAACCCACACCTGTGCCCCCTACTCAGGTACTGGATGGCTTCCTCTCCATCTCAGAGGCCAGTACCAGACCTGCCAAGTTGTCAAGAAAGCTCAATTAAGACTAGTGCCTCCATTTCTATGTGGACTCTTCCAGCAGGCCAGATCATTCTAAGCCGACCAGGAGTGCAGAGAAAGGCAGGCTCCGGGTACCATTTAAACACACCATCCTGGCACAGAAATCCATCTCATACCAAGGACCAAAATGGTATAATGGGCTACTTGCTTCACTCATTGAAAGCAATAATAATAATAAATAAATAATAAAACTTTATTTATATCGTGCCTTTCTAAATTCAAGGTGCCTTACAATATCAACAATACAATAAATAAAACCAATACATAATAATCTGAGCTCCTAAAATCAACACTCGTAATTAAAATAAATCTTTGACCATAAATAGGCAATAAAGATTAGGCTCTTCAAAACAGGACTTAGGACTCTACTGTATCATGAACTGGCCTGTGCATGCTTCGACTAGCCAACTACAGGACTCTTTAGCCCGAATAACCCACCCACTCCTTCCCACCCCATCCCTCCTACACCACCACCATCCCTCCACCTCCAAACCCGCACCCTCCCTGCCCCTAATATTCCCACCCAATTTTCTTCTGCACACACCCTCCATTACCACACAACCTACCTCCTTGCTGTTTGTATGTTTGTATCCCAACCTCATTTCACACACACACCCAGTACCCCTCCCTTAGTTTTCTCCCACGCCTGTTCCCCCACTTGCCTCCT
This sequence comes from Neoceratodus forsteri, assembly GCA_016271365.2. NCBI lineage: Eukaryota > Metazoa > Chordata > Ceratodontiformes > Ceratodontidae > Neoceratodus > Neoceratodus forsteri. Next base: position 1,438,997,851 of record CM028132.1, read on the forward strand.
ACTGAGCTCCACCTTGCACCCCCCATGCTGCTGGCATCACTGCAGCAACTACCCCCCATCACTCACCCTCCCACAAAATGACACCACCATCCTTAGGCTGCTCCCCCACCCACTCCCCCTCTGTATAGCTAGTGATGACCCTAAATTGATGGCTAAAGCACTTCCTTTGAAACGGTTTCCTTTGTTTGATCTGTATTCTGAATGTTCCCTCACTGAAATGCTTTATACCCTTGAAACCCTATTCCTCCTATTTTATTGGTAACCTGCCTGAAACAAACTGTTCCTTCAATGCCTGTATGTTTGACTATTTTGTGTACGATCTGCAACCTTCATAAACGAGTCTCAGGACTCAAAGGTATTAATCTTAAACTGCAATAAATAAATAAATAAGTCCACAATGTCCTGCAGGAAAGCCCTATTGTGCACCTGAGGTTGCTACACAAGATGGATCCTACAACCTGTACCTGGATCCCCATGCATGGCCGCCCATTCAAATGATGAAGTATTCCCAACTGGGTGCATGGTGAAACTCAGTTTGGATGTAAAATAAATGGCACTCCCCCACAATCCCTCTGTGGTTAGTGCAACATAGAGTAACTGGCCTTGACAGCCATCTCAAAAAAAATCAGCATTATCACCCAACCAGGTCTCCATTATGCAAGCCAGATTGAAAGAAGAACAAGATGTTAAATCTACCATATTGCCTGCCTTGTTCCTGTTCCCTTTTGATCCACTCTCCTCCCCTACCCAAGTTGTACTCCCCCTTTTCTTCCATCGTGTCCCAGTCCCACCCCTGTGCCCCTGTCCTTGGAGTGTTTTTGCCACTCAGACACTCTCTCCCTATAATTTTACCATCTGCAACTTCCCTCATTTTTTGTGTTGCTTGCACGCATGTGCAAGAAACACATTGCATCCCATTTTCTTCACAAGCAGGTTGTGGAGATGCGGCAGTGCTGTGTGAATGGCAGCAGCCCATTCAGGGGCTGGTCTCTGCCTCGGCCAGTAGACCAACCTGCTGTTGATCACTGGCAGTTAATGAGCAGGCTACAAGATCAAAGTAATTGAGCTGCTGCAATCAGCAAGTACCTCCTCACTATGCAATCAGCTGTTTGTACGCGGGGCCTCCCTGACTGCAGAAGCCAGTTACACAGCTCCATTGTGCTGTGTTGCCATGGTGACTGCTTCTCCGTCGGCCTCTCACAGTTCCCACAAAGTTGATAGAAAGCCGCCGCCCAGCCTTCAGTGTGCCTTCCTGGTGAAACAGTTTAATAAAGTAAAAAAAATAAGCCGACCAGGGGTGCCCAATCCCCTCAGCTCTTGCCACCCATCCGCACTTATATGTACCAACAGGGGTGCCCAATCCCTCTGTCGGCATGCCACCTGCCTTGGAATTTTGCTGACTGGGGAGACCACTCCCCATCGACATAATGCTCCCCCAATTTCTTGAGTGCCGAGGGGGTGCCCAATCCTCCTTGGCTCTAGTTTTCCCCTCCACCAGCACTCTGTATGTGCCGATGGGGGTGCCCAATCCCTTGTCAGCTACAGCCCCACCCAACACTCAAGTGGCACAGTGGGAGCTCACCCCAGCATGCCAAAATTAAATCTCCCTAAAAAAAGAAAAACCTTCCTGCAACATTTTTTTTGATAAATAAACCTATAAAATAGAAAATGGTCCCTCATTGAGTCCGGCGGCCCCTCCCACAACCCGCGCCCACCCTCTGTGCACCCTGCCTCCTCACACCTCCATCACCCCATACTTACCTCCGTAGTCTGACGTGACGCTCTTCGGTGGACCAGGAACACGTCTGCACTCTTCAAAGCCGACCGCAAACTGAAAAAATGCCGGGAAGCTGTATAATGGCATAACATTTTATTTCAACTTTGGTGCATATCTTGGCCATTTTTGGGAATTTGTTCACCAGATTTTCAACATGGGGTTCTTAGAACCCCACCTCATGAACTCAGTCACCATCATTTTGTTATTCACTCCCAAAAGGTGATTTTGTGGTCACTGTGCGGAACCACCTTTCAGGACTGATTAATGAAATCACACTGTCACAGTTCATGAGGTAGGTCCCCAAAAATCCTATGTTGAAAATGTGGTGAAAAATTTCCCAAAAATGACTGTTTTATGAGCGTGTGTTGCACAGTTCCTACCCACGCTCGTACATTCGAGCATTTTTTATCATTTAACATTTTCTCCTCTTCAGCCACAGTCCTGCTCTACATCCAGCCACCGCTCCACTTCTTCGCCGACCCTCAAACTTGCATGCCCAGCTGGCAGACGCAACTATGCCTGTGAAAGGGGGCCCCCTTATAGCTCCCTGCACCCAGCGAGGAACCAGTACCGGCACATGACTCCAGGCATCATTGGCAGGCAGAGCTGTGGCTATCAAGCTGCCTCAGACCCATGCTGCCATTTTCCCCTGTTCTTTTTTCCCCATTAGGACCATAAACATACAATGACGTCCTCGCATATATGTGCAGAAGTCCACCATGGTCCCCCCTCTGTTACACTGCAGCATGCGGTACTTCTGGGTGTCCCCAGGGGTCACTGCAGCATGGTGTAGAGTCCCCATCCCACCCAGGACTAGGAAAGCTGTCTCCTGATGCTCAATCCCAGTCTTCCTCTGCTGGCCCCCAACGACCCGAGCTCATTCCCAAACCCAGGTCGCCGGCGTAGCATGAGGTATGGCATCCAGTGCCTCAACCCTCAGCGCCACCAGGCTGGCTTACATTTGAACATTTTTAATATTTTCACTCTAGATTTTCAACATTGCCACTTTACCACACCTTCTTATGAACAGTACAGCTGTCATTTTTCACATCTTGCCTGAAATGTGTTTTCGCCCAATGGCATGGTCGGTATATAAAATCAATGTTCAGAACAGATTAAGAATATTACAGTGATGCTGTTCATGAGGTAGGCTCCCAAAAACCCCATGTTGAAAATTTGGTGAAAAAATTCTCCAAAATGACTGTTTTACGAACATGCATTGCGCAGTTCCTATGCACACTCGTAACTTCGGACATTTTTAATATTTTCACTCCAGATTTTCAACTTTGCCATTTTACCACACCTCCTTATGCACAGTACAGCTGTCATTTTTCACATATCACCTGAAATTTGTTTTCAGATATGTAGTGCACAGTGGCATGGTTGGTGTGCGAAATCAATGTTTAGGACAGAGTAAGAAAATCACAGTGACACTGTTCATGAGCAGAGGTCTTAAACTGGCTATGTTGAAAATTTGGTGATGAGAGTCCATAAAATGACTGTGTTATGAGCATGCACTGTGCAATTTCCACGCACCCTCATAAGTTCACAAATTCGTAATCTTTCAGTCCAGAATTTCAACATTGGCATTTTTTCACACCTCCTTATGAACAGTATAGCTGTCTTTTTCACACCCTGGCTGAAATGTGTTTTCACACTTCTGACGCAGAATAGCAGGTTCATGGTGGGAAATCAGTGTTCAGGATAGATTAAGAAAATCACAGTGACACTGTTCATGAGCGGAGGTCCCAAAATGTTGAAAATCTGCTGTAAAAAAATCCCAAAACTAATTACATTTCGGGTGTGCAGTGCACAGTTTCTACGCACACTCGTGACTTCCTCAGTTTTTTTATATTTTCATTCCAGATTTTCAACATTGCCATTTTTTACACCTCTTCATGAACAGTACAGCTGTCATTTTTCACATCCTGTTCGAAATGTGTTTTCACACCTGTGGCGCCAAATGGCATAGTCATTGTGCAAAATCATCTTTCGGCTAACTGATAGTGTCTCTGTTCGTGCAGTGGGATCAAAAAGCCCATGTTGAAAACTTGGAGTAAAAATACCAAGAAACGTCCAGGGTGTTAGGGTTTTTGACCATAATGCCCTACCCTGTAGGGACTAACAGGTGTCAGGGATGAGACTTGGGACTGTTGACAGTAATGCTCATGCCATTCCACCCCACCACACTGTGTAGCCAGTGACAGGCATCAAGGTGCACCTTGGACTCTTTGGCCCCAGAGGTCATCCCATTCTCCTATACTGAACCCATTTCAGCATATTTCCTTATGGAATGAGATGAATAAAGCCAGAACTCCCAAGGCACACCTCTACACTTGTCAGTGTCTGCAGGGTAGGGTGAGGTGGAATGTCATGACTGTTATGGGCGACAACCCAAAGGCACACCCCAATGCCTGTCCATCTCTGCAGGGTGGGGAAGGGGTTGGTGTCAGTTCAGTATTTCAGTGCCATTCCTATATTGCGTGGGCCTGATTCTCATAGGGGCCTGCATCTTACACAAGCTGCGGCAAACTGCAGCTTGCACCAATGCCTAGTGGCCAGGGATCCTGCACCTGATTCAGGTACAGAAGAGGTCCCAATGGCTAAGTCCCCACACTTGCGCTGACCGGAACCCTGCGTCAAACCCCTGGCACACAGCACAGGTCCACCTCAGGCCTCCAGAAACTAACACAGGACCCCTTTCCCACTAGGTAATGCGCATGTGGACCCAACCTGGTGGGCCGGTATCTCCCTACCATGTTTAGTGCAATTGGCACCTGGCCACGGAGGTGAGTAGTGAGATGTACTGGGCACTGGGGAGCAGTTTGGACTGGTGTACGGGGGGGTTTAGGCACCACCTGCTGGGGCATGAGTGGGCACTGTGCCACCATATGTTGATGCTATGGTAGCATTGATGGAGCAGGCAATGGAGATCGGGGCAGCCACTGCCAGTATTGGCAGCATCAGGACGGGAGGACCAACATGGTACATAGGTGGCATCGGGGAGCTGTGAGGGGTGCCATTGGACCATTAGGATGGGGGCCACACATATGGGGCCACACTTGTGGGTGTATGGTGGGTGGACTGTCACCCATGATGTACCGCACACAGGCATGTCACCCAGGGGAGAATGTCTAAGTCCCTTTACACCTGCCCTGGCTGGTCTAAGGGCACTCAGAATTTTTCCCACCAGGTGATGTCTGTGAATTGCAGGATGCAGCTTGCATCGGTCGCAGTCCCCCTACCACCATTCCATAGTGCATTGCAGGTGCAAGCACTGTTTGGGGCAGGTGGACTGGTCAACGCAGGCCACCTTTGTAAATCACATGGAGGGTGGTCATGGATGCAAGGTGCACCTTGCACCATATCTGTTCAGCTCAGGCACCTTGCATCCGATGCAGGGCTTTGAAAATCGGGCCCCATCTGTCTAACTCCTGCGCTTCCACTGCTAATGCCAGCAAGCAACTATTCAGCATTGACAAATGTTTGTGTAGTAAGATATGGCCCATAAGAGGCTCACAGGTGACTACTGGGAAGCACATTAATTAGGAACAGGCTGCATTTCATTTTTAATGTCTTTATAAGTGACGTTGCAGAGGGACTGAAGGAAAAGTATGCCTCTTTGCAGATGACACCAGATTTGCAGCTCAGAGCCAGGATGTGAAAAATGACCAGGATGTGAAAAATGGCAACTGTACTGTTCATAAGGAGGTGTGGAAAAATGGTAATGTTGAAAATCTGGAGTGAAAATATTGCAAATTTGTGAAGTTACAAGTGTGCATGGAAACAGTGCAACACACACTTGTAACACATTCATTTTATGGACTTTCATCAAAAAATTTTCAACATAGTCATTTTAGGACCTCTGTTCATGAACAGTGTCATTGTAATTTTCTTAATGTGTCCTGAACATGGATTTCCCACAGTGAGTGCGCTATTCTGCACCGGAAGCGCAGAAACATATTTCAGCCAAGATGTGAAAAATGACAGCTGTACTGTTCATAAGGAGGGACAGAAAAATGGCAATGTTGAAAATCTGGAGTGAAGATATTGAAAATATGTGAAGTTAAGAGCGTGTGTAGCAACTGCGCAATGCACACTCGTAAAACAGTAATTTTTTGGGATTTTTTTCACCACATTTGCAACACAGACTTTTTGAGAGCCCAACTCATGAACGTTCTCACTGTCATTTTGTTAAATCAGTCCTGAAAGGTGATTCCATGCAGTGACAGCAAAAACACCTTTCTGGACAGAATAATGCCATGACAGTGGCTGAATTCATGAGGAGAGGTCCCAATAACCCCATCTTAAAAATTTAGTGCCAAAAGTCCCACAAATGCCTGAGATATGCACCAAAGTTGGAAAAAAAACTATTTATGCCATTATACAGCTTACTGACATCTCCTCAGTTCACGGTCGGCATTGAAGAGTGCAGATGTGTTCCCAGTCCACTGAAGATCATTGCGCCAGGCTCTGGAGGTAAGTATAGGATGAGGGGGTGTGGGGAGGCAGAGTGCACAGAGGGTGAGCGCGGGTTGGGGAAGGGGCTGCTGGACTCAACTAGGGACCGTTTTCTGTTTTACAGGTTTAACAAAAAAAATAAGAAGACATTGTGGACTTTTTTTTTTTAACGGGGGCATTTGGCACACTGGGGTGGGCTCCCAGCATGCCACCCTAGTGTTTTTTCTTGGGGGGCAGTAACCAACAGGGGATTGGGTACCCCCCATCGACACATACAGGGGGCAAGAACTGAGGGGGATTGGACACCTCCCTCAGAACAAAAGAAGGTTTTCTTGGGCAGGGGACATAATGCCAATGGGGAGTGGGCTTTCCTGTCAGCAAACTAAACTGAGAAGATGGGGACTGAAGCCGACGGGGATTTTGGACCCCCATCGGCAAACAAAGAATGTTTTTTGGGGGGAACATGATGCTGAGGAGGACTGGGCACCCCCTCAGCACTGGGGGCTGGTAATATTGTTTGTAAACATGGCGGAGGCTTGCTGCTGCACTCACAAACAACATTACACCAGGCACGGTACCGCCCTGCAATGATGGGTCACTCCCTCATAGCAGCCGAATGTCTGACTCTGCAAAGATGAGGTGGACCCTCATTGCTGTGGTGAAAACTTTACAAGTTGGTGGCACTTTTGGAAGCCAGTGTCATCAGCACACTCTGCCTTCCTTGGTCCACCAGTTCCAAGCCCCCAAATGCAATGCCTCCATTGGCTCGCATAGTGCCATACCTCTACAACCTGCTTCTCTCCTAAGCTGCCACATAATGTTTCTTGTGCATGCGTGCAAGCAAACATAAAAAAGGATCTGAAACTATTAATTTGCCATGCTGAGGGGTTTGGAAACTGCTGTGGGGAAAAGCTGTAAAAAAACCTATTCAAACTGCAGGCAGCTATCAATGTTTGTGGAGTCCCTTTTTTTACTGTACACCCCCTCCCTTACTCTTTGTTCCTGGCTGTGGTCTAACAGGAGCACCTGAGCTTTATGGGGGACTACAGCAATGTTCTGGGGGCACTAGGGGGCACCAGCTTTGGGGATTACAAAACACTGTATACAGAGTGGGGACAAAAAACACATTTTGCTAGGGGAACCATGAGGTCAAAAGTTGCCCCTATGTGTGCAGAGGGAAAATCACCCCTAATGTTAGCCTTTTCCCCCTTGCAAATTGTGTTAATTACTCAGGGGCATAACTCTGTGATCCCATAGCCTTTTTATGCTCTGAGTCCTGACAAATGTTGTGTTTCAGACCCCAGTCTCAAGCCATTTCTCTTTCATTGTCAGGGGAAGCCTGTTAGCCTTCTTTCTAGATGCATATAGAGTAGAATAATGTATGTGCGACCATACACATGGCTGTGTTTCCATCAAGGGATATAGACAACATCATACAGACCTCCAGAGTGAAGCATGAGAGGACCCTGATGTCATCCCAGTCCTGAGATGGAAATGAATGCAGAGTTATGTTTTGGTTGCCCATATAATATTTTTTATATTATATGGGTTTTACATTCTATTAGTAGATAAAACAGAGTGGGCTGTAGTTCTTCTTAATAAAGCAAAGAAAAAATGCTTTTAAAATCAAAAAATTTTAAATATGAATGGCAGATTTGTTTTTAGGGTATAGGCAGGGAGGGACAAATTTCAAAAAGTTGCTGAAGTTTAACAGTGATGCACAACTATACTACAGCAACTTCTCTTGACCTCTCAACGGTACTGCAACATTTTTTGGTGACCTTTGAACTGTCCCACAACAAGAATGTTGCATGTATAGGAATCCATAAACAACAGGTGCTAACTATATACTGTACTATACAATTATTTCATACTTCAGACCTTCAGTTGCTCCTTTAGTACCATTGGTACTTGCAGTTTATTTGTCATGATACATGCTTGTGACTATACACTGCAGAATGGTGTTTGGTGTGCTAAAATTCCACCAGCAGGTTAACCAAATTCAGCATGTTAGTTGCCTTCCATACCTCCCACACACACACACACACACACACACACACACACACACAATGCAAGACTGAAAATGTGCAGAATTACATCATAGCCATCCATTCCAGGACAAAAAAAACAACAAAAAAACTAAAGAAACAGTCTATATGAAAATTGCAATAATTAAATAACTTTTTCATATGTCAATATATGCATCAGGTTTCTGAAACTCATTTTTTATGGTGCAAGGCACTTCAAGTAGCACACAAAAATTGAAGTTCCTGCCAGAAATGTAATCAAACAATTTGGCATTACCGTAGATGCCCAGTAGGTGGCCTCATCTTACACTCCAGTTCCAGAATAGCAGGGGCTTTGGTATCTTATTGAGCAAGTTATAAGAGCACAAATATTACAGCAGTGATACAAACTCTACAGCTAATGTTTATAATGAATTTTGTCTGTCTAGTGGTATTATGCTGAATGTTAATATTTTAAATATTTTGCAAACTCAGTACATTATAGATGTGTTTTTCTTCTACTGGTTCCTAAAGGAGGACAAAAGGGAAACAATAAAAAAGAGAAAGCAACACATAGAAACATTAAACATACACTTAATATTGGAATACAGCCATGGAGTGCTGGTTACTGGAGATTATTTGTAAAGTGCCAGCATTGTTTCAGTTATTCCAAACTTACTGCTCTGCACAAACTCCTAATGCATATATGCCCACAGTTTGATATATTTGCATCAATTATGTAACCTGGTTTAAGCCAAAGTTCCTCTTAAAATTGGATAAGTGATGACAGAAGGTGCATTTTTTTTTTTGCTTTTGCATTTTGATTCTGACACCACTTGGGAGACAGATAAAAGAAATAGATTTCGGCTCACATTTCAATGTATGTGTAATTCTCATGTTTTTATTTATTACACATGACATTTGCACTAAAACATGTCTAATCTGCTGGCAACTATGTATGTATGTTTGTATGTGTGTGTGTGTATGTATGTATGTTTGTATGTATGTGTGTACGTGTATGTATGTAAGTTTGTATGTGTGTATGTATGTATGTATGTATGTTTGTGTGTGTGTGTATGTGTGTGTATGTGTATGTTTGTATGTATGTGTGTGTATGTATGTATGTGTTTATGCATGTGTGTGTATGTATGTATGTTTGTATGTATGTATGGGTGTACGTGTGTGTATGTATGCATGTGTGTGTATGTATGTGTGTATGTATGTATGTGGGTATGCATGTGTGTATATGTATGTATGTTTGTATGTATGTATGGGTGTATGTGGGTGTATGTATGTATGTATGTTTGTATGTTTGTGTGTATGTGTGTATGTGTGTATGTGTATGTAAGTTTGTAAAACAAGATTTCTGCCCTGTGCAGTTAGACTGCCTCTGCAGCCTATCTACAACTGCAATGGCCAGTTTGTTGAAACACTTAATTCGTTAAGATGTCACTGGCAGACGATTGTGAAGTCAAGTGTCGACACCCTATAGGAGCAATCAAACACTAAAGAACACATCTTTTGTTATTTTACTTGAATTATGAAAAAGTATGAAAGTCTTGCAGACTATACAGTAGCTCAGGTATCTTGTGTGTTGTATCTAAATATGATAGAAGGAATAAAGTGTGAACCTCCATTCACAATGAGCCTGTTTCCCCATCAAGAGTTTGAGACACCAGCCTATCGACCTCCAGAATGAAGCTATTTGCTATGTTGTAATCCAGAAGGGAAACCTGACATCCAGCAACATTCCACTTTGGTAAAGCGAGCATCAATGTGACTTCAGCTGGATGCTGTTTTATTTTTTTTTATAATTTTTTTTTCTCTTAGTCAACATTACAGGAAAACAGAAGAAAAAGTGATGTGATATTAATACACCTTCACACCTCGGAACTATGTCTGTTGCAACAGGCAGTAGATGCTGTTTTATTTTGTTTGTTTGTTTTTCAAATTCTGAAGTTACAAGGATGGTACTAGGGTATGTTGATGTCAGAAATTACCTACCAGACATAATTACATGTTATGTTATTTACGGAATTTGCATTGTGTATGAAATCCCATCTGAACAGATCATATTTTATGTTACCTAACTTGTATAATGATTGGGTACATCCACATATTACACTCATATGTCATTTATAAAATGTGCACTCTATAGTCTGGAATCCACATTAACCATTTACAATTAATGGAAGTAACATACTTAATGGTTGGTTACCTAGATATATTACACTCACGTCATTTGCATAATGTGCAGTTTGGGTCTAAAATCCCACAATAGCCATTTAAATGTATTATTAGTAAGGTGCCTAGTTATTTATTACAGTTTTACCAGACAAATATACAAATTGCTAGGTTCTGTGTACTAGACATCAGGTAAAACACGAACAAAATCGCCATATTCACATCATGGCATGATCAGATTTGATTAAAACCACTTTTGGCTTCCTCCTCACTTCTATTTTTGTAATTCAAAGTTTATTGGTATTTCAAAACACAAGGGTTTACATATATTGAATAAATGTAAATGATATACTATGACATTCAATTTAACTATAAATTATCTATATCTAATATAATGCAATAAATGGGATAAACAAATGTGGAATAATGGAAAAATAGAGAAAGAGAGAGAGAGAAAAAGAAAAAAAAAAGGAACTGAATAGGAATCTGAAGCTTTATATATTGTCCAATACATATCTGACTGTATAAAAACTAAGTTAACATATGATGTTCCCTTATTATAACCAAAACTATTTATGAAGAGAAAAAAAATCATTATAACCTTATATAGTAATGCAATTTAGTGAGGATTTCATGTAAGGTTCCCAAATTTCTAAGAATTTGTCTATACGATTCATGTTTACATAAGCAACCCTTTCATAACTAGCTCTTGCAGATAAGTCAAACAACCATTCTTTTATTTAAGGTGATGTTTGACAATTCCAGTATCTAAGGATAACATTCTTTGCTGTAATAAAGGCAGCAATCAGCCATAATTGCTGATATTCAGTCAAATTAGTAAATTCAGAACAAATGCCAAGAACTGCAGACTTAGCTGAACATGTGAATGTGTGTCCAAGGACTTTACTACAAATTGATAATGCTTTGGCCCAAAATGCAATAATATTCAGACAGAACCATACGATATGGGAAAGCGTACTCTGTCCTCTTACACATCTCCAGCAATTGTCTGCTGTAGCTAGGTCCAGCCTAACCATTTTATTTGGCGTATAATACCATTGATGAGTTACTTTGTATTGTGTAAGTCTGCCCTTAGCTTCCCTACATGCTTTTAGATTCATTTTCCATGTTTTGCCATTCCTCAGGTGAAATATATGTTTATAATTCTTTTTGCCAACAAGCTAAAAGTGATACGTTTCGGTCAGGAAATGAGTCAAGCATCAAAGAGTATATTTTTTTATGGCCGTTATTCATAGAGCAAATTTTATCTAAAAAGTGAGGTTGTCAGCCTGGAGAAAATGTTAAGTTTAGTATGTTCCCTCATTTGTAAATATTTGTGGAATTCCCATTCTGGAGAGTTTAAATTTTGATGAAATTTGTGCAAAAGACATTAATGAGGTTGTACTTTGATCCCATATGTCTTCTAAAAATAAAATACCTGCCTTTTCCCAGCTTTTCCATGTTATACATTTTCCATTAATTCTAATCAAAGAATTTCCCCACAGTGGGCAGTGTAGGGATGCATTCAGAGACCAATACAATGAAGAAGGCACTGTTTTCCATGAACTGAATACCTGTTTCAGAATAGGGTTTGATGCACATATCTTTGATGAGCTAGAGAAAAGGACAATCCTGGGGTGATTTCTTTTCAACAGTTCTTTCTCCACTGATACTCATCCTGGAATATCCCGATTCTCATTTATCTAAAGTGATTTGATACTGCACATTGTGCAGCAATGAAGGCATCATGTCTCAGTTTAAAGTTAGGTAGGCTGAAGCCACCTTTTGTTTTTTGTTGCTGTAATTTATGCAAAGAGATTCTTGGAGGTTTGTTTTCCCATAAAAAATTCCTAATCAGAGTATGTATTTTATTAAAATATGTTTTGTGAATTCTGATGAGTAAATGTTGGAGGAAGTAATATATAACTGGTGCTAACATCATGTTAAAGGCTTGTATTTTTCCCCATAAAGACAAATATATTTTGCTCCATCTGGTAAAGTCTGATGTCATTCTTTCAAAAATAGAATTAAAGTTGATTGAAATGATTTGGGAAATACTAGGGGAAATAAGCATGCCTAGAAATTTTAAATATTGAGTTGCAATCATGATGTTATATGAGTCAAAGATAGATTTTTTAAATACTTTTGTTAGTAGAAGGGCTTCCGATTTTTCAAAATTTATTTTAAAACCACAGAAGGTGGCAAATTTCTGTACTATCGATAAAAATCTGGGGGATAGTAAAGTGTGGATAGGATATAGAGAGCAGTATATCATCTGCATAAGCAGATACTGTATTTTTTGCTCTTTCCCTATCTTAATACCAGAGATCAGGATGCATGAACAGAATTTTATGAGGAGGGGTTCTAAGGCCAGTAGGAATAGAAGAGGTGATAAAAGACAACCTTGATGAGTGCCCCTGCAAATCTGAAATCTATTTGAGGATATTCCATTAATTTTAACCCTAACATATAATTCTGAATAAAAGATCTGCACCCAGTTGAAAAAATGGAATCCTAAGTTAAATTTTCCCAATATTTCCATTAAATAACTCCACTCTCTCCTATTGAATGCCTTGTCAGCATCTAAAGATAGAGGAGTAGGAGAGTTAGTGTCGAATCGTGCTTCATGAATAACATGTAATATTTTACGAAAGAGATCTGAACTGCTTCGCCCACTCGCAAAACCAACTTGATCAGGATGAATACGTTTTTGTATAACAGAATTCAGTCTGTTGGCCATAATTTTTGCTAGTATTTTACAATCTACATTAATAAGAGATATTGGTCTATAGTTGCCACAAGTTGTGAGATCTCTATCCTTCTTAGGGAGAACCACAATAGTAGCCTCTCTCATAGATGGGGGTAAGGCCTCCATTTCTAATGCATTGTCGAATACTCTGTGTAAAACTGGTGTAACCAGTTGTGTAATGACTTTGTAAAACTCACTTGAGAAGCCGTCCAGACCAGGTGGTTTAGCATCAGGAAGGGACTGAATTGCTTTGTGAATTTCCCCTAAAGAGATGGGCTTATCCAGTCTATTCTTGTTTTATTCAGTAATTGTTGGCAGTTTAATGTCTTTTAAAAATTGATCCACAGTAGGTTGGTTAGTTATGCCTTTGCTTTTATACAGGTTTGAATAATACTCTCTAAAAACTTCCAGGATTTGTTCAGTTTTGTGCATTTGTAGGCCCTTTTTATTTTTAATTGTTGCCACTTTGGTATCCTCTGATAGTTTTTTAAGTTTATGAACTAGTAGTTTACCTTGCACCTCCCCTGCCTCCCAGTATGCTTGTTTAAGTCTAAATAATGCATATTTTGCCTTGTGGTTTAAAATTGTATTGATCTCATATTTGATATCTATAATTTATTTGTATAAACTAAGATTTTTAGACCCTGAAGAGATAAAAACCCTTTCTTTATTTTTTTAAATTCCTTTCAAGTTTGGTTAGATTTTCTTCTCTCAGTTTCTTTCTATGGGATGAATAGGATATTACACGACCCCTGATGTAAGCCTTGAAGGAATCCCAAACCACAGGAACGGGAACCTCCCCATTATCGTTATGTTGAAAAAATAGTTTGATTTTCTTTTGTAGCCAATTGAGGAAATCAGGTGAATTAAGTAAACTACAATTAAACTTCCAGTTTCTTTGTAATGGTGCTTGTTGCCCAATTAAGAGGTTAATAGATATAGGAGCATGGTCAGATATGACAGCATTACCAATATAGCTCGTAGAGAGGCCCTGTAACAAACTCTTGCTAAGGAAAATATAATCCAATCTGCTATGTGAGCCATGTTGATTTGATGTAAATGTATAATTCCTTCCTTTAGGGTTCATAATTCTCCAAGAATCAACTAGACTGAATTCTTCACAAAATCTGCTCAGAACTTTAGAGGAAGCATAATGGTTGGCTGGGTTTGTATAAGTACTGTCAGTAAACACGTCCATGACCAAGTTCATATCCCCTGCAATTATTAAATCTCTACTAGTATTCTTAGAAATCTGTTCAGCAAAGCTGGCAAAAAACACAGCAAGGTTGGCATTAGGGGCATAAACATTTATTAAGGTCAGAAGTCTATCTTCTATTTTAACATTTGCAATAATAAATCTACCATCAGCATCAAGAATCGTGGATTGTATTACAACATTTAAATTATCATGAAATAAAATACAAACCCCCTTACTTTTTGAATTAAATGAACTACCATAAACTGAACCAACCCAAGATCTCCTGAGTTTGGCAGTTTCTACTACTGATAAATGTGTTTCCTGAAGAAATGCAATGTCAGTTTTCAAGCTTTTTAAGTAAGCTAAGACTTCAGATCTTTTAATATAATTATTACAGTCTTGTATATTCCAAGAAACAATTTTAATAGGCTGGGTTAAGGTAGACATCTTGTAAACTATATATCCAGCCAACAGTCATCAAATTAAGCTAATATTAGGTTATTTTGTACTAAAAGGGAACACTAATGAGGATAAACTAGACAGAGATTCGCAGCTTTCAAATATGTTAAAAACAGGACAATAATGAAAAGATATGACATGAGTTACGTATGTATATAAATGAACTATGATTTAACTTATCTTGTGATTGTATTTATTTGTGTTTGTAGAATGATGTGCAGTGTTATCTATAATAACCCAAAAATGAGTAGAAAACAGGAGAAATAACCTGACAAAAAAACCTGTGTCTAATATTATAGTCCTAACTATAATTAATATTTAAACTTAGTAGAATCAATAAATAAAACCTTTAGCAAATCAGACTAACTATACGTGTGTGTAGTCAGTGGGCTGGATATTCAAACTGCACCCAAAAAGTGCGCAATAGCAGGAGCCAGCACAAGTCCATTGTGCCCATGCGCAATATGCGATATTCAAAACAGGAACAAGCCAAATTGCGCCCACAGCCAACGTCTGAATATCGCACAACCTGTGCCATAGCACAACAAGGGAGGGGAAGCTGAGCAGATATGATGCGCTATGGCGCAACAAGGGATGCCCAGCTGGGCAGTCAGAGGCACCATAGTGCAAGCATGGAGCCCCAAAGCTGCAGAGCAATGTAACTGTACAACCAGGGAGGTAGGAGCCCACCCCCCCTGTGTCACAGTTGAGCACAGAAACACACAGCAGAACAGACATTGTCCCCCCACACACCAAGCACATCACAACCAGGGGAGGGCTGGAATAACCACTAGTCCATGGAGTCAAGCAACCAACCCACAGCCTGGCCATGGTGCCCCATCACACCTACTGGAAAGCTGTGACTGGCACACAAGGAGGGCGGACCACCCTGTGCTACACCATCCCCCCCAGTGCACAGCACACCAGGCACCGTGACCCCCGGACAGCCCCCCATGAGCAGTGACCAGCACTGCAGGAATCCCCATGCATGCCACCACCCCCCCAGTGGCAATGCAACCCTGTGCACCACAGAACTATGCAAGCCAGCCCCACCATGAGCACCCATCAGCAGGTTGCAGCACATGTCAATGCAACAATGGCAGACAAAGTGCCAGCATGCAGTCCCCCAAGGTACTTCTGAGAGACTGACCATGCGTTGGCACAAGAGTGACCCCATATTAGATGGTCGTGTAAGTGACACCTCCCCCAGTGGTACAGCGCTCTGCACAGTATTCCAGCAACACACCCTGGCCCACCACTAGCCACAACAGCCAGCACAGACACCCACAGTGGTGCGTGGAAGCATGCACCTCACCAGATGCCACACAGGGTCTGGACAGACACCCACCCATACCTAAGGGCACAACAACACAGGGACGTAGTGGTGGGGCAACCAAGCCCCCATTGTGGGCTCATGTAAGCCGTGTACACACAACCTGCAGTCCACCATGGCACTGGAGTGCCAACCACCCTGCGCTGGCACCATGGACCAATACTCCACCATGAGTCACCCAGAGCACAAGCCACAGACAGTGGGGCACATCCCCTGCAACACACTCAAGCCACAGCATGGAGGTGGGACAATAACCATGTTGGCCACAGTGCCACCTGAGCCAGGCATGCACCACACCAGTGACATAGGCAACACAGCAAAGTGAAGGGTACAGTGTCCGCCCTGCAGGAAATGCCACCACTGACATGCCAGCAGATCATGCAGGTCACAGACAGGCATGGGTGTCAGCTGCACAGGCCATGGACAGGCCAATGGGTGCACCATGGACACAGAGCACACGCCATTGACCACTGCACATAGCCATCCAGTGCACGGGGAACAACACACACACCACAGACACTGACTGATGTCTACCCCCACAGCATAGACACCTCCACATGGACACACATACATACCCATGACTGCACCACCCCTGATGCCATGCACACCACTGCAGCTGAACACCTATAGCCCGCTGCAAATCAGAGACCACCACGGTATTCATAGAAAAGTTAAATGTATTAGAAAACTAAATAAACCAACTATTTACAATAACAACAACTATATACATGTGATGGGGACACAAAAAAGATGGGGGTGGTCAGGGGAAGGGGTGGACAAATGGGATGGGATAGGAGGGTGGGAGGGTGGGTCCAGGGTGGGATGGGAGGGCAGAGACAAGGTAATAATGTTGCCAGCGCTGGTCCAGGCTCTGGCTCCTCCTTGCTCGGCATCTCCTCAGGACACCAACCTCATCAATCCTCGGTGGGATGGTGATTGTTTCCAGGCCAGGGCCAGTAGCTCCCTCAGGGTGTCTTTAATCTCTCTAGATGTCTCGCACCTAGGACAAGGGAGCACAGTTAATAGGTGGGAATGCACAGCCCCATACAGCCCACCCACTGTGCATGGCATATGGCCATGGGACATACCACTGTGATGGTGTGTGACCAGCCGCAGTGATCACATCCACAGGACATGCCCTCCCAGGTGCATACAGCCATGCGGAACGCTGCACACACCCACCAGCTAAGTCACGCACAGCACCACCGTGGCTGTCCAGTGACATGGCTATGTGGTGCAAAGGCAGTGGCACAGCCATGCACCTGGTGCACGCATGCACCACCAGTGATGCACACCCAGGCATGTATTGCCACTGGACAGTGTTGACCGTAATCAGTGACGTGTATGGCAGTGATGTCAGTGAATGGTGGCCATGCCCCACTGCCCACCTTGTCACACAGCATGCAATATTAATCATGGATGTCTGTTACTTACCCTCATCGGGACAGTCGGGTAGCCGTGGTGGACCCTCGACCTGCCTGGCTGTGGCTTCCACCACCCTGCACTTCGCCCTCAAGTGGCGTACCTCCTCCAGGCCTGTGGGGACAAAAAGGAGAGAAGAACATTAGTGCAGTCCCGAAGCAAAGTCCCCCTGCCCCAAGGAGTGTGCCGCCCCACCCAGCCAGACCCACCCACCTCACACCCTGTGAACACCGCCACAGCCAACCCCATACAGTCCCTCCCCTTTGTGCTGGACACAAACAATAATGTGACTCATATGGACAATAACAGTGTGTTGACAGAACCCCTACCTGGTCATGGTACCGTGCCCCTCCTGGCACATGACCGTAGTTTTGGCCAGTAACTCAGGCTCCCTCCTCATAAGGTCACCATATCGGTGCCCGCACTGCTCCACCATCCTGCCCCTGCCAGTCACTGCCTCTAGGGCTGTGGCCGCCTCTTTCCACACCTGGGACCTAGGTCTATTCAGGGGGGCCTCCCCAAAGAGATGCCCATGTTGTGGCTCCACTGTGGTCACCAGGTTTGCCAACTCTATCTCAGACCATGGAGCAGCCCTTCTCCGCGCCATTGTGAATGCTATAGTAGGCAATATGACGCTATGCAGCACGGTACCCAACGTGCAGATGCTGCATGGTACAGCGCTGCCACTACCTATCACTCTGTTACTGAACAGTGCGATAGAGGTGCACCTATGCCTAATGCATGGCACCAAGGGGGCAAAGGTCGGGCACAGGGTCAAGGGTCCCTGGCGCAAGGCCATGCACAGCGCCATCAGACGACAATGCATGTAGCATAATTGGCTGCCTGTGTGCCAGTGCTACAGCGGACTATTGTGCAGTTGTGCCATTGTGCCTATGAAGGCCCATTGCCAGAGCGCCATGTAGTGACCTTCGCTATAGAACCACTGGCACAATGGTGGCCGTGCCCTGCATTGCCTACCACACACAGCACGTCATCAGTGCAGCAGACGCCTGTGTAAGTAACCTGGGCATGTGCAGTGAGGTGTACTATGCATGCCACAGAACTGCGCCATTGGCTCAGCACGTTCAACACAATTGCACAAAGCGCAATGGCATGATATTCAGCTGTCATATGCTAATCATCCGATCAGCCATTCAATGGTGCAGCAACGTGATTTGCATCTAATTAAAGTTGCTCCTCACCTAATTTGCATGGATTGTGCTATAAAGGTGCGACAATGTTCTGCAGTGGCCATATTCGGTTACTGCAGTTTATTGGTGAGTTGCATGCTGTGTGGGGGTCTGGACTGTGGAATCAGGGACATGCTTTGTACTGCACAGTCACATGTAACCACTGTCATCCTTACAGGCTGAATAATGACTGAGCAAGGTCTGGGTGAGGAGGACAACGATGGTGGGCGGAAGAGGAGGCCCAATTTCACAAAGGCCGAGACTGAGGCACTCTTTGAGGCCTACCTGGATCAGAAGCCACTGCTCAGTGGACGGCGGGGCACCCCTCCGGCCCATGCTGCTGCATGGGAGGAGGTGGCACGTGCTGTCAACCTGCACGGCAGCCACCAGTGCTCCATGCAGGAGTGTAAGAAGAAGATGGGTACTGACAGAAGGAGGGTGAAGGAGAAGGTGGCTGCCATCAGGGCAGCACATGCTGCAACAGGTGGGGGCCAGCCGGAGGTGGTGCAGCTCACACCAGCAGAGGACAGGCTTGCTGCAAGCATGCATGACAGTGCCATAGAGGGAGTTCCGGGAGGTAGCTTCCAGATGGGTGGTAAGTCATGGTCTGTCTATGAGGGGGGCACAGTAGGTCACATGCAGTAACGCGACTTTGCTTTCCCTTACAAATCCTGCGCGTGTGCATGGGTCAGCGGTGGTGGGCCTGTCAACTGTAGACAGTCAGCTGGAGTTGGAGGAGGGACCATCCACCTCCACAGGTATACGTGGAGCATTGCAACAGTGGGGCCGCCTGGCTGTCCACACTGATGTCATTGAGACAGGTGTGGGGGAAGCCTTTCCTGTGTCTCAGTGTTCTGGCATCCATGGATGCCAGCACGCTGTGGCTGTGGCTGGGGCAGAGACCTGCACCACTGATGAAGACACAACCATCATGGGCAGTGACACGTGTGTGCCACGGAATGGACACACAGCAGGTCAGCTCATGCCCATGGCTCTGGCTGGTGCTGATGTATGGGCCAGCATGTCAGCACAGTCCCAGGCTGTGCCTGTCAGCACCAGTGGCTGGTCAGAACAGTGGGACTGTTGTGGTCACAGCGGCGGCACAACTGATCCATTGGGCATAGCGGGCGGAGGGGTGGCAGCAGTAGTCACCCACTGGGACATGGGGTTCAGGGTTCAGCGGTGGTGTCTGTGCATCACCTGTGGACTTGCCCATACTTGGTCCTGGTGTGCAGCGCCCACCCTCAAGGGGTGCTGCACATCAGGCCCTTGCACACCCTGAGGGACAGGATGCCGAGGAGGCAGACGACCTCTTTGATGAGCACACCCGCCTACTGCAGGCATTGGTCCAGCAGCAGATACGGCTTGCACTGTCCATGGAGGCACAGTGTGTGGCTCTGGAGTGGGCCAAGGAGCGACGCAGCAGGGACACCAATAGGATCGTGTCACAGATTGACCATTTGCGGGAGGATGTGACTGCTGCCATTCACAGGCTTGCACAGCTGTTAATTGCTGTCATGGCCACATTGGGCACAGAGTCAGGTGCTCATGTGTCGCTCACACCACGCAGTGCACTGTCCATGCCCCGTTTCTGGCATCGTGCGACACCCACCCTGTCGATGCCTGATTCAGCTGTGGGCATCACGAGCACTCCTGGTGCAAGAATGTTTGGTGTGCTGCAGACCCCTGTGCGGGCACGGTCATGTTCGCGCAGTGGAACCCCTGGTGGACCATCGGTGTCACCCCATGAGGCCCACAGTCAGCTTACCAGTGCTGGTGGGTCTTGGTGAGGCCGCCCATGCATTCGAGGTGGATGTGGCACTGTGCTGCAAGACTGACCTGTCTCCCAGCATGGGCACTGTCTGGTGCTGCCTGTGTGCATTGTGTGTTTTGGTGGGCAGTGCACGGGTGGGTGTCCAACCCTGCACGCGGACACACAGTCCACCTGCACACACTCCTGGCTCATGTCCACAGGTACGTGTGCATGATGATGCCTGCATTGCACTGTACACCAAAGTGCAATAGTGCCCAGCATCTGACACACGCACATGGACAGTCAGTAGACCTGGTGGCCTGTGGACATGTGTGTTGCTAGTGTTGGTGTTCTGGCTTGGTTTTACACCTGACCCCTGTGCACGTTTTGTGCCTATTGTGTGTGCATGTGTGTGTGTCCGTCCATGTGGCGCGTGGGTGTAGGCAGGCATACTCCATGTACTCCATGGTGTACAATTTTATTCGGAAGGGGCAGCAAATACATTCTGAACTGCTTCCTTTGTCCATGAAAATGTAACAGAACCAACTGGACCTTTCTATAATTTTATTCATAGGACCCAAAACTATAAAAATTGGTTACTGATACTGTCTTTGCATCCCAAGGACTTTACAGCATTACAGCATCTGGCCTGGTGTGTGGGTGTCTGAGGGAGCAATGTATTGCATCTGTATTTACCCATGCATTTGGCAGGGGCAGCAACCAGTGTCATAAGGTACAAAAGTTGTACTTATTATGCCAAATGGGGCATCAAACACGAACCTGGTGTACATACTTATATTGTTTGGCTACACCCCTGATGTGGTGTGTTACTGTTCTCCCCTCCCTGGTTGTATGTGTGTGCTTCTGTGCCCTGCCATATCCCTTGCCAGTATGCACCCCTGGTGTGTTTCCATGCGTGCCTGTGGGTTGTGCCCTAGCCACTGGTGGTTGTGCATGGCACCTTGACTTACCTGGGTTGGCTGAAGTGCTCCTCTGTGATGGTGTCCCGTGCAGCTGTGCCAGCCGGATCAGTCGGGGGTCCTGTCAGCCAAGGGGGGGCTGCCCATCCCCATCGTCACCGGCGTCACCATCGTCCCCATCGCTGTCCCCCTCTTTGACCTGTACAGCTATCCCACAGTCTTTGGCCATGTTGTGCAGGATGCAACAGGCAAGGAATATCCCACAGACCTTTGAGGGGCTATACTGTAGGGCACCACCAGAGGTGTCCAGGCAATGGAAATGTGCCTTCAGCATCCCGAACACCCACTCAATGACATTGCATGTGGTGGCATGTGCCTCATTGTAGCATTGCTGCGATGGGGTCGTGGTTTGCCGGTAGGGTGTAAGCAGCCAGGGACGGAGTGGGTATCCGCTGTCACCTGTGTGCAGAGAGTGGAGGTTAGTGTTGTGTTCAGCTTCAGACTGCCCTAAGCACTGTGGTCCACACCCATGGCACCTCTGGCCATACCCCCCATGCCCACGATATGTCAATTCTATTTACATACTACCCACTAGATGACCTATGGGGATGTCCCCACTCTCGAATCGGTGGCACAGTACCGACTGTTGCCAGATATATGAATCATGTGTCCCAGGTGCGCGCGACAGACATTGCTGATGCGCCCACTGGCATTGCACACCACCTGGCAGTTGACACTGGAATAGCCCTTTCGGTTCATGTAGGCGGCCCCTCTTCGACAAGTGATGTGCGTATGGCCACATGGGTGCAATCTATTGCCCCTAGAATGCCAGGCATATGTGCTACCCTGCATAACTCCTGGATGTTTGCTGTGCACTCCGCTGCAGTGCTGGGGAAATGAATGTACTCCACAGTATGTGGCAGCAGTGCGCTGAGGAATTAGGTGAGGATGCATGACGTGGCCGACTGTGTTATGCCTGTGGTGTCCCAGGTTGGTCTCTGGAAGGTACCCGTGGTGAGCAAACACATGCAGGCTGTTACTTTTGTCTCCACTGACAGGGCATGACTCCGTCGTGTGGGTGCCTGCATCACATCACTGCACAGTTCACAGAGCCACCTCAATAGTGCCCTGTTCAGGTGGTACCAGCCCACAATCTCAATAGCTGTATACAGCTTAGAGCTGGTGTGGGCTAAGTACTGCCTGTTTGGAGCATACCACCGATGGGCCCTTCCACGGTCACGTCCCCTTGCTGCATGCCTTCTCACCCCCCTCATTACGGCATTCATGTGGAAAGTGGCACTGGCCATGTCCCTGGCTTGTGTTCCCCCCATCAGCTGTTGGTTTGTCCCCCCCCCGGTGTCCTGACTGCTACCTCCCCTGCACCGGGTACACCTGTCTGTGCTGGCCTCTGGTATGTGTGTCACCACACACCTTTCCTGTGCCTCTCTTCTGCAGTCTGGTTTCCCTGGCCTGCCCTCTTTCTTCCAATTTCCCTGTGCCTGTCTCTCCCTCCTGCCTCATGTGGCTTCCCTGTAGCGTTCTTGTGCCTCTTCATTGCTCCTTTCTATTTTGGCTCATTTCCGCTATGGCGCAACTTCCGCTTGCTCCACTGTTGCGCATTGCACAAGTCTTTGAACATCGAACTGCGCCCTTTATGCATGGTTCCTCCCCTTGTGTTGCGCATACCTTCATTATCATTGTGCTGTTGCTCAGCATGTTTTCAGTGGTGCAACTGCCTCCTGCTGAATATCGCAGAATGGCGCATTTTTGAACTTGCGCTGGCGCAACCCTATTGCGCATGGCACAACCCTTTTGAATATCCAGCCCAATATATTCAAACTGCCATGCCTGTTTGAAAATTAACAGATGTCATACAATTCATTATGACAATAACATATATATTTCTATGTGGCATTAAGTAGTGGGCACCTGACCTGTACACAAGCAACTATAAAGTCATAGTGATTAAAACATTAGTATGATAACTGATTTAAGTGGACAGTGGTATGTGAAGGCCTAACCCCAACACTTACTAGCCACTAAAATGTATAAAAAACAAGGGGCCGGATATTCAAACTGCGCCCAAAATGTGCGCAATAGCAGGACCAAGCACAAGTCCATTGCACACATGCGCAATAGACGCGATATTCAAATGTGAAGCAAGGCAAATTGCGCAACCAGCCAACGTCTGAATATCGCACAACCTGCGCCATAGCGCAACCAGGAAGGGGAAGCTGAGCAGATATGATGTGCTATAGCCCAACAAGGGCAGCCCAGCTGAGCAGTCCAGAGGCGCCATAGCACAAGAAGGGAGCCCCCCAGCAGCAGAGCAATGGAACTGCACAACCAGGGAGGAATGCAGTGGCCCACCACCCATGCCACAGATGGGCACAGGAACACACTGCAGAACTAACAATGCACCCCCACACCCCAAGCACAGCATAACTGGGGGAGGGACGGAATATCCACCAGCCCATGGGGACAAGCCAACAAAGCACAGCCGGGCCATGTTGCCCCAGCACACCCACTGGCAAGCTGAGACTGCCACACAAAGGGGGTGGACCACCCCAGTGTACATCAGCTCCCCCTTGTGCACAGCACACCCTGCACTGTGACCCCAAGACACCAACCATGAGTAGTGACCATCACTGCAGGAATCCCCATGCATTCCCCCGTCACACTGCAACCTCATGTACCACAGAACCATACAAGCCAGACCCACCATGAGCACACGGCAATACCGACTAAAAGCCACTCCCACACCAGAGACACCTCCCCACGCACACACACACATACCCATGACTATACCACCCCAAGTGCCATGCACACCACTGCAACTGAGCACCTATAGCCAGCTGCGAATCAGAGACCTCCCCAGTGTACATCAGCTCCCCCTTGTGCACAGCACACCCTGCACTGTGACCCCAAGACACCACCCATGAGCAGTGACTGTCACTGCAGGAATCCCCATGCATCCCCCCGTCACACTGCAACCGCGTGTACCACAGAACCATACAAGCCAGACCCACCATGAGCAGCCAGCAGTGGGTGGCAGCACACGGCAATATTGACTGAAAGCCACTCCCACACCAGACACCTCCCCACACACACACACACACACATACCCATGACAATACCACCAATAGGATCATGTCACAGATTGACCATTTGCGGGAGGATGTGACCGCTGCCATTCACAGGCTTGCACAGCCGTGAATTGCTGTCATGGCCACATTGGGCACAGTGTCAGGTGCTCATATGTCGCTCACACCATGCAGTGCACTGTCCATGCCCCGTTTCTGGCATCGTGCGACACCCAAACTGTCGATGCCTGATTCATCTGTGGGCATCACGAGCACTCCTGGTGCAAGAATGTTTGGTGTGCTGCAGACCCCTGTGCGGGCACGGTCGTGTTCATGCAGTGGAACCCCTGGTGGACCATTGGTGTCACCCCATGAGGCACGCAGTCAGCTTACTAGTGCTGGTGGGTCTTGGCAGGGCCGCCCATGCATCCGAGGTGGATGTGGCACTGTGCTGCAAGACTGACCTGTCTCCCAGAATGGGCACTGTCTGGTGCTGCCCTGTGTGCATTGTGTGTTTTGTTGGGCAGTGCACGGGTGGGTGTCCAGCCCTGCACACGGACACACAGTCCACCTGCACACCCTCCCGGCTCATGTCCACAGGTACGTGTGCATGATGATGCCTGCATTGCACTGTACACCATAGTGCAATGGTGCCCAGCATCTGACACACGCACATGGACAGTCAGTAGACCTGGTGGCCTGTGGACATGTGTGTTGCTAGTGTTGGTGTTCTGGCTTGGTTTTGCACCTGACCCTGTGCACGTTTTGTGCCTATTGTGTGTGCATGTGTGTGTGTCCGTCCATGTGGCGCATGGGTGTAGGCAGGCATACTCCATGTACTCCATGGTGTACAATTTTATTTGGGGGGCAGCAAATACATTCTGAACTGCTTCCTTTGTCCATGAAAATGTAACAGAACCAACTGGACCTTTCTATAATTTTATTCATAGGACCCAAAACTATAAAAATTGGTTACTCATACTGTCTTTGCATCCCAAGGACTTTACAGAATTACAGCATCTGGCCTGGTGTGTGGGTGTCTGAGGGATCAATGTATTGCATCTGTATTTACCCATGCATTTGGCGGGGGCAGCAACCAGTGTCATAAGGTACAAAAGTTGTACTTATTATGCCAAATGGGGTATCAAACACGAACCTGGTGTACATACTTATATTGTTTGGCTACACCCCTGATGTAGTGTGTTACTGTTCTCCCCTCCCTGGTTGTATGTGTGTGCCTCTGTGCCCTGCCATATCCCTTGCCAGTATGCACCCTGGTGTGTTTCCATGCATGCCTGTGGGTTGTGCCCTAGCCACTGGTGGTTGTGCATGGCACCTTGACTTACCTGGGGCTGAAGTGCTCCTCTGTGATGGTGTCCTGGTGCAGCTGTGCCAGCTGATCAGTCGGGGTCCTGTCAGCCAAGGGGCTGCCCATCCCCTCATCACCGGCGTCACCATCATCCCCATCGCTGTCCCCTCTTTGACCTGTACGGCTATCCCACAGTCTTTGGCCATGTTGTGCAGGATGCAACAGGCAAGGAATATCCCACAGACCTTTGAGGGGCTATACTGTAGGGCACCACCAGAGGTGTCCAGGCAATGGAAATGTGCCTTCAGCATCCCGAACACCCACTCAATGACATTGCGTGTGGTGGCATGTGCCTCATTGTAGCATTGCTGCGATGGGGTCGTGGTTCGCCGGTAGGGTGTAAGCAGCCAGGGACGGAGTGGGTATCCACTGTCACCTGTGTGCAGAGAGTGGAGGTTAGTGTTGTGTTCAGCTTCAGACTGCCCTAAGCACTGTGGTCCACACCCATGGCACCTCTGGCCATACCCCCCATGCCCACAGATATGTCAATTCTATTTACATACTACCCACTAGATGACCTATGGGGATGTCCCCACTCTCGAATCGGTGGCACAGTGCCGACTGTTGCCAGATATATGAATCATGTGCTCCCCCAGGGTGCGTGGCACAGACATTGCTGATGCGCCCACTGGCATTGCACACCACCTGGCAGTTGACACTGGAATAGCCCTTTCGGTTCATGTAGGTGGCCCCTCTTCGACAAGTGATGTGCGTATGGCCACATGGGTGTAATCTATTGCCCCTAGAATGCCAGGCATATGTGCTACCCTGCATAACTCCTGGATGTTTGCTGTGCACTCCGCTGCAGTGCTGGGAAATGAATGTACTCCGCAGTATGTGGCAGCAGTGCGCTGAGGAATTAGTTGAGGATGCATGACGTGGCCGACTGTGTTAGGCCTGTGGTGTCCCAGGTTGGTCTCTGGAAGGTACCCGTGGTGAGCAAACACATGCAGGCTGTTACTTTTGTCTCCACTGACAGGGCATGACTCCATCGTGTGGGTGCCTGCATCACATCACTGCACAGTTCACAGAGCCGCCTCAATATTGCCCTGTTCAGGTGGTATCAGCCCACAATCTTGATAGCTGTATACAGCTTAGAGCTGGTGTGGGCTCAGTACTGCCTGTTTGGGGCATACCACCAATGGGCCCTTCCACGGCCACGTCCCCCTGCTGCATGCCTTCTCACCCCCCTCATTATGGCATTCATGTGGAAAGTGGCTCTGGCCATGCCCCTGGCTTGTGTTCCCCCCATCAGCTGTTGCTTTGTTCCCCCCTCCGCTGTCCTGACTGCTACCTCCCCTGCACCGGGTACACCTGTCTGTGCTGGCCTCTGGTATGTGTGTCACCACACACCTTTCCTGTGCCTCTCTTCTGCAGTCTGGTTTCCCTGGCCTGCCCTCTTTCTCCCAATTTCCCTGTGCCTGTCTCTCCCTCCTGCCTCATGTGGCTTCCCTGTAGCGTTCTTGTTCCTTGTCCTTGCTCCTTTCTATTTTGGCTCATTTCCGCTATGGCGCAACTTCCGCTTGCTCCACTGTTGCGCATTGCACAAGTCTTTGAACATCGAACTGCGCCCTTTATGCATGGTTCCTCCCTTTTGGTTGCGCATACCTTCATTATCATTGTGCTGTTGCTCAGCATGTTTTCAGTGGTGCAACTGCCTCCTGCTGAATATCGCAGAATGGCGCATTTTTGAACTTGCGCTGGCGCAACCCTATTGCGCATGGCGCAACCCTTTTGAATATCCAGCCCAATATATTCAAACTGCCACGCCTGTTTGAAAATTAACAGATGTCATACAATTCATCATGACAATAACATATATATTTCTATGTGGCATTAAGTAGTGGGCACCTGACCTGTACACAAGCAACTATAAAGTCATAGTGATTAAAACATTAGTATGATAACTGATTTAAGTGGACAGTGGTATGTGAAGGTCTAACCCCAACACTTACTAGCCACTAGAATATATAAAAAAACAAGGGGCCGGATATTCAAACTGCGCCCAAAATGTGCGCAATAGCAGGACCAAGCACAAGTCCATTGCACACATGCGCAATAGACGCGATATTCAAATGTGAAGCAAGGCAAATTGCGCAACCAGCCAACGTCTGAATATCGCACAACCTGCGCCATAGCACAACCAGGAAGGGGAAGCTGAGCAGATATGATGTGCTATAGCCCAACAAGGGCAGCCCAGCTGAGCAGTCCAGAGGCGCCATAGCACAAGCAGGGAGCCCCCCAGCAGCAGAGCAATGGAACTGCACAACCAGGGAGGAATGCAGGGGCCCACCACCCATGCCACAGATGGGCACAGGAACACACTGCAGAACTAACAATGCACCCCCACACCCCAAGCACAGCATAACTGGGGGGAGGGACGGAATATCCACCAGCCCATGGGGACAAGCCAACAAAGCACAGCCGGGCCATGTTGCCCCAGCACACCCACTGGCAAGCTGAGACTGCCACACAAAGGGGGCGGACCACCCCAGTGTACATCAGCTCCCCCTTGTGCACAGCACACCCTGCACTGTGACCCCAAGACACCACCCATGAGTAGTGACCATCACTGCAGGAATCCCCATGCATCCCCCCGTCACACTGCAACCTCGTGTACCACAGAACCATACAAGCCAGACCCACCATGAGCACACGGCAATACCGACTGAAAGCCACTCCCACACCAGAGACACCTCCCCACGCAAACACACACATACCCATGACTATACCACCCCAGGTGCCATGCACACCACTGCAACTGAGCACCTATAGCCAGCTGTGAATCAGAGACCACCCCAGTGTACATAAGCTCCCCCTTGTGCACAGCACACCCTGCACTGTAACCCCAAGACACCACCCATGAGCAGTGACTGTCACTGCAGGAATCCCCATGCATCCCCCCGTCACACTGCAACCTCGTGTACCACAGAACCATACAAGCCAGACCCACCATGAGCACCCAGCAGTGGATGGCAGCACATGGCAATACTGACTGAAAGCCACTACCACACCATAGACATCTCCCCACACACACACACACACACATACCCATGACAATACCACCAATAGGATCGTGTCACAGATTGACCATTTGCGGGAGGATGTGACCGCTGCCATTCACAGGCTTGCACAGCTGTTAATTTCTGTCATGGCCACATTGGGCACAGTGTCAGGTGCTCATGTGTCGCTCACACCATGCAGTGCACTGTCCATGCCCCGTTTCTGGCATCGTGCGACACCCACCCTGTTGATGCCTGATTCAGCTGTGGGCATCACGAGCACTCCTGGTGCAAGAATGTTTGGTGTGCTGCAGACCCCTGTGCGGGCATGGTCGTGTTCGCGCAGTGGAACCCCTGGTGGACCATCGGTGTCACCCCATGAGGCCAGCAGTCAGCTTACTAGTGCTGGTGGGTCTTGGCGGGGCCGCCCATGCATCCGAGGTGGATGTGGCACTGTGCTGCAAGACTGACCTGTCTCCCAGCATGGGCACTGTCTGGTGCTGCTCTGTGTGCATTGTGTGTTTTGGTGGGCAGTGCACTGGTGGGTGTCCAGCCCTGCACATGGACACACAGTCCACCTGCACACCCTCCCGGCTCATGTCCACAGGTACGTGTGCATGATGATGCCAGCATTGCACTGTTCACCAAAGTGCAATGGTGCCCAGCATCTGACACATGCACATGGACAGTCAGTAGACCTGGTGGCCTGTGGACATGTGTGTTGCTAGTGTTGGTGTTCCGGCTTGGTTTTGCACCTGACTCCTGTGCGTTTGTGCCTATGTGTGTGCATGTGTGTGTGCCGTCCATGTGGCGATGGGTGTAGGCAGGCATACCATGTACTCCATGGTGTACATTTTATTTGGGGGCAGCAAATACATTCTGAACTGCTTCCTTTGTCCATGAAAATGTAACAGAACCAACTGAACCTTTCTATAATTTTATTCATAGGACCCAAAACTATAAAAATTGGTTACTCATATTGTCTTTGCATCCCAAGGACTTTACAGAATTACAGCATCTGGCCTGGTGTGTGGGTGTCTGAGGGATCAATGTATTGCATCTGTATTTACCCATGCATTTGGGGGGGGCAGCAACCAGTGTCATAAGGTACAAAAGTTGTACTTATTATGCCAAATGGGGCATCAAACACGAACCTGGTGTACATACTTATATTGTTTGGCTACACCCCTGATGTGGCGTGTTACTGTTCTCCCCTCCCTGGTTGTATGTGTGTGCTTCTGTGCCCTGCCATATCCCTTGCCAGTATGCACTCCTGGTGTGTTTCCATGCATGCCTGTGGGTTGTGCCCTAGCCACTGGTGGTTGTGCATGGCACCTTGACTTACCTGGGTTGGCTGAAGTGCTCCTCTGTGATGGTGTCCTGGTACAGCTGTGCCAGCCGGATCAGTCGGGGGTCCTGTCAGCCAAGGGGGGCTGCCCATTCCCATCATCACCAGCGTCACCATCATCCCCATCGCTGTCCCCCTCTTTGACCTGTACGGCTATCCCACAGTCTTTGGCCATGTTGTGCAGGATGCAACAGGCAAGGAATATCCCACAGACCTTTGAGGGGCTATACTGTAGGGCACCACCAGAGGTGTCCAGGCAATGGAAATGTGCCTTCAGCATCCCGAACACCCACTCAATGACATTGCGTGTGGTGGCATGTGCCTCATTGTAGCATTGCTGCGATGGGGTCGTGGTTCGCCGGTAGGGTGTAAGCAGCCAGGGACGGAGTGGGTATCCACTGTCACCTGTGTGCAGAGAGTGGAGGTTAGTGTTGTGTTCAGCTTCAGACTGCCCTAAGCACTGTGGTCCACACCCATGGCACCTCTGGCCATACCCCCCATGCCCATGATATGTCAATTCTATTTACTTACTACCCACTAGATGACCTACGGGGATGTCCCCACTCTCGAATCGGTGGCACAGTGCCGACTGTTGCCAGATATATGAATCATGTGCACCCCCAGGGTGCGTGGCACAGACATTGCTGATGCGCCCACTGGCATTGCACACCACCTGGCAGTTGACACTGTAATAGCCCTTTCGGTTCATGTAGGTGGCCCCTCTTTGACAAGTGATGTGCGTATGGCCACATGGGTGTAATCTATTGCCCCTAGAATGCCAGACATATGTGCTACCCTGCATAACTCCTGGATGTTTGCTGTGCACTCCGCTGCAGTGCTGGGGAAATGAATGTACTCCGCAGTATGTGGCAGCAGTGCACTGAGGAATTAGGTGAGGATGCATGACGTGGCTGACAGTGTTATGCCTGTGGTGTCCCAGGTTGGTCTCTGGAAGGTACCCGTGGTGAACAAACACATGCAGGCTGTTACTTTTGTCTCCACTGACAGGGCATGACTCTGTCGTGTGGGTGCCTGCATCACATCACTGCACAGTTCACAGAGCCGCCTCAATATTGCCCTGTTCTGGTGGTATCAGCCCACAATCTCGATAGCTGTATACAGCTTAGAGCTGGTGTGGGTTCAGTACTGCCTGTTTGGGGCATACCACCGATGGGCCCTTCCACGGCCATGTCCCCCTTCTGCATGCCTTCTCACTCCCCTCATTACGGCATTCATGTGGAAAGTGGCACTGGCCATGTCCCTGGCTTGTGTTAACCCCATCAGCTGTTGCTTTGTTCCCTCCCCGCTGTACTGACTGCTACCTCCCCTGCACAGGGTACACCTGTCTGTGCTGGCCTCTGGTATGTGTGTCACCACACACCTTTCCTGTGCCTCTCTTCTGCAGTCTGGTTTCCCTGGCCTGCCCTCTTTCTCCCAATTTCCCTGTGCCTGTCTGTCCCTCCTGCCTCATGAGGCTTCCCTGTAGCGTTCTTGTGCCTCTTCCTTGCTCCTTTCTATTTTGGCTCATTTCGCTATGGCGCAACTTCCGCTTGCTCCACTGTTGCGCATTGCACAAGTCTTTGAACATCGAACTGCGCCCTTTAAGCATGGTTCCTCCCCTTTGGTTGACCATACCTTCATTATCATTGTGCTGTTGCTCAGCATGTTTTCAGTGGTGCAACTGCCTCCTGCTGAATATCGCAGAATGGCGCATTTTTGAACTTGCGATGGCGCAACCCTATTGCTCATGGCGCAACCCTTTTGAATATCCAGCCCAATATATTCAAATTGCCACTCCTGTTTGAAAATTAACAGATGTCATACAATTCATTATGACAATAACATATATATTTCTATGTGGCATTAAGTAGTGGGCACCTGACCTGTACACAAGCAACTATAAAGTCATAGTGATTAAAACATTAGTATGATAACTGATTTAAGTGGACAGTGGTATGTGAAAGCCTAACCCCAACACTTACTAGCCACTAGAATATATAAAAAACAAGGGGCCGGATATTCAAACTGCGCCCAAAATGTGCGCAATAGCAGGACCAAGCACAAGTCCATTGCACACATGCACAATAGACGCGATATTCAAATGTGAAGCAAGGCAAATTGCGCAACCAGCCAACGTCTGAATATCGCACAACCTGCGCCATAGTGCAACCAGGAAGGGGAAGCTGAGCAGATACGATGTGCTATAGCCCAACAAGGGCAGCCCAGTTGAGCAGTCCAGAGGTGCCATTGCACAAGCAGGGAGCCCCCCAACAGCAGAGCAATGGAACTGCAGAACCAGGGAGGCATGCAGGGGCCCACCACCCATGCCACAGATGGGCACAGGAACACACTGCAGAACTAACAATGCACCCCCACACCCCAAGCACAGCATAACTGGGGGAGGGATGGAATATCCACCAGCCCATGGGGACAAGCCAACAAAGCACAGCCGGGCCATGTTGCCCATGCACACCCACTGGCAAGCTGAGACTGCCACACAAAGGGGGCGTACCACCCCAGTGTACTTCAGCTCCCCCTTGTGCACAGCACACCCTGCACTGTGACCCCAAGACACCACCCATGAGTAGTGACCATCACTGCAGGAATCCCCATGCATCCTCCCGTCACACTGCAACCTCGTGTACCACAGAACCATACAAGCCAGACCCACCATGAGCAAACGGCAATACCGACTGAAAGCCATTCCCACACCAGAGACACCACCCCACGCAAACACACACATACCCATGACTATACCACCCCAAGTGCCATGCACACCACTGCAACTGAGCACCTATAGCCAGCTGTGAATCAGAGACCACCCCAGTGTACATCAGCTCCCCCTTGTGCACAGCACACCCTGCACTGTGACCCCAAGACACAACCCATGAGCAGTGACTGTCACTGCAGGAATCCCCATGCATCCCCCGTCACATTGCAACCTCGTGTACCACAGAACCATACAAGCCAGACCCACCATGAGCACCCAGCAGTGGGTGGCAGCACATGGCAATACTGACTGAATGCCACTCCCACACCAGAGACACTTCCCCACACACACACACACACACATACCCATTACAATACCACCAATAGGATCGTGTCACAGATTGACCACTTACGGAAGGATGTGACCGCTGCCATTCACAGGCTTGCACAGCCGTTAATTGCTGTCATGGCCACATTGGGCACAGTGTCAGGTGCTCATGTGTCGCTCACACCATGCAGTGCACTGTCCATGCCCCATTTCTGGCATCGTGCGACACCCACCCTGTCGATGCCTGATTCAGCTGTGGGCATCACGAGCACTCCTGGTGCAAGAATGTTTGGTGTCTGCAGACCCCTTGCGGGCATGGTCGTGTTCAAGAGTGGAACCCTGGTGGACCATCGGTGTCACCCCATGAGGCCAGCAGTCAGCTTACTAGTGCTGGTGGGTCTTGGGCGCGCATCCGAGGTGGATGTGGCACTGTGCTGCAAGACTGACCTGTCTCCAGCATGGGCACTGTCTGGTGCTGCCCTGTGTGCATTGTGTGTTTTGTGGGCAGTGCACTGGTGGGTGTCCAGCCCTGCACACGGACACACAGTCCACCTGCACACCTCCCGGCTCATGTCCACAGGTACGTGTGCATGATGATGCCTGCATTGCACTGTACACCATAGTGCAATGGTGCCCAGCATCTGACACACGCACATGGACAGTCAGTAGACCTGGTGGCCTGTGGACATGTGTGTTGCTAGTGTTGGTGTTCGGCTTGGTTTTGCACCTGACCCTGTGCACGCTTTGTGCCTATTGTGTGTGCATGTGTGTGTCCGTCCATGTGGCGATGGGTGTAGGCAGGCATACTCTATGTACTCCATGGTGTACAATTTTATTCGGGTGGGCAGCAAATACATTCTGAACTGCTTCCTTTGTCCATGAAAATGTAACAGAACCAACTGGACCTTTCTATAATTTTATTCATAGGACCCAAAACTATAAAAATTGGTTACTCATACTGTCTTTGCATCCCAAGGACTTTACAGAATTACAGCATCTGGCCTGGTGTGTGGGTGTCTGAGGGATCAATGTATTGCATCTGTATTTACCCATGCATTTGGCAGGGGCAGCAACCAGTGTCATAAGGTACAAAAGTTGTACTTATTATGCCAAATGGGGCATCAAACACGAACCTGGTGTACATACTTATATTGTTTGGCTACACCCCTGATGTGGCATGTTACTGTTCTCCCCTCCCTGGTTGTATGTGTGTGCTTCTGTGCCCTGCCATATCCCTTGCCAGTATGCACTCCTGGTGTGTTTCCATGCATGCCTGTTGGTTGTGCCCTAGCCACTGGTGGTTGTGCATGGCACCTTGACTTACCTGGGTTGGCTGAAGTGCTCCTCTGTGATGGTGTCCTGGTGCAGCTGTGCCAGCCGGATCAGTCGGGGGTCCTGTCAGCCAAGGGGGGGCTGCCCATCCCCATCATCACTGGCGTCACCATCATCCCCATCGCTCTTCCCCTTTTCGACCTGTACGGCTATCCCACAGTCTTTGGCCATGTTGTGCAGGATGCAACAGGCAAGGAATATCCCACAGACCTTTGAGGGCTATACTGTAGGCACCACCAGAGGTGTCCAGGCAATGGAAATGTGCCTCAGCATCCCGAACACCCACTCAATGACATTGCGTGGTGGCATGTGCCTCATTGTAGCATTGCTGCGATGGGGTCGTGGTTCGCCGGTAGGGTGTAAGCAGCCAGGGACGGAGTGGGTATCCACTGTCACCTGTGTGCAGAGAGTGGAGGTTAGTGTTGTGTTCAGCTTCAGACTGCCCTAAGCACTGTGGTCCACACCCATGGCACCTCTGGCCATACCCCCCATGCCCACAGATATGTCAATTCTATTTACATACTACCCACTAGATGACCTATGGGGATGTCCCCTCTGAATCGGGTGGCACAGTGCCACTGTTGCCAGATATATGAATCATGTGCTCCCCAGGGTGCGTGGGCACAGACATTGCTGATGCGCCCACTGGCATTGCACACCACCTGGCAGTTGACACTGGAATAGCTCTTTCGGTTCATGTAGGTGGCCCCCTCTTCGACTAGTGATGTGCGTATGGCCACATGGGTGCAATCTATTGCCCCTAGAATGCCAGGCATATGTGCTACCCTGCATAACTCCTGGATGCTTGCTGTGCACTCCGCTGCAGTGCTGGGGAAATGAATGTTCTCTGCAGTATGTGGCAACAGTGGGCTGAGGAATTAGGTGAGGATGCATGATGTGGCCGACTGTGTTAGGCCTGTGGTGTCCCAGGTTGGTCTCTGGAAGGTACCCGTGGTGAGCAAACACATGCAGGCTGTTACTTTTGTCTCCACTGACAGGGCATGACTCCGTCATGTGGGTGCCTGCATCACATCAGTGCACAGTTCACAGAGCCGCCTCAATATTGCCCTGTTCAGGTGGTACCGGCCCACAATCTCGATATCTGTATACAGCTTAGAGCTGGTGTGGGCTCGGTACTGCCTGTTGGGGGCATACCACCGATGGGTCCTTCCACTGCCACGTCCCCCTGCTGCATGCCTTCTCACCCCCCATTCACGTGCATTCATGTGGAAAGTGGCACTGGCCATGTCCCTGGCTTGTGTTACCCCATCAGCTGTTGCTTTGTCCCCCCGCTGTCCTGACTGCTACCTCCCTGCACCGGGTCACCTGTCTGTGCTGGCTTTCTGGTATGTGTCACCACACACCTTTCCTGTGCCTCTCTTCTGCAGTCTGGTTTCCTGGCCTGCCCTCTTCTCCCAATTTTCCTGTGCCTGTCTCTCCTCCTGCCTCATGTAGCTTCCCTGTAGCATTCTGTTCCTCTTCCTTGCTTCCTTTCTATTTTGGCTTTATTTCCTTGCATGGCG
This sequence comes from Neoceratodus forsteri, assembly GCA_016271365.2. NCBI lineage: Eukaryota > Metazoa > Chordata > Ceratodontiformes > Ceratodontidae > Neoceratodus > Neoceratodus forsteri. The sequence continues at coordinate 1,439,033,997 of CM028132.1, forward strand.
CATCGCTTGCTCCACTGTTGCGCATTGCACAAGTCTTTAACATCGAATTGTGCCCTTTATGCATGGTTCTCCTTTGGTTGCGTGCATGCCTTCATTATCATTGTGCTGTTACTCAGCATGTTTTCAGTGGTGCAACTGCCTCCTGCTGAATATCGCAGAATGGCACATTTTTGGACTTGTGCTGGCGCAACCCTATTGCGCATGTCGCAACCCTTTTGAATATCCAGCCCAATATATTCAAATTGCCACACCTGTTTTAAAATTAACAGATGTCATACAATTCATTATGACAATAACATATATATTTCTATTTGGCATTAAGTAGTGGGCACCTGACCTGTACACAAGCAACTATAAAGTCATAGTGATTAAAACATTAGTATGATAACTGATTTAATGGACAGTGGTATGTGAAGGCCTAACCCCAACATTTTACTAGCCACTAGAATATATAAAAAACAAAGGGTCTGGATATTCAAACTGTGCCCAAAATGTGCGCAATAGCAGACTATGACATAAGTCTATTGCACACATGCTCATAGATGCAATATTCAAATCGTGAAGCAAGGCAAATTGCGCAACCAGCCAACGCCTGAATATCGCGACAACCCCGCCCATAGTGCAACCAGGAAGGGAAGCTTGAGCAGGTACGATGTGCTATAGCCCAACAAGGGCAGTCCAGCTGAGCAGTCCAGGGGCGCCATGCACAAGCAGGGAGCCCCCCCAGCAGCAGAGCAATGGAACTGCACAACCAGGGAGGAATGCAGGAGCCCACCACCCATGCCACAGATGGGCACAGGAACACACTGCAGAACTAACAATGCACCCCCACACCCCAAGCACAGCATAACTGGGGGAGGGACGGAATATCCACCAGCCCATGGGGACAAGCCAACAAAGCACAGCCGGGCCATGTTGCCCCAGCACACCCACTGGCAAGCTGAGACTGCCACACAAAGGGGACGGACCACCAGTGTACATCAGTTCTCTTGTGCACAGCACACTCCTGCACCAGACCCCAAGACACCCCCTCATGAGCAGTGTCCATCACTGCAGTAATTCCTCATGCATCCCCCCATCACACTGCAACCTGGTGTACCACAGAGCCATACAAGCCAGACCCACCATGAGCACACGGCAATACCGAGTGAAAGCCACTCCCACACCAGAGACACCTCCCCATGCACACACACACATACCTATCACTATACCACCCCAGGTGCCATGCACACCACTGCAACTGAGCACCTATAGCCAGCTGCGAATCAGAGACCACCACAGTATTCATATCTCATATATCTCAAATATAACAAAAATAAGAATAACAACCATGTAACTATGTACAAATATACAAACAGGTGAGGGTATGGGTACAAGGTAGGGGTGGGTAGGGGCAGGGGAATTACTGGGAGAGGAAGGCAGGTGTGGGGGATAGGTAAAGGGGAGGTGATGGGCAGCTACTGCCTGCCAGCCTGCTCTCCATCTGCCTGGTGCTGGTCCCGGGGCCTCTTCCTACACCTAACATCATGTTGCTGCAGGTCCCGCAGGATGGCGAGTGAATCCATCACCACCTGAATCAGCTGCTGAACTAAGCACTCAATGCGCAGGATCTGGACTCCTATCTGTGGGATCAGAGTCAAGGTTGTGACCGCCACACTCTGAATCCCACCCATCATGTATGGCATACAGCCGTGCCCTACTTGTGATGACTGCACCCACCGTGGCCGCGGCACAAGACATGCTCCACCAGGCAGTACAGCCATGTGTGCCACTGCGCACACACACCGGTCCATGTCCAGCACAGCACACTAAGGCTGTAAGTCAGCGTGCATGCTGTGGAAAGCAGTGCCACAGCCATGTGCCTAGTGCATGCATAGACCACCATTGACATACCAGACATGCAGTGCCACTGACAGTGCTGACTGTCACATGTCGCGTGCAAGGCAGTGTTGTCCATGGATGGTGGCCATGTCCTGCCCCCCCCACACAGCATGCTATAGCATTCAGGATGTCAAGGCACTCACCCTCATCGTGCTGCTGCTGCTGTCACGGTTCACCACGCCACTATGCTCAGCTACCACAGCCACCACTGCTGCACCAGCCCTGGCCCCTCCGCCCACCATGCCTGTGGGAACAAAATGAGAAACATATTAGTGAAATCCCAAAGCAGATATCCCCCTGCCCCATGAGTGTGCCCCACCACCCAGCCAGACCCATACACATATATCCTGTACCACCACTCTGTCAACCATAGACCAGCCTCCCATGCTGACAATAGACAGTGTTAACTATGATGCCAGGAGGGTGAGTTCTGGCCAGGTGCATAGATGGCTTACCCACCTGGCCAAGGCATCACACCCCTCCTGGTGTGGACCGGGTCGCGCCAGTAGTGCTGGCCCCTCCTCTCATCACTGTACTGGTGCCTGATTGCCTGTGGACTCATCGCCAGTGGCCTCCTGGGGTCAGTGGCCACCTGCCGTCACACATGGTCCTGGCCATGTTGAGGGGTTCATCCCCAAATAGTGTTGCCATACTGAGGTTCACTATGGCTACCCGGCTAGCTCAAGTGAACTCCACTGGGGCTCTTCTGTGTGCCATCCCTGCATGTATAGTAGACAATATGGCGCTCCACAGCGCAGCAACCCCTCGTGGAATTGTTGCACAATACAACGCCGCTATTCCCTATCATGCTGTTGGTATAGCGCCAGTCCCTTTGCTCTATTGCGGACAGTGATAGAGCTGCAGACCTGCCATACGTACAGCACCCATGGGGCAAAGGTTGCATAGGTCATGTTCTGGCGCAAGGCCACGACAGTGCTATTGGATGTCTGTGCCCAGAGCGATTGGTCGCCTGTGTGTGCCATTGCTACAGTGGACTATTGTAGTTGTGCCACAGAGCCATGTAGTGACTGGCGCTGTAGTGTTATTGGTACAATGATGGTCGGTTCTGAATTGTTATCGGACAGCACGTCATCAGCACGGCAGACGCCTGTTGTGCTACCTGGGCTGCGAATGGTGTACTATGCAGTCACAGAACTGCGCCATTGGCTCAGCCGGTTAATCGTGATACCAAAGCGCACAGCAAGATATTCAGCCGTCATATGCAAATCATCCGATTAGCTATTCATTGGCACAGCAGCATAATCTGCATCTCATTAAAGTTCCCAGTCCTCATTTGCATGGATTTGTTTAAATATGTGACACTGTTTGCAGGCCATAGTGGTTACTGCAGTGATAGGTGAGTTGCTGCATTGTGATGTTCTGACTATAGCCTCAGAGAATTGCTGTACTGCACAGTCAAGAGACCACTCTCACCCATACAGGCTGTGAAATATTGAGCAAGATGGTGAGGAGGATGATGATGGTGTGGGGAAGAGGATGCCTAATCCTTTACGGCTGAGACGAGTACTGTTCGAGGCTCTCTGATGAGGAGCCACTCTCAGTGGATGGTGGGCACCATCAGGCCTGTGCTGTTGCATGGAGTGGGTGGCACGCCATCAACCTGCATGTACTATTACACTCCATGCAGGAGTGTGAAAAGAAGATGGGGACCGACAGGAGGGTGAAGGAGAAGGTTGCAGCCATCAGGGCTGCACGCGGCTGCAACAGGCAGGGCCAGCCGGAGGGTGTTGACTCTGGCAGAGACATGCTCACTGTAAGCATGCAGTGGTGCCATTGAGGGTTTTCTGAGGTGGTCTTCCTTGCGTGGTAGCCCATCACTCATGGTATGTCATGGTTGGGGGAAGGCAGATCACATGCACTAACGTGTCCTTCCTTTTCTGTTACAGATCCTGTGCACTGTAGGGGTCAATATGAGGGCCTGTCCACTGTGGACAGCCATCTGAGCTGGAAGGAGGGACCATCCACCTCTCAGATTGCTGGCGGCACTGTGCAGTGCATGCCTGGCTACCATTACTGATGTCATTGAGACAGGTGTGGGAGTGCCTTTCTGTTCTCAGTGGTCTGGCATGCAAGCATGCCAACACTGTGTTGTGGCATTGACTTGCACCACTATGGGTGATTACATGTGTGTGTCCAATGGGACACAGCAGACAGCTCATGCCCATGGACCTAACTGTTGGGACGCGGTGCCAGCATGCCAGCACAGTCCCAGGCCTGTGTCAGCATTAGTGGGCAGCACCAGTGGCTGTGCAGGTCACTGCACTGTTGCTGCAGCAGGAACAACTGATCCCTGGGCAGCAGGCGGAGGGCAGCAGCAGCAGTCACCCACCGACTGGTGTACAGGCTCAGCAGATGTAGGTGCACCACCTATGGACATGCCCATATCTGGTCCTGGTGAGTGGCGCCACCCTCAAGGGGTGCTGTCCATCGCCCTTCCATACCCTGAGGGACAGGTTGCTATGTGGCAGACGATCTTTGATGAGCATATCCACCGCTGCAGGTATGGGTACAGCAGCAGATGCGGTTGCAACATCCGTGGGAGGCACTGTGTGTGTCTTGCTGCAGCACAGCAGGACAACGAGTGATCCTGTCCTGATTGATCATTGTGAGTGGATGTTCCCGCCACCATTACAGACAGACAGTCATTGGTCGCTATGTGTTACATTGACACAGTCAGGTGCCCCTGTGCTACTCACACCACGTAGTACGCTATCCACTCTCCATTATGGCATCGTCGCACACCACCCTGTCAATGCGGGTTCAGCTGTGGGCATCCGAGACCCTTGGTAGGTATGTTCGTATGTGAGCCCTGTTTGGCAAGGTCATGTCCGCATGGTAGAACCCCTTGGTCTATTGCTACCCTATGAGGCCCGTGCCTGCCTACCAGTGCTGCTGGGTCTGTGGGGCTGCCTATGCATCCGAGGTGGCCATGGCACTGTGCTGCATGACTGAGCTGTCTCCTAGTGTGGGCCCTGTCTGGTGCTACCCTGTGTGCAATGTGGTTGGTAGGCAGGCACCAGTGGGTGACCTGCCCTACACGCAGAGACATGGACCACCTGCACACCCTGACTGCTGTCCAAAGATGCGCGGTATGATGATGCCTGGATTGTACTGTACACCAAAGCCAAGGTGCTCAGCATCTGACACAGTACATGGACAGTAAAAGTGGAGGTGTGCGGTGGACATGTATGTTTTAGGGTCTGTGTCTCTGCCTGTCGCATCTGACCCCGGCACTTTGTGCCTGTTGTGTGTGTGTCTGTCCATGTGTGGTTACTGTTCCACCCTCCCTGGTTGTATGTGTGTTTTCAGCCCGCCACTCCTTGCCATCATGCACCCTGGTGTGTTTCCCGTGTGTGGTGGGTTGTGCCCAGCCACGTTGGTTGCACATGTCCCCATGACTTACCTGTGTTGGGCTAAGTGCCCTCTGTGATGGTGTCCTGCGCAGCTGGCCAGCCGGATCAGTCGGGGTCAGCCATCCAGGGGGCTGCTCATCCTATCATCACGGTGTCACTGTCGTCCCCATCGCTGTCCCCCTTCGACCTGTAAGGCTATCCCAGTCTTTGGCCATGTTGTGCAGGATAAACAGGCCAGGAATATCCCCAGGCCTTTGGGGCTGTACCCGTAGGGCCCCGAGGTGTCTACATCGGAAGCATGCCTCAGCATCCCAACACCCTCAATGATGTTGCAGTGGCAGTGTGTGCCTCATTGACGTTGCTGCAATGGGTCATGGGCGCGCGGTGGTTATTGCCAGGGACAGGTGGTGTCCACTGTCACCTGTGTGAGATAGGAGGTTAGTTGTTCAGGCTCTTATTGCTCTAACCTTGTGTGCCACACCCTTGGCACTTTGGCTACCCACCCTTTCCTTGATTTGCCAACTTGGCATGCATACTCACCCACTAGATGTCCTGTGATGTCCTCACTCTAATCGATGGCACAGTGCATTGTACCATGAATGAATCTGTGCTCCACCAGGTCCGTGGGCAGAGATTATGATCTGCCCACTGGCATCAGACACCACCTGGCAGTTGACACTGGAAAATCCCTCTGATTCTGATAGGCAGCCCATCATGGTCGGGGGTATGCACGGCCACATAGGCAGTCTATCACCCCAGCATGCCAACCATACGTACTACCCTGTGGAACTCCTGTATGTTTGCTGTATGCTCCGCCGCAGTGCTGGGAAATGGAGTACCCACAGCATGTGCGCAGCGCTGAGGAATGGGTGAGATGCATGACGGGTCGACTGTGTTATGCCTGTGGTCCTCTGTTGGTCTCTGAAGTACCCGCGTGCAGTGCACATGCAGGCTGTTACCTTTGTTCTGTTGACAGAGCATGACTCTGTCGTGAGGGTGCCTGGATCACATCATGCACAGCTCATAGAGCCACCTCAGTATTGCTCCTGTTCAGGTGGTACGCCCACAACTTTACATCTGAATAAAGCTCAAAGCTGATGCGGCTCGGTATTGCCTGTTGGCATACTGACAGGCCCTTCCATGGCTACATCCCCTGCATGCCTTCTCATCCTCTATTACAGCTTCCATGTGGAAGCTGGCACTGTCCATGTCCTTGGTTTCGGTTCCCCTGGCTATTGTTGCTCTGTTACCTCTGGCTGTCCTGACTGTTACCTCCACTACACCTACTGGCTCTGCATTCTGTGGTCTCACACACCTTCCCTTGCCCCTCTTCTGTCCTGTGCTTTCCTGGCGTGCACTTGTTCTCCTCTGGCCTTGTCTATCTCCCGACTCATGTGGTTTCCTAGCATTCTTGCACCTCTTCCTTGAGCCTTTATTTTGGCTCACCGCTTGATCCACTGTTGCGATTGCGTTTTCCTTGAATAGGGATTGACACTTTATGTATGGTTCACCCCTTTGTTGTGCATATTTTAGCATTTCGCGCTGTTGTTCAACATGTTTCAGTGGTGCAACAGCCTCCTGCTGAATATCGTAGAATGGTGCATTTCGACTTGCTGGCGCATCCTATTGCGTATGGTGCAACCCTTTGAATATCCCACTCTATATATATAAAAAGAAACTGTTACCCTATTGAAAGTGTAAAAGGAAATATGAACTATCCACATAACTGTTATCGTAGAATGAATTAAGGCAACTTCCACATAACCATTTTTTAATAAAGTAAAAGTAAGGGGAACCTATACATGACAGGGTCCCTAATTACCATTATATATATACAAAAAAAAGTTTAATCCAAGAGACGACTACTGCTATTTGACTAATGAGAAATAGAAAGGTATAATGCAACTTACGGCATGGTGAAGGAGTTCCACTAGATGGCAGCCTTGTATAGAGAGATGATAGACCTATATTTGTATACAATGGCTAGAAAAAAATGAACTTGTCGTTATGAGGTATTTGTACTACTTTTAAAATAATAAACAATGAAAAGGCACCAGTGATATGTCTAACTTAAAGAACAACATGAATATACCTTTGACTTGAATAAACTGATAAATGTATAGATGTTTGTGAGCAGTAATAGAAAGAGCACTGTCACTTTAAGACATAGCAGGAAGTAATCCATTTCTGCAAGCGTCATGTAAATCTGTGGAGGAGAATTCACTACTGGACATTTCACTGAGTAGCCAGTCCACAGCAATATCTTGATGGTGGCTAGGTGGAGAAGTAGCAATATTTTTCGGAGTCTGCCTTGCACAGGTATTATCTTGATCTTGGTGGATCTCTGTTTCTGCTTCATTGACATTTTAGTCAGTACGGTTAGAGTGTGGTATCTGTGGCCATAAAAGATCTGGTGTAGGGTTTACGCGCCTATAATAGATGGATCTCGATGAGAAATTGGATTTTAACTATTGCAGCATAAGCTGTGGGAGGCAGTCACGAGCACGGTTTCCTTGCACAGAGAAATTTTCGTGTTTCCTGTGTGGGACATCTTGTTACAGTTCATGGGGAGAATTAGTCAACTCTGATGAATTGTATGTCCATTCATGAAGTGCCTGACTTTTTTTTTAATATGTTGTGGGGTTAGTTTGATGAGCCATCATAAGCATCCAATAGATCCCATGGTTGCCGGGTACTCACACTGACAGGGTTTCATGTTAATATTTGAACAACTAAATAGCAGGTATTTAAAATGGTAGGATAATCCAGCTTCTAGACGCTTTTTTCCTTCAAAGAACTGCTTCTTTTCGATGATTTCAAATGAGAAGTCCTGAAAAGAAAATTTTCCCTTTCCAACATAACTGTTTATGTTCTTGGCTTCCTCAGAACTTCTCTTGGCACCATATAGCAGGGAGGGTTCCAGCAGAGCAATGGAACTGCACAACTAGGAGGAATGTGAGCCCACCACCCATGCCATGATGGGCACAGAACACACTGAACTGCTGCACCCCACACCCCAAGCACAGTATAACTGGGAGGGACGGAATATCCACAGCCCATGGGGACAAGCCACCAGCACAGCCGGGCCATGTTGCCTCAGGACACCCACTGGCAAGCTGGATCATGGCACAAAGGGACGGACCAACTTGTGTACACTGCTCCCCTGTGCACAGCACACCCCACTGTGACCGTGACACTTCCATGAGCAGTGTCCATCACTGCAGGAATCCCATGCATCCCCCACTCACTGCAACCTGGTGTACCACAGAGCCAAGGCCAGACCCACCATGAGGACACGGCAATACCGGTGAAAGCCATCCACACCAGAGACACCTCCCATGCACACACACACATACCTATCACTATACTCACCCCAGGTGCTATGTACACCACTGCAACTGAGCACCTATAGTTAGCTTAATCAGACCACCACAGTATTCATACATAATATATATCTCAAATATAACAAAAAATAAGAATAACAACTATAACTATGTACAAATATACAAAACAGGGGTGAGGGTGATGGGTACAAGGTAGGTGGGTAAGGGCAGGGGAATTACTGGGAGAGGGAAGGCAGGGTGAGGGATAGGTGTTGGGGAGGTGATGCGGCTACTGCCTGCCAGCCTGCTCTCCATCTGCCTGGTGCTGGTCCCGGGGCCTCTTCCTACACCTAACATCATGTTGCTGCAGGTCCCGCAGGATGGCGAGTGAATCCATCACCACCTGAATCAGCTGCTGAACCAAGCACTCAATGCGGTGCAGGATCTGGACTCCTAGACCAAGGGATCAGAGTCAATGGCTGTGACTGTCCACATCCCTGAATCCCACCCATCATGCATGGCATACAGCCAAGTGCCCCACTCCTGTGATGGACTGCACCCACCCACAGTGACCGTGCACAAGACATGCCCAACCAGGCAGCAACAGCCATGTGTGCCACCGCACACACACACCGTCCATGTCCAGCACAGCACTGGTAAGGCTGTACAGTAACGCGGTGGCTGCGGTGGGAAAGCAGTGCCACAGCCATGTGCCCAGTGCATGCATAGACCACCATTGACACACTCTCAGACATGCAGTGCCACTGGACAGTGCTGACTGTCACATGTCGCGTGCAAGGCAGTGTTGTCCATGGATGGTGGCCATGTCCTGCCCCCCCCACACAGCATGCTATAGCATTCAGGATGTCAAGGCACTCACCCTCATCGTGCTGCTGCTGCTGTCACGGTTCACCACCGCCACCATGCTCAGCCACCACAGCCACCACTCGCTGCACCTCAGCCCTGGCCCTCCTCCGCTCCACCATGCCTGTGGGAAACAAAATGTGAGAAACACATTAGTGAAATCCCAAAGCAGATATCCCCCTGCCCCAATGAGTGTGCCCGCTCACCCAGCCAGACCCATACATCACATATCCTGTAAACACCACCTCAGCCAACCATAGACCAAACCCTCCCTATGTGCTGGACACAATAGACAGTGTTAACTATAGGATGGCCAGCGAGGTAGGTGATGCCTGGCCAGGCATAGATGGCTTACCCACCCGGCCATGTCACCACCCCTCCTGGTAATGTGACCAAGTCGCGCCAGTAGTGCCAGCTCCTCTCCCAGGTCCGCTGTACTGGTGCCTGCACTGCCTGCTGGACCTCCACTGCCAGGTAGCCTCCTCAAGGTCAGTGGCCCACCTGCTGTCACACATGGGTCCCGGCCATGTTGAGGGGTTCATCCCCAAATAGTGGGCCATACTGAGGTTCCACTATGGCCACCGTTGGCTAGCTCAAGTGAACTCCACTGGGGGGGGCCTCTTCTGTGTGCCATCCCCATGTATAGACAGCGCCTCCACAGCTGAGCAACCCTCGTGGAATTGTTGCACAATACAACGCCGCTATTCCCTATCATGCTGTTGGTATAGCGCCGCCAGTCCCTATTGCACTGTTACCGGACAGCGTGATAGAGCTGCAGACCTGCCATACGTACAGCACCAAGGGGGCAAAGGTTGGGTACAGGGTCATGGATTCTGGCGCAGGGGCCACGTGGCAGTGCTATTGGATGTCTATGCTCCCAGAGCTTATTGGTCGCTCGTGTGCCATTGCCACAGTGACTATTGTGAGTTGAAGCACAGAGCCATGTAGTGACTGCTGCTGCCAGTGCCATTGGAGTACAATGATGGCCGTGCCCTGAATTGCCTACTGCGGTAACAGCAGCATCGCTACTGGCATCGGCAGACGCCACAGGTTACCTGGGCATGCGCAATGTGTGTAATTTATGCAGTCACAGAATCTCGCGCCATTGGCTCAGCCGTTCAACCGTATTTCTCAAAGCGCTAACAGCAAGATATTCAGCCGTGCCGTATGAAATCATCCGATCAGCTATTGAATGGCACAGCAGCACAATCTGCATCCTTACAAGTTGCTCCAGTCCTAATTTGTATGGATTGTGCTATAAATATGTGACACTTGCTTTGCAGTGGCCATAGTCGGTTACTGCAGTTGATAGGTGAGTTGCATGCATTGTGATGTTCTGGACCATAGCCTCAGAGAATTGCTGTGTACTGCACAGTCACAGGTGACCACTCTCACCCATACAGGCTGTGAAATGATTGAGCAAAGACTGGGTGAGGAGGATGATGATGGTGGGCGGAAGAGGAGGCCTAACTTTACGAAGGCTGAGACGGAGGCACTGTTCGAGGCCTACCTGGATGAGAAGCCACTTCTCAGTGGATGGCGGGCACCATCAGGCCTGTGCTGCTGTATGGGAGTGGGGTGGTACGTGCCATCAACCTGCATGGCAGCCACCAGCACTCCATGCAGGAGTGTAAAAGAAGATGGGGACCACAGGAGGAGGGTGAAGGAGAAGGTTGCAGCCATCAGGGCTGCACGTTGCTGCAACAGGCAGGGGCCAGCCGTAGTGGTGCAGCTTGACTCTGGCAGAGGACATGCTCACTTAAGCATGCAGTGCAGTGCCATTGAGGTTTTTTGGTGTGGATCAGACAGGTGGTAGCCCATCACTTCATGGTATGTCGCGTTGTTGGGAAGGCAGATCACATGCACTAACGTGTCCTTCCTTTCTGCCAGTGATCCTGTGCATCTGCAGGGGCCAGTTGTGGAGGGCCTGTCCACTGCGGACAGCCATCTGGAGTTGAAGGAGGGACCATCCACCTCCCCAGATTGCTGGCGTGCACTGTGCCAGTGTGCATGCCTGGCTACCATTACTGATGTCATTGAGACAGGTGTGGGGAGTGCCCTTCCTGTGTCTCAGCGGTCTGGCATGCAAGCATGCCAGCACACTGTGGCTGTGGCACAGACTTGCACCACTATGGGCATTGACATGTGTGTGTCACAGAATGGACACACAGCAGGACAGCTCATGCCCATGGACCTAACTGGTTCCGACGTGTGTGCCAGCATGTCAGCACAGTCCCAGGCTGTGCCTGTCAGCACCAGTGGGGCAGCACCAGTGGCTGTGCAGGTCACTGGCACTGTTGTGGCTGCAGCAGTGGAACAACTGATCCCTTGGGCACAGCAGGCGGAGGGGCAGCAGCAGCAGTCACCCACCGGGACTGGAGGTACAGGGCTCAGCAGTGATGTAGGTGCACCACCTATGGACATGCCCATATCTGGTCCTGGTGAGTGGCGCCCACCCTCAAGGGGTGCTGTACATCAGGCCCTTCCATACCCTGAGGGACAGGTTGGCCATGTGGCAGACGACCCTTGATGAGTATATCCACCTGCTGCAGGCATCAGTACAGCAGCAGATGCGGGTTGCAACATCCGTGGAGGCACTGTGTGTGGCTCTGCAGCAGCACAGCAGGGACAACGAGAGGATCCTGTCCTGGATTGATCATTTGTGAGTGGATGTGACCGCCACCATTGACAGACAGACACAGTCATTGGTCGCTGTCATGGCCACATTGGGCACACAGTCAGGTGCCCCTGTGCCACTCACACCACGCAGTACGCTATCCACTCTCCATTCATGGCATCGTGCGACACCCACCCTGTCAATGCCGGTTCAGCTGTGGCATCCCGTAGCACCTTTGGTGCAGGTATGTTCGGTGTTGTAGACCCCCAGCGGCAAGGTCATGTCCGCACAGTAGAACCCCTGGTGGTCCATTGGTGCCACCTCTATGAGGCCCGTGCTCTGCCTACCAGTGCTGCTGGTTCTTGTGGGGCTCATGCATCCGCAGGTGGCCATGGCACTGTGCTGCATGATCTGAGCTGTCTCCTCAGTGTGGGCCCTGTCTGGTGCTACCCCTGTGCAATGTGTTTGCAGGCAGTGCACCAGTGGGTGACCTGCCTTACACGCAGATATGGACCACCTGCACACCCTCCCTGACTGCTGTCCAAAGATGCGTGTGCATGATGATGCCTGCATTGCACTGTACACCAAAGTGCAAAGGTGCCCAGCATCTGACACATGTACATGGACAGTAAAAGTGGAGGTGGTGGCCGGTGGACATGTATGTTTTTAGGGTCTGTGTTCCTGCTCGGTTGTGCATCTGACTCCTGTGCACTTTGTGCCTGTTGTGTGTGTGTGTGTGTCTGTCCATGTGGCGTGTTACTGTTCACCCCTCCCTGGTTGTATGTGTGTGCTTCTGTGCCCTGCCACTCCCCTTGCCATCATGCACCCCTGGTGTGTTTCCCTGTGTGTAAGTGGGTTGTGCCCTAGCCACTGTTGGTTGCACATGTCCCCATGACTTACCTGTGTTGGGCGAAGTGCTCCTCTGTGATGGTGTCCCGGTGCAGCTGGGCCAGCCGGATCAGTCGGGGGTCACGCCATCCAAGGGGGGCTGCTCATCCCCATCATCACCGGTGTCACCGTCGTCCCCATCGCTGTCCCCCCTTCGACCTGTAAGGCTATCCCACAGTCTTTGGCCATGTTGTGCAGGATACAACAGGCCAGGAATATCCCACAGGCCTTTGAGGGGCTGTACTGTAGGGCACCGCCGGAGGTGTCTAAGCATCGGAAGCATGCCTTCAGCATCCCAAACACCCTCTCAATGATGTTGCATGTGGCAGTGTGTGCCTCATTGAAGCGTTGCTGCAATGGGGTCATGGGCCGCCGGTACGGTGTGAGCAGCCAGGGACAGAGTGGGTATCCACTGTCACCTGTGTGGAGATAGTGGAGGTTAGTGTCTTGTTCAGGCTCATATTGCCCCTAACCCTGTGTGCCACACCCATGGCACCTTTGGCTTACCCACCCTTTCCCCCGATTTGCCAATCCTACATGCATACTCACCCACTAGATGTCCTGTGGGGATGTCCCCACTCTCGAATCGATGGCACAGTGCCGATTGGTACCATATGAATGAATCGTGTGCTCCACCAGGGTCCGTGGCACAGACATTGATGATCTGCCCACTGGCATCACACACCACCTGGCAGTTGACACTGGAAAATCCCTTCTGATTCTGATAGGCAGCCCCATCAAGGCCGGGTGGCATGCGAATGGCCACATAGGTGCAGTCTATCACCCCTAGCATGCCAACCATACGTACTACCCTGTGGAACTCCTGTATGTTTGCTGTATGCTCCGCCGCAGTGCTGGGGAAATGGATGTACTCCACAGCATGTGGCAGCAGTGCGCTGAGGAATTGGGTGAGGATGCATGACGTGGCCGACTGTGTTATGCCTGTGGTGTCCTCTGTTGGTCTCTGGAAGGTACCCGTGGCGAGCAAGCACATGCAGGCTGTTACCTTTGTCTCCATTGACAGAGCATGACTCTGTCGTGAGGGTGCCTGCATCACATCACTGCACAGCTCACAGAGCCACCTCAGTATTGCCCTGTTCAGGTGGTACCGGCCCACAATCTCGACATCTGAATAAAGCTCAAAGCTGATGCGGGCTCGGTACTGCCTGTTGGGTGCATACTGCTGACAGGCCCTTCCATGGCCACATCCCCCTGCAGCATGCCTTCTCATCCCCCTCATTACAGCTTCCATGTGGAAGCTGGCACTGTCCATGTCCCTGGCTTGTGTTCCCCCCTGGCTATTGTTGCTCTGTTACCCCCGCTGTCCTGACTGCTACCTCCACTACACCTACTGGCCTCTGCATTCTGTGGCCCCACACACCTTCCCTTGCCCCTCTTCTGTCCTGTGCTCTCCCTGGCCTGCACTGTTTCTCCCTCTGGCCTTGTCTATCTCCCTGACTCATGTGGCTTCCCTGTAGCATTCTTGCACCTCTTCCTTGAGCCTTTTTATTTTGGCTCACTTCCGCCTGATCCACTGTTGCGCATTGCGCAAGCCTTTGAATATTGCATTGCACACTTTATGTATGGTTCCACCCCCTTTGGTTGCGCATGTTTTAATTAGCATTACGCTGTTGCTCAACATGTTTTCAGTGGTGCAACAGCCTCCTGCTGAATATCGCAGAATGGTGCAATTTCGGACTTGCGCTGGCGCAACCCTATTGCGCATGGTGCAACCCTTTTGAATATCCCACTCTATATATATAAAAAAAGAAACTAGTTACCCCATTGAAAGTGTAAAAGGAAATATGAACTATCCACATAACTGTTATCTGTGGTGAATGAATTTAAGGGCAACTTCCACATAACCATTTTCATTAATAAAGTAAAAGGTAAAGGGGGAACCTATAAGCATGACAGGGTCCCCACTACTCATTATATATATACAAAAAAAAAAGTTTAATCCAAGAGACGGACTACTGCTATTTGACTTAATGAGAAATAGAAAGGTATAATGCAACTTACGGCATGGTGAAGGGAGTCTCCACTAGATGGCAGCCTTGTATAGAGAGATGCATTTAGACCTATTGGTTTGCATACAATGGCTAGAAATAAAATGAACCCGAATGTTGCGAGGTATTTGTACTACCTCTTAAAATAATAAACAATGAAAAAGGCACCAGTGATATGTCGAACTTAAAGAACAACATGAATATACCTTGACCTTAAATAAACTGATAAAATGCAGAGATGTTTCAGTGAGCAGTAATAGAAAGAGAGCACTGTCACTTTAAGACATAGCAGGAAGCGAATCTCATTTCCTGCAAGCGTCGCGATGTAAATCTGGTGGAGGAGAATTCACGATGGACACATTTCAATGGAGCAGTCAGGGTCCACAGCAATATCTTGATGGTGAATAGGTGGAGAAGTAGCAATATTTTTCGGAGTCTGCCTTGCACAGGTATTATCTTTGGATCTTGGTGGATCTCTGCTTCTGCTTCATTGACATTTTTTAGTCAGCACGAAGTTAGAGTGTGTGTATCTGTGGCCATAAAAAGATCTGGTGTAGGGTTTGCTGCGTCTCATAATAGATGGGATCCTCGATGAGAAATTGGATTTTTTAACTATTGCAGCATAAGCTATGGGAGTGCAGTCACGAGCACGGTTTCCTTGCACAGAGAAATTTTCAAGTGTTTCCTGTGTGGTGACATTCGAGCTCAGCGCTCATGGGGGAGAATTAGTCAACTCTTGATGAATTGTATGCCCATTCGATGAAGTGCCTGACTTTTTTTTTTAATATGTTGTGGTGGTTTGAAGGTTTGATGAGCCATCATAAGCATCCAATAGATCCCATGGTTGCTCCAAGTACTCACACTGACAGGGTTTGTTGCCTAATATTTGAACAACTAAAATAGCAGGGTATTTAAAATGGTAGGATAATCCCAGCTTCTGTAGACGTTTTTTTCCTTCAAAGAACCGTTTCCTTTTTTCGATGATTTCCAATGAGAAGTCCTGGAAAAAGAAAATTCTCTCCCCTTTCCAACATAACTGTTTATGTTCTCTGGCTCTCCTCAGAATCTTCTCTTTAATAGAATATCTGAGGAAATTAACAATAATGGATCCTGGTTTGTTCCCAGGAGCAGGTCTGGCTCCTAGAGATCGATGTGCCCTCTCTATTTCGAGGGGCCAGGGCCATTGTGTTTGTAATAGCTCTGGTATAAGGTGCTGTAGATAGGGGATTAAATCACTGCCTTCAGCCCCCTCTGGCAACCCCACAATGCGTAGATTATTTCTTCTCCCCCTATTTTCCAAATCATCAACTTTTTTGAGCAAGTATTGTATTTGTTCATTTTGCAGTTCTACTTTATCTTCTAAAAAGTTGACAGTATCTGCTAATCCAGAGAGTTTATTATCAAAAAGATCAGCCTTATGTAAATTGTTGTTTGGGTCTGACTGGAGAGATTCTACAGCTGATTTAGTTTCAGAAATATCTTAACTGTAGTACTTCAAGTATCTCTTTAATATGCTGAATGTCCGCTTTGCTTTGGTATTCACTGGGTGTCCTCAGATCACTGTAAACCTGTTTCTTACCATCTGGAATGACCCTGTTGGTTGGTGGTGATGTATTAACAGCTGTCTGTGAGCGTTTGCGCTATGACAGGTAAAACTTGTTTAAATCTCCGTGACACGCCAGGTTTTTTTTGCTCGTACGAACTACTATGCCGAAGTGAAGAAGCGGTGTCAATTTCTTGGTAGACTTGTAAAGAACTGAATATTGATAAAATTACCAACAGGTGAGCAGGAGCTGGCGTTTATCTGACTACCATGTTAAGCGCCGTGTGTGCGACCCTTCCTCCTCACTTCTGTATCGCACACATTTTATGCAAAGCAGATCGTGGTCTCCCCTGTTTAAATGTTGCCTGCTGTCATGGAGAGGGACCGAGACCCAGCTCTGCATTCAGTTGTTATCCAGAACAGCAATGATTTACATTCGGTTTATTAACATTATGCATGTTTTAGGGTCACTGATTCTTTTACTTGCCTCACTGCAATGTAAGAACTCAATAAATTCTACATTTTTTTATGCTTGAGTTACCAGAGAACTCTTGCTATTTCCATAACACTGCCCTTCTCTGCATTTTCAGGTGTCAGATCTGATATTGTGCTGACCCAGTCTGGTCCTGAAGTGAAACAGTCCAGTCAGTCAGTGGCACTGAGCTGTGCAGTTAGTGGGCTCGATGTGAGCAGCGCCTGGATGAACTGGTTGAGGCAGGCTCCCAGGAAAGAACTCAAGTGGCTGGGGTAGTAGGCTAACCCCCCTAACAAGTACTAAAACCCCACAATCCAGAGCCGGTTCTCTGCCTCGAAGGACAGCTCCAATGTCTACTTACAGATGAACAGCCTGCAGGTGGCAGACACCGCCGTCTATTACTGTGCAAGAGGCTCACAGCGAGAAGAAATAATCCACGACTCATACAAATACTACAGGAGTCAGTATTCTGGAATTCAAATTTGCACCTCTAACAGTATTCATGGAATCTATACAACAACCAGCACTCTGTCAAATAATTATTTGTAGTATAACAAAACAAATTGATGTCATAAAATATTTACATTGTGAACAGTTTGAAAAACACCCAGTGATAATGCATCCCACATTCTGAATCTTGCATGTCTAGTTTTTGTTCCGCCTGAACGGAAAGTTCGGCATTTATACCGATTTTTGGCCGGGCGTGTGCGTGCATTTGCATGTATGTGTGGGGGGGTATACAGATGGAAAATAACACACTGAACATGATTAACTTGCTGGTGGTGCTGTAGTTAAATGCAGGAAATTTGGTATGGGCAGGTGGTAAATTCCCGTTGTTTTCAGATGTGCAATGGGATCCTTAATCTCAACTTGAACAGCCACAAGGGCATGCAAATGGAATCTCAGTGTAACTTCTAAAGTGAAAGAAAGTGCCCCAGGACAGCAAGGCATCCTTCAAGCTGCATTACCCTGTCAATACTGGGATTTAACCCAGGTGTTTTTGTGGTGCTAGAACCAACAACCTCGTGAGTCTCAGAAGCAGTGTGCAACCTGCTGAGCCACGGAGTCCCATAACATTAGGAACAGCAGTGAGGCACTCCACTGGTCGAGTTAGGTTCCTCACTCCAGCTCTTGGGTTAAAAAATACTCAGCCACTGTCTTGTGAGCCCCTCAACTTGCGTATGGTATCTGTCACATTTGCTCAGTCCTACACAGTCCCTGCACTAACTGCATGTAACTCATTCTTTTGTTAACCACTTTTAGATACTTCCTGCTCGTAAGGAACTACATAGAATTATAATCCAATTTATTCTATGAAACAGCTACAGTTTAGACAAGCATTTGTCAATGCCGAATGTTTGCTTATTGGCATTGGCATTGGTAGCATAAGAGTTAAAGAGCTGCATAATAGGAATGGCAGTGAAGTATTGAACTGAAGCCAACCCCACCACCACCCTGCAGAGACTGACAGACACTGGGGTGTGCCTTTGGGTCATCAGGCATAACAGCCATGCCATTTCACCAAACCCTACCCTGCAGACACCGACAAGTGTCACTGTGTGCCTTGGGGTCTTTGACCCTTATGCTCACCCCATTCCATCAGGAAATATGGTGAGATGGGTGCTGTACAGGAGAATGGGGTGAATTTTGGGGCAGAAGAGTCCAAGGCACACCTCGATGCCTCTCACTGGCTGCAGGGTGTGGAATGGTATGAGCATTAAAGGCAAGAATCCCAAGTCACACCCCTGATGCCTGTCAATCTCTACAGTGTGGGGCATTATGGTTGGAAATCCTAATGCCTCAGGCGTTCGTTGGCATTTTCACTCCAAATTTTCAACATGTTTTGTTTGTGACCCCCACCTTATGAACAGTGCAATATCAGTTTGTTAGCGAAAGCTGATTTTGCACAGCGACTATGCCATTTAGCACCACAGGTGAGACAACACATTTTGAACAGGATGTGAAAAATGACAGCTGTACTGTTCATGGGGAGGTGCAAAAAATGACAATGTTGAAAATCTGCAGTGAAAATATTAAAAAAACTGGTGAAGTCACGTGCGTGCATAGAAACTGTGCAACACACACCCGTAATGCAATTATTTTTGGGATTTTTTTTACAGCAGATTGTCAACACAGGCATTTTGGAACCTTTGCTCATGAACAGTGTCACTGTGATTTTCTTAATCTGTCCCGAACAGTGATTTCCCACAGCTACCACGCATTTCTGCACTGGAACTGCGAACATACATTTTGGCTATGGTATGAAAAATGACAGCTGTACTTTTCATAAGGAAGTGTGGAAAAATGTCAGTGGTGAAAATCTGGACAGAAAATATTTAAATCCATGAACTTACGAGGGTGCGTGGAAACTGCGCAATGGTCG
This sequence comes from Neoceratodus forsteri, assembly GCA_016271365.2. Taxonomy (NCBI): domain Eukaryota; kingdom Metazoa; phylum Chordata; order Ceratodontiformes; family Ceratodontidae; genus Neoceratodus; species Neoceratodus forsteri. The sequence continues at coordinate 1,439,053,354 of CM028132.1, forward strand.
CTCATAACACAGTCATTTTATGGACTTTTTTCACCAAATTTTTAACATAGCCATTTTAACACCTCTGCTCATGAACAGTGTCACTGTGATTTTCTTAATCTGTCCCAAACATTGATTTTGCACACTGACTGTGCCATTGTGCGGCTACATGCACATCAACATATTTTGGGCGAGATGTGAAAAATGACAGCTGTACTGCTCATAAGGAGGTGTGGTAAAATGGTAATGTTGAAAATCTGGAGTGAAAATATTGAGAACATTTGTGAACTTACAAGCATGCATAGGAACAGCGAAACGCATGCTCGTAAAACAGTAATTTTGGGGGAATTTTTTCACCAAATTTTCAACATAGGGTTTTTGGGGGCCTACCTCATGAACTGTGACACTGTTGTTTCATAAATTGGACCCAAAAGGTGGTTCCACACAGTGACCATGAAATCATCTTTCAGGACAATTGACAAAATGACAGTGACAGAATTCATGAGGTGGGGTCCTAAAATCCCCATGTTTAAAATTTAGTGAAAAAATTCCCCAAAATGCCAGAGATATGCTTCAAAGTTGAAAAAAAACCCCTATTTATTCCATTATATAGCTTATCAGTATTTCCTCAGTTTGAGGTCGGCTTTGAAGAGTGCAGACATGTTCCCGGTCCACCAAAGATCGTCGCGCTGGACTACGGAGGTAAGTATGGGGTGAGGGGGGTGTGGGTAGGCATGGTGCACAGAGGGTGGGACCGGGTGTGGGGAGGGGGTTCAGGAGAGTCAGCGAGGGAAGGTTTTTTCTTTCAGGTTTTTTTTAGAAGATGCGGGACTTGTGCCACACTGGGGTGGGCTCCCAGTGTGGCAGCTGGAACTCTGTTTGGGGGGGTAGTGGAGCCGACGGACGATTGGGCACCCCTGTCAGCCATACGGACTGTTGCCAAGTTGGGGTGGGCTCCCAGCATGGCACCTGGAACTCTGTTGGGGAGGGGGGAGAGCAGTAGAGCCAACGGGGGACTGGGCATTCCCGTCTTCTATACAGTGTGTGCGGGTGGGGGAACACATGTGCACGCACTATCTGATCGCTGCTCACTGAAGCATAGCTGTGCCTTTGAACTGTATGCCACTGCATTTTCAACTGCTGTCATAGACAGCTGCAGTATTCATTAGTGATCTGTGGCCACACCTGTAAACACAGTAACTGATTTGGAAGACGGGGTGCCACACCTCCAGAAACTCAGATGATGGTGCTATGTTTCTTGCAAATGCATGCAAGCAAACATAAAAATATAAAGGGACCTGGGGATATTCATATCAGATGACCTTAAGGTTAGCAAGCAATGTAAGAAGGCAGTAGGGAGGGTTGGGGTATACTGGGATGTATAGGGAGAGGCATCACCAGCAGAAAACAGGAAGATGTTATCCCTCTGTACAGACAGTTGGTGAGACCCCATCTGGAACACTGCGTCCAGTTCTGGAGACCACATCTCTGCAAGGACATAGACAGGATGGAGGCAGTCCAGAAGAGGGCAACTAAAATGGTGCAGGGTCTGCAACAGAAGCCATACAAGGAGAGACTAAAGGAGCTTAATATGTATACCCTTGAGGAAAGAAGGGAGAAGGAGGACATGATAGAAACGTTTAAGTACCTCAGTGGAATCAGTAAAGTCCAAAAGGGTAGCATCTTTCAGAAAAAAAGATGTGCAAGAACAAGGGGACATAATTTAAAGATGGGGGGGCGGTTGCGGGGCAATGTGAGGAAGTATTTTTTCACAGAGAGGGTAGTGGATGCATGGAACAGCCTTTCTGAAGAGGTTGTGGAGTCTAAAACTGTGGGACAATTCAAGAATGCATGGGACACACATAAGACAATTCTAGTGGGGGGTAGGAAGAAATAGGCTATTGGATAACTAGGATCTGCAGATTATCCTGTAGGTAGGGGAATGGGCAGACTAGGTGGGCCAAGCGGTCCTTATCTGCTGTCAAAGTCTATGTTTCTATGTTTCTATCTCTACTGTCTGCAAGCTCAGCCCAGGCTAATGTGCTTAATGCTAAATTTCTTAGGAGTCTTTCTTAAATGTGTTTTATCTGTTTACAGGAGTGCATCTGATTTGAGGCCAAAATCAAATAGTTATAGTAGTAGAGCCCCCCCCCACCCCCACTCACGCACACTCCCCAAAAAGCTGCTTAAAAGCCTGCAATTCATTAAAATCAATTCAATTTTCTTACTTACTTGGGGTTCAATGCCAACAAGTGTAAAATCATGTACTTAAGGTATAGAAACCCCAATGCTGGGTATAGGATGGGGGGAGGTACTGATACTCACTAGACATGAAAGGGTCCTTGAGGTTATTATATCAGAGGACCTCAAGGTGGCAGTACAATGTGACAAGGCTATGGGAAGGGCAAATTGGATTATCGGGTGCATAAGGAGTGGCATCATCCAGTAGGAGGAGGAGGGATGTTGTGCTGCCATTGTATCACTCCCTGGTATACCCCCAGCAGGAGTACTGTGTCCAGTTTTAGAGTCCACTCTTCGGAAAGGACATAAGGTGGAGGCTTTCCAGAAGAGGGCAACTAAAATGGTTCAGGATTTTCACAGGAATCCCTACGAGTAAAGGCTAAAGAATCTAAACATGTACACTCTGGAAGAGAGGAGGGCAAGAAATGACATGATCAAGACCTACAGAGTACCTCATGGAGTAAACAGGGTACAGTTGGGAAGTTTCTTTCAAATGAGGATGAGCACCCAAACCAAGGGGCATACAATGAAGCTGAGGGGGGGAGTTCAGGATAGATGTAAAGAAATATTTCTTTACTGAAAGGGTGGTAGACACATTGAACAGATTGCCAGGAGAAGTGTTGGAGGCTAAAATGGTAGGGGGCATGAAACATGCATGGGACAAACATAGGGGTATATTACAGAAAGGGGAAGGAGGGGGTCAATGGAGATCAGTAGGGCTATGGAAGTGGAGTAGGTTCAAGTTCATTGCAGGAAAAATCCATTAAGCAAGCTCATTCACAAGGAGGCCCTGAAGGACGCAGGCTGAATAAGACATAGAGCAACATATACAGGCAGGAGTTACAAGTAGGTAGAGAACACTTGGGCAGACTGAGTGGGCTGAGCGGTCCTTTTCTGCTGACAAATTCTATGTTTCTATGGCATCATGTGTTCATTCAGGTGCAATGTTTATTTAAAGTTGGGCCTACCATACATCCAGAAGTAAGGTACAGTAAATTATTGAATTAGATGCAGTCCGCTAACAGTACAATAAACAGAACCCCAGTGCTTTGAGAAGCCTTTATTCTTCATAAGGCTGCTTAAAGAGCTAGGGTTCTATTTACAGTGTCCACACCGGTATGCTGATCTAAATCGATGCCGCATCTCAGATCTCCAGGTAGAAGGTCACCTGGGGGCCAGTGACCATCACATGGCATGGTTCAATTTGGCCACTAGAACTAAATCATTCCATTCTAAGGCATAAATATAGGTCTTCCAAGGAGCTGATTTTGATAAGATGGCCAACAGAGTAAAGCTAGCCCTGGCAAAAAGAAATACAGATGAGGGGTACAGGCAAAGTGGGCAAGCATTAAGGATGCCATACTTGAAGAAACATCCCATTGTGTTAGAGAGAAAAGGAAGTGCAAAAGAAGAAGGAAACCACTTTGGTTCTCAAAAACAGTAGCAGAAAAGGACAAAGCCAAAAGGCTGGCCTTCAGGAAATATAAAGGAATGCAGCAGGATGAAGATAAGGAGGCATACCGAACTTCCCTAAGGGAAGCAGGGAAGGCAATAAGGCAGGCAAAGCCCCAAACCAAGGAAACACTAGCATAAACAGTAAAAGAAGGGGACAAGACTTTCTATAGATACATCAGTGAAAGGAGAAAGACCAGAGAGGGGGTACTGCTAAGATCAAAGGAGGTAAGAGGACGTGTGAGGGAAAGTACCATGTAAAAGAATCTATCCTTAATAGATATTTCTGCTCTGTATTTACTGAAGAAAAGGTAGGGCAGGGTCCACAGCTCAGCACCATGGACACGGGGGAGGGGGTGGAGGTGTGCACTAGTCCCTTCACAAAAGACAGGGTCCTACAAGAGCTCAATAAGCTCAGGGTAGACAAGGCAGTGGGATCTGATGGCATACATATCAGGGTACTAAAGGTGCTAAGGGTGGAAGTAACAGAGCCATTATCAGAAATGTTTAGTGAGTCTCTGAGCACAGGACAGGTCCCAGAAGACTGGAGAAGGGCCCATGTGATTCCACTCCACAAGAGTGGAAGCAGGGAGAAGGCAGGGAAATACAAATCTATCAGTCTTACCTCAGTAGTGGGCAAGATTATGGAGGCACTCCATAAGGAAAGGATAGTGCAACACCTGAAATACATAGGAGCACAGGATCCAAGACAGCATGGGTTTACAAAAGGAAGGTCTTGTCAAACTAATCTCACAGATTTCTTTGACTGGTAACCAGAGTGGTGGACCAAGGGGGAGCAGTTGATGTCACCTACCTTGACTTCAGTGAAACTTTCGACATTGTTCCTCGTAGAAGATTGATTAATAAGCTGGGTAGGCTCGGGATGGGTCAAAAGTTCATCAACTGGGTGGCAAACTGGTTGCGGGGCAGAAAACAGGGTGTGGTGGTAAACTGTATACAGTCAGAAGAGATGCAAGTAACAAGTGGGGTACATCAGGGATCAGTCCCGGGACCAGTTCACTTCAATATCTTCACCAGTGACATTGCAGATGGACTGGAGGGTAGTGTTTGTCTGTTTGCAGATGACACCAAGATCTGCAACACAGCAGATGATCCAGATGGGGTGGGCAGAATGAGAAGAGATCTGGATAAACTGGCAAAATGGTCTGAAGAGTGGCAACTGGGGTTTAATGCAAAGAAGTGCAAGATCATGCACATAGGGAAGAGAAACCCTGAAGCCATCTATAGGCTGGGAGGGGAGTTACCAGCAGTCGCAAGGGAAGAAAGAGACTTGGGCATCATCCTCACCTATGACCTGAAATTATCCAAGCAGACCTCTAAAGCAGTAGGTAAGGCTAGGGGGATGTTAGGGTGTATTAGTAGGGGTATCACAAGTCGTAAGAGGGAGGTAATAATCCCTCTTTACAAGACACTGGTTAGGCCGCATCTGGAGCACTGCATGCAGTACTGGAGGCCACACTTTCACATTTACATTAACTAAATTGAGGCAGTCCAGAGAAGGGCAACCAAACTGGTGCAGGGACTGCATCAGAAAACAGCAAAGGAGGGAGAGAGGTGATATGATTGAAACATTCAAAGACCTTAAGGGCATTAACAAGGTGAAAGAGTCTAACATGTTTCAATATAAGAAAAATAGCAGGACAAGAGGACACAGCATGAGATTAGAGGGAGGCTGATTAAGGGGTAATGTGAGGAAGTTCTTTTTCTCAGAAAAGGTGGCTGATGCATGGAACAGCCTACCTCTGTAAGTGGTGGACATGGATACAGTGAAGGGCTTCAAACAGACATGGGATAGGCATAATGGAGCAATACAGATGAGTATGACTAGATGGGCCATTGACAGAGCAAAGGCCGATGGCACGTTTATAAGGTAGAAAAAGAAATGGGCAGACTGGATGGGCCTTGTGGTCCTTATCTGCTATTAACTTCTATGTTTCAATGTTTCTATCTGAATGAGCACTTGATTCTTGCTCACTCCTTCTTCCCCACTTTAAAAGCTGCTTGTCCTGAGTTAGTTTGTGCCTCACCTGTGTTGGAAGATGACTAATAAGTGGCACTGAAAGACGTCAGACTTCAAAGGCTGTGAAGGCAGCTGCTTACCCACCATCTTGGCAAGAAGAAGGCTGCAGCTGTGGCCACTGATGACTGTTGGGGTGTGAGGATGGGGGGACCAAAGAGGACAGACATAAAGAGATAAAATCATAATAAAAATTGTGAGACCTTCACCAGGTTTCCAAAATGCTTACCGGTAAAAGAATACTCTATGAAGTTTTTCAAATGGCAACACAATCTGGTGAGCCCTCTGTCTGCTGTCTGATACCAGGCATCAACCAGCGTAAAATTGCCTAAAGAAGGCAGTGTGGTCATGTGATTACTGAAATACTGGCGATTACAGATTTATAAGAACAAAAGAAGGGAGACCACGTGACGTCTATGGAGGGGTAGCTGCTGCAAACCGAAGCTCCCGCACCTAACCGGCGATCCTGCTGTTCCCGACCATCAATTTCGCCCCTTTTCACCTCCCTGAGCTGCTGGACTAGTGGACCGACTTGTTTAACTTCCCTCTGGAGCCCCGATCGGCATTGGGATGCAGGCGGGCGATCAGGAATCAGAAGCAAAGAGGCCTCGCCGTGGCGCTTCACCAAACACCGGGGAAGAGGGCTACTGCCGGAAACATTGGCAACGATTTAGCGATAATCAAGGAGGCTCTCTTTAAACTCATGGATGAAATGGCTGAATTTAAACCAGCTCTCACATAGCTTGCCCGTCGGGTGACGGACACAGAGGCTCGCATATCGTCTGAGGAGCGAGCGCTGGATAAATCAAAACATGTGGCTACTGAATGTAGGAAAGCAGTGGCCAAACTAGAAGAGAGAGTGGATGACCTTGAAGGGCGCAGTCGGCGCAATAACCTCGTGTTACTGGGTTTGCCAGAAGGGGAAGAAGGCACAAATATGCTGCTTTTCCTACAAAAACTGCTAAGAAAATCTGCAGGCCCTTCACCAAATGGGCCAGAATATATCATCGAGAGGGGGCACCGAGCCTTGAGAGCTAGACCCCTACCAACAGAACCACCACGTCCCATTATCTTTAAATTGCTCAATTTTTTGGATAGGGAGCACATTCTAAAAGAAACCAGGAAACTGTCCTCATTCCAATGGGAAGGCAACAAGCTTCGTGTAGTCCCCGACCTGACCTGGAAAATGAGGCAGACCAGAGCTTCTTTCTGCCCTGTAACTTCGAAGTTGTGGGCGGCGGGGATTCGCCACCACATGTTATATCCAGCAAAGCTTGAAGTCACTACTAAGGAGGGGCCAAAGCGTTGTGAATCAGTGGATGAGGCTCTGAATTCACTCCAAATACGGATGCCAGATTTGTTTCCTAAAGGCTGAGCCACGAGATGTCTTATGTTGATCTAGTGGGCTTAGGCGCTCCAAGAGACAGTATGATTAGACTATTACGCTGATGTATGGAACAGTGGACCATATTACGATTACCTCGGGGTTGCACTGAGGCTCCAAGGGCTTTACTATTTTTTTGTTGTTTATATATTTTATTCCACCAGGATGGACATTTCATTCCGAGCTGGACTGTTGAATGGTATACCTGTTATGACAGTTTTGTAGAAATAGATAATTTTTTGTATTGCCCGGTGGAGGGAGGTTAATTTAGTGTCACACTATAAGCGTACTGACGTTATAAACATTTATGGGGCTGTTATTACCAGGCTTGCCCAAAGTTTTATTGTTCTGACCATGTGATAGGAGGTCCGAACAGCCCTGCTATGGTAGGGCTGGGTAACCTCAATCTAGGAGGGACCATTGAGTTGTTTAGTTTTGTCGAGTAAAGGGTATCTCCCTCCCCCCCCGCCTCTCCACTGAGTAACTTGTACCTTCATCTGTAGCAATGCTTAATAGGTTACTGTTGTTCCCTGTTGGGTCATAATTTAGCCATTGTCTGGTATGGTGGCACATGGAGTGGGTGGGGATGCCTTAACAGGCAGGGGATTCCCTTATAATAGGGCCAGTTCATTCCTATATGGTTCCGTTTCCCCTGTTCTAAGGGGGGGATTGGGGGGGGACTTTGCTTTTGAATGTTCGATTTGTTATCTTCTATAAGATTTTTTACAAGGATTTTTTATTGTAATGATAATTCCAATATATTACTTTAATTACGGTAAATCAAATAATTGTTGGGGGTAAGGTACGTTGACCAATCCTTATTGGGGTTGTTACAATCGCAGGTTTGCATGTCTTTACTGTTGTTGACTTAAGTTTATGTGTGGGTGTTGGGGAGCCCGACCTCTATGGCGCACTTTGGATCAGTGTAAGAGGAGTTGGCTTCGGGCCTGGGGGTGGTTGCTTACTGGTTTAGTTGGGGTGGATTTTACAGGGTTGGGAGGGTGGGGTTGGAAGGTTTGCTCTTTTTGGTTTCATGGGGGGCAGCTATCCGCACATTGCTCCAAGGGCAAAGTTATGACCAATGACATCTAACCTGAATCTTCTGTCATGGAATACCAAAGGGGGGGAAGGACAATTGTAAAAAACACGTAGTCCTAAACCACTTAAACCGTTATCAACCAGCAATCGTTTTTTTGCAGGAAACTCATGTCCTTTCAGACCACCTTTCTCATTTTAGGAAACGATGGGTAGGCCAAGTGTTTGGGGCGGGGTATCCTTCCTCAAGCCGGGGTGTGGCTATTTTGATAGCCCAGGAGGTCCCTTTTGTACATTCGGACACAATTGCTGATCCGAATGGCAGGTACATTATTGTTTCTGGCAAGCTTGGAGGTAAGCCCCTAGTACTGGAATCAATTTATGGTCCCAATACAGAGACCCCCTCCTTTTTCTCCCATCTGGCTGTGCTCTTGTCTCCTTTTAAGGAGTTGCCGCTTATATTAGGGGACGACTGGAACCTTGTTCAGTCGGATATACTAGACAGATTGGCCTGTAGGAAATCATATTCTTCTTTGGCTCAACAAGCATTGGTTGAATGCAAATCTTTTTTAGGCCTGATAGACCCGTGGAGGCTGCTCAACCCAACAGTTCGTGATTATACTTTTTCACGGTGCACAAGTCCTTCTCTAGGTTGGATTACTTTTGGTAAACTGCCAGGTAGTCCCTGAGATAAAGGACGCTGAGCATCTCCCAAGGGTGATATCTGACCACTCCCCAATTAAAATTGTTTGGGCCCCGTCCTCCATCCCGAAGAGATCTTACACATGGGCCTTAAATAATAATATACTTAAAGATACCCAGACTCTACAACGTTTCCGTATCTTTTTGATAGAGTCAATTAAATTTAATTGGGGTACGATCTCGAATACTGACCAGTCGTGGGCTGCTCTTAAATCTGTATGGAGGGGAGAGCTAATTAGAATAGCATCGGTGAGGAAAGCCAAATATAACCTGAAGCTGTCCAATTATCTAATAAGGATCAAACAATTAGAGGCTATACCAGAGCATATGAGGACAGGTGACCATGAACAGGAGCTGGCCGCACTGAGAGCATGCTATGCGGGGGCTCTGAGAGATAAGGTTGTTAGCATGTCAACTAAATCCAAGGCGTTATATTTGGGGCAGGGCAGTAAAGCCGGGAAATTACTGGCCTGGCAGCTAAAACGCAAGTCTGACTCCAGATGGGTTCCGGCCCTAAAAATTCCTGACTCTGATAATTTGATCACTGATTCTAAGGGAATTCTACAATCTTTTGTCTCCTTTTACAGAGACCTATATTTGACCCGGCCCCCCGCTGCACATTTGTTATTACAAATGCGGAGGTTCTTGGAAGGAATATCACTTCCTAACCTGCCACAGGATTCTAAAACGAAATTAATATCCCCTATATCAAATAAAGAGATTATATCTGCTATTGACTCACTTAAAGCTGATAGGGCGGCTGGCCCTGACAGGTTCTCACCTTTCTTGTACAAATTATTTAAAGCAGAAGTGGCTCCGCTGTTGAATGAGTTATTTACTTTTTGGTTTGATTATGGAGTGAGGGGTGCATCTCTCTTCGAAGCCAGAATAATTTTGTTACCTAAGCCAGGGAAGCCCACCGATTCTGTTAGTAATTACAGGCCAATCTCTTTGTTGAACTTAGATGTAAACATTTTTGCTAAAATATTAGCTACTAGACTTAAGAGTGTCTGGTGAGATCTGATTAGCATGGAACAAGCTGGCTTCGTGGAGGGACGCACCTCGGCAGACCATTTCAGAAAATTATTTTATTTAATGTCCACCTCTGAAGTTTTCAATGAGGATGCATCTATAATTTCTTTAGACGGGGAAAAAGCATTCGACCGTGTGGAATGGGTGTATATGTTTGAGGTTTTAGTTAAATTTGGTTTTCCCCAACAATTTATACATTTAATTAAGATCCTTTACTCGTGTCCAACTGCTAGGATACAATGCAATAACCTGATATCTGATATTTTTCCGTTACTGAGGGGAACTCGTCAGGGCTGTCCGTTGTTGCCCTACATGTTTAATTTGTATCTAGAACCCCTCATCGGAGCAATCAAGGTGGACAGACGGATTTTGGGCATTAAAATTGGAGACCAAGAACATAAACTGTCAGTATTTGCAGATGATGTTTTATTACATATTATACAATGGCAAGAAAAAATCCTGGTCTCTGATTGGTCAGTCTTGGGCTGGACTCGTGATGTTATCCCAGTACAACATCACGGGTCTAGTCTCAGCCTCACTGTGAACCTGGACTCTGATTGGTCAGTCTTGGCTGGACCCGTGCTGTTATCCCAGTACAACATCACGGGTCTAGTCTCAGCCTCACTGTGAACCTGGACTCTGATTGGTCAGTCTTGGGCTGGACCCGTGCTGTTATCCCAGTACAACATCACGGGTCTAGTCTCAGCCTCACTGTGAACCTGGACTCTGATTGGTCAGTCTTGGGCTGGACCCGTGCTGTTATCCCAGTACAACATCACGGGTCTAGTCTCAGCCTCACTGTGAACCTGGACTCTGATTGGTCAGTCTTGGGCTGGACCGTGCTGTTATCCCAGTACAACATCACGGGTCTAGTCTCAGCCTCACTGTGAACCTGGACTCTGATTGGTCAGTCTTGGGCTGGACCCGTGCTGTTATCCCAGTACAACATCACGGGTCTAGTCTCAGCTCTCACTGTGAACCTGGACTCTGATTGGTCAGTCTTGGGCTGGACCCGTGCTGTTATCCCAGTACAACATCACGGGTCTAGTCTCAGCCTCACTGTGAACCTGGACTCTGATTGGTCAGTCTTGGGCTGGACCCGTGCTGTTATCCCAGTACAACATCACGGTCTAGTCTCAGCCTCACTGTGAACCTGGACTCTGATTGGTCAGTCTTGGGCTGGCCCCGTGCTGTTATCCCAGTACAACATCCGGGTCTAGTCTCAGCCTCACTGTGAACCTGGACTCTGATTGGTCAGTCTTAGGCTGGACCCGTGCTGTTATCCCAGTACAACATCACGGGTCTAGTCTCAGCCTCACTGTGAACCTGGACTCTGATTGGTCAGTCTTGGGCTGGACCCGTGCTGTTATCCCAGTACAACATCACGGGTCTAGTCTCAGCCTCACTGTGAACCTGGACTCTGATTGGTCAGTCTTGGGCTGGACCCGTGCTGTTATCCCAGTACAACATCACGGGTCTAGTCTCAGCCTCACTGTGAACCTGGACTCTGATTGGTCAGTCTTGGGCTGGACCCGTGCTGTTATCCCAGTACAACATCACGGGTCTAGTCTCAGCCTCACTGTGAACCTGGACTCTGATTGGTCAGTCTTGGGCTGGACCCGTGCTGTTATCCCAGTACAACATCACGGGTCTAGTCTCAGCCTCACTGTGAACCTGGACTCTGATTGGTCAGTCTTGGGCTGGACCCGTGCTGTTATCCCAGTACAACATCACGGGTCTAGTCTCAGCCTCACTGTGAACCTGGACTCTGATTGGTCAGTCTTGGGCTGGACCCGTGCTGTTATCCCAGTACAACATCACGGGTCTAGTCTCAGCCTCACTGTGAACCTGGACTCTGATTGGTCAGTCTTGGGCTGGACCCGTCCTGTTATCCCAGTACAACATCACGGGTCTAGTCTCAGCCTCACTGTGAACCTGCTGATGAACTTTTGCTTGATGATCTCCTTGATGATCTCATCTTCTCTTAAAAAACAAAAATATTTTTCCACACAAACATCTTTAAAATGATTATTTTAATTCTATATAACAACGAGCCATTGTATAATAGCAATAATGCCCTCCAGGGTGTGTGTCATAGAAACATAGAAACATAGAAACATAGAATTTGACGGCAGATAAGGACCGCTTGGCCCACCCAGTCTGCCCATTTCCCTACCTAATGGACAAGCTGCAGATCCTAGTTAACCAGCAGCCTACTTCTTCCCACCCACCCCCCTCAGAACTGCCTTATGACTGTTCCATGCATGCTTGAATTCCACCACTGTTTTTGACTCCACAACCTCCTCCGGAAGGCCATTCCATGCATACACAACCCTCTCTGTGAAAAAATACTTCCTTAAATTACCTCTGAGCCCCCCTATCTTCAAATTGTGCCCCCTTGTTCTTGCACACCTCTTTTTTTGAAAGGTGCTACCATCTTGGACTTTGTTGGTTCCCTTGAGGTACTTGAAAGTTTCTATCATGTCCCCCCTCTCCCTCCTTTCCTCGAAGCTATACATATTAAGCTCCTTAAGTCTCTCTTCATATGTCTTCCAGTGCAGACCCTGCACCATTTTAGTTGCCCTCCTCTGGACAGCTTCTATCCCGTCTGTCTTTGCGGAGACTGGGTCCCCAGAACCTCAAGCAGTACTCCAGTTGGGGTCTCACCAGCTGTCTGAACACAGGGATAACAACTTCCTGTTTTCTACTGGTGATGCCTCTCCCTATGCATCCCAGTATCCCCCCAGCCCTCCTTGCTGCCCTCTCACATTGCTTGCCCACCTTTAAGTCATCTGATATGACTACCCCCAGGTCCCTTTCCATTTTTGTTGTTGTTATCTCACCCCCCATTGTGTACTCTTCCCTTGGGTTTTTGTTTCCCAGGTGCATCACCTTGCACTTCCTAGCACTGAATCGAAGCTGCCATACATTTGACCATTCCTCTAACCTTGCCAAGTCCCTTCTCATCCTTTCCACCTCACCTTGAGCATCAACTCTGTTGCAGATCTTTGTGTCATCTGCAAAGAGAGATACTTTTCCTTCCAGCCCCTCTGCAATGTCGCTTATAAAGACATTGAAGAGGACCGGTCGTAATACTGAATCCTGCGGTACCCCACTAGTAACCCCCCTTTCTTCAGAATGGACTCCATTTACTTTTAGTCTGTGTGGCCTATTCTCCAGCCAATTCTTTACCCATGCTGTCATCTTGGGACAGCACTCCCAGGCTGGCTAACTTGTATATTAATCTTTTGTGTGGGACTGTGTCAAATGCCTTGCTAAAGTCTAGGTAGTCCATGTCCACAGCCCCTCCCTGATCTAATGCCCAACCACCTGAGGCGTGACGTTATCCCAGCCGACACACACCCTGTTGGGCATTATTGCTTAATTAGAGATACAACTTCATCTCTACATAGAGTCCTTACCTTAATTGAAGATTTTAGTGGTTTTTCGGGTTTTAAACTAAACCTTGCAAAAACAACCTTTTTTCCTCTCTCGGCCACTCTTGTGAAAAGCTGGTGCGAGTCTTTAGGCTTACAGTGGCAGTCTAAATCCTTTGAATATTTAGGCATCCAGATCTCCAGGAACCTAGATGAGCTGGCCAAACTGAATCTATTACCTGTCCTTAAATCTATCAGAGAAGATCTGGATAGATGGTCGAAACTACCATTGTCCTTCTCTGCGAGAACTAATATTATAAAAATGGTGGTTCTGCCGAGAATTCTTTACCCCCTCCTTAATCTGAATACATATCTTCCAAAGTCCTTTTTCAACAATCTATGTAGGTATTGCTCAGATTTTATATGGAAATATAAACCTCCACGCAGAGCTTATTATAAACTTTGTCGACCACGTAAGTTGGGTGGCCAACAATTACCGGACTTTTTTAAATACTACCTAGCCATTCATGCAGCTAGAGCGGTTTTATGGATCGAAAAAATTAGTACCCCTGCCATAGGCCTTGAGCTAGATAGGGCTATGGTTAAGGTATTAAAGCTAGATTTAGAATCCCTCCTTTACACCCCTTGGATTAAAGTACCGAGTAAAATTAGGAATACTCCCATAGGGTGGGATATTAGGGCCATTCATCAGCTATATGCCTGTTTAAAGATTAACCCCCGGTTCGATATGTTGCAGCCTCTTTTAAAGAACCCCAATCTCTTAATTGGTAATCAACCTATATACCAATTCCCCTCAACATTTCCATCTAAAATTAGAATTCCCGACTTTTATGTGGGTAATGCTATGCTCCCGCTTTCATCACTAGCATTAAAGTTTGGGGTTAGGCCCCAAGCTATGTTAAGTTTGGCTCAAATTAGGAGCTGTATTCAGTCTTTTCTGAAGCACGGCAATGGATCTAACATAGTGGGGGACCTTTGGATATATCTATCTGATACCTGTCTATCAGGTAAATTGGTTTCTAAACTTTACCAGGGCATTCTTAAAAAGACTGACCTTCACTCTTCTCCCATCCCCTTTCATTGGGCAGTTAACATGTCTCTGAATTGGTCGGAGCCAGTATGGGAGAAAATTTGGACAGATACTTATGCCTTTATTAAGCAGGATAGATTAAAAGAAATTCAGTTTAAATTACTGCACAACATCTATTGGTCCCCGGCTAGGTTGTCTCGCTGGAATAATAAGTGCTCTCCAGCATGTGAGAACTGTAAGGGCTCCTTAGCTACTACCTTTCACAAGATGTGGTCCTGCCCTAAAAGTAGTGAGTTATGGGAGCTGGTCAAACGGGGATTGAGGCCTTTTCAAGATCTTTCTATATTTTTCTTGCCAGAGATTTGTGTGCTTGGGAGGTATGATTTTATCCCAGGTACTGCCTCGAGAGCCCGGATGGCACTGGTGACAATGGTCACTAAGCTGGTGATTTTACGTCATTGGCGGGAGACATGGACCCCTTCTTTTAAGGAATGGTGGGAGGAATTCATGAATGCTTTACTTGCTGAAAGGTCTGTTTATGTTGCCTCTAATACACAGCACAAATTTGACAAATACTGGAAAGGCTTTAATCAATGTTTGCGGGACAAGTTCATTTTTCTACGGTAGTGGTACTGAGAATATCTTCGGTTTCATTGGTCCCACTTGAATAATATTCCTTTCTATTAATATAACTTTCCTCCCTCCAACACTATCAATTTATACTTTTCTTTTCCCCTCAAAGTTTTTTGTTTTAGCTGATATAATGGTTTTAATATGATATTATTCATTTCCTGCTTTTATCAATGTTACGGATAGTTGCGGGGTGGGGTGGGTGGGATTGCTTATCCTTTTTTATCATTTGGTTTTCTTTTTCCTTTTTATTGGTTATTTCTTTTTTTTTTGTTTTTTTTTTTTTGTTTTGTTTAACAGTAAAATGATATTAGCTTTTGTATATTCCGGTCTACACCACCTGTGTACCTCTATCATTTCTGTATACACTGTCTTATGGTGTTGTTGTTTTTTTTTTTTTTAAATTAAAATAAAGATATTGGCAAAAAAAAAAAAAATAAGAACAAAAGAATATCACACAGAAGCTGGCACATGTGCCTATAGCAACTGTCTCCTGCTTCTCAGTAGTTATACTTACACCCTTGAGGTATTTGAATGTTTCTATCATGTCCCCTCTTTCCCTCCTCTCTTCCAGCCCCCTCCACCTCCCAAAAATCCCCATCTTTTTTTCCCACCTACATGTTTCAGGCCACAGTGCGAACTCTGCATGGGCTGAGACTTGAAAGCACCTGCCGGCACTGTCACTGTAGTGAACTAGCACTAAACTGATGGCTGCCACATCACTTCTGATTGGCAGTTTCCTGACTAACCTACCTACCTGCTTCATACAGTCAGAGCCCATGGATCCTTCCCCCAGCTAGATGCCAGGGAAATGTTAAATATAATTAAAAATCACCATTTACCGCCAGTGTCCCCGTTCTTAAATAATATAGGAGCCACTAGCCCAAAAGCATCCCCACCTGCCCATCTGGACTACTAGTAAATTTACTGGCTACCTGCAAATCACCTAGGGGTGTTAAGGGGGGGGATTATGCTGAGTCCCAAATATCACTTTATTCTCTATTCTTAGTTATCTGCACTTTTTTCTATCTCTAGTCTCCTTACTTTGACCTAGTTTATCTTTTCCTCTAAAACTCCCTTTACTTTACTTCTATGCTGTACTGTACCCTTGTTGTATCTCTCTACTCTCGCTACTGTAAGTTCCCCATACTGATCTCTTTTTCCCCTTTATTTCTACAGGTCTGGCCAAACTGTGTACCAATCAGATAAGTATCTTTGTTTAATTCTAACACCCTAATCTCTCCTCCAGCACCTCCGACCCTTTGTGTCCCCTTAAGCTTCTCTGTTCCTCCCTTTCCGGTTCTACCAGAATACCCTGAACCAAGGACACCCCAACTCTGGACTCCCCAACTCTAATAGAGCAGATAAGTCCTAATTACTTAACTGTTTAGAATCCTAGAAATCTGGTGACAGAAAAGGACCATTTTGGCCAATTGAGTATGCCTCTTACCCCCCCCCAACTCATCTCCTTTGTCAAGAGATACTCCACTCCTAGGAAGGTCAACTCCTGGTGTCTGTCCCATGCCCTCTTAAATCCTTTCACCATTTTTGCCCCCACCACCTCTTCCGGTAGTCTGCTCCAGGACTCCACCACCCTCTCAGTGAAGTAATGCCCCCTCACATCCCTAAACCTTCCATCTTCTAATCTTAGATTATGATCCCTAGTTCTAGCACCAACATTCCATGTAAATAAGCTTCCTACTCTCACCTTCGTAGTCTCCAGTGGGTACAGATCCAATTCCCTCCGCCTCTTCTCATAGAGCTTCTTATCCATGGTGTGCACCATCTTGGTTGCTCTCCTCTGAACCCTTCAATCCTGTCTTGCGTAGGTGAGGACTCCAGAACTAAACCCCATACTCCAGGTGAGGCCTCACCATGGATTTATAAAGGTGCATCAGCACCTCCCTCTTTCTGTTTTATACCCCTCCGTATGCACACAGCATTCTATTCACTTTGCCCACTGCTGTGCTGCACTGGTTCTCTGCCTTAAGGTTATCTGAAATTATAATCCCCTGATCTCTGTCCTGCTGAGTTTCCTTACCCCCCCGTGTGTAAATGTTTTGCGGGTTAATACACCCATGTGCATTACTGTACACTTTTTGGCATTGAATTTCAGCTGCCAAGTTCCCGACCACCCCTCCAGAATCTTTAGGCCTTCCCTCATTGCTTCCCCTCCTCAGGTGACTACCCTAATGCAGATCTTTGTATCATCTACAAATAGGCACACCTTCTCCTGCAGTCCCTCTGCTATATTGTTGCTATAGATATTAAAAAAAAGGATGGGTCCCAGCACTGACCCCTGGGGCGCACCACTCGTCACCCCTTCCATCCTGAAATGCACCCCATTTACCATCACCCTCTGGCTTCGGTCCTTTAACCAGTTCTCCACCCACCTTGTTATTTTCTGTCCCACCCCTAAGCCTTCCAGCTCATTTCTCAGCCTTCTGTGCAGCAAGGTGTCAAAGGCCTTGCTGAAATCCAGGTAGGCCACATACGCCTCTCGCCAACAAATCCACCTCCATGGTTACCCAGTTGAAAAGCTCAATTAAGTTTGTCTGGCACAACCTTCCTTCCATAAAACCAAGCTGCCTTGGGTTCTGAAGGCAGTATAGCGCAGTGGGTTAAGGCTCTGAGCTACAGATCTGGAGACCTGGGTTTGAATCCTACAGCCACCTAGTGAAAACTGTGTGATCCTGAGTAAGTCACTTAATTTCCTTGTGCTCCTAGGCCGCATCTGGAAACAAGCTTCAGCTTTGTGTGCTACTGCTGGTTAAACAGTGTTCCCTTCCCCTGTAGACCATTGACAACCAGGTGTTCCACTATGCTTTCCTTCAGCAGTATTTCCATGACTTTTCCCACTGCTGAGGTCAGGCTGACCAGTATGTAGTTCCCTGCATCCTTCCTGTTAACACTTTTATATAGAGAGAGACCACATCAGCCCTCCTCCAATCCCTGGGCACATGACTGCTTCAGCACAGGCTGAAACAGAGCTAAACGGTGAACCAGGTGACCAGCCCTACTGTTGGGTACAAGGCGCAAGTTTACTGGGAACGCAAAGTGAATTTTGAACTGTTTGAGTCTGTACAGATAGCTTTAATTGAAACCCAGCCTCTCTGTGAGCTGCACGGTTTTGTCCCCTGCCTGCAACTTGTGTGACTACCCAGATCTGAACATTTGTATGCTTTACTATGGGACTGGAGATAATATAAATTAACCTGGGAAATACTGTGAGGGATTGTTTGCTTCTGCAGCGGGACTCCGTTGTAATTAAGTGACTCGGGGAAGTACAGTAAGGGTTCCAGGGGGATTGTTGTTTGCTTGTACTATGGGACTTGGGTGAAATAAGTGCAGTAGGGAAATATGGAGAGATCATCAGGTAACTTGCTGTGCAGAGCTTCTGAGATCTCAAGCCCAGGCACTTGCAGACCCAGCTCCATGTTCATCTCCCACCACCCAATCCCAGCCAGCCCAACTACTTAATCAATATTACCCTCCCTTTCTGCCTACTTAAACCCAATTCTCTCTCCATTTTCTCCGCAGAACACTACCCCCCTCCCCCGTGGAGACCGGAGGTCGTGAGGGCCAGACTTGAAGCCCTCCCTGCCCAGAAGCTCAGCTGACCCAGGTAATTGTTCAGCTCACCTGCAAGGAGTCTTTTGGTGCCTTTTTCAAATGGCTGCCTGGCCACAGCCTTGCTGCTCGTCTCCCCAGCCAAACGCAGCTGCCTTGCACCGCGAGTCCCAGCACAGGCTGAGCCCCGCCGCCCCCACCACCACCCTTGCTCGGCTCTTGAACTTATACCCTGAGTAGGTCAGGTGACAGGGCGAAATAACCTATCAGCCCACTTTTCCAGCTGCAGGTTATAAAGTTCCAGCTCTAGAGGCCGCTGTCTCACATTCTGCTTGGATAAACCCACTATGCATTTCATCCTCATTACAACGCTGCTGACCAGCAGGCCTACTCCTTGCTCTTCAACCCCTGCGGGTCCTCCTCCCCATGACTCCACCACCAACCCTATTCCTTTATCATTTTCAGACAATTGCTGGCACAGACACCCCAACACCGCACGCCAATGCCCACTAGTCCTGACTTACCTTTCCTCGCTTATACCCTCGTTCACACCCTCACTGCAAATGGGTAAACACTGTACCACAGCTTTTCCCCAACCTACACCCCAGCCCCCCTCCACCTACGAAAACAAAATGCTGGTACCCCCCATTGCTTTCTCCCTTCTTCCCGGCATCATCTCTAGTCTACCAGTCCCCACCCACAAGAAAAAATAAAACATTCACCCTATCATTCTCGGCATGCATCTTTAAGCTCTGCAGGCTCTCCCTACTGCGACACACATTACTTCTACTCCTACTTTCTGGAAATATTCACCCCAACCCTGGTCCCCCCTCAACAAAAATCTCCCCAAACAAACCACAGGGAAGACTACTGCTAGCATCACTTAATATTTGTAGCCTTCCCAAAAAACACACACTACTACAAGGTTGGATTGCCCAACATGCCCCAGACATCCTAAATCTCTCTGAAACCTGGCTATCCAAAAAAATCCCCAATGATGCAGTTTCCCTAAGTAACTATAACATCTATAGGACAGATAGATCTGGCAAGCGAGGTGGAGGCTGCACAATATTCATTAAATCAAGACTCTGCGCCACCATCGTTGACCCCCCCCGAACATGGGGCCCAGACTCTGGCAGTCAAAATTAGACTGGACTCTAAAACAATCAACATCATCTCAGCCTATATCCCCCCAAGAAACCAGAAACTTGCATTTGAATCCATCCTTCATGGTATCTCACACCTCCCCAATACTAATGAAACCATATTAATGGGTGACTTCAACATCGATTGGTCATCTCCATCCTCCTCCGTCTTCAGAGACGCTGCCCAGGCTATGGACCTCACCCAAATAATCACCTCCCCAACAAGGTGCGACACAAGAACCGGGACATCCACACTATTAGACCTCATTTTTACCAACAGGCTATGAAATATTACCCAGGCCACAGTGCTCCCTGACTCTATCAGTGACCACTCCCCGGTTATCTGTTGGTGGTCGGGTAAACTGCCCACAGCACCTCCAAAAATCACATGGCACCGAAAATTCAAAAAAGGAGGCATTAATCACCTCAAAGAATACCTAGCCAATAGCAACTGGCTACCTTTATATAATGCACAGTCGGTAGATGCCGCTCTCACCCACTTTATAGCTACCTTTAACAAAGCCTGTGATATATTTGCTCCCCTCACTAAGCAGGCAGTGAAAACCAGGTCTACACCCTGGATCACACCCTCCCTCCTAAAACTTATGCAACACAGGGACAACCTTTGGCACAGGGCCGTAGACTCCCAATGCACCCAGGACAGACAGCTATATAGGGAGGTGCGAAATAAATGCACCTGGGCTACACGTCAGGCCAAGGCTGATTACTATCAGCACACCCTCTCCTCCTCCTGGGGAGATGGGGAACAGTTCTGGAGCAACGTACAAGAAATCAGTGTCAAATCACTTTCCCCCACCCCTACCCAACTCAGTCTGAATGGGGACGTTACCCAAGATCCTACTAAAATCGCTGAAGCCCTCAATGAATCCTTCTCAGACCTCTCACATATCCTCCCGCCTAATTTCTTCCACCCTTCCAAACCCCCCCTACTTCTCTTATGACGAGTACAGACCTCCCTCCCCCTTTCCAGCTCTGTACCATTCCCTGCACCTTGGCCAAATGCTATATCTCCAAAGCAATCACTAACACACGCTACAGCAATGACTCTCTAGACCTAAAACTCATTAGGCTTCCCCTCGATGTCACACTACCCCATCTCACAAAAATCCTAAACCTTTCACCTTGCCTCATCTAGTTTCCCGCTACCTAGAAAAAAGCCTTGATCACCCCTATCTTAAAGAGCGGTGACCCCACCCACCCCGGTAATTATAGACCAATCTCTATACTCCCTCCTCTCTCCAAAGCTCTGGAAAAAATAGTCTCAGACCAGCTAACTGAGCATCTAACAAAACACAACCTACTTAGTAAGGAACAGCATGGGTTCAGAGCTGGCCACAGCACCATCACGGCTCTCGCTGAACTCACAATGTTCATCCATGAGGCACTTGACCAAGTGTCACTTGCAGGTTGCAGGGGCTATCTATATAGACTTAACTAAGGCTTTTGACATGGTCAGTCACGAATTACTCCTTCAAGTCCTGCCACAACTAAATGTGGTCCCCGAGGCCGAAGCCAGGTTTAAGGACTACCTCTCAGGATGCTCGCAGCAAGTAAGAATAAACTTCACCATCTCCACCCCCAAGCCTGTTCGCTCCGGTGTTCCACAGGGGTCAATTTTGGGCCCACTGCTTTTTACTCTCTTCCTTAATTCACTCCCCAAAGCTTGCAGCGGCCATCTCTTACTCTATGCTGATGATGTGGTTCTCTACTGGAAACACCCCCAACCGTACATCCTCCAGCTCACCCTCCAGGGATTCTTCAGGGAGCTGGAGAGTTGGTTTGCTGATCACCGCCTGATCATTAACTATTCCAAAACCAAGGCCATGACCTTTGCTCATTGCCAAAGCCCGCACAGTCAGATGGCTCTTCATATTTCCAACTCGGATGGTTCCCTACTGGAACACGTCACTCACTTCAAATACCTGGGTGTCACCTTAGATACCTCCCTCTCCTACCACAGACATGTACGCCTCCTCTTGGCAGCGATCAACTCGAGAGTCGATACCCTCTACAGGATCAAAAACAGCCTGCCTACTCAAGCCATGCAGATAGCTGTCACATCCTACATCCTCTCCCTTATCGACTACGGGATTGTTATCTACGGCACTGCTGATAACTCCACCCTAAGCTGCATATCCTCTGCGCTAAACAAAGCCTGTCGCCTTGTCTCGGGTTGTGACAGACTCACCCACACCTGGGACCTATACAAACTGACTGGCTGGCTTAATTTCCATCAAAGACTCAAGTACCACACCTGCATACTAGCAAAAAAGATCCACCTCCAGCTTGCGCCAGCCGTTCTACTCCCCATCATCAGACCCGCCCCCCTCTCAGGCTTATTACCAGACTCTCAGCTACCTCATCCTTCATGGTTCCCCCATGTCATAATCCCTTGGGCAGAGATCCTTCCACTACCATGCCCCCAGATGGCTTAACACTCTTCCGCCTTCCCTCTCCCAGTCCCGCAGCATTCAACTCTTCAAAACAGGCCTTAAAACCCTCCTATTGGATAGCTCTAAATGTGAAAGCTAATTTGGCCTAACCTCTCTCCTCCTCCCCCCCTTGCACCCACACAGGGGCCCCCTAGGCCCAACGAACCCCCCCCAAAGTTCAGTCTAGGGGTCACAGGTATGTCTCCTACTTGCTCTAACTGGATAAATAAGTCTCTCTGCTATCATGCCAGCAATGTAATCTATAAAATAGAGAATAAAGTATGGGTCGAGGTGTATAAGAGATTTTACACACACCGAGTTGTGGGATGCTACATAAACCCCGAGGGCGGCCCGAGGGTTTTATGACAAGATCCTCAAAGCAGGGCTGTGTAAAATCAGTTTTACACACACCCCAACCCATATTTTATTTTATATAATTGTTGGCTTTCTCTTTTTTCCATCAGCAATTATATAAAATAAAAAAGGCGAGTGGGTTTGCGGTTCCGGAAGTAAAAGTGCTCTCTATTTCCTCGTCCCATCCCCTTCAAATACCTGAGGAGACAGTCCCGCAGCAGTTTCTTCGCTCAACATCACTCTCTTCTCTGCCATAACAACCGCGCTCACTTCCGCTGTAGCCGGCACGGCCCAATGACGAGTCCCTCGCTGTCGCCATCCTAAAAAGCGAGCAGAGTTTAAGCAGGTGCATGCGCAGAGAGGGGGAAACCATATGCGTGTTTGCCGTTATAAACGCTCCTTTATAACGGCAAATTATGCCACGGTTTCCTTATGGAAAAAAGAGGAAGCCATTAATGATTTATTTATTATGTATAGAAAGTTGTTTTCCTTTTTGCCATTTACTGTCGTATGTCTCTCCACCTGCTGTAACCACCGTGGAGCAACTGTATAAAAAATGTTTGAACAAAAATCTGTATATAATTTTGCTTGTATATAATTTCCTTGTTCTGTCTGTCTTCCCCAATTCTTGTTTCCACCTCCACCCTCTGTAACCGACGTGGAGCCTTTGTAAAAGAGTCTGTGACTCGATGGTTTGTAATTCTGAATATACAGTAAATAAAAATAATAGAGTAAATAAAACAATGACATGTTGAACAGGGTAGTCGGAGGCCCTGCTAACACCTCCCTTAGCTCCCTCAGTATCCTGGGATGCACCCTATCTGGCCCCATAGCCTTACTGCTGCCAGTTCTGTGAGGATCCTTTATTTTGCAAAGGGACCTCTGTTCATTTCCGTGATCTCCCTATCCTTATTACTGGCCCATTTCCTGACCCCTCCTTTGTAAAACCCAAACAGAAGTATTTGTTCAGTATTTCAGCTTTTTGGTAGTCATCATCCTTTACCCTCCCTTCATCCTCCCATTACCTTCCTTTTCTCACTGATGTACCTGCATGTAAAAGGGTTTGTCCCACCTTACCACTGCACCAACTGGCTGGCTCGTGCAAGGGATCCCACACAAGTGTGGGTCTGGTCCCAGTGTGCACTTTGCATGTGGAGCCATTTTGGTTTGCCTGCTGTTTGCTGTAGTGTAGTGGATTATGGTGAACCTGTTTTGCTTGATTCTGTACTGACAGCTTAATTTGCGGCAGATCCTGGAGTCCTCTGCAGCTGGCTTTGGTTTGGTGGCAGCGGTGGGAGATTGTGTCCTACAGTGCATGTTAAGAGTTTATAAGCTCTCATCTTTTGTTTACTGGCCCCACTGTACTATGCACTAAGTTTTGTCACTGAGGACTGAACTTAACCCCTGGAGAAAAGCAGAAGTGGAAAACATCTGATCAGAGATTGAGGAAGCTCGAATGTGCAGTGCAGGCTATTGGAGCTTCAGTTACTGCCTGCTGCTCTGGTGCCAGCTGCAGGGAGTTATGGGGCTGGTTGTGGCTTGGGATGTTGGCCTAGAGATAGTCACACTTGGCCTTCTATGGTCTGCTATACTGCAGTGGATGGTGGTTGGACATTCCAAATCAAGGGAGGAATTTAGAGGAAACATTAGGAAGTGCTTCTTCACTGAGAGGGTTGTGGACAACTGGAATGGGCTGCTGAGGGAAGTGGTGGGGAGAGGATGGTTGGAGGGTTCAAGAGGGCATGGGATAAGCACAGAGGGCAATTGGCATGGGGGACTACAGAAAAGGCCTAGTAGATATAGGCAAACTGGGCAGACTAGGTGGGACTGCAGCCTTTTCTGCCATCACATACCTATGTTCCCATGTATTCTACAGGCAGGTTGGGAAAAGGGAGGGGGATCCATTACACCACCAGGGAAGCACTGATTGTGCCTGGGCAAAGTTTTTGATTATTTGTCCCTTGGTGTCTTTATTCTGCCCTTTGTTAGTCGATGTGTGGAGCAACATGGCCTCCTACCCCCAAAAAAGATCAGTTCTAGGGGCACAGGGGCAATGACTCTTCCTCCCCCAACCATGACATTCCGAGTGACCGAGTCCATTCTAAAAGCCAGGTTAATGGTGTGGTGTAGGTCTGGTATCCCCCCCCCCCCCCACAACACACAACCCACTTTTTTTTTTCTTTTTCATGCTGACCCATTTTACCTTTTATATCTACAAGTCTAACATGGCATTGACTAGATGTAGGAGGACACTGACCATACATATCAGCAAGTATTATTTTTGTGTTTACCCTAAAGCTGTTTGTCATGGTTCGTAAAGAGCTGCAGATCCTTTGTGAGCCCTTTGCTGTTCTTGTTTTACAGGTACAAATGGCTACTGAATATGAGGCACTGGGCTGGAGCTGTACCTTGTGCTTTAGAAAGGAGACTATGGGATGGGGATGGGGGATGGGCATTTAGGCTAGCAGCTCCAAGGAACGCCACATGACCAATTTGCCAAGATTCGTGAGGCTCTTTAGGTTAGCAGCTCCAAGGAATGCCACATGACCAATTTGCCAAGATTCATGAGGCTCAAACTCTGTTTTTCATTTTCTTGCCTTGTGTGCTTTGCATAATACCTGCATTAATGTAGTGTTTTTGTTTCGTAACAAGTACTGTATATACTGTACTTATATGTGGTGGGGACATTATATGCTGTTTTTGAGGCACTCAGGCACCGTCTGCTTGAAGGTAGAGCACTGTGCAGCAAACATGGACACAAGTTTGAATCCCCAGCCCCTGCCCACTTACACACTGTATAACCAAGAACAAGATAGTTAACTTTCCCTTTTGCCAGGAAATGGAGCAGCTATTTGCACCAGGGTGATCTACAGACCTGCAGCACATATGGAAGAAATGGGCAGGGTTCTACTGGAAGCCATCCATAAGATGGCAACTATGGTGGAAGTGCTCCAGATGGGAGACTTCAATCTGCCAGACGTGGACTGGAGCATCCTAGCTGCAACTTCAACTAGGAGTAGGGATATCCTGGACTCCTTGCAGGAAGCATTTCTTAGGTAAGTAGTAAATGAGCCCACTCATGAGGGAGCAGTGTTTACCTAGTACTCACCAATGGGGATAGTGTTGCAGATGTCATAGTGGGTGGCCACCTGGGGACCAGTATCACTGAATGGTGTGTTCAATATAAGTACAGGGGTGGAGTCAAACCACACAAAGGTGACAGTCCTCTGGAATTCAGGAGGGCAGACTTTACAAAGATGGGGGATTATGTCAGGGATGCCTTGGCGGGAAGGGAGACTAGGAAGAAGTAGAGGAACAGTGGGTGAAATTAAAAAGAATTAGAGTAAAAGGTGTTAGACATGTAAACAGAAGCAAGAGGAAAAAAAGACCACTACGATTTTCAGAGGAGGCGTTGGTGAAGGTCAAAGCAAAAACATCAGCATTCAGGAGGGTCCCTATTAGTTGAGCAGTGGCTTTCATTTTCTATCATAGGTTGCTTAAATGTCACCTGTAAAACCATTCTTAAAATTAGCCCCATAGACTTGTATAGGGCTTTCCCTGTGCCCTCTATGGAGACATGTAATGTCAGAATGTGGTGGCAGAGCCTGCAGACTGGGAAGTAGAAAAGAGTCGACTGGAGAGCAGTTCGCCAGAGTTGTCGTCCCTTCCCTTCCTTACAGGGCAGCAGTAAATTTTATAATTTCTTCATGGACAGACTATCACCACTGCAGGATGGGCTTAATGAAGCCCAATACAGAATGTCACACCTTTATTTTAAAAGACAATGACTAATCATGAGTAAACATGACAAATTATGCAAATTAATTACAGCAGAGCAGCCAATGAGAGCCAGGTACATGACTCATGATTAAAGAGCAGCTTCTGCGTTCTCGACTAGCCCCCCCAGTGACACATATATGGCAACTGTCCTGGCCAGGAATCAGTTTCCATAAATGATTCCTTTGTGAGCTATCATTGTGAAAGTTATTCCAATCGTAAATTTATTCCCTGAGCCACTGGCAAAAAACAGAGCCAGTTCTGCATCCTACAGCCACACCGGCACATGCAGACCCATCATGTGTTGTCAGTAAACAAAGGCTGCGTGTGCGTGCCCCATTGACTTGAATGGGGCTGATTTTTTTAAAAGGTTTTATGTATCTTTAATGTCAGGATTTTAAGAAATCTAAGCGACCGCAGTAGAATTCCATTTTCAGCCGACGGGTCAGGGAATAAATTTACGAGTGGAAAAACATTTTACAGTGATAGCCCACTAAGGAATCATTTATGGAAAAGATTCCCAGCCAGGTCAGTTGCCATATACGTGTCAGTGAGGGGTTAGTTGAGAGCTGCTCTTTAATCATGGCCAAATATTACAAGCCTATTTATTTATTTATTATTTTATTTTGTTGAATTTAGTTGACCCAGTAGGCCCATCAAGACTAGATGTCCCTTTTTCACAGGTGACCGGGGGGGGGGGATACAGATGGTAACCAACTGAAACTGAACCAGATTAAGCTGTTGGTGGTATTTGTTTCAGTGAATCCCTATACCCAAACATGATCTGTGAAGCAGACGCTGATTAGCTGGCAATAACCTGCATCAGGTATTGATTAACTATGATTAATCATGATGATAAAAGAAAATCCCATCGACAGTGAAAGAAAACGTATGGTTTATGGTGGCTTTGGGTATTGATAGATAATGATTTAGCATCCCCAAAAGTACTGATTCAAAATTTTTATGACCGAGCTAAACTGTTGCATGTGTGGTCCTTATTGTGCGGCTGCAGATCTAAGTTCAGTGAGACCTGGTGAGGTGGGGGGAAACAGGCATGGACAGCCAAAGTAGAGGGTGTGAGAGGCATGTGGGGAGGGGGCCACTGGCAGGAGGATCTGATGTCAGTCTGAAGGGGGGGGACTAGCAGGAGGACCTGGAGTGGTCGGTGTCATGCCATATGAGAACCACTGTACTAACATGTGCTATGCCCTGTGGGATTACCAATAGCAGGGATAGTGCAATGTCATCATTGAGCTACCAGCATCCCCTCAGTGCACCATGGCACCACCATTGCACACAGATGGTACCACAGTGTCACCAATGGTATGGCAATGGAATTAAAACAAATCCATTGTGAGACCAATTTCAGTGGTGTTGCAATAGCAGCTCATTATGTCACCATTGATCATGGAAATCACCCCTGCATTACCACCGTGGTACCACAGTGGCAGCAGTGATAATACACTGGAATTGAAACAAATCCATTGTGCTATCAAACAGCAGTGGGAATACAGTGGTGTGTGTTTGAGCCATTATGGTACCATCCATGTACACATTCTCATTGTGATACCACTCTCCATGTGGTACCATAATGGTAACAATGGTTTTACAATGGAATTGAAACAAATCCAATATGTTACCAGTCAAGGGGATACAGTGGTACTGCAGTGGAATTTACAATGGTATGGAAATGGTGGACAAATGGTAATGCTACGGTTTGCCGAGGATATTTTGGAAAGGGGACCATCTACAGCCTGTTAATATCCTTACAACTGTGTGATCTCCAGAACTGCACACAGTGCTGCATGTGAGGCCTGACCATGGTTTTATATAATGGCATCACTACCTCGCTCCTCATGCTGGTGATACCCCTGCCTATGCACCCCAGCATGTCATTGGCCCTCCCAGCTGCCTTACCAGTTTGACATTTTCAGGTCATCTGAAATAAGAACCCCCAAGTCCCTTTCCTTCTTTGTGACTGTCAGCAACTCCATCCCCCCATCCTGTAGCTTTCCCCAGGGTTTCTGTGTCCCAGGTGCACTTTTTTTAATTAAACTTCAGTTGCCAGTCCTCAGTCCATTTTTCAAGCTTCCCCAGGTCCCTCTTCATTTTCTCCACCCTCTCTGAGATATCTACTGTATTGCAGATCTTGGTGTCATCTGCAAACAGGCAGACCTTTCCCTTCAACCCTTTTGCAATGTCACTAATGAAGACATTGAACAGGACTGGCGCCACGACCAATCCCTGCGGCACCCCACTGGTCACCCCCTTTCCACAGACTGCACCCCTTTTTCCACCACTCTCTGCCTCCTGTCTGCTAACCAGTTTCTAACCCAGTTTACCACCCTTTCCTCCATGCCCAGCCTACTCAGCTAGTTTATCAGCCTCCTATACGGGACAGTGTCAAAGGGTTTGCTGAACTCAAGGTAAGCGTTATGCACTGCTCCACCCAGATTTACTTCCTTTGTCACCCAGTCAGACAGATCAACCAGATTTGTCTGACATGACCTCCCCATTGTGAATCCATGTTGCCTATGGTCCTGGGCTCTGATGGCTTCTAGATGCCCCACTATCCTTTCTTTAAGCAATGTCTCCATGATCTTCCCCATTACTGAGGTGAGGCTGACCAGCCTATTATTCCCCGCCTCCTCCCTACTGCTGGATTTGTATAGAGGGACCACATGTGCCCTCCTCCAATTCTCTGGTACCAACCCTGTGTTGAATGACTCAGTGAACATGGCTGCCAGAGGTACTGCTATCTCCCTTCACAGTTCTCTTAATATTCTTGGGTGTATGCCATCTGGTCCCATTGCTTTGTCCACCTTCAATTTAGTCACCTCCTGCAGGATTCTTCTGCCTATGCATGTACTATCATCCACTTTTTCACACATTTGCAAGTACTGTACTGCTGTAGCCCTTGCCCCTACCCCTCTTCTGTGAATACTGAACAGAAGGACACAGTGGATGTCTTGGGGGGGGGCACATGACAGTTTTTAGGCATGGTACTATCACTTCCAAATACCTAAACAGCACATATAAGCAATCAACATTTGGCATTGACAAATGCTTGTTTCTACCTCTCAATAGTTTTCATTTTCACCTGACTAGCCATTTTTATCAGGTTAAGCAACAAATGGTTTGGACTTTGCATGTAGTTAATGGAACTAATGGCTTAAATGTTTATCTAAGTAGTATCTCAAACTTCTACCAAGGATTGTGGTTTCCTTCCTAGAAGGATGAAGGTCATCTGCATTATAGAAGGCAATTGGTTCCCTAGTACCTAATATAGCCAAGCTCTCTTCCATGTACCACCCTTAAATCAATTTTTAAAAGGTTCTGGTGTAGAGTATCCTTGCCTGTCCCTTGCCTTTTATCACTGTCACCTCCGAAAAAGCCACTATGCATTCTATCTGCCTGAGGCACTTCCCCAGCTCCTTGAAGTTTCCCTTTACTTCCCTACTCTCTCCCTTGCTAGATTATTTTTTCAAATTTGGACAACAATATTGAGCTCCCTCCCAGCTCTTTCAACCCTAGTGATTCACAGGATTCACTATCTGTCCCTACAATCCATGGCACTCTTCAGGCACCTTACCTCTGTCTCTGTCCTCACACCTCCCAACTCTTTGTTCCTCACTATAAAGTCTCCCACAAGCAGCTGCTTCCTCCTAGACTAGGGACCTCTCCCTCCTTGCTGCTTCCATTTCCCCACCTCCCTTCCCACTATGGCAGAAACTGCCTATTGGTTACCCCATTCTGCCCAACCTTTCTTTGTAAACCATGGTCCATCAACTCTGCTAGGCAGACTAGGTGGACCTTAGTTGGGACAGAAGGTCTACTGTACCCTTGCCAGTTCAGCCTAGAGTCCAACAACCTGTGCCTACAATCCACAGAGGTGATTACAGATGGGACAGCACCTCAGTCTCCAGAAGGTCTCTTGAAAGACTGTGACAACACAACCATTACTCTGCACCACTCCCATGATCACTACCTTCCTGTGCCCATGCTTAGTAACAGAGCTAGTTCAAATTACCCCTCTACCCTCTTTGTACTTCTATGGTACTGCTACCATTTTTTTCTAGTTCCCATCATCTCTGGCAATGAGGAAGAAAAGAATCAGCATTTACTGTATACATCACTTTCATACACACTGTATCCCAAAGCACTTTACAAGCAATACTAGACTGGTAGTGAAGTAGCTGAATATGTAGTGGCAGTCATTTTGCATATCAGTTTCCTGCATAGCCTCGGACAACTGCATGAACCAGTTTTATGGGAGGGGGAATGTTGGCCAGGACACAGGGGCAATGCCCCTGCTCAC
Organism: Neoceratodus forsteri; assembly: GCA_016271365.2. Taxonomy (NCBI): domain Eukaryota; kingdom Metazoa; phylum Chordata; order Ceratodontiformes; family Ceratodontidae; genus Neoceratodus; species Neoceratodus forsteri. The sequence continues at coordinate 1,439,083,892 of CM028132.1, forward strand.
CAGTAGGGGAATCTCTGGATGCCAGGATGGCCACTTCAACTTATCCTTAGTGAGAATAGATGAGCAGGAGATGGAGGAGATAGTCTTCTCCTCTGCCTCCTCAGTACAGGAAACCAAACATTTCTTTGATGTGACAAATACTGTAGAAGAAACAACAGATGTCCCAATGGAGGAAAACAGTGAACAGTGCAGTGGAACTGGAACAACCATACCTGATACAGTAGCTCCAGGGCAAGCTTCAAGCACTGTGTCAGATGCTCCTCAGAATTCAACTGAGTCTGCTATTACAACAAAAGCCCTACAAGCGCTCCTCCGAACAGAAGAAAAGCACTTCTGACAGAGACAATGAGAGATTTAAGCTGCTATTGCCTAGAAAAATAAACAGACCTCTCTAGCAACACAAATTCCTCCATCATTCTCTGGCCCAGCTGCAGACTTCTGATGCAGTTGAAGTAGTGCAACAGGAGCAGCATTGGCCACTTCAGCAAACAGAAATGCCCTGCTGCAATGACTGGAGCATGTACTTTTTCTACAGGTAGAAACACAATTCCTTTGTTTGTATTTGGGGACAATCTGGCACAGAAATCATAAGAGGTCTTGCTGGGAATTGCAAACACAGATGCAATAACATCTGGTCTAAGACAAGACCCCAGTATTAATAAACAAGACACCTATCAACGTGTTCGGTCTGTAGACTCTGTCCTTCAGACAGACGACTTGGAAAAATCCCAAAGTAGTGGACAATGGGTTCTCCGGCCCTTCTCCCATTAGAATGCCCTGGAGGAAGGAGATGGTATCTATACAGAATGCTGAAAAGCATACAAATATTTCTACTGGGCATATAGACCCTGAGAGAGTAGATGGGGAGAAAATCCTAACTTGTGACTCACACCTAAATCTACCAAAAGATTTGAAGTTAATGCCAAATCCTAACTTACAGTTGCCAGAATCAACAGCGCCCCTCCCCGGTGTTAAACTTCGAGTCATGGGCCAATCCCTCTCAGACAATCTTGGTAACATCATAGAACAAGTCTACAAATTCAAATACCTTGGACTGTACTTAGACCCTCACCTGACCTACGGTATCCATATTACCAACCTCATCAAGAAAATCCATATGAGGCTAGGTCTCATATCGAATCAGAAGGATCCTTGTCCCCATCTCCAAACTTCACCTCACCAGCTCCCTTCTCCTGCCCCTCCTTGATTATGACTCTATTGTCTACTTCCCCCCTAGCACATCCCCCCTTTCCTCCAAACTCAGGACTACATACAATAATATTGCACACTTGATGGCCAGCCTCACATGGATGACCCATCATTGTACCTTCTATGCCTCCCTCAACTGGCTTACCCTTGAAGGCAGGTTCCAACTTAAAATGCTGTCTTTCCAACACATGGAAACATAGAATTTGATGGCAGATAAGAACCACTTGGCCCACCTAGTCTTCCCATTTTCCTACCCAATGGATAAGCTGCAGATCCTAGTTAACCAAAAGCCTACTTCTTCCTACCCCCACCCCTAGAATTGCCTTATGACTGCCCCATGCATGCTTGAATTCCACCACTGTTTTTGATTTCACAACCTTCTCTGGAAGGCCATTCCATGCATCCACAACCCTCTCTGTGAAAAAATACTTCCTTACATTACCTCTGAGCTGCCCCCTCCCATCTTCAAATTGTGCCCCCTTGTTCTTGCACACCTCTTTTTCTGAAAGGTGCTACCCTCTTGGACTTTGTTGAGTCTCTTGAGGTACATGAAAGTTTCTATCATGTCCCCCTCTCCCTCCTTTCCTTGAGGCTATACATACTAAGCTCCTTAAATCTTTCTTCATATGTCTTCCAGTGCAGACCCTGCACCATTTTAGTTGCTCTCTTCTGGACTGCCTCCATCCTGTTTGTGTCTTTGCAGAGACTGGGTCTCCAGAACTGCATGCAGTACTCCAGATGAGATCTCACCAGCTGTCTGTACAGAGGGATAACAACTTCCTGTTTTCTACCAGTGATGCCTCTCCCTATGCATCCCAGTATCCCCCAGCCCTCCTTACTGCCCTCTCACATTGCTTGCTCATCTTTAGGCCATCTGATATGACTACTCCCAGGTCCCTTTCCATTTCTGTTGTTGTTAGTATCTCACCCCCCACTGTGTATTCTTCCCCTGGATTTCTGTTTCCCAGGTGTATTACCTTGCACTTCTTAGCATTGAATTTAAGCTGCCATACACCTGACCATTCTTCCAACCTTTCCAAGTCCCTTATCATCCTTTCCACCCCACTTTGTGTATCAACTCTGCTGCAGATCTTTGTGTCATCTGCAAAGAGACATACTTTGCCTTCCAGTCCCTCTGCAATGTCACTTATAAAGACATTGAAGAAGACTGGTCCTATTACTGAACCCTGCGGTACCCCACTAGTAACCCCCCCTTTCTTCAGAGTGGACCCCATTAACTATTACCCTTTGTGTCCTGTTCTCCAGCCAATTCTTTACACAGGCTACCATCTTGGGACCCACTGCCAGGCTGGCTAACTTGTATATTAATCTTTTGTGTGGGACTGTCAAATGCCTCGCTAAAGTCTAGGTAGGCCATGTCCACAGCCCCTCCCTGATCTAATACTTTGGTTACCTGTGACAGGGCTATTGCCTGTCACGTACTAATGTACCATTTCTTTTTGAGATTGCAACCATCTTTCTTTCCTACTTCTAGAGCTGTCCCTTTATTTCTCAATGAGGAGGCAGGCCACCTTCTTGTCAGTTAATAAACCCCCCCATCTTCTTCTATATTCTTTTCACTTCTTTTAATTTCTCTTCCTTCAAAATGATACATTAGTACATAGTTTGTATTAATACAACCCCCCCTTGGAGTATTTGGAAGTTTCTTTCTGAAAGAGAGAAAGATTTATATTGTATAAATTCTGTTAGATGAATGTTTTATCTGTTCAGTATAAGGGAGTAAACCTTCTCAGTTAAGGCAAGAAAATGTAGAGACTATCTCCTCTCATTTGTAGCATAATGCCCCTTGATGTAGTTCCTATGAGATAATGGAGCAAACTCCAGTTTGTATTTCGCCCCTGTGAGTAGCTTTGCCTTTCGTTTGTTGCTGCTCGAATGCTCGCTAAAGCCGCATGACTATGCGATCATGCGCACGTTCGTGCTGCTTTAATAATATTTCAGAATCACAAGTTATGTTAAAAACTCATTCTCCTTGGTATTAACGATGGTTGTAGCCCAAAATCGCATTCTGCAGCCTTTTTTGGAGAGAGCATGTAGCTCTCTGAAGATCATTGCAGTCAGTGGAAAAATGCTAAGCCGACGGCTTAGAAAACAACAGCTGACGACTTAGTCAGTTTCATATAAGCACTCCCCACTTGTCGTCCCTTGAGCTTTGCTGTTTACTGTCCTGGGTTTAAAACCCAAAAGGGTTCCAGTGGGTTAGGAAGGGATTTGACCTAGGCAGGCAATACCAGTGAGTTTACCCTTATTGCAGAGTAATGACTCTGACATTTAAACTTCAGGAAAGTTATTAAACACTCCCTTTTTTCTTCTTTTTCATAAGAAGTCCTGCCACCAAAAATAAAACCATACTAATTCTTTGCCTTTTTAGATTTAGTTGATAATAAAATATCAGTCTTTACCTTAAATATAGAACTTAAAGCTAAACTCAGTTCAGGTTCTGAGGCTTAGTTGTGAGGAGTGTTTCAGCTTCCAATGTCTGGACTATAGGGGACTGGTGGCCCCTTGTGGGCTCTTTTTATTCTGTCCAAACTAAGGGATGGTTATGAAAGAAAGTAGATCAAGAAGTTAGGATGTTTATTGTTAATTATTATGATAAAGGAAATTATAGTTACTGTGGTATATTTTGTTATGAACAAATTTGTATTTTTCTCTGCTTCTAGAAAGTTTATGTTTGTAAAATGTGGAACCTAATCACATGATCAGGTGGGAGGGTATAAATAACCTCTCCTAAGCTACCTTGGGTTAGATTAGTTCAGTAGCTTCTGATCAGTGGTGGAGGAAGGTTCCACAGTTTTGAGTGCAGACCATTTCTGTATTTTTATTTCCCTTTTTGTTTTCTTTTGAAAAACTGTTGTTTTCACTAACAAGCTGGTTCAAGATGAGGTGAATACTGAAGAAGGTGCCAGACTTAAGAAAGAGTTATATTTTTTTTGTAATAAAATTCCCACTTAACCAGGTGGGTTGCACCTTATTGGTGTTTTTGTCCATCTTTAATAATCCCACACCGTTACAATTGGTGTCAAAAGTGGAATATTTTTGCTATATTACCATCCAGGATAAGGAAGAGAGATGAAGTGGCGGGTATTTGTCTGGATACCCAAGGTGGACATGGCAGCTGGTGGACAAACACAAGGCATCCTCATGAGACAGATGGCAGCCCAGACTGGGGCCCAGTTATTGACTGGATTATCTGGTGTGCATCCCAAAGTTAAAAGACAACCTTCTGAGAAGTCTGAGGGGGAACATAGTGAACATGGAGATGAATTTCCAGCTGAACATTTGTTGGAACCAGAGGATAGTGAGAAGGATGTGGATGCCTCATATATTAAGCAAGCACCAATGGAGGATGTGGATGAACTCTTAAAGTGGCTGTGTGTCTGACAGGTCCAGTTGGATAAAGAAAGAGAACTGGATAGAAGGCGTCAAGATGCCAGATGGGCGGACACTATGCGAGTGTTACAGGCTATCAGGATGGAACATACTGAATGGTCCCAAGGCCCACGGGACATTAAACTAGTGCATCTGCAAGACACGGACGATATTGAGGTATACCTAACAACATTTGAAAGGGTAGCACAAACATGTGGATGGCTGAAGGAACAGTGGGTTGTGCGACTTGCCCCACAATTAACTGGAAGAGCACTGGTCGTATATAGCCGATCTAGCCGCTTAGCTATTCAAGTGGCTGATGATTACGATCACGTGAAGAAGGAGATGCTCCAGAGGTATGACATCAACACTGAGACATATCGTCAGCATTTTCATTCTTTAAAGATGCAGTCAACAGATACCCCCAGAGAAGTATATGCACGCTTAAAAGACCTTAGCGATAAATGGCTCCAGCCAGAAAGTAAGACCATTCAGCAGATAATGGAGGCCATTACCATTGAACAATTCATTAAAAACTTCCCCAGGATGTACAACTCTGGGTCAGAGGGCACAAGCCTGAAGGAGCTGAAAAAACAATTGAATTGGCAGAAGACTTCCTGGCAGCAAGACTATCGCGGGGAAGATATACAGGGGGATCTGTTCACACACCTGCTACTATTCTGGTAAGAAACACCTTTATTTCTGATACTTATAGAAATAGATCGGATGTAAGAAAAGAGAGAAGGGAGAGAATACCGCTGTCAGAGGTAGTGTGTCATGGCTACAAAAAGAAGGGACATGTGATCAGAAATTGCCCAATAACCAAGAAGGATTTTGGACAGTTGGCTTTGGCCAATTGGGCTCCATATATTACAACAGTTAAAATGGGACCCCATAAGATCATAGGACTGTTGAATTCTGGGAATCAACAAACCTTGGTGAGAGCTGACCTAGTGGAAGGGATAAAGAAGATGGAAGGAGGGACTACGGTCTCTTGCATTCATGCATATTATTACTTAACTACCCCAATGAAAGTCACTATTAATGGTAGTACCAATGAAATGGCAGTAGGAGTGGTACCTCATTTGCCTGTCCCGATGATCATAGGTCAAGACCATTCCAATTTTTCTAAATTAATGGAAAGAAATGAACTATCACCTGTAGTAGCGGTAGCTACACGATCACAAACAAAGCAGGCAAATGAACAGATAGAGTCTGTGTTCCCCTTTTCTGATGAACTATTCGAGGTCCCGGGGAAAACAATTTTGTCACAATTTTTTACTCCTGAACAATATTTTGTATAGAGATTGTAATAACCCCAAAAATGGGGATAGAGTATTACAATTGGTTGTACCACAGAAATTTCAGAAAGGGATAATACAGCTGGCTTATGATATTCCTCTGGTGGGGCATTCTGGGAGAGATACCACCCTAAAAAGAATTTTAGATCACTTTTATTGGCCTAGAATACGTGAAATAGTAGCTGATTATGTTCAGAGTTACCCTGAATGTCAAAAGCTTGCAAAAATAGGCAAAAGGGATATGGTACCTCTCCAGAATATCCGTATAGTTAGCCAACCTTTTGATAGAATCACCATGGATGTGGCAGGACCCCTGGAGACCAGCTCTAAGGTTAACCGATTTATTTTGGTCATCTGTGACTACGCCACCCGCTACCCTGGGGCTCCTAGTCCTATACTGGGGCTCCTAGTCTAACCCACACTTGCCATCTGTACACCATGGCTAATCTACTCAACCTAGATGAGTGCCTCAAATACCAAACCTGCCTCTTAACAAAAAAATCACTCCTTGGGCTATCCCTACCAGGTCTGTCAACCACTATCCACCATGCAAACCCTACAGTGCATACCCGCATATCCCGCAAAACTGCACTGGTTATACCAAGGGTGAGAACCTTGCAAGGTCAAAGGGCTTACACCTACAGAGCCCCATGTTGGTATAATGCCCTCCCCACTGGAGTCACTGATGCTGCCTCGTTATCTTATTTTAAAACTAGTCTTAGAAATCACCTGCTCTCAACATGCAGCTGTACCTGCCTCTAAGCCTCCTCCTATCCTCCCAGACAAGGATCACTGAGCCGCTCTCTGACCTTCTGTCCAGCTCTACCTTTACTTGCTACTATCTTCCCCACACTCCTCTTCTGATGTCTTCCACCCAGCCTTACCTTTATTCTGCCCACTGAATCAATCTCCATGTAACTACTGTATATTGTCTACTCTGTAAAGCGCTCATGTAAGCCTGTTGTATACTGTGTTCGACAAATGCCTGTATTTTTTGGCTGATTCCTAAATGTACTCTGATTTTTTGTCTGTCTTGATGTTTGTTTCTTGCACTGTTTTGTCCTCACTGTGAAGAGGTACCTTTGTAAATGAGCCTCTGGCTCAAAGGTTGTTAAACTGATGTTCTAATAAATAAAAAAAGAAATAAAATACCCAGAGGCGATCCCAATGAGAACAGTTACAGCTCAAAGAGTGGCCAAATAACTGGCAAAGGTGTTCTGTAGAGTGGGTATCCCTAAAGTGATACTAACAGATAGGGGAACAAATTTTACTTCAGTATTGTTGGCAGAGTTATAAAGGTTACTGGGCGTTCAGGCAATACAAATTTTCCCTTATCACCCCCAAACTGATGGTCTGACAGAGAGATTTATTCAGACCCTGAAAAAGATGTTAAGAAAATATATTAGTGAAGAAAGTAGGAACTGGGATCTATTCCTACCCTATCTTCTGTTTTCATATAGAGAGGTACCACAGGCCTCCACAGGTTACTCCCCTTTTACCCTTCTGTATGGTCATAACCCTAGGGGACCATTGGATGTTATTAAAGAATCTTGGGAAGAAAATACCAAGATAGGAAAGAAGGGGGTCTTAGACTATATGATGGCTTTAAGGCAATGTCTAAAAAGATGTATTACTTTAGCTCATCAGACGTTGAGTGACAAACAGGCCCAGCAGAAGAAATATTATGACACAGGGGTGGGACATAAGCAATTTGTCCCAGGGGATCAAGTGTTACTACTCCTACCTGCCAGTGAAAATAAGTTATTAATGAAATGGCAAGGGCCTTTCAGTGTGATCAGACAGGTAGGCCCTGTAACATATGAAATACAGATGCCTCATAGAAGAAATAATAAACAGTTATATCATGCCAACTTATTAAAACTGTGGCATGAGAGACCCAAAGAACAGAATTTAAATAGTTATTTACAAACAGAACCCCAACAGTCTGAGCTAGACATAGCCTATGAGAGATTGGAACATAGGGGTCAACTTCAGGAGATACAAATGAATCCTTCACTAACTACAACACAACACAACACAACACACACAGTTACAGTAATTGTTAAATAAATATGCTGACACATTTACCAGTGTACCTGGTCAAGCAGTAGGCATACAACATGAGATCAGGTTGACCCAGAATAACCCTATCCATCAGAAACCATACCAGTTACCGGTACAGGTCAGAAAGAAGGTAATACAGGAGGTACGGGCCATGGAACAACTGGGAATAATACAACCTTCCCACAGTGCCTGGTCCTCACCTATGGTGATAGTCAATAAGAAGGAAGGTGGTATTCGCATTTGTTTGGATTTCCATAAGACGAATGCCGCTACCCTCTTTGATAGATATCCCATGCCCCAGATAGACGATATTATTGATCGCCTAAGAAGTGCCAAGTACATATCTACCCTTGACCTCACAAAGGCATACTGCCAACTACCCCTTACCCTCACTCTAGAGGAGAAATTACCGCCTTTAGTACTCAGGTGGGCCTATATGAGTTCCTAACGATGCCATTTGGCCTGCACGGAGCACCAGCCACTTTCCAGCACTTTATGGATCAAACACTGCAGCTCTATACAACCTTTTCTGCAGCCTACCTGGATGATGTAGTGGTATTTAGTCCAGACTGGGAAACACATATACGCCATCTAGAAGAAATTATTAAGGCATTAAGAAGAATAGGGGTTACCATTAATCCCAACAAATGTAGGCTAGGTCAGAAGGAAACAAGGTACCTGGGGTACATAATTGGAAATGGGGTCATTAAGCCTGAAGTTAGTAAGGTCGAGGCAGTATCTAACTGTGAAATTCTCCGAACTAAAAAACAAGTCCATGCTTTTCTATGATTAGCTGGATATTGCCATCGTTATATACCTAGATTTTCGGCTATAGCAGAACCCCTAACAGAATTAATCAAAAAGAAGTACTCAAATAAAGTAGAGTGGACAAAGGAATGCGATGAAGCATTTAGACAGATCAAAGCTACTCTATGTGCTTATCCAGTCTTGAGAAGCCCAGACTTTGAAAAACCCTTTTTTGTGCAGACTGATGCCTCAGGGGTAGGTTTAGGAGCTGTTCTTACACAAGTTAAAGATGGGGAGGAACATCCAATAGTATACGTGAGTAGGAAGCTACATGTAAGAGAGCGTAAGTATGCAATAGTGGAGAAAGAATGTCTGGCCCTTTAATGGGCTATAGAAACTCTTATATATTATCTATGGGGATCTGAATTTACTGTCATTATGGACCATAACCCCCTATGCTGGTTACACCAAATGCGGGAGAAAACCCCACAAAAAATAAGGTGGTATTTGGCTTTACAACCATACCAATTTAAAGTCATTCATAGGAAAGGGAGTGAACACAAGAATGCTGATTATCTATCCCAATATGGGGCAGAGGTCGAAAGCATACCTCTGGAAAACAACACATTATTAAAGGAACGAATAATTACACGGAATGCAGAACCTAGAACTATATAGATCTCAGGGAAATTGTAGTATATAGTCTATTTTATGATTACTATCTGTCTTATGATTGTTTTGTGGCATCATAGGGCTACGAAATCTAGGGTCCCTGAGATGGAGCTTCTTGGAAGAGGGTGGGCCGTAGCTTCTCCAACCCTCAGAGTTTAGGGGGTTGGACCATGTAGTTTCTACAGTAACACCTAATGGCTATAGTAGGAACTTACTTCTAAGTTTCTGTTATCCCAGGGCAGGTTTGGAACTATCATAAGTGATGTCAGTGCCTTAATGTCATAGGGGCCCTGGGATGGAACTCCTGAGAGTGGCTGGGTGCGAGTTTTATCTCCTCTTGGGAAATTAAGCATAGTTCAAAATAAAAGAGGATATATTTTCCTCTTTTCCTTAAGGGGTGGTAAATGTGACAGGGCTATTGCCTGTCACGTAATAATGTACCATTTCTTTTTAAGGTTGCAACCATCTTTCTTTCTTTCCTTCTTCTGGAGCTGTCCCTTTATTTCTTGATGAGAAGGCTGGCCACCTTCTTATCAGTTAATAACCCCCCCCCCATCTTCTTCTACATTCTTTTCCCTTCTTTTTATTTCTCTTCCTTCAAAATGATACATTAGTATACAGTTTATATTAATACAACCCCTTCCCCCCAATTAGGGTATTTGGAAGTTTCTCTCCGAAAGAGAGAAAGATTTATATTGTATAAATTCTGTTAGATGAATGTTTTATCTGTTCAGTATAAGGGAGTAAACCTTCTCAGTTAAGACAAGAAAATGTATGGACTATCTTCTCTCATTTGTAGCATAATGCTCCTTGATGTAGCTCCTATGAGATAATGGAGCAAACTCCAGTTTGTATTTAGCCCCTGCGAGTAGCTTTGCCTTTCGTTTGTTGCTGCTCGAACACTCGTTAAAGCCGTACGACTGTGCGATCGTGTGCACGTTCGTGCTGCTTTAATAATATTTTCAGAATTACAAAAGTTATGTTAGAAACTCATTCTCCTTGGTATTAATGATGGTTGAAGCCCAAAATTGCATTCTGCAGCCTTTTTTTGGAGAGAGTAGGTAGCTCTCAGAAGACCATTGCAGTCAGTGGAAAAATGCTAAGCTGACGGCTTAGAAAACAACAGCTGACGACTTTGTTTCATATAAGCAGCGTTTGCTCTTCTCACTTGTCCCTTGAGCTTTGTTGTTTACTGTGTCTGGGTTTAAAACCCAAAAGGGTTCCAGTGGGTTAGGAAGGGATTTGACCTAGGCAGGCAGTACCAATGGGTTTACCCATATTGCAGAGCAATGACTCTGACATTTAAACTTCAGGAGAGTTATTAAACACCCCCTTTTTTCTTCTTTTTCATAAGAAGTCCTGCCACCAAAAATAAAACCAAACTAATGCTTTGCCTTTTTAGATTTAGTTGATAATAAAATATTAGTCTTTACCTTAAATACAGAACTTAAAGCTAAACTCAGTTCTGGTTCTGAGGCTTAGTTGTGAGGAGTGTTTCAGCTTCCAGTGTCTGGACTATAGGGGACTGGCGGACCCTTGTGGGCTCTTTTTATTCTGTCCAAACTAAGGGATGGTTATGAGAGAAAGTAGATCAAGAAGTTAGGATGTTTATTGTTAATTATTATGATAAAGGAAATTATAGTTACTGTGGTATATTTTGTTATGAACAAATTTGTGTTTCTCTCTGCCTCTAGAAAGTTTATGTTTGTAAAATGTGGAACCTAATCACATGATTAGGTGGGAGGGTATAAATAACCTCTCCTAAGCTACCTTGGGTTAAATTAGGTCAGTAGCTTCTGATCAGTGGTGGAGGAAGGCTCCACAGTTTTGAGTGCAGACCATTTATGTATTTTTATTTCCCTTTATGTTTTCTTTTGAAAAACTGTTGTTTTCACTAACAAGCTGGTTCAAGATAAAGTGAATACTGAAGAAGGTGCCAGACTTAAGAAAGAGTTATATTTTTTTTTATAATAAAATTCCCATTTAACCAGGTGGGTTGCACCTTATTGGCGTTTTTGTCCATCTTTAATAATCCCACACCGTTAAATTACCCAGTCAAAGAAATCAATTAGATTCATCTGACATGACCTTCCCGCTGTGAATCCATGCTGCTTTGAGTTCTGTGCCCCTCTCTCCTCTAGGTACTCGACAATTCTTTCCTTCAGAAGTGATTCCATTATTTTCCCTGTCACTGAGGTTAAACTAACAAGTCTGTTGCCTGCTTCTGCCCTGCTCCCACTTTTGTGAAGGGGAATCACATCTGCCCTCTTCCAGTCCTCAGGTACCACCCCATCTTCCCATGATTTGTTAAAGAGGGTAGTCAATGGTGTTACTAGTTCTACCCTTGGTTCTTTTAGAATTCTGGGGTGAATTCCATCTGGCCTCATTGCTTTGTCCACCTTTAGTTTTAAGAGTTCTTTCAGAAGCCTTTCTTCTGTAAATGGGCTGGTATCAACTTCTGTATCCACAGTGTTTCTATTGTTTGGTTTAGGTACCTCCCCCTCTTCATTTGTGAATGCTGAGCAAAAATAATAGTTTAGTATCTCTGTCTTTTCACAGTCACCCTCTGCCCACCCCTCCCCATTATTATGCCTCACTATCCCTCCCTTAGTCTTCCTTCACTCCCTGATGTGCCTATACAAAGTTTTATCCCCCTTCTTAACTGTGTTGGCTATCTTTTCCTCGGTTTGGGACAAAGTTCACTGTAACTTACTGCCAATCAGTGTTAGCTCCCTTTTCATCTTATCGGTTCCCAAGCGCAGTATTAGAGGGGCTGTCTATCATATCTTTGACACCCCTTTTTACCGCACCAAGCATGTGCAGAACTCCATCACATACAAGGGCCCTAAATTTTACAATAAACTGCCTCCTGAACTTCAGGCCTGTAGTTCAATTGCCTCATTCACCTCCTCCCTCAAGGTCCACCTTCTCCAATCCACCACCTGTGTCTTCCCCCATAGGTAACCCACCTGAAAGTCCACCTACCCCTGAGTTACCTTAGAGTTTATAAGTATCTGTATATTGTCTCTTTTGTTGTGTGCTCTGTATTTTTGTTTTCTATTCTAGATGATCCTGTCATATACATTGTCATTCACAGAGTGCGTATATTTACTGTATGCGTTCTGGGCACTGCTCAGCTGCTGGCTGGCCAGCAGTGATGAGAAGAAGACAATGCCAGTCATCAGCTGGATATGGGTGTGAGAGGAGTGCAGGGTGGGCTGGCACTGCTGGGGGGGGCACCCTATACCACCAGGGCTAATTTGGGCATGTACAGTTCATGATTCTGTACTGTAATGGCATTTCAGGCAGTGAAAGGGGACTGGAGATGGGGGGTAATAGGCCAGGAGGACTCTCCAGTTCATCCTGTCTGGGTTTGAAGGGAGAGCCCACACCCCACCTATCATGGTTCTGGGCATGTGGAGAGATCTGGGCATGTGGGAGGTGTCCACAAGCCCATATGGGCACTGTGTCCTGCGGATTATGACTGCTGGAGGGTTGTAGCCCAGAGACGCTCTGTGGTGCAGTGATGGTGGCATAGTGGCAACCCCCTTGGATGGCAAAGACCACTTATGCCAGCTTTTAGTTGGCATAATTGGTCTTTGATGGCTGTCCACCGCAGGTTGTCTCTGAATCCCAATTCGGGGACTTAGCTGCCACATTACCAGAACTGGGTGCAAATGCAGTCATAAACCTCCTTACATCATGTCACAAGGGGGTGTATGGTGCATTGGTGCTGTTGGGTGTAGGCAGCCTGCAGCATGACGCAGGCTGCCTACTTGAATCCCAACACGACACAACTCAGGACATAAGTGCTACTTGCACCATTTTTTCCAACGCAAACTGCCTTATGTCCTGAGTTGCCTTTTGTGAATCCAGCCTGCATGTTTACTTTCTGGGGGCTGCATCCCTGCATCCTCCCTTCTTAACCCTTAGACTGCCAACAGAATTAGAACTTATCGGAGCTCTGGGCAATAACTGTATATCAGTCCCCAGCCATGTAAAGGTTAATATAATTAACTCTGAGTCAGAGTTAGTTAGAAGGTGCATGAAGGATGGTGAAAAGGCAAAATGCTGCTGTCTGGTCCTTTACAGTGACAATTTTGGAACTTGTTGAAATTGTTGCTGTAAAGGATTTCGTCATCTGGATTTCTTTGCACGATCAGTCATACGCTTTTGCAGATACAGTACTTGCGTTAGGATTCACCTTCTAGAAATGACATGTACCATTTATAGTATATTGGCGAAATGTCATTTCTCTCCAGAGGTGCAGAAAGACATCTCATGCAGGATTAAAAAAAAATGATACATGTGACATTTATGAGATCATGTGGAAAAATAGATATGTTAAAAGTTTTGAGTTAAAATATTGAAAAATAGCGAAGTTATGAGTGAACGCTGATACAGTGTAACATTCAATCATAACCTGGGCATTTTACTGCATTTTTACATCAGATTTCCAGCCTAGCCATATTATTACCCCATCTAATGAACTTGGTAGGTGATGAATTTAAAATTCCCGCCAATATGTCATTCCGTGCCACCGAAACATCATGCCATGCAACAGGTACAAAAACATATTTTGGTCAGGATTTGAAAAGTGAGAGCTATCACATTCATGAGGTGCTATGAAGAGATGGCTATGATGACAGTTTTGGGTCAAAATATTGAACATTACCAAAGTTATGAATCTGTGTTTGTAAATTTCAGCATAGGCTCATAACTTTGTTATTTTTCAATATTTCTGCCCCACATTTTCAACATAGCCTTCTTATGACCCCACCTTGTGCACAAGTGCAGAGAAAATGTTCAGCTCCTGCCTGAAAGGCAATTTCTTGCAGCGAGTGAGAAATCACCTTTTGGGATGTGAAAACACATTTTGGTCAGTATTTGAAAACAACAGCAGCCACATTCATGAGGTCTTATAAAGAACTGGCTTTGCTGAATATTTCAGGTCAAAATTTTTAAAATTACCAAAGTTACAAGCCTGAATTCGCAAACTTCAATGTAGGCTCATAACTTTGTTGTTTATTAATATTTTTACACCAAATTTTCAACATAGCCTTCTTATGACCCCACCTCATGAGCAGTGGTGGAGAAACTTTTCAACCTCTGCCCAAAGGGTGATTCCATGCAGCGACTGCAAAATCATCTTTCAGGACAGATTTGACTAATGTTACTTACATTGCTCATGAGGTGGGGTCTCAAAATAGGTATGTTGAAAATTTGAGGCAACAATATTCAAAAATGTCCAAACTATGAAACTAAGTTAAAAACCCCATTGAAATATATTGAACCTCATACCTGATTTTCTCAGTTCATGGTCTGGTGCAGAGTGTGAAGAAGTGTCTGCAGTCCAGAAAGGATTATGGCATTGGACCCTCCAGTCAATAAATAAGGGCTTAGGGGTTGGCACTGAGTGGGAGGGTTGGGTGGGGGCTGATGGCGCAGCAGGCATCAATGGACAGTTTTCTTTTCTACAGGTCTAAAATTTAATGAAAAAGAAGATGAGGATATTTTTCTCTGGTGCAGATTGCAACACTGGGGGATTGGGCACCGCCAGTGTCACTGTTATACTTGGCAGCACTGGGGGTGGGCTCCCTGGTGCTGCATTACTAAAAGTGACAGGGTGAGGTGTAGCAGCTGGCATGGGGGACTGGGCACTCCTATGCCATAATAACAATGTAGGTTACACTTGGGGGGTAGTTACGGCAGTGGCTGCAATATACTGCAGTGGATGGTTTTCCTTTTTATAGAGTTAAGAAAGTAACCAAAAAAACAATGATGAGGGACATTTTTTCTGTTATTGACAGTGACACTGGGGAATGGGCACCCCCCAGTGTCAGTGCTATATTTGGCAACACCAGGAGTGGGCTCCATGGTGCTGCATTGATAAAAGTGATAGGGTGGGATAGCAGCTGGCAGGGGATTGGGCATCCCTTTGCCATAGTAATAACCTGAGTTGGGCTTGGTGGGCAGTTATGGTTGGGGCTACAAGAGACATCGATGGACAGTTTTCTTTTTTACAGGTTTAAAATAAATAAATAAATAGATGACGAGGTACAGTTTTCTTTTTTACAGGTGGCAACATTGGGGGATTGGTTGCCCGCAGTGTCAGTGTTATTTTTGGCAGCACCAGGGGTGGGATCCTGGTCCTGCATAACTAAAATGTTCAGGATGGGGGTAGCAGCTGGCATGGGGGATTGGGCACCCCCTGCTGTAATAATAATATGGGTTGGGCTTGAGGGTAGCAGTTACGGGGATGGCTGCAACAGACATTAATGGACGTTTTCCTTTTTTAGAGGCTGACATACTCCTGACCTGGAAGGCTACTCAGCTGTTTCTGACTAGCTTCATGCAAATCAAAGGACCAAAGCCATCTCTGATTAGAGAGTCTTGGCCCTTTAAAGTCATGAAGTTTACTCTCAGCAAACAGCGAGTGGTGTCAATATATGATTGCTCTGCTAAAGTGATAGTTGTCTGATACTCATGGCGGGTAATGCTAAATGACAATGTGATCTGTACTTTTAAATGAACATGCTTTTAGACTTGCAAATAAGTATATGCAAATGAATTGTGATATTGCACAGTTCTGTTATAAAGAAACCGTTGCTTCATAGAAAGATATCAGTTCATCTGCTGATCCAGGTTCTCAGCGATCCAGTCTCATTGCCTCCACAAGAGCTCTCTGAAGTTGCACCACTTGTCTCCTGTATACTGTTAATAGTGAATCCTGGGCCTTTCTAAGCAAAATCAAGCCATACTCAACATGCCACAAACAAATCTTAATAGCTCAAGAACTGTAGGTGCTAGACACAAAGTATGAGTGGCAAAGTTGTTCAGCACAACATTACTTTTCCAATGGTGGAAGGCAAATAATAATATGTCATTTCATTTTCTTTCTATGTGGGTTGAAACAGCATAAAAATATGTTTTTCACTAAAAAAGACAACATAAGCCATACACACAATACCATGAACAAATGCAAATAATTCCTAAAGTATACATGATATACACAAAATGTCAGTAGCAAAGTTGTTCAGCACAAAATTACCTTTCAAACAGTGCTATGCAATCAAATATATATTATAATCTACTATATTATATATTAAAATATATAAGTGATGTCTCCAGATGTTACAAGGGCACACAGGAAGTGAGTAGCTGACTTCTGTAGGTGTCCTCAGGACACACGAGTGTATTTTACTGATGACTATAGGCATTTGCTAGGAAACAATGAGTTAAGTACCATTACTACCTGTTATTTATTATAAATACACATACATCCATTGTTTCACAAAATATGACTTGGAATACTAAATATACACTACTTTTCATTTTCTCACAACCATATTTATTCATATAGTGGTGTTTTTCTTAACATAGAAACATGCAAGCAATAATACCCAACAGGGTGAGTGGTATAGGGCAATACCAGACCACCCAGAGGCGTAATGAGGCCTGATGCCACAGGCGGAGGGCCTTATAGCCCCGGAAGGTCTGGTATTGCCCATACTGCCCACCCTGGAGGGTATTATTGCACTTAGAAAATGGGCACTGTAAAAGAATTAAAGTTTAATTTAAAAAATTAACTAAAAATTAGTTTAAAATAACTTCTATTATAAAATAGTTCCTACACCTGCATTTAACTGCTGTGTTTGACAGCTGCTTCACAACCTGTGCCACATAACAGTTATTTTTTTTATTTTAATATCATTATGGAATCAGAAGCACAGAGTGTGCTTACCTCTGATGCAAACACAGACAGCTGGCAGGTCAGCTACAAGTGTTAATCAATTCAAGTACCACTCATAGTACATCTGCACACTGCACTCTACATAGGAGTACACATGTCCTAGTTGTACTACCATGGAAATGAATCAGGAAAAAACCAAAAAAAAAACAAAGATTGTTGATAAAAAAATTTTGAATCTTAGTTACTGAAAAGAACCAAGCAAACAGAAGAACTGTGAGAATAGCACAACCCTATTGCCGAATGATTGCTAGAAGTGAACTGCATGACCCAGAAGTATGGGGAGGGCTGCAGAGCAGCGTACTTCTTAAGAGATTGTTGAAGCCACCTCCTTCCCCAAAGCTGCATTGTACTGCTTTGTTTTTTATTACTTATTTTCATGGTAGTGTAGTTGGGAGCTGTGCACTTTAATACACTAGTGTCAAGATGTACTGCGAGCAGGACTGAGGATCAGGTGATGGTTATAGTGGAGTCCGTGACCTGGCAGCTGTCCGAGTTTGCAGTCAGAGGTAAGACCTTAAAAAAAAGAAAATTTTTCTTCTGGAGAGTAGCAAACACATGAAGATGTGGCACAGATTATGGTAGTTGAGCTCTGATGTGCACCACAACTTATTTTTTTGTGTGGAAATAATCATTTTTTATTCATCCTCAGGAAATCTGCGAGGAGCGATAGTGGCACGTGACTGCATCGCAAAACTGTTGAGCATAGACACAAGGTCCGTAGATTTTGAACAAAATATGAGCTGGGAAGAAAAATGCAGATTTATGTGATTTGCACTGGCTTTCAGTGATCAGTTGGGGGACTGAGCAGGGTATTAATAAAAAAGTTACCCAAGAGATCGTTGACAGGACGGGAGGGGCAGAGATGTACTACGGGTTGCCGGACTGTACTGCTTGCATTGTGTTTGAACCCATTCAGTGACATTATTAAAGGACATAGTTGATGTTTTTTTAAACAACAAAAGGCAGATCTGTGGCCTTGTTATGGAGATGGCACAGAACATTGTGGGAACAATATCTCTAGCTAAAGGACAGGAAAAAATAGCAGCAATTTGAAATTTAAATTTGGTGCTTACAGCTAATTAGGAAGCTGGGTGGGCACTAGGATACCTCCATGGACAGAGGGGCACTATACACAGGTACATTTTCTTTTTTGGGCATCTATTGAAAGTTAATGTACCCCCCCCCGGCAACAGTACTAGCCAATCAGATGGCAGGAAATAAAAAGCCCATTTTCTAAAGAAACAAAGAAGGTGACAGCAGATAAGAACCGCAAGGCCCATCCAGTCTGACCATTTCTTTTTCTACCTTAGGAATGTGCCATAGGCCTTTGCTCTGTCAATGGCCTATCTATTCATACATATCTGTATTGCTCCCTTATGCCTATCCCATGCCTGTTTGAAGCCCTGCACTGTATTCATATCCACCACTTCCTGAGGTAGTCCATTCCATGCATCTACCACCCTTTCTGTGAAAAAAACTTCCTCACATTACTCCTTAATCAGCCTCCTTCTAATCTCATGCTGTGTCTTCTTGCCCTGCTATTTTTCTTATATTGAAACATGTTAGATTCTTTCACCTTGTTAATGTCCTTAAGGTGTTTGAATGTTTCAATCATATTACCTCTTTCCCTCATTTGCTGTAGGGTATACATATTGAGTTCACTTGATTTGTCCTCATATGTCTTCTGATGCAGTCCCTGCACCATTTTGGTTGCCCTTCTCTGGACTGCCTCAATTTGGTTAATGTCCTTGTGAAGGTGTGGCCTCCAGTACTGCATGCAGTACTAAAGATGGAGCATAACCAGTGTCTTGTAAAGAGAGATTATTACCTCCCTCTTCCTACTTGTGATACCCCTACTAATACACCCCAACATCCTTCTAGCCTTACCTACTGCTTTAGTGGTCTGCTTGGATGATTTCAGGTCACCGATGATGATGACGCCCAAGTCTCTTTCTTCCTTTGTGACTGCCAGCAACTCCCCTCACAGCCTATAAGTGGCTTCAGGGTTTCTCTTCCCTATGTGCATGATCTTGCACTTCTTTGCATTAAACCCCACTTGCCACTCTTCCAACCATTTTGCTAGTTTATCCAGATCTTTTCTCATTCTGCCCACACCATCTGGATCATCTACTTTGTTGCAGATCTTGGTGTCATCTGCAAACAGACAAACCTTACCCTCCAGTCCATCTGCAATGTCACTGACGAAGATATTGAAGAGGATTGGCCCCAGGACTAATCCCTGAGGTACCCCACTTGTGACTTGCATCTCTTCTGACTGTATACCGTTTACCACCACTCTCTATTTTCTGCCCATCAACCAGTTTGCCACCCAGTTTACCAATGTCTGACCCACCCCAAGCCTACCCAGCTTATTAATCAATCTTCTACGTGGAACAGTATCAAAAACTTTGCTGAAGTCAAGGTAGGCAACATCAACTGCTCCCCCTTGGTCCACTACTCTGGGTACCCAGTCAAAGAAATCTGTGAGATTAGTTTGACAGGACCTTCCTTTTGTAAACCCATGCTGTCTAGGATCCTGTGCTCCTATGGATTCCAGGTGTTGCACTATTCTTTCCTTAAGGAGTATCTTCATAATCTTGCCCACTAATGAGGTAAGACTGACTGGTCTGTAGTTCCCTGCCTCCTCCCTGCTACCACTCTTGTGGATCAGGATCACATGAGCCCTTCTCCAGTCTTCTGGGACCTCTCCTGTTCTCAGAGACTCACTAAACAGTTCTGATAATGGCTCTACTAGTTCCACCCTTAGCACCTTTAGTACCCTGGGATGTATGTCATCAGGTCCCATTGCCTTGTCCACCCTGAGCTTATTGAGTTCTTGCAGGGCCCTTTCTTTTGTGAAGGGACTAGTGCTCACCTCCCCCATCCATGGTGCTGAGCTGTGGGACCTGCCCTACCTTCGCTTCAGTAAATACAGAGCAGAGGTATCTTTTTTTAATAGGTGCTTTTATGGTCCTCCTCCTCACACGCCCCTTATCTCCTTTGATCTTAGCAATACGCCCTCTGGACTTTCTCCTTTCATTACTGTATCTATAGAAAGTCTTGTCACCTTCTTTTACTGTTTGTGATAGTGTTTCCTCAGTTTAGGCCTTTGTCTGCCTACTGGGGAAGTTTGGTATGCCTCCCTGTCTTCATCCCTCTGCGTCCCCTTATATTTCCTGAAGGCCAGCCTTTTGGCTCTGACCTTTTCTGCTACTGTTTTTGAGAACCATAGTGGTTTCCTTCTTCTTTTGCACTTCCTTTTCTCTATAACTCAATGGGATGTTGCTTCAAGTATTGCATCCTTAATGCTTGCCCACTTTACCTGTACCCCCTCACCTGTATTTCTTTTTGCCGGGGCTAGCTTATCTCTGTTGGCCATCTTATCAAAATCAGCTCCTCTGAAGTCCCATATTTTTGCCTTGGAATGGGATGATTTAGTTGTAGTGGCCAAACTGAACCATACCGTGTGATGGTCACTGGCCCCCAGGTGACCTTCTACCTGGAGATCTGTGATCCCTTCCCTGTTAGTCAGTACTAGATCTAGGATAGCCAAGTCTCTTGTGGGTTGTTGTACCAGTTGTTTGAGGCCTTCCCCCTGCAGGGAATCCACCACGTGTCTAGTTCTGGCAGATGTTCCTGCTGGTATTGGCCAATCTGTATCTGGCATGTTGAAGTCTCCCATTATCAGAACCTCCCCTTTAGCTGTCATGTTTTGTATATCTTCTAACAGTAACAGTGTCACTGTGATTTTCTTAATGCGTCCTGAACACTGATTTCCCACAGTGACCACGCTATTCTGCGCCAGAAGTGCAAAAACATATTTCGACCAGGATGTGAAAAATGACAGCTGTACTGTTCATAAGGAGGTGTGGAAAAATGCCAGTGATGAAAATCTGGAGTGAAAATATTGCAGATTCGCAAAGTTAAGAGCATGCATAGCAACTGAGCAATGCATGCTTGTAAAACAGTCATTTTGGGAATTTTTTCCACCAAATTTGCAACATAAGCTTTTTGAGAGCCCACCTCATGAACACCAGCACTGTCATTTTGTCAATCAGTTCTGAAAGGTGATTCCATGCAGTGACTGGGAAATCACCTTTTGGGACCGAATAACACCATGACAGTGGCTGAATTCATGAGGAGGTGTCCCAAAAACCCATGTTGAAAATTTGTTGCCAAAATTCCCAAAAATGCCTGAGATATGCACCAAAGCTGAAAAAAAACCCTATTTATGCCATTATACAGCTTACCGACATTTTCTCAGTTCGTGGTCAGCTTTGAAGAGTGCAGACATGTTCCCGTGCACGAAGATCATCGCACCAGACTCTGGAGGTAAGTATGGGTTGAGGGGGTGTGGGAGGCAGGACACAAAGGGTGGGTGCAAGCTGGGAGGGCAGAGATTGTTTTCTTTTTAACAAGTTTAAAAAAAAAAAAATATTATGGGAGTTTTTTTTTTCAGGGCATTTAGCACACTGGTGTGGCTCCCAGCATGCCATGCCACCTGAGTGTTTTGGGGAGATCTGTAGCTGACAGGGTATTGGGCACCCCCATTGGCTCATACCGAAGGGGGGGACACAAGAGTCAAGGGGGATTGGCCACCCCCCTTGACACAGAACAAAAGCGGGGGAGGGACTTATGCCAATGGGGAGTGGGCTCCCCCGTCAGCAAGAGGAAGTGGGGATTGAAGCTGACAGTGATTGGGTACCCCGTCGGCAAGCCCTGCAATGAGGGGTCACTCCCTCATTGCAGCAGATGATGCTGCAATGACAAGGCGGCCTCTGATTGCAGTGGCTAAAATGCTTCAAGGTGGTGGCACGCTGGCTGATCCGGTGTCAGCAGCAGCGTGCCACCCCATTGGGGAACAAGGGTCAAGCCTCCAAATGCAGTGGGGGAATTGGCCACAACACTGCCACACCTCCACAACTGTTTCTGCAGCAAGCTGCCGCAACATGTTTCTTGCGCATGCATGCAATCAACATAAAAAATCCATTTAATGCTTAGGTACATACATAAATAAAAAGAAAATAAAAAGTTTCTTTTTTTTAGGCAAAACACATTTACATATTTGTAACCACTCTGGAAAAAAAGAGAAAACTGATGTAATTTATTATTTTTAAATATATGTTCATTAGTATCTTTGTTCAGCTCCCTTCAGAGCCACTGCATGAGTATCTGAGACATAAGATAACTAGTAATCTTATTTATGAAAATGTTAAAATTCTGTTTTTTGATTTTCCCTTTATTGCCATATACATGTTTGATAGGTTTTAAAGTGCTACATTCCTGGTTTTATTGAGACATATGAAAAAAAAATCAATTTAAAGGGACACTGTCAACCCCCTTAGGTTGCAAAGTGTCCCTAATTGAAAAAAACATATTTTATGATTGCCAACATTCTATAAAGATTGCTGATGTAGCTGGTAGTTTGATTCTGATTATTTATTTCTTAAAAAAGTGAAAAACAGACTGCCCACCAAACTGGTGTTACCACACAAAAACAGATTTGTTTACATTCCTTGGTCAGCTCCCACTGCATCGTTCCTGGACTTGGGAACCCCTACCACACAGTCTAGCAACTCATGATGCAGTGGGAGTTTAGGAGGTTATTGAGCATGAGTGGCTGCACTATTTAGAGGTGTTTCTAATGTTCAGGAAGTATTCAGCAAGAACAGACCCAGGACTGTAAACAAAACAAGATTGTTTATAAATATTCATTAGCATGCATTTCAGTTCTACTAAACAAGGAGGCAGACAAAACAAACAGCAATATCAATGAATTTTAGAGAACTTAAGCAATCATAAAATGTAGGTTTTGAACTAGAAATAATTTGATAAAAAACAGGTTGACAGTGTCCCTTTAATGCTTAGGTACTTACATAAATAAATATATTTTTTTTTATCAAAACATGTTTATATCTTTGTAACCACTCTGGAAAAATAGAGAAAACTGATTTAATTTATTCTTTTAAAATGTATGTTCATTAGTATCTTTTTTCAACTACCTTCAGACCCACAGAGTTAGTGGCCAAAAGAATAAAGCATAATCTTTGACTCATTATGCAGTAATCTATCTTCTGGGTCCCATCTGCAAATCAACCAACACAGCAAGATAGGTGAAACAGAAACTTATATGTATTTATCATAAGAGGGTTTTGATCCAGATTTTTTTTTTTGGGGGGGGGGAATTTGGACCAATTATCGGTGTTTCATTTTCAGAAAATGAGTCAATTCAAATTTCTCATTAAACTCTGGATATTTTAGTGCTTGTAATCAGAAAATCCATTTCTGTTCCACAGAATTAAGTACATTTTCAAAGTCTCACCTCTGATATCTTTATTAATCTCTTCAATTCCTAAAACAGTAATTTTGTGTCACTGAGACTTGGTCCAACTTAATTTATTTTTAACTCTTCCCCCCCAAAAAAATCTAGGGTAAAACTGTCTTATGATAAATACATATAAGACATGCTAAAACAGTTTCTGTTTTGACCTACCTTGCTGTGTTGGTTCATTTGCAGATGAAACCCAGAAGATGGATTACTGCATAATGAGAGAAAAATGATGCTTTATTCTTCTGACCACTAACTCTGTGACTTTGAAGGGAGTTGAACAAAGATACTAATGAACACCCTTTTGTTGTCAAATTTGGTTCTACAACCAGATAGGAATGCTGGTGGCATTCTGTGCCAGACATATACTTGCTCTGTTCATTGTTCACTGATTCACCCAGAAAGACACACACACACACACACACACACACACACACACACACACACACACACACACACTTCAAAAACAGGGATACAATTATTTATTGGTTTCTGACTGGCTATTTAAAACTGACCTGCCATGGACCAAAGAACAATACTTAAACTAAAGACACAAAAAATGAAAACGTTTGATTATCATGTAAGATTATTTTAAAGGGTAAGAAACAGTTTTCTGTTCATCAGGGCACATCTTAATTATCACTTAATGCAGGGGCAAACCTGGCAACATGTACCTGTGCTTGTTAATTCCAAACTTTTGGGTGACAGCTATATATGGTTTAATTTTTTCACACTATGAGCCATTCCAGGGAGGGTCAGGTGAGGGGGAAGTATAATCAAATTATAGCTCCAAAGGTGTGGAATTAATTCTCTAATAAAAGGAGAGGCATGGCATTTTGCAGTCAGGATGCAAATATTCAAGTAAGATTATCTCTGTATTTTTAAAAAGGCCTGCATCCAAGCTAGTGCTGAAATAGGAGAACTTTTTTTTTCAATGGAGAGTTACAGATTGGTGTTTTTCTTGGACACTGTGCAGCTGAGCCCCACCCCATGAGCACAATGGGAGCTGCTTAAGAGCATGGTTTGTTTACTATGTGTAAGACACTGTAATGGAAATTGTCATTGGTATGTGTTGGAAAAAGTACTGAAAAATACAGATGGGATAAATTATTTTGGGCACTTTCACGTAAAATTACAATGCATAGTCAGTTAATAGAATAAATAGAAAATCCGCCTACTCCTTTACACAACTGCTTCAGTTCTAGTGTGCAGCATGGGGCTGGGCTGCAGAGAACCTCAGCGCTGTGGTGCTGACAGAAGCACTCCTCCCATACCTCCACACCACACAACATAACATCTTCCCCTGTCAGTTGGACTGAAAGTGACAGATTATACAGGTCAGTTCTGGATGCATAGCTACTGCCGCTGCATATAATCTAATGGTTTACATCTGCTCACAGATTAAAGGGATTTATTGTTTGTTTTTGTTTTGTTTCCTTTCATTTAATGGTACTGTGAACACCACAGGAGCAATTAATGCAGTTACAATGGCCAGACAGGCTTCTGAGAGGCAACAGGAGAAATACAGCACTAGGTCATATAAAACCATATAAAATCTTTGCCCCTAACAGTAAAAGGTAATAGTTCAAAGTATTAAATCTGCTTCAGAAGATGTTTGAAACAGGTCATTTATTTGGTTAAGGGAAAAGTCTTTAGTGAGCTTTCAACATATTTATTGGCAAGCGTTTGGTAGGATTTCAATTGACAAATTCAGTAGTTCACAGTGCCAGCCTGAGTGAGGACAGGACAGTAATGTGAATAATGTGATACAGATCTGACAAGGATAATTTCAAACAAGCATTTGTCAATGCCAAATGTTGCTTGCTTCTATGTGCTGTTTAGGTATTTGGAAGTCATCGGAGAGCAAATATTGAAAATTTGCGAACTTACTAGCGCGCGTAGGAACTGCACAACGCACGCTCATAAAATAGTCATTGTTAGGAAATTTTTCATGAAATGTTCAACGTAGCCATTTTAAGACCTCTGCTCATGAACAGTGTCATTGTGATTTTGTTAATGTGTCCCATACATTGAGTTTGCACACCAACTGCGCCATTGTGCGCTACATGGGCGGAAACACGTTTTGGGCAGGATGTGAAAAATGACAGCTGTACTGCTCATAAGGAGGTGTGGTAAAATGGCAATGTTGAAAATCTGGAGTGGAAATATTGAAAATTCACAAACCTACGAACGCGCAGTGGGAACTGTGCAATGCACACTCGTAAAACAGTCATTTTTAGGAATTCTTTCACCAAATTTTCATCATTGCCATTTTAAGATCTCTGCTCATGAACAGTGACACTGTGATTTTCTTAATGTGTCCCATACACTGAGTTCACACACCGACTGCGCCATTGTGCGCTACATGGGCGGAAACATGTTTTGAGCAGGATGCAAAAAAATGACAGCTGTACTGCTCATGAGGAGGTGTGGTAAAATGGTAATGTTGAAAATCTGGAGTGAAAATATTGAAAATTTGTGAACTTACGAGCCTGCATAGGAACTGCGCAACGCACGCTCGTAAAACAGTCATTTTTAGGAATTTTTTCACCAAATTTTCAACAAAGCCATTTTAAGACCTCTGCTCATGAACAGTGTCATTGTGATTTTCTTAATTTGTCTCGTACATTGATTTCACACCGACTGCACCATTCTGCGCTACAAGGGCGGAAACACATTTTGGGTGAGATGTGAAAAATGACAGCTGTACTACTCATAAGAAGGTGTGGTAAAATGGCAATGTTGAAAATCTGGAGTGAAAATATTGAAATTTCGCGAACTTACGAGCCTGTGGAATTGTACAACGACGACGCCAGAAACAGTCATTTTTGGAATTTTGGACCAAATTTCAACATGGGTTTTTGGGACCCCTTCTCATGAATGATTCACTGTCATGGTGGTATTCAGGCCCGAAGGGTGATTTCACAGTCACTGCGCGAATCACCTTCGGCCCGGTTAACGCCATGACAGTGACATCTTTCACGAGAAGGGGTCCTAAAACCTCACGTTGAAAATTTGGTGCAAAATTCCCAAAATGCATGAGATATGCAATAAAGTTGAACCCCGCCCATCAGCCCATTATACAGCTTTACCGCATTTCCTCAGTTCGCGGTCGGCTTTGAAGAGCAGATGTGTTCCTGGTCCACCAAAGATTGTTGCGCGGAGTCCGGAGGTAAGTATGGGGTGAGGGGTGTGGGGAGGCTGGAAGCGCAGTGGGTGGGTGCGATTGTGGGAGGGGGTCAGGAGACGCCCACGGACCGCTTTTGTTTTATAGGTTAAAAAAAAAGACGCTAGGACGCTTGCCATGCTGGGGTGGCCCCAGCGTGGCACAAGGATGGGGACCATTCAGCCAGCGGGATTGGGCACCCCGCCAGCCAAAGGACTGATTGCCATGCTGGGGTGGTCTCCCCAGTGTGACACCAACTACTGGGGGCGACGCTCAGCCGAGGCGAGTTGGGCACCCGTCGGCTACACAGTGCGTGCAGGAGCACGCCGTCATGCGTGTGGGTGGGGAGCTATGCTCTTATCAGTGCTCACTGAATCGTGAGTCCCCTTTCAATCGTATGCCACTGCACTTTGGGAGCGCACATAGACAGCTCCAAAATGCATTGGCTTACAGGGGCCACACCTGCCAGCTCACTGACTGAATTGGAGGAGGAGGTGACACACCTCCGAAATCTCCGATGATGGCACTATGTTTCTTGCACATGCGTGCAAGCAACATAAAAAGTCAGTCTGCAAAGCAACTACACAGAATGCAACATAACACCAACCTGGCAGCCCAATTTTTAAATCTATGAAGACTACTGACACCTCAAACAATCTGACGGTCACAATGGCTTCAAAGATCCTTCACAGTTTCAAACCATTAAAATCCTATCAAAGTACAAATGAAGAAATCAGTGTTAAGAAGTCAATGGAAAGTCAGTATTATCTGCAAACGGTTAAATTAATGAAAAGGACCACACTAGTGTTACATAATTCAAATGATATAACCTACTAGTTTTATGTACTGTACACATTAAAGGGGGGAGGGGTGGTCAGAGTAGGTATGGGAAAAGTGAGTGGGGGAAGACAAAATGGGGGGCTTCAGGAACTTAGAAAATGAGGCACTGTATCCTAGGATCAGATTTTCATGCAAGTAATTTTTTACTTTCAATTTCATCCATTAGCACAGGTTGTATCATGGAATCAAATAAAACTTTCTTTTTTTGTTATTTAAATTTAATCTGGCAATACCTTTTAATTTACTGCAGTGAAAAATCTGCACACAAAAAAATTTGCCTACAATTTTATCATAGCTTCACTTGAAGTAACCTCAGAAATACCAGGTATCCTAAACATTAAAATCACAGTTGATGACTAACAGGACCCATACAGGAAATAGTGTATTCAAGGGGTCAAACATTATCATTTCCCCACAGGATCAGGCTTCCATGTGATTTTTTTTTTTTGGGTTTTATCCATTTTTGTGGGTTGTATTATGGGATCAAATACAGCATTTTAGTTTATTTAGATATAGTCAGACAAATTGTTAATTTATTATTGCAACAAAAAAATATGAACCCCAAAATACATACCCACAATTTGATATTACATTCACTTGATATAATCTTGAAAGCACCAGGGTCTTAAAATTTAAAGTCACAATTCATAAATGCCATACTAGTCCTCCCCAAAAGGCTGCAGGGCTACCCCCATGCAACCCTAATTACCTTGGCCATTATACAAATATACAGTAGTTCAAAATGTATTTTATTTATTTGAGTTTTGATAACCGGGTAAGTCCACTGAGACAATTACAGTCCCTTTTTCAGGGCTGACCCAGGGTTGAGAATCAACCACGAAGTTACAGGTGTAATCAGCAATGCAGTTCTCATGTTACAAAGTTGGCATTAGGCAGAGTACATGTCAAGACAAAATATTGCAAGTACATAAACAATTGACTACAGCCTTTCTCTTGGTGAGCGATCCAAGCCTAGATAGAGGAGAAGGCTTTATACAGGGCAGTTATAGTACAAAACTTCATATTAAACATAGTAGTAATATAACATGGGAATTGCTAGACTCAGAGATTCTACACATACTACTCTCATATTATGCCTGGAGGAGTAGTAGTGGAGTAGGAGGAAGAATAAGGCGTGAGGAGGCAGCCGTAGGTAAGGTGGAGGAGTTTCTGGATGGGCACCCTTCAGTGAAAGCAAAAGCAGGTAGCAGAGGTAGACAGAAAGGCAGACAAATGTGACTGAAATTGTGAGAGAGGGGAGCAGGAGAGAATGGAGGGAGGGAAGGAGTTCCAGTCAGTTAGAGCGCATATGAAAAGAGCGCCTGGATACAGCAAGATGCATTTTGGGAACAATGAGAAGGGGGAGAGAGGCAGAGCGAAGTGTGCGTGGTGTTTGTTTGAAGTGGATAAGTTCTCTGAGGCAGGGAAGGGTGTTATGTTCTTCAAAAGCTTTGCATCCTATCATTTCAGGGATTCTGTAATGCAGGGATCATCCATTTTTCTCAAAACAAAATGATACAGAAACCCTGAATTCAAAGCTGATCAGCAAATAACTGAGCTTTACTTTTTGTTAATTTACAAGGATTGACATGTATATATTTCTTTCACATGGCTAGCAAATAAAATAACCAAGGCATATGTCAATAAATCCATTTATTTTTCTTTGCCTGAAATATTTAACTAGGGACAGGGACACTGCAATAAAAAGGCGAGAGGTTTCTTTTTTGTTTTGTTTTTCCATTATTTTATAGACTTTTATGAGAAAAAATAGAGAAGAGGGAGTTAATGAGTGAGAGTCACAATGAGAGAGACAGTGAACTACGATTTTGGCAAGGTTTCTTCCTTTTATCTCTATTACATAAACAGTAAAAATGAATATTCTATACCAATAAACACACTTCAAAATTAATATACAAATTAAAGGCAGACATGCTGAACTTTTACTTGTTGTTGCAGATGAGCTGGAACCGCTGACAGAACTCTTGGGCTTTTTGAGTGAGAAAAGTCTGTTTACAAAGCTTCCATAACTTTGTTTTGGATTATGTTGGCCACAACACTGGATCAAAAATAAAATTAAAAAAAGAACATGCCCTTATTCAGTCTGATCATTACTGCTGTACATATTGGGCAGAAAAGAAGATGTGACTGATGCAGAACATGAATACTGCTCTGACCCTTATGTATATAACTGAGGGATATCCCATGGACCACTACCGTGGACCTGATCTCTACACACTGTGCCATTTGTTGTGTATGGTGTATTCATGAAACATGTACCCTAATGCCCTTATATAGCATAATTACACCCACAGTCCAAGTCAAACTGAATTTATCAAATAGATTGGGGGGGTGAGCAGACTTGCCACAAAGCCCACATGGTACACATCTGGAGTAGTCCCGGACAGTCTTGCAAGGGGACCATGAAGGCTCTGCATTGAATATGGATTGATAATGGCTAAAACAGCACAGCATAACAGCATGCTGATAGCATTGAATGCATTTAATTTGTCCATAATTTCACATGTAGACTCACACCAACCTCCTGAGTTCACAGTGGAGACAGTATGTGCCGGGACTGTCCTTGATACCCTTCCCCCCACAACATTTCACATGCTACTAAGATGCTTAGGTTAGATTACATATTGCACTTTTCTTTGGCTCAAATCCAGAACAATAACATAATGGTGAGTGTGTTTGACTGGCAGACATTGCACAAAGTAACAGAGTGCTGATAAAGTTCTAGAGTGAGGTTTGGGGTGATTATTTTAGACCAGCAATACTTTATATGTTGCAAATATGATTGCATCTGGACCTGGTGACAATATATAGTTGCAGCTGTTGAAATATCACTATGAAGTAATGTGTGTAAAATGGATTTTGTTGTGTTTGTTTTAATAAATGTGCTTGCAACAGCTGCTCAGTGCAGTCAGCTCACTTATGAACAGTCCCTTAGAACATTATGGAGTGGCTACCAGGTACAGAGACCTCCTGCATTCCACATTTCACTCAATGCAGCCAAGACTCCCTGTGACAGGCAGAGACTTTCAAATACACAACAACAGTCCATTCATTGAAAGAGAAGGAGTGGACAGTGGGAGAAGGAGCATGCATGAAGTACCTGGTGGGAAAAGTTTTTTTTTTCTGTGGCTCCATCTTTGAATTGTCAAATCTTGAGTTTCTGTGGGTAGTTCTATAGTTCCATGTTCCTCATCGGGACAACAAATCTTCCTGAGCTTCTGCCCATTTCTTTTTTAAAAGAAGGACTTTATGTTTTTTTATTTTGTGAACCCCACCCCCAAGTAACAATTTGAGAAAAATTGCTGACCGCTGTCTTCTTCTCAGCATCTGAGATGACATTATTAAATTCATAATCCTGTGCACATTTATTAAAAAACAGAGTATCTGTTTCACCTTGCTGGTCCTGTCTTCTGCTTAAGGGAAGAATTCAGTTGAGTTTCAAGGTTTTTTTAGTCTGTGAACAACCCCCACAGCCTCCCCCATGCCAGTCCTAGAAAGCACCCACTCCCATGCCAATCCGTTCCTGTTTCTGTTGAAGAATTCAAGCAAGATTATCTCTGTGTTTTTAAAAAGGCTTGCATATAAGCTAGCACTAAAATAGTGCAACTTTTTTTTTCAATGGAGAGTTACTGATGGATGTTTTTCCTTGAAACTGTGCAGTTGAGCCCCACCCCATGAGCACAATGGGAGCTGCTTAAGAGAATGGTTTGTTTACTGTGTGTAAGACACTGTAATGGAAATTATTGGTAGGTTTTGGAAAAAGTACTGAAAAATACAGATGGGATAAATTATTTTGGCCACTCTCACATAAAATTGCAACGCATAGTCAGTTAATGGAATAAATAGAAAATCCGCCTGACCCTTCACACCGAATCATTCATTTCAAGTGAACAGCATGGGGCTGGGTTGCATAGAATCTCAGCATTGTGGTGCTGATAGAAGCACTCCTCACACAGCTCTACACCATACATCCCCTTCCCCTGCCTGTTGGACTGAAACTGATGGACTTCACAGCTCAATCCCTGCTCGTCAGCTCCTCGCAGCTGCTCAGTGCAGTCAGCTCACATATGAACAGTCCATTAGAACACTGTGGAGTGGCTACCAGGTACAGAGATGTACTGGATTCCACATTTCACTCAATGCAGCAAAGACTCCCCGTGACAGGCAGAGACTTTCAAAAGCAAATCCAGCATTATGCTCATCTAGGGGCTGACTGCACAGCCAAGAGTTTAAAGTAATGAGATTGGTACATCCAGCAGACCTGGGTTTGATTCCCACAACCTCCCCATGAGTACTATGTGATGCTGCACAAGTCACTTAACCACCCCATTGCTCCCCTGGTTGTCCTTGGAAACAGGTACTTGTGTCTAGTGGGCCATACACTGTTACCAAAAAAAAATACAAATCATTCAGTCAAACACCATGAGCTGGGGACCAATGCCCAATACAAGACTGTACCACTTTTATAAGACAAATACACAACAGCAGTCCATTCATTGAAAGAGAAGGAGTGAACAGTGGGAGAAGGAGCATGCACGAAGTACCTGGTGGGAAAGGTTTTTTTTTCCTGTGGCTCCATCTTTGAATTGTCAGAGCTTGAGTTTCTGTGGGTAGTTCTATAGTTCCATGTTCCTCATCAGGACAACAAATCTTCCTGAGCTTCTGCCCATTTCTTTTTAAAAGAAGGACTTTGTGTTTTTTGTTTTGTAAACCCCACCCTCAAGATGCAAATTGAGGAAAATGCTGACCGCTGTCTTCTTTGTGCTCAGCATCTGAGACGACATTATTAAATTCATGATCCTGTGCACATTTATTAAAAAATAGAGTAGCTGTTTCATCTTGCTGGTCCTGTCTTCTGCTGATGGGAAGAATTCAGTTGTGCTCCAAATTTTTACTTTGTGAACAACCCCCTCCCCCATACCAATCCTAGAAAGCACTCATTCCCATGCCGATCTGTTTTTGTTTCTGCTGACGAATTCAAGTAAGATTATCTCTGTGTTTTTAAAAAGGCTTGCATTTAAGCTAGCACTGAAATAGTGCAACTTTTTTTTCAATGGAGAGTTACTGATGGGTGTTTTTGTTAGAAACTGTGCAGCTGAACCCCACCCCATGAGCACCATGGGAGATGGTTAAGCACATAGTTTGTTTACTGTGTGTAAGACACTGTAATGGAAATTGTCATTGGTAGGTTTTGGAAAAAGTACTGAAAAATACAGATGGGATAAATTATTTTGGGCACTCTTACAGAAAATTGCATCACTTAGTCGGTTAATGGAATAAATATGAAATCCGCCTAACCCTTCACATCAACTCCCTCATTTGTGGTGTGCAGCATGGGGTTGGGCTGCAGAGAACCTCAGCGCTGTGGTGCTGGCAGAAGCATTTCTCATGCAGCTCTACACCATACAACCTCTTCCTCTGCCAGTCGGACTGAAACTGATGGACTACACAGGTCAATCCTGATGTATAGCTACTGCCGCTGCATGCAATCTAATGGTGTACATCTCCTCACAGATTAAATGCTTTTTTTGTTTTGTTTTGTTTCCTTTCATTTAATGGTACTGTGAACATCACAGGAGCAATTAATGCAGTTACAGTGGCCACACTGATGCACATGGGGAGGCTGCAACAATCTGGGACCGCCCACCATCGCGCTGTCAGCCCAACACCGAGATCAACGGCTGACCCTGCAATGATGAGGCAGACCCTGACTGCAGCGGTGAAATTGTTTCAGCTTGGTGGCACTTTTGGAAACCAATGTCATCAGCACAGTGTGCCTGCATTGGTCAACCAGTGCCAAGCCCCCAAATACAGTGCTGCCGTTGGCTGCCAGAGTGCCACACCTCCACAACCCGCTTCTCTCCTAAGCTGCCACATAATGTTTCTTGCGCATGCATGCAAGCAAGCAAACATGAAAATAGCAGGACAAGAGAACACAGCGTGAGATTAGTGGGAAGCCAGTTAGGGGGTAATCTGAGGAAGTTCTTTTTCACAGAAAGGGTGGTGGATGCATGGAACAGCCTACCTCAGGAAGTGGTGAATATGAATACAGTGCAGGGCTTCAGACAGGCATGGGATAGGCATAAGGGAGCAATACAGATGAGTATGAATAGATAGGCCATTTACAGAGCAAAGGCCAATGGCACATTCATAAGGTAGAAAAAGAAATGGGCAGACTGGATGGGCCTTACGATCCTTATCTGCCAGAAACTTATTTGTTTCTATGATTCTATCCAGAGCCTTTGCCATTCCCACATCACCTCCTTAAGATCCTTAATTTTGGCCAGAAGATTAACTTTATCATGATAGTTAAAAAATTTAAAAATTAATGGCTGAGGTGGGGAGTTCAGAAGGGGGTCACCTGAGGCATCCTAAGGGCCCTCTCCACAGTGTAGGTAGGACCATTCAGAGAGGAACCCACCAGCTTCTCATAAAATTTCTGAACAAATAGGATAGCATTCAGACCTTCCAGCCCCTCCTGCAGGCTGATGATGACTGTGTCATTCCATTGGCTGTGTTCTTCCAAATACTCCACCTTTTCTTCAAGATGGGCCAGCTTCTATCAGAGAGACTCAGCCTCTGGTTGTTGTTGACTGCACCAGTCCTCCATGGAGCTGATGTGGCATTCAGTGTCTCCAACCCTTTGAGAGAGTTCCTCAATTGCGATATGCAAATTCTTCAGTTCATCAGTAATGTTTAGTAGGTCTTCTTTCAATTGGGAGCTTTCCAGAAGAAACTTGTTCTCTGAAAGTGGCTGACTTGCTGCCTGGGATTATGCTTAAACCACTGTCTGCATTTTACTTTTCTTTAGGGCCTTCTTCTTCTCAGAAGTAGCAGGAGGCATGTGTTGCATGCCCACCACTTTCATCTCTGCTTCCATAATCGATGCCCAAATCAAACATAAAATGACCACAGGGTACGATAAAGTCCATTGCTAGATGAGGTAGTGTCAAAAAAATCAAAATTCAGAGATTTTAGTGTTCAAAGAATAAGGCTGGAAGCGGAGCTGAGAAAATGTACGATTCACTTGGGCAGATGCATCATGTGATCCCCTGCTATAGTTTTTTTTAACTGTAGATCCCTCTGTTATTTGGTCAGTGGGTAACCAAGCACACATATAGAAGGGGTCAGCAATCCAGTTTACTGCTCTGTGGGAATGGGTGCAAGGGGGTCAGGTGACTTGCTAAAGTTTATACTTTGAGACAGTGGCTCTGCAGGATTTGAACCTGTGATCTCTCATGCCACAATTCCCCACCCAAAACTCTGTGCCAGACAGTCTTATATGGAGTATTTATCGAGTATTTCCCCAAAAGTTTAACTTTTCAGTTCATCTGTGGAATTTCAAATGTATATGTGAATGTAGGGGTGCATGGTTGGATATGTGTATATCTGTGTTGTGTGGTATCTGACAGAACACAGGTGACAAAGGAATTGGAGTCACACAGTATTCTTCATAGATAGTGAGACTCAAGACTGAGTCCCACATGTCTTCAGTCAGCAAACCTCTGTATAGATACATAGACAGTGTTGACAGATAAGGGCCTATGGCCCACCCAGTCTGCCCATTTGAGCTTGTAAGTTCAGTTTATGTTTTCCTAGAAGTCTGTTGCCCCTTACCTCTGACCTCCAGAATTCCTTTATGTCTACCCCATTCATTCTTAAATCCCATGATTGTTTCAGCCCCCACCACTTCTTATGACAGTGTGTTCCACTTGTCCACCACCCGTTCTGTGAAGAAATTCTTCCTCACGTTTCCTCTGAATCGTCCTCCTTCCAACTTCATCCCATGCCCTTTAGTCCTGAAACATCTTTTTCACTTAAAATAGTGTATTCCTACACCCTGTCCCTCCCTGTAAGATACTTGTATGTCTCTATCACATCCCCTCTCTCCCTCCTTTCCTCCAGGGAGTACATGTTCAGTTCCTTCAACCTGTCCTCATAGGACTTGTGATGCAATCCATGCACCATCTTTGTTGCCCTCCTCTGAGCCTTCTCTACCCTGTCTATGTCCTTACATAGGTAAGGTCTCCAAAACTGTACACTGTACTCCTGGTGGGGCCTCACTAGTGTCTTGTATAGTGGAATTATGACCTCCCTTTTCCTGCTGGTGATGCCCCTGCCTATACATCCCAGCATCCTATTTGCTTTACCTGCTGCCTTGTCACACTGTTTCCTCACCTTGAGGTCATCAGAGATGATAACCCCAAGATCCCTCTCCTGCTTGGTGCATGCTATATCCTCACCCCCAACTGATAACAATCTAATCATATTAGCGTACATATTTTTACTGGCACTACCGTGCTCTGAATGCCCTCAGTCTCCCGCTGCATACTAATATTCCTTTTTGTTTTCTTCACTATGTAGGCCCCCACCCGACCTCTCCCCCCGGAGCCCAGACACCAGCAAGCAGACAGACTAACTCAGAGCTCCCTCCAGGAGCTAGACACCACACACAGGGTGCACGGAAGAGGTATTTTAAGTAACCTCCTCCAGCACCATTTGTGAGGGGTGTTAGCCCATCAATGCGCTTGCACGCTATTAACTGCCCCACCCTCCCACCCAGGGCTATCCTTGTCTTATAGGCCCTGCCTGTTTACATCACTTCCTGCTACTGAAATTTACTAAGTCCCCACTTTTCCATTTGCAGGTTATACCTGCCTGCCACTAGAGGAACCCTACCCTTCCACCTCAGGCCCCACTCATTTTGTCCTCTGCCAACCTACTTCCTGTAATCCTCCTATTGGCTGTTCCACTCCACTCCTGCCACACACACAACTACCCCTTCACACACCATTCCAGACCCTCATCCCCTGTACTAACCCCCACCGGACCCACCCTCTTTCCCCTGTACCAACACCCACTGACCACTAGGAGTCACTATTTCTCACCCTTGCCGAGGCCCAATCCCTACCTGCTTAGGAACCCCAGAACATCAGCCTCTGCCCTCACCAAGGCACTTTTTCTTGCTGCCCTGGCAGAGACTTGAATCCTGTACCCTCTCTGCCAGAGTCCGTGTCACTACCACTAATCCAAAGTGGCAACCACACTTTATAGAAGTCAACCCTGATACTTCCACCTTCTATCCCATCTCCACCTGTAAACCATGCTAGTTCACCTCCTCCTAAACTGCCTCCCCTCACTCTCCTTCTAGTACCTCCATCCCTCCAGCCCGACATCTCCCCTGGGGCACCAGCAAGTGCACCATTAATTCCTGCAGACATAGCTCGCACCCACCCTACTATGTCCATGTACACTGGCCTACAGCACCCTCCTCCTGGTTACTGCCCCACCTCCCTCCCTGGCCATCCCTAGCAGCTAGTCATCCTGGCCCTCCCTGCCCTGCAATCCCTACCCATCCCCTGCTCCCCTATGGTCCCACCCCCATCTCCTCTCATCCGCAGGCAAAGCTCATATCACCGGGCCCTGGCCAGAGCTGTTGTCCTTTTACCGCTCTTAACAGGCAATATCCATCCTAACCCTGGCCCCACCTTGACCTGCCCACCAGGTGGGCGCCTCGGTCTGAACATTGCCTCCATGAATATATGCAGCATCTTGAAAAAATTTGACTCCCTCCAATGCTGGATCACACTGCACAAACCAGACGTCATTGCGCTGGTGGAAACATGGCTATCAAAATCCACCCCTGACACCTTTATCACCCTCCCTGGCTACACCCTGTACCATGAGGATCGGGTATCCAAATGTGGGGGTGGCTGCGCCATCTATACCAGGGACTCTCTCACTGGTCATTCTCTCCCTGCTCTTGCCCTTGTAAATGGGGCACAGGCCCATACCATTAAGCTCACTCCAGACCCCACCAGGGCACCCTTCTACCTCACTGCTGCCTATATACCGCCCAGGAACCAAAACCCAGCACTACTATCATTAACAGACTATCTTGCCACCTTCCCTCACAGTGCTGAACAAATCATATTGGGGTACCTTAATGTGAACTGACTCAGTTCCTCCCCCATCCCCACCCAGAACTCCTTCACAGCTCTCGACCTAACACAATTAGTCTCCCAAACCACAAGAGTGAACTCTAAGAAAGGGACCAGCACCCTCCTAGATGTCATCATCACAAACCGCCCCTATAAAATTCTGGACATCCAAGTCCTCCCTGACTCCCTCAGTGACCATTCCCCTGTACTGTTCCGCTGGATGGCCACCTCACCCCAACCCACCGCCCAGTGCTCACTCCGCTGGCGTTTCAGACCAGGTGGCCTGAAAAACCTTAAACAATATCTTGCCCAATAAGACTGGTCCCCTATTCACCGCGCTTCTGATATAGACTCTGCCCTTGCCTTCTTTACCGAAACCTTTGGCAAAGCCTGTGACCACTTTGCACCTCTCTCATCCGTCCGAACCAAAAAGCACAACTTGCCCTGGATAACTCCTGCCCTTTTACAGCTACTCAGGCATAGGGATAACCTCTGGCACCTTGCCATTGAAACTGGTTGACTAGCAGACAGAAAGGCCTACAACGCCGCGTGGAATAAATGTACCTGGGCAATCAGGAAAGCCAAGGCTGATCACTATCAGGCCACCCTCACTGCCTCCTGGGGGTGCGCCCGAACTTTCTGGGATAACGTAAAACAATTGAACGGGAAAAAACGCACCCCTCCCCCTTCCCAGATTACTTTCGACAACACCACCATTACAGACCCTGCAGACATTGCATACTTCCTTAACACCTCCTTTACTGACCTTAGCCCTATCCTCCCCAGTAACTTCTTTGACCCACCTCCCTCCCAACCTGCACCAGCCCGCTAAGGCCCTAGCTTCCACCTGCGTAGAGTTACTGCCCAGGAAGCCAGACCCCACCTGACCCGAGCACTAAAAGGTAATAGTCCCGGTGACAACTCCCTGGACCACAGAATTCTCTGGCTGGTATTGGAACAGGTCCTTACCCCACTCACCAGCCTCCTCAACAGATCCCTCTGCCTGGGACAATTCCCCACTACATGGAAAACCGCCACTGTTACTCCCATCCACAAAGGAGGTGACAGGTCCATAGCAGGGAACTACCGACCCATCTCCGTACTCCCACCCCTTTCCAAAGCCCTTGAAAAACTGGTTGCCATGCAGATCACTGAATACCTGACCAAACACAGCATCCTCTGCCCTGAACAGCACAGATTCCATGCAGGATACAGTATTACCACAGCATTAATTGAATTCTCACATTCCTACACCTTCATGGACCCTGGCTCCAGCCAGGCCGTGTTCCCATCTCCTCAAGGCCTTCGACATGGTCTCACACCCCCT
Organism: Neoceratodus forsteri; assembly: GCA_016271365.2. Classification (NCBI taxonomy): domain Eukaryota; kingdom Metazoa; phylum Chordata; order Ceratodontiformes; family Ceratodontidae; genus Neoceratodus; species Neoceratodus forsteri. The sequence continues at coordinate 1,439,122,651 of CM028132.1, forward strand.
CCTGCTGGATGCCCTCTATCACACGGGCTTCTCCACTGGGCCACTTACCTGGTGCACCAGCTACCTATCTGCACTCTCCCAACATGTCAAAATTGGTGGAACCCTTTCCAAACCATGTCCTATCCACTCTGGAGTCCCACAAGGCTCCATCCTGGGACCCCTACTCTTCTCAATCTATCTAAACACCCTGCCCAGTGCATTCCCCAGGAAAATTCTGCTATATGCAGATGATGCCGTCATCTTCGCCACCGACCGTAACCATGCCTCCCTCCAGGATTCCCTGCAACGTTCCTATTCTGACACTGAAACCTGGTTTAAAGAGCATAGACTGGTCTTAAATCTTAAAAAAACAAAAACCATGCTCTTTGCCCATCCCCAAAACAAAGCATACAACCTACCCCTCTGTATCCTCTCCTACCCCAAGCTGCAACTGGAGCAAGTCCTCTTCTTCAAGTACCTAGGGGTCTCCTTTGACCCTGCCCTCACCTACCACACCCACATCGATGCACTTGCCTCTGCCACCAACATGCGGCTCGGTATGAAACTGTCTCCCTCCGATGCCTTCCGGCTTGCTGTAACATCCTCTATATTATCCCTAGTTGACTATGGTCTACCTATCTATGGTGCTGCCAGCATGTCTGCCCTGAACAAAATTCACCTCATCCTAAATAAGGCATGTAGGCTAATCACTGGGGCACCTAGGTTCACACACATGTGCCAGCTTTATCATATGGCAACATTATTAAACCTTGACAAACGACTGCAATATCAAACTTGCCTCATAGCAAAAAAAAACCTTTTGGGACTTTCACCACCAGGGCTCACAGCCTCCCTACGCCTAGTCCAACCCCTAGTCAGTACACGGACCTCCTGCAAGGCCATCTTTCTGGTTCCCCGATCTAGGACCACTCATGGGCAGAGATCCTTCCTCCATAGAGCCCCTTCTTGGTACAACACACTCTCTCTCTCCATCTCGGAAACCCCCACTATCTCCAAGTTCAAAACTGCTCTCAAAAGCGCGCTATTCACCATGCGCTGCTGCACCTGTGGATAACGGGTGTGCAACACCGTGTGTCCTGACAATGCCCTCTGGGCTGCTCGCCTCTGCCCCACCTTATTTAACACCCACTTACATTGCTGCTATATCCTCTTGCATACCCATTTCTCAGTTCTCAAGTATGTACCATTTATGCCTAAAATACAAGTATACTTCCTGCCCAATTGGGCCCACTAGTAAGCACTATTGTAACAAAGTCAGACTATCTGTTTTTGTTGTCCTGGTCGCATGGGCTGCTAACTCTGTACCCAATACCATGGTACCTGTAATGCCTTTTTCTTGCTGCAAGTGTCATACATAAGTGTTGCTAACTCTGTAAACAATCATTGTAACTATAATACCTGTATCTGCACTTTGCCTATCATTGTCATATATGAACACAAACTATGTAACCTACACCCTGGAACCAACTATGCCTGTATCTGTATGTATTATGTCTCCTCCCTGTCTTGCCATACCTGACGAGGTACCTGTGGAAATGAGCCTCTGGCACAAAGGTTGTAAACTGATTTCTACATAAATAAAAGAAATAAATATATTGTGCCAGGGTTTTTGTGCTCCATATGCATTATAGAAACATAGAAACATAGAATTTGACGGCAGATAAGGACCGCTTGGCCCACCTAGTCTGCCCATTTCCCTACCTACTGGATAAGCTGCAGATCCTAGTTAACCAGCAGTCTACTTCTTCCTACCCCAACCCCCCAGAACTGCCTTATGACTATCCCGTGCATGCTTGAATTCCACCACTGATTTTGACTTCACAAACTTTCCTCCCGGAAGGCTCGCTCCATGCATCCACAACCCTCTCTGTGAAAAATACTTCCTTAAATTACCTCTGAGCTGCCTCCATCTTCAAATTGTGCCTCTTGTTCTTGCACACCTCTTTTTTGAAAGATGCTACCCTTTGACTTTGTTGATTCCTTTGAGGTACTTGAAAGTTTCTATCATGTCCCCCTCTCCCTCCTTTCCTCGAGGCTATACATATTAAGCTCCATAAGTCTCTTCATATGTCTTCCGTGCAGACCCTGCACCATTTTAGTTGCCCTCCTCTGGACAGCTTCCATCCTGTCTATGTCTTTATGGAGATTGGGTCTCCAGAACTGCACACAGTACTCAGATGGGGTCTCACCAGCTGTCTGTACAGAGGATAATAACTTCTGTTTTCTACTGGTGATGCCTCTCCTATGCATCCCAGTATCCCCCCAGCCCTCCTTGCTGCCCTCTCACATTGCTTGCCCATCTTTAGGTCATCTGATATGACTACCCCCAGGTCCCTCTCCATTTTTGTTGTTGTTAGTATCTCACCCCCCATTGTGTACTCTTCCCCTGGGTTTTTGTTTCCCAGGTGCATTACCTTGCACTTCTTAGCATTGAATCTAAGCTGCCATACATTTGACCATTCCTCTACCCTTGCCAAGTCCCTTCTCATCCTTTCCACCCCACCCTGTGCATCAACTCTGTTGCAGATCTTAGTGTCATCTGCAAAGAGACATATTTTCCTTCCAGTCCTTCTGCAATGTCGCTATAAAGACATTGAAGAGGACTGGTCCTAATACTGAACTCCTCAGTGTACCCCACTAGTAACCTCCTTTCTTCTGAGGACCTATTTACTATTATTCTCTGTGTCCTATTCTCCAGCCAATTCTTTACCCAGGCTGTCATCTTGGGACCCACTCCCAGGCTGGCTAACTTGTATATTAATCTTTGTGTGGGACTGTGTCAAATGCCTTGCTTAAAGTCTCAGGTAGGCCATGTCCACAGCCCTCCCTGATCTACTACTTTGGTCACCCAGTCAAAGAAATCTATCAGATTCATCTGGCATGACTTCCGCTGTGAATCCATGCTGTCTAGGGTCCTGTGCCCCTCTGGCCTCTTCTGTCTACACCCTCTGGTGTGTCTACTCTGTTACAGATCTTTGTGTCATCAGCGAACAGTGAAATTCTGCCTTCTAGGTCCTGCGCAATGTCACTGATGAAGATGTTGAATAGGACCGGTCCCAGCACTGATCCCTGTGGTACCCCACTAGTCACTCTTCCCTCTTTGGAGTGACAGCCATTTATCCCCACCCTCTGTGTCCTGCCGCCCAGCCAGTTACCTACCCGCCACACTACTGTCCTGCCCACACATAGACATAATTCTGTTCGGGGGGATAGCAGTCCCTTCCTAGTATGTAATGCTGCATCATTTTTAAAGAATGTTATGTAAATTAAAAATGTATTTGCGGTAGTGCAGGACTGTAGTACTTACACTTCATTCTGTGTCAAATATTTCTACTGTATGTGATCAGCCTTCCAAGTAATTTTTTTTAACCTTAAAGTTTATGAAATTAAAATAATTTGTCTTATTAATCTCTCCTTTCCTGGCATTAGTTATGTAACTGTTGGAATGTGATTATACCCTCTTAATTTGTTTACACCCCTTCCCCTAACACATGCACCCATACACATGCACTCTCATACTCTCTCACACACACACACACACCAGCAAATTACACATCATCAGTTCATTTATTGGCTAAAATGGCTTATACACATATTGGTTTGAAAGGTGGAGCAGATATCTGATAGAAAGGGAGATCAGGATATTGAACAGAAGACACAAACTTTGGTTTACATTTAAAAACACTGCTGATTCCTTATAAAGCATTTTTTTGTGTGTTTTGGTTTCAGACTATGCTAGTTTACAAGAATCTGAAGGCATGCAGTCATATGAACACAGACTGCAGCACTTTATCAAATAGAAATGAACACTAAACTGGTTAGAAATAATGGCCATCTGCTGGGAGAAAATGCCAACCAAGGGAATCAGAGTGGTGTGCTGCCACATAATACTGTCTGCTGCAAACTCAGGCAGAGGGAAAATACACACTGGAATGCGAAGGGTTACTTAAAGGCAAATGGCAACGATAAGTTACCGAAAATCATCTTACAGCTTTGTTTTGTTGTTAAGTAATAAACATGTTTTTAATCCTTGGTTAGTGTGTCTCCTGTATCTTTTATTATATTTTTACACATTGGCATGTTTTGTAGACTACATCTTTACTGAAGCACTGTAAATTTCGTTTTTTACATCTCAGCCATGAGTAGGTCCGTCACTGATGTCATTCAGTTAGTGACATTAGTACAGCTACTTGTGCATCCAGAAACAGCTGTTCAGTATTTATTTAGCTTTTGTTGACCAGGTAACCACACTAGACAAAAACGTGCCTATTTTCAGGTGTGACCGGGGAGATTACACAGAATATATAGACAAAATGTGAAGGCTTAATAATAAGAAAGGCAGCTAATACAATGAAGGTATAAAGGAATAGAGATCATAACAAGGTTAAACAACAAAATACAAATTAAGTTATAGCTTACTCAAGCATAGATCTGGGCAGAGATGTCACAGAGGGTGGGAAATAAACAGACAGGACAATGATTTAAGATTTAAACCACACAGCTCATGTGATATTTATTTACAAAACTTATATATAGAAAGGAAGAACATAAACCAGAAAACAAGAAAAACCAAAATAATAACCTTCAAGTCAGGTAAAACAAAACATTCAGCAATATAACGACCACTTGTCCCTTCAGTGGTTTCTTGCACCTTCAGATAGTCAATACAGTCTTAGAATTAGTAGAACTGCTACAACTCTCAATACTTCTGTATCTACTCACTCAGTTGACCTCTCCTCGTCACTTCACAGGCTCAACTGCCTGATGTCCAGGAGAGGGAGATATGTATACCCCTGGATCATGGTCACATGACCCAGACCCTTAACCTGTAAAGCATGTTTCTTACTCCAAGGTAGTGATTTAGGACATTTAAAAATGTCCTCTGTACAATAATCCCTTCTGCCTTCTCCAGGATACCACCAACATCCCACTGTTTCGTAGTGTAGCTAGACATATTAAAGAAAACACAGTAATGAGGCCATTAATTACCTAGCAACCCTAATGTAGCTACCTTGATTACTGTAAGATTGGAAGTTATCAATCAGACTGTGCTATAAAACAAGGACATTAGAGGGCGCCCTACCCTTAGGGAAAATCCCTTTACTCCAAAGCCCGCACAGAGAAGCAGCACTTTTTTTTTTTTTTCTACAAAACTCAGGTAATGGTTTCTCTTTTTTGGTCAACCTGCATTCTTTTACAAATGGCTTCCCTGACACTCATAAAAACAATTGCTGTACTTATTTATTCTCTGGGTATGCTACCTTGAATGTACAGAACCTAAGAGCTTTACTTTAGAGTTACCACCAGTCCCTATTTTCGCAGGACAGTCCTGATTTGGGCAGCTGTGTCCTGCAGTAAAACATGAAGAATACTAAATGTCCTGACATTACAGTAGAAAAAAATATTTTCTGATTTTCCTCTAAATGTTGCAAACAACTATAATACCTTAACTAAAATACCTTAAAATAATAAAAAAAAAACACAAGAAACAACTATAAAACTACAACACTTAGTCTTAATTCTGATTATTTAGAGAAAACATGTCTGTTACATTGGTCAAGATGACAAATTGTCCTGCAAAAAATCCAGTTTCAGTAAGAAATGTCCCACTTTGGGCTTCTTAAAAGGTGGTAACCCTACTTTACTTTCATTTGCAAGTGTTCTTTTTGCCACAGACTTGCATACATTTAAAAAGGCATAAAGAGAGCCTTTAAAACACAGTACTATCAGTGTACTTCAGGGCACGCTGGTGTTATGCATGGGTTCCCTGGGTTTTATTGCTCTAATTCAGGAAGCAAGTAGGACTACAGCTCTTCTCAGTTTTGCAGAAGCGACGGCATGATATTGCAAAACTCATGTTTTGCTTTTCGACGTTGTTTCTGCTTGTCCATTTCTACTATTGTGCTTTTCTGGCCCCAGACATCATATTTCTCTCATCAGAGCAGTTTTTACTCCAGGAGCAGCCTACTATAGCTATTAGAATAGACTAAGTGCAGAAGGCTTCTTTCTGACACAAGTCGCCTGCAGCCCGGCTTGAACAAGTGAAAGCGCTTCACTTTTACCTTCAGGTGGGTGGCTTGCATTTCCACATGCCATACTGTCTCTTCTCTACACTGCTTACTGCGCTTTAAAGCTCTTCATCTCTTGGTGCAATGGGAGCTGATTTTGAGAGACTAAAAGGGGGTCTTTTCAGCATTAAGACCTAAATAGTAAATTCGTCAGTTTAGAGTTATGTTTTATTTCTAGGGAGCGTAGGACACTTCTCCACACACCTCCCTGTTCAACAACATACCAGTATTCTTAACAGCAGTATTGTAGTTACATCTTGGGGGGGGATTCAAATACCAGGGCTCTCTTCCATGACAGAGGTCACTCTGTCACAAGAGAACAGACTGAAAAACAATAAAGTGCACCAATTTGTGAGGGGGAGGACACCAGGAATTAAGTACGATTGCACACAGAGGCAGATTTCAGGTGCTTTCGTAAGGACCTTCTAAAACTATGGTGAGAAGTGGCACAGCTAGCCCATGATGGGAGGGAGTTTGATTATAGCCTGAGAGCACAGACTGCAATGGCCCAGTAACCCATCAAGGTACAGGTTTTAAGAACAAGTAACACATGTGAGTCATTGGAGCTAAGTAGGTATGATGGATTGACAAGTTTAAACAGTTTTGCCAGGGCTGATGGAATGGCAGTTCTGACTACTTTATCAATGACAAAGCCCAGAGCAAAAGTACAATCATTTTATAGGAATAGTCAGCAACATTTACTAAATAAGTCATAATGATGAGTAGGATGAGGGACAGAGAGGATGAAACAACATACAGTATGTTGTTGTAGGCAACATCCCATTTGAGTAAGCCAGAAATCTAGCTGAGGAGCAGGGATAAATCCCAAGTATTTGAAGGAGTCAGCAACCCTCACAAGGGACCCATCAGCGCTAGTGAGAATCAGGGGTTTAGGGCTCATTCTGAGTTTGGCCAGAAGGCCAAAGAGCATAGCTTGCATTTTCTTAAAGTTAAGGACTGACTTGTTGGATTGGAGACAAGACTGTATGTTACAAAAATCAGTCTTTAGGTTTGAGTTAATGGCCCTAATGTTCTGTGAGTTAGAATCACCAGATCATCAGCATTCAGGGTAGCACTACTATGGCCTGGCACCTTAAGTAGGTCATTAACAAACAGTGAGAATAAAGTGGGCCCCAAAATAGTCCCCTGTGGGACTCCAGCTTTGATTGGGGTGAGCTCAGAGAACACTCTATTAAACTTAACAAGCTGCTGCCTTCTCTATAACTAGTTTGTGAACCAGGTCAGGGCAGGGACTGACAAACCAAAAGAGTGAAGCTTGGAGCACAGAAGTGTATGGTCCACCAAATCAAAAGCCTTTGAGAGAGCTACAAAAATCATTTCAGTCAACTTGTTATGATTTGTGACAACCATGATCTCTTATGTGACCTTTGCAAGGGCAGTGGAGGTACTGTAACCTTTGTAGAGGCCATGCGGTGCTGAGGATAATAGTTCATACCTCTGAACGCAATCTGTCAGTTGGGACACTACCACTTTCTCTAGTAATTTGCTAATAGCAGATAGGATTGCTGTGGGACGATAATTTTCAAGGCTTCTCTGGTCACCTTGTTTAAACACTGGTGTGACCCTAGCTACCTTCCATAAACCAGAGATGGATCCAGTGATAAGAGTTGTGATAAAGACATGACTGAAAGACTGGGTAAGGAAGGGAGCTGCCAGGCAGATAAGTTTAGGCTTCATGTTGTCATGCCCAGGACTAGTAGAAGGGGAAAGGCTGGCCAGGAGTCTATAAATCTCACTTAAGTGACACAGTTTTGAGGCAAAGAGGTGGCTGAGATGCAGAGGCAGTTGAAAAGCTATCAGGTGAACCCAGTACATTAGGAGCAGTAAACACAGAGGTGAAAGCCAACTGGTCAGAAAACTGGGCATTGAAAGCATTAAGAATTGTATGTGCATCATTACAGTTTATACCTCCAACAAGTATGTCAACAGCGTAACACCTAGCTGCACCACCAACTAAATTTTTAATATTATACCCCAAACTTCTAGGATCCCTAGCAGAGGGCAGCAGAGCAGATTTAGAGAATTCAGTTTTGGCCACACATATGGCTTTTTTACAGGCGTTTCTGAGACATCTATATTCACAGTAGTCAGACAGGTCTTTGGTGGTCTTATACATCACCCAACATTTATCCCTAGGCTTCATAAGCAATAAAAAGTCACTATGCAGCCACTTTGTAACAGTGCCCTGACTCTCTTTTTTATGTTCGCTTGCATGCATGTGCAAGAAACATAGTGCAACCATACGAGTTTTTGTAGTTGTGCCACCTCGCTTTCAATGCCCTCCTCTTTCTTGCAGGCGCGACCTCACCGCACCAATAAATGTTCGAGCTGTCTATGACAGCAGTTCAGATGCAGTGGTGTTACATACAGTTGAAAGCAAAACATCAATACAATGAGCGGTGATAACGCGTAGGCAATTTGCATACTGCCATCGTCGGTGTAATCCTTGGACAGCTGGTTCTGATCACTGTATCATTTTTTTGTAATATAAAAATGGGTTATGGACTGTCTGTCATGAGAGATGCTGAGAAATCTGGTGCTCTTGGAGTGACCTTGCTCACCACCACCCCAGCTGAAAGATGAAAGCCATGAGAAAATGCTGAAACAGCATGTGAGATCACACTCACGCAGGTTTTAGATACAAGGTGTTATGTAGAAGGCCAGAAGCTGAAGAACACTGCCCAGCTGAGGAACCTGTAACAGGGGATTGCAGAGAGCCGTAAGAGGTAAAGCCTCCTTCCTTCCAGCTCATTTGTAGAGAGGTGTTACGCTGTCTGCGCGGACTGCCCAACCCACCGCTCTCCATTTATTGCTGCTCACAGATCACGTGATATATCACGTGACCTGTCCTACTTGTTTCTAAGTGTCCACTTTCCCATTAGAAGCTTATACAGTCTGATCACTAGGGGTTGCTGCACTGCCATCACTGGCACCACTCCAACCACTTCCCCATCTATACTCCTCATTTACAGTTAATATCAGCCCCTGTCCACTAGGAGTCAGTACAGTTCCCTCCTAACCCCTTGTGCTGCCTTCCTTTTCCCACCCCTTTTTCTCCTCTAATCTTTACTCCCTCTTTTTCTTTCTCCCATTGTCCCACTACTGTTCCCTGCAGGTCTTGAACCCTGTACCCCTGACTCAAAAGTCAGTAGCCCATCCACTAAGCCAACAAATCAGGCCAATATTTCTCTCTGATTCAAAGATCTTAAGCCTTCCTTCTCCATACTCAGTAAAAATACTTATCCTCTGTTCTACTGCAGGTCTCAAACCCAGTGCCCTTATTACCAGAGTCAGCAGCTCTACCACTTAGCCATCATATCTAGCTATTTTATACCCAGTTTTTAAGGCTGTCAAAGCTTCTGACCCCCATAGTCTGCTACAATAATATTCTTGGCACTACTGCAGGCTTCAAACCCTGTACCCTTGCTACCAGAATAAGCAGCTCTACCACTTAGCCATCATATCTAGCTATTTTAGTCCCAGTTTTTAAAGCTCTCAAAGCTTCTCTCTCCATAGTCTGCCTAAACAATTTTTCCTCCATCTTATTGCAGATCTCAAACCCTGTGCTTTTGCCACCATAGTCGGCAGCTCTGCCACTGAGCCTACAATTCAAGCTACTTTATCGTGACTTGTTTCAAAGCTCTTACAGCTTTTCTGGCTCCCCGCACAACCACTTTTGTTCTGCCCCAAGGCTACCTAGGCACCATGTCTGTTCACGTCCACCTTATGTGCCTCATCCTCTTTACCATCCTGGGATTCACCTCCCATCAGCCAGACTTCACCCCATGCCCTTTGTGGACTGCACCTTTGCATCTCTCTGGAATTAACAGTCCCCCAACCTTGTCATCACACACTGGACCTCTGCATCCACCTCCTATCTGCACCCCCAACCCCAACGCCCACCTTGGCACCCCCTGGCTCCACCCCCTCTGCATCCTCCCAACCCTCCAAACCCTGCCCATCCCCTGCTCCACTACACCCCCCAATGTAGTCCCAAAAATATAACTACCTGCCTACTTGTAGTTAGAGCCTTGGTCATTCTACTACTCCTCTCTGGTAATAACCACCCTAATCCAGGCCCTGCCCCACCACTCCACCTACCGGGTCCTCTGGACTCCACATTGCCTCTCTGAATATATGCAGCCTGCCGAAAAAATCTGCAGCGCTCTAATGTTGGACCACCTGACACCAACCAGACATCATTGCCCAAGTTGAGACCTGGCTCTCCAAATCTACTCCTGACACCTTTGTCTCACTCCCTGGATACACCCTATATTGGGAAGACAGGATGGGAAAGCATGGGGGTGGCTGTGCATTCTACATTAATAATAACATTATTGGTCTCATGCTCCCACCCCCCAAACTCACAAATGGAGCACAAGCCCTCGCCCTAAAAATCACCCCTGACACCTCAAGGGGTCCACTATACCTCATAGTCTCCTACATACCCCCTAAGAACCAAAAGCCAGCTATCACATCCCTCACTGAATACCTCTCTACCCTACCACACAATGCTGAACAGACACTAGTAGGGGACCTCAATATCAACTGGCTTGGCCCCTCAGCCACACCAACAAAGAACTCCTCTGCCCTAGACATGGTCCAACTAGTTATCCAACCCACTAGATTTCATCCGTCTACTGGTACCCACACCCTCCTGGATATCATTATCTCTAACCACCCCCACAAAATCCAGGATATAAAAGTACTTCCTGACTCCCTAAGAGATCACTCGCCCATCCTATTCCTATGAACATCCTCCACACCCAAACCCATAGCCCAAACAACCATCCGAAGGCATCTCCACCCGGGAGGGTTAAGAAAATTTAAACTACGCTCCCAAATGGATTGGTCCCCCATTAATATAGCCCTCAGCATTGACATTGCCCTCAACCTGTTCATGCAGCCTTCACCAAGGCCTGTGACCTCTATGCTCCACTCACCAAACACCGCACCAAAAGGCAACATGCATCTTGGATAACTCCCTCCCTACTCCAAATGTTGAGAGACAGGGACAATCTCTGGCACAGAGCTACAGAGTCTGGCAGGTTGGCTGACAGACAATCCTATAATGCTGCTCACAATAGGTGCACTCAAGCCATCCTAAGACCAAAGTAGACCACTATCAATCCACTCTCACAACCATGTGGGGGTCTGCGTGGACCTTCTGGAGTAATATCAAAGAACTCAACGGGAAATCACACTCCCCACCTCCCTCCCTGCTCTCCATAGATGGCACCGCCTCCACTGACTCACTCACCATAGCAAACTGTCTAAACACCACCTTCTCGGATCTCAGCACTGTTCTCCCCAGATGTTTCTTCAACCCTGTGCCCCAATCCCAACCCTGCAGCACCCTTGTTTCCTCCTGTGCAAAATATCCACCCACGAGGCCCGTCCATACCTACAAAAAGTGCTAAACAGCAATAACCCTATCAATGACCCCCTAGATGCCAGGCTCCTTTGACTAGTCCTCGATGAGGTCATAGTCCCTCTAACTGACCTACTCAACAAATCCCTCTGCCTGGGGCAATTCCCCAGTGCCTGGAAAACAGCTGTCATTACCCCCATCCATAAAAGTGGTGACAAATCCTCCCCCAATAACTATCGACCCATCTTCATTCTCCCTCCCAAAGCTTTAGAAAAAGTGGTTGCCACCCAACTCACTGAATACCTAGCCAAGTATGACATACTATGCCCAGAGCAGCATGGCTTCTGTTCAGGCCATAGCACCACCACAGCCCTCCTAGAATTCACCAACTTCCTACACTCCTCCCTAGACACCAGTAATATTGCTGGAGCTGTGTTCATAGACCTATCCAAGGCCTTTGACATGGTCTGCCATACCCTCCTTCTTGACTCCCTCTACCAACTTGGTTTCTCCACAAGCCCCCTAGCTTGGTCCACCAGTTACCTCTCCACCCAGTCCCAATGCATCAAAATATAAATGGGAACCTATCTGACACACTATCTGTCCACTCCAGGGTGCCCCATGGCTCCATCCTGGGCCCACTTTGTTTCACCCTCTGCCTAAACTCCTTGCCAAAGGCCTGCTCCAACAAAATCTTACTATATGCAGATGATGCAGTGCTCTTTGCCTCGCATCATAAACCCACTCCCCTCCAGGACTCCCTCCAACATGCCTTCTCCCAGGCCGAAACATGGTTTAAGGACCGTAGACTGGTCATAAACCTAAAAAAGACTAAATTGATGATTTTCTCCCACCGCCAAAACAAAGTGAAAAGTGCACCTCTCCTCATCCTCCCCAGCACCCAGCACCCCCTTGAACAGGTATCCATTTACAAATACCTTGGACTTACCCTCAACTCAGCCCTTACCTTTCATGACCACATAAACACCCTAGCAGCTGCAACAAACACTCGGATTGGACTCCTTTACCGGCACTGGGACTGCCTTCTCCTTGATGCCCGTAGGCTTGCCATTACTTCCTCAATACTGTCCCTAATGGACTATGGGCTCCCTGTATACAGGGCATCAGATAACTCCGCACTCCAGGAAATCCAGGTGTCCCTCAACAAGGCTTGCAGGCTCCTAACTGGTGCCCCTAGGCTCACCCACACCTGCTCCCTCCATTCCTCTGCCAATCTTCTCAACCTCGATGAAAGGCTCCACTACCAGACCTGCCTAATGACCAAGAAAATACTGCTCGGATACTCCCCTCCTGGGGTTACCACCTTTCTCCAACTTGCCACCCCCTCTATGTCCACCCGCAACTCAGACAAAGCTTTACTGGTAATACCCAGAGTACAAACTTCTCTTGCCCAGAGATCTTTCCACTACAGGGCCCCTATTTGGTTTAATGCACTCCCAACCACCATCACTAGTGCACCCAAGATCACCCATTTCAAAATCACTTTCCGCAACCACCTCTTCAATATCCACTCCTGTAACTGCAACTAGCCTGCACTCTCATGCCCAGTCTGATCCAAACCTCTGACAAAGTCCATTATGGATTGCAACCTCCTTCAACAATATCAGACCCATGAATATGACTGACTACTCTGTTATAGATGCTCACCAAATTTAACAATGTTTTTCTGCTGTCCTTACGTAAATATCTGAATCCAAAAACTGTATATAATGTCTGTGACAAATGTCTGTAACCCATACATGATGTAATTGTTATTGCACCCTGTCTGTATTATTTTCTGTCCTCCATGTGATGAGGCACTTTTGTAAATGAGCCTTCTGACTCAAAGGTTGTAAATCCGATATTTCAAATAAGTAAATAAATAGAAGAGGCCTTGATCAGGAATCTCCTGTTTTTCTAAGTTAATTATAGCTTTAACCACTAAAAGGGAAATCAGTATCCCTTTTATGACGTTTCGAGGGGGAAACCAGGTTTAGTACACTGGTGTGAAATCATAAAAATGCCTTGATGTCCTGGGAAGGGGAAGATGCTCATGTGATCAAAGAAATGTCATTTGAATAAGAACATGAGTTATGCTGAGGTTGAAGAATTTAATACTTGGAAAAGACATCCTGTTTTTATATAGATATATTTTTTATATAAATTCTGACAGGGAGGAGCTAGGTGACCTCATGCAAATAGGTGGGGAAAACCAGCTTTTAAACATTATTCTGTTTTTCTTCAGAGACACTTTTATCTAGACTCTGACAAAGAAACATCTTTGAGCACTTTAAAGCAGGTATTAAGAGACAGAGAGACAAATCTAAGTACTGTAGTAAGAATTGCACTGTTAAAACCTTGTTCTTTTAAAAGATGTGTATGTTCTTGTGCTATAATAGTTCTGTATTTTATATGTTACATATTTTTATCTATTTTAGCAAACTCAATTTTTAGAACCTACTTGGTCTGTCTTTGAATTTCTTTCCTTTACAAGTAGAATATATATGGTTAAAGCAGACACTATACATAAGCTTGAATGGTGATACCAAACTGGAAAAAGGTAAGCGTTTTAAATCTGAGGTCTTTTATTACAGTTTTTAAGGCTTCATTTCTGTACACCTGGTTAGTTGCCCATAGGCAAAGATATCTGGCCCCCTGAAGACAGAATTATCTGAGCCTGTACATTGGGTATGCTAGCACGAGGTAAACAGTTTGAATCCCTCTGAGACTTGAGACCTAAGGTTGATATGAACCCACAAAACAGACAAGAGGGTTACCTTGTTCTTTTAACTGTGCACAAGACTGCGCTCAGGGGTTGGCACTTTGCGAATAGAGGGCTGCCCTGCTGAGTGGGTTTGTGACAGTTGGCAGTATGCAAAGTGCCTACACTCAGCACTGCATGAGAACAGTTGTCATAGACAGCTCCATTTCCCCCTATACACACACACACACACACACACACACACACACACACACACACAAAGCACCCACGTAGCACTCTGGGAGCCCACCCCATCATGCTCATGCACTCCCCCACACACCATATTGCTGACGGTGGTGCCCAATCCCCTTGTCGGCTCCACTGTACTCCCCCCAAAAAAACAATTCCAGCAACCATGCTGAGAGCCCACCCCAGCACGGCAAAAGTCCTGCATTGTTTTCCTAAATTAAGGGAAAAATCCTGAAAACAAAAATGGTCCCTCATCACCTGTCTTGTCCCCTTCCCCAACCCATGCCCACCCTGTGCGCACCCACCTCCCCACACCCCCACCCCCCACCCCATACTTACCTCCAGAGCCCAGCGTGATGATCTTCGTGGACTGGGAACATGTCTGCACTCTTCAACGCCGACTGTGAACTGAAGAAATGCTAGTAAGGCTGTGTAATGGCATAAATGCTTTTTTTCAACTCTATTAAAAAAGACAAATACAATAGTTACTTCAAGGTAAACTGCATCTGGTGGTATTTAAAATGCTATTGTAGACCAATAAGCTGCGGTGCTGCTTCGCTCCCTGCCACGCTGAATCTGCTCCTTGCCATCTGCCCTCAAAGAAAATATTTGTGACTGAAACTATAATTATTTCAGCATATTGCACTCGGATAAGCGCGTTTGTTTAAATTTATAAATTACAAAGTGCATTTTCTCGGTCTCTGTATTTTTTCGGGCAATTTAACTAGCCAGTGTTTTGATGTACTGTTTTGCTGGCATTCTCTAAAGAAAAAAATTCTGAAGACGCAGAAAATATGCTTCTTTCAGTAACAGCTTCACCGGTAAAATGAATAATAATGTATATTGGTGAAGCTAGTTTCTGAGCTCTGGAATTAGGATGACATTCAAGCAGAAGGGAGGAAGTTTGTGATTCTGCCAGCATTACGAGAGCAGAAAGGCCTGTTAAGCCATTTAAAAGGTATGATATTGTTGCCTAAGGGCCGGTGGTGTTAGTGTTGAAATTGCAACCCCGAAGTTACTGCACTTAGTGAAGTGCTTTTATTTTTCAGGCACTTTAAGATGTTCAGGGCCGCAGCCGGAGAAGGGAGAGTCCAAAGGAGCATTCTTTGCACCGTTAAAAGATGATTGTATTTGCCACATTCAAGAACAGTGGAGAACAGTGGAAAATAATTGTGCTGATTGAGTCAAGGAGGATTTGCAGCTGACATTGGTTCTGATTAGAAACTAGAGTGCCCTTGAATTCTCACATTAAGAAAAAGAGGGAGATAAGTTTATCTGAGACCTGTAAATGGTGACTATACTCGGAAAATAAATATATGGATGCTGTATTAGCAATTGCTGGAGACTGGTAGGAGGCATTCTCTCTAACAGATCTGTTTTTTTACCATTTTATATATAATGCTTTTTTTTTCCTTTGGGACTCATGAAGACACTGATTTAGTGAGTTCAGTGACTTCAGCGACCCTTGGACTCTGACTGGGGGTCATATTTTACCCAAGGAATGTTCACTGTTTTAGTTTCCTCGGAGTCTGAATATTGGAAGCATGTGCTTTTTTTACTCTGATAGAATTCATGTTTTATGGTTACTGTCAAGTTCTGAAACAATATTAGAAACGTGCCTGTATGTTTAAGTTTTATATTTGTGTTGTTATGAACCTTTAATTTTTAATGTTATTGGGGTTAAGTAGATTAGTAGTCTTACCTCTGATATAGCAGCCAATTAATATGTTTGGACTTAACTAATTTTCATACAACTCTGCTCGAAATGCAGCCAACTTCTAACAGTTTTTATTATGACTTTAAATGCATGTTTCTCTCTCTGTACGCATTAAGTATACTATCCTTGGAGTGTTGGAGAATAGAAGGGTGGGGGGAAATGGGCTAATTGACCCATAATATGGAGTATACTTTTCTTTTTTTTTTTTCAATTCAACTTTTATTGAAAGTTTTACACCAATAAAGGAGTACATCCAGAAAAAGGAAACAGGGTAACAATGGAAATACTTGCCATAATAAGAAAGAACATCAGTATGCAATCCTTACCCCTCCCCCCAAAAACCCCCCCTCAACCCAAACACCCACCCTATGCACAGCACTTAAATTTGAACTGACTGAAAAAAAAATATATATTGCGAATTACCTAGGAACAGAAAAAAAAGTATATAAGGAGCCCCAGATATGATTAAACTTAGGAAGCTTATTCTGCAAGCTTGCTATGGTTCTTTCCGTTCTAAGATTAGCTAGGAATTCCTGTAACCACTCGCCATATGAAATCTCTACGGTATCTTTCCAATGCCTCAAAATCACTTTTTTGACTGAGGCCGAGATCAGATCCATGTGGTATTTCCTACTTCGGACACCAACCGGGGCCATGTCTCCCAAAATACATACCTCAGGGGTTAATAAGTTTTCCAGACTCAAAAGAGGGTCCAGATTCCTCTTGATAGACTCCCATAATACAGCTACTTTCGGGCAGTTCCAAACAATATGGAGCAGATCTCCGACCCTTGCTGACACCTAAAACAGGAGGAGGAGGAGACCATGCCCCGATCCACCAACTTTAAAGGGGAATAATAAATATTATGCAATAGCTTGAATTGCATTAACCTGAGCCTATCCTGCAACAAGAATTTATGACACGCACCCCAAATATTACCCCAGTCAAAATTATATTTCGGAAATAACTGAGACCAATATTGTTTGGGAGCGAGAATATTAGGGTGTAACCAGCTAACCAACGTGTTATATACGGCCGATACAGCATGAGCTTTTCCAACCAATGGAATCAAAGTACCTTGAATTCAAATGGACCACTACTAAAAGTAAAGGTGCCCAGTTTCCCCATCAGGAGATGACGAAGTTGAAATACTTTAAATATCAAACCCTGAGGAATTTGAAACTGTTCAGCATATCAATTGACGTGAGTAATTTCTCCGCCTGCAAACAGATCTTTAACCAAAACTTTCCCAATAATGGTAACCAAGTATCTTTAATAGGTTTGCCATCTATTAGAAAATTGGGATTACCCAATAATGGTTGAGCTGGATCCCAATATGAGAATATTTTAAAGGTACATAATTGTCCATGAACTTTGACTGAAATCTCAATGGGGAATTACGCAAAGCCAGGGAGAGCTTTCAGTGAACAATATAGAAGGCCCCAGGCCTAAGGCGGAGTCAGTAATCTGGGATACCTCTAAACTTAACACACAGCGCGTATGGATATTGACCTGGGAGTCATCAGTTTCTTAAGCCAGCGAAGGTACTTAGACGCATGACTGGCCCAATAATATAACGCAAATGGAGAAGTCTCAAACCACCAGACAATTTAGGAGCGGTCAGTTTATGATAGGACAGTCTAGGCTTCTTATAATTCCAAATAAAGTCAGAGATAATTCTATGTACTCTTTGAACCATTTTAACGGAAGCCATATATCTAACATATTAATGGGGTAAAATAGGTGAGGAAAAACATTCATTTTTACCAAATTAATTCTACCCCAAATAGACAGAGGGATAATTGCCCATCTCTGCAGATCAGCCTCTATAGTATGCAGAACCGGGTCTAAGTTTCGCTGTGCCAGGCGAGAAATGTCACTGGTTAAAGTGAGGCCTAGATACCTGATAGACTCAGCATTCCAAGCCAGCCCAAAAGGAGCGATATCGTGCACGTATGTCCTAAAGTTTAAAGGGAAAACCACCGATTTACCAATATTGAGCCTATAATTGGCAATAATACTAAACTTATCAATAATGTCCAGCAAGATTGGAATAGAGGAGGAAGGATATGAAATTTGCAAGAGCAGGTCATCTGCATATGCAAGCGCTTTCAAAGTATGCGCCCACACCTGGATACCCTGAATCCGCTGCTCCTGTTTAATCTGCATGATGAGAGATTCAATGTACAAATTAAAAAGGAGCGGGGAAAGAGGACAACCTTGTCTAGTGCCCAGAAAAAGTCTGAATGAAGATGAGGTTACTCCATTTCAAGTAATTCTTGCTGATGGGAATTTATATATAGCTTTAATCCACCCAGAAAACTGTTGAGAGAAACCAAAACGATCCATAACCTTGATAAGATAGTTACCATATACCCTATCAAAAGCCTTCTCGGCATCCAGAGAGACTAATACCATAGGGTGATCTGAATCCCTGGAGGCCGAGAAGACATGAGCCAAGACCCTTAAATGGTCGGCAGAAGATCTGCCTTTCATAAATCCAACCTGCTCAGGTCCAATTAAGCCAGGAAGGACTTTACTGATTCTATCAGCCAACAATTTAGTAAGAATTTTAATATCCTGGTTCAGAAGGGATATGGGTCTATAATTAGAAACCAGATTTGGAGGCTTACCCGGTTTGGGCAGAAGTACAATTAAAGCCTCAGAAAGAGAGAGATCAGTAACCCCACCATCCAAAATACATTGAAACAACAGAATAAAGAAGGAATTAATTCCTTCGAAAACGCCTTATAAAGTTACGAAAGGCCGTCCGGGCCAGGTGTTCTATCCAAGGAAGGGATTTAATAACCCGATCTATTTCATCTTCAGTAATGGGGCAGAAGTTAGAGTTGGTCCAGTTCGTCAATGAGGGAAGATTTAACTCCCTTAAAAAGACCAATCTTTTCATCTGACGGAGGGTCCTTCATGGGTCCATAGATCCTTTGAAATAGTTTACAAATTCACCTAAAATATCTTCGGGAAATTTTAACTAGGCCCCTCCGAGAACGAATGGCTGGCACCCACCTGGAGGACTCTAATTACTTAATTCTTCTGGCTAATAATCGGCCGCCTTCTCACCTTGGTCTGTAAATATTGCTCCAGTTCTCATAATTGCCCACTCAGCCTGTTCATTTAATATCCTGAGATCGAGTCCTTAACAAAGTTAGTTCTTGTCTATAAGCCTCGGAGGAAAAGACAGAAAGACCCCGCTTTATCACGAATCAGAGTGAGTAACTCTGAAATATGATTCAGCCTCTCCTTTTTCCTCAGGGAGGCAAGGCCAATCAAAATACCATGAATAAAAGCTTTGAAAGCCCCCATTCAATATCTGGCCTATTAGTGGAGTTTTGATTAAAGAGATAAATTCTGTTATCTGGAAATATATTTAACCAGTTTGGGGTCTTTTAATATCTGAATATTGATTTTCCATCTATTCCCTGGTTTAGGTAGAGATGAAAAAGCAATAAGACACTTTACTATAGAATGATCAGATAACGTCCCAGAAATTATACCAGTATCTAACACCCCAGCCAAAAGAGTGTTTGAAATTAACACATAATCAATTCTGGATAGGGTGTTATGTACTTGCGAGGTAAAAGTAAAATCCCATTCACTCGGATGGAAAACTCTCCACACATCACATAGGCCTAGTCCGTCCATCATTTCCCTGACTGCCCTCTGACCCGGGGTTAACCCCTTCCTAGCAGGACAGGATCTGTCCAGTACCAGATCCATAACCAAATTCAAGTCACCACCAAGTACAATGGGTAAGTTGCACCAGGAAGAGAGTAGCTCCGTGATCTGGACAAAAAAACTCGGGGTATCAATATTAGGGCCATAAATTGAACCTAAGATAATCTCCAGAGTGTGTAGGGTACCTCTTACAAAACATACCTCCCATGCTTATCTTCAACTATTTGAATCGGATTGAATGGAACTGATCTATGTATCATGACCATCACCCCTTTACTTTGAGAACTACCTTCAGAGGCGAAAATCTGGCCTACTTGAAGTCTGCGTAGCTGGTTACTTTCAGAATTCAATAAATGGGTCTCTTGCAGAAACATAATATCTGCTTTCACATAGTCCAGGTGTTTTAGGACCTTATATTGTTTCGATTTATGGCGAAGTCCGTGCACATTCCAAGTCACAACATTTAGTTGCCTAGCCATAAGGTAAGATGATGATAGACTCTAAATGAAAAAAAACAAACCCATAACATTAGACCTATAAAATAAAGAGTGCTGTGCAAGGGCCCCACCCCCACCCATACCCCAAGACCCCAAATACCCCATAACAATAGTAAATCCAAATCCCCAACAACCCTCCACCCCTAACCCACCCGAACTGCCAATGAACATGGTTCCAGCACAGTGAGAAACTCCACCTCCGCCTTCCTCCCAACCAGATTAATGTATTAGTAAGCAGGTCCACCCAAAATAAACGACAACAGGACTACCCCTACCTATCTTTACCCTTATCAATCTAAACTTAATCTAACCCATCCGAAAAGACCTCAGCGTACCAACATTCCAGATCAGCTAAGTCAGAGAAAAAGAAAAAGTACAAGAACCCCCAATACCCATTATTTGAATGCCATTGCCTCTTAGGAAACTGACGTATTAGTAAACCTGAACCTCTCTCAATCCTGTCTACAGCTTTCCCCAATGCTAAAATCCAGTTTGTCTGTTGAGGAGCTAACCCTACTGACAGTCAATAATGCCATCAAATGTCTCTCAGACAGGCTGAAAATGAAAGTCCATGTAATATCGAAATACACCTGATATAAAATCCAACAGTTTAAATAAGTCGACGTGCATCAAAATATGCTTAAATTAGGGCACGCAAACCCCACTTAGGGGAGAGCCTGAGTATATCTAATGAAACAAAGGGAGGAGCAAATCTATATGTCCAAATATTGATTTCAGCCTAGAGGAAGGAGAAAGAAAAAAAAGGGGGTTGGTTGTCAGGAGGAGCAGGTAGATACAGGAGGCACCGGAACCCAAACCCACACAAATATCACATTGCAGGCCTCTCAGAAATCCAGCAACAAGGTAAGAGTCTCAGCATCAATTATAATAGAGGATCACCCAGGCAGAAAAGGATTCAAAGTCTTCCAGGTGGCACCTCAGGGATCCCGAACAAATCAGGAAAGAGCTGCTTCAGTACCGAGAGCGCAGCCTCAGAATTTTCAAAACTATGCCAGGTTCCGTCTGCCAAAACTTGGAATCGTGCTAGATACCTCACTCGGAACCTAATATTGGCAGCGATTAATTTTGAAATGATAGGATGGAAGGACGCTCTCTTCTGTTGAACAGATAGCGGTAAATCTTGAACCACCCGGAGGTATACTTTTCAATGAGATATATGCTTGACTATAAGGCATGATTAATTAGTATGCTACCCTAAGACTGCACATAAGCCTATTAGGTTGCAAATTATGTTCTAGGACTAATTAGGAGTAGCACTGCACCTTGTTGGCAACTAAACCACTGGCTGTCTCCGTTTCCCAGTGTCTGGCAAATATAAGCTGAAATGACCTTTAAAAGGCCTCCCAGGATTTATTAACCAGGGTAGACTAGAATACTGGTCTAGGACAGCTTTGCAGTGCTGGGTTGGGGTGGAGGTTCAGGAAAAGGTGGTTCTGACCAACATAAAGTGGTGCTGATCACCTGACATAATCCCGGCCAATTATGCATCAATATGTTCAATGCGGCTTGGAGATAGCAGAAAGAGTAATGTTCTTAGTTTCCATCTCTTTTTTGGTGCAGTCCTCAGGGAAAGAGCTCTGATACAGGGGAGCAATTAAGTAAAGAGAGCTGCACCTGCAGAATACTATTCACCCCAATCATGTGTCTGCTATGGAAGTTTGGCAGGGTACACACAGGTTTCTGGCAGCTGTCAAATGTGCACTGGAACAGATTCAGTCTTGTACCCACAGCTTGTTAGCATGCGCAGACAAATGGATCTTTTGATCCCTAATGAGGTGGGTAGGAAACCCTATTTGGCTAATGGAAGGTTAGCCCAGACTTTTAGTCAGGGCAGACTGGCACGATGGCCTTAAGTGGTATCCTGCTACCCAATGTGAAACAGGAATGCCCTGGTGTTGTGAATTTGCCGGCATACTGTGGGTTATTAGGGCTGCTATAGCACCAGTAGTGTACAAGTCACCTCTAAGTGAAAGTGAACTTGCAAAATTATACATAAAGTGATCAGTATTTTGGGGAAGGACTTGTGTTCTAATAGGGGTACTTACTTGAACAATGGGCATCTCGCTTCATGTCCTGGTAATTTCAGGAGTTCTGCAATTATTAACTGATGCATGCTTTATTTTTTAATGTCTCAAGTAACTTAAATGAGTTTATATCATCAGAGAATAATTTCAGGTATGCAAACAAATTATTGACTATGCATGTAAAAGTCTACTGATTCAGAAAGAGGGAATTATATAAGTATGGACTGTTATTATTGTCTTTGTCCATGATTGTATGTTTACATGTTTTTTTGTGTGTTTTTATTTATGGCACTTTGCACATAACTTGTGAATAGCTTTTTTAAGCTCAGCAATAAAGTTATTGATGGTAATAACTTGGAACAAGCCATTCATACAAAATAGACTTCAAAGTTTTCAATACTTACAACAGTAGTGTTTATAGTATATTTTAAAGTATTAAACAATTGCCTGAAGAACAAGCACATTTTTTTTTAATTATAGGCAATGCACAAAAATCGTAAATAAGTACTATACTTTGAACGATTGTGACAAGCTATATCATCTGAAACTGTATTGGTGTATCAGGTTCCATTGTCTTTGATATATTGTATGAATAGAATGAGATAGAATGATTTCAGTCAGTAGAACAATGATAGTTTACAGGGTTTTGTGAGTTGAAATGCCTTATATTTAACAATCATAATTTATTACTAACTGTAGATATCATGGGTTTTTATTTAATTATTTTTATAGTTCTTTTGCAATTTTAATTATAATTTATTTATTTAGAAATAATACGGAAAGCAAGTTTTGTACCATTACTTTAAAACCTTTTGGCTATGGCTATTATCTGTGAGTCCCACTCTCAAATAAGGTTCACTACAGGCACAGTATGGGAGAGTCTTTTGAAAATAGAGCTCCTTTTGCTTCACCTATCCACCCAACTGCAGAAATGGGTAGAAGTAGGACCCAACTGGAAATAAAAATAGTACATCTCAGTTGTACTATCCTAAAAGGCTAAATTGTAAAAAGAGAACTGTATATCTGTTATAAAAAAAAAATACCTGCCTTTGGCTTGAGCAGCCTTTTGCAGCACAACCCCAAAATAAACAAAATAGCATGGTATTGTGTCAGGTTTTTAATTTAACTACAAATGATCTTGTTTATTACAAATATTTAGTGAGGTATGCCACTCAGATGCACTTACCTGATTTTTGGGTGATACTTTAGTTGAAGAAGTGTTTTTTTTTTTTCTAGTACCCTGCCCTCCCGACCGGCCTCTCCTTCGGGTCACACATTGTTAGCCCTCTCTGCCCACCAGCTCATTCCCAACTGCCATCTTCTTCTGTCCTTGTTTCCTTTGTCCCGAGTAGACAAGGCGTATCCATGCTGGGGGGACCTCCTGCTGAGGAGAGCAAGGGAGGGGAGAAACATTTCACTGCTTTGACCTGGGAATGCAGGGGGCTGAGCTAATGGAAGTGGTGTACTTGAGGTGTTTTGCAGCATGGGAGAACTTGGCGGCCGTCATCCAGTCAGCTGGACAGGTGTATTTCCATTTTCTTTGGCCCCTCACACCTCCCACAATTGTGTGGTCATGGTGGCATCCTGGAGACAGGGGCTTTCAACAGTGTGTGGTTACCCATGCCACCAAGAATGCCTCCAGTGGGCTACCTCCAGGAGCTGCAACCGAGTGGTCCAACACAGCCCCCCAGCAGGGAAATATCAAAAGGATACTCTGATTCCCTTTCTGCTGGTCTCCACTCCTGAAGGACAGCACGCCAGAGCAATGCCCCATCACCCGGTGCCATGGATCCAGCTGAAGAAAAGTTTTAATGGAACCCACACGGAACACTGGCCAAAAGCAGACAAGCAGTTGTGGAATTATGATCCCTTTTTCTTTTGTGGTGAAGAATCTTAAACTACAGTAGACTAGTAGACCACCACTGCTGACTTGAATGCCAAGTTTAAATGCAGCAAAAATTGAACATGAGTAATGTTTACACAAATTATCTAAAAATAGCACTGACCTTCGAGAGGAGTGAAAAGGTGATCTTGGGTTTGACCCACTTTATAAATGATTGTTACTGATACCCTAAGAAAAACATTAAAACATAATATTTAGACACGGTTGGAATGTGGTATTATCTAGTGGTTAGAACACAGGCATATGGACCAGGAGACACAAGTTCAAATCCCAGCAGGGTTACTTGGTCACTGTGTGGCTTTGAGCAAGCCCCTTACCCTTCCTTATGTATCAGTTCTGCCAGCTAATAAATTGGGTAGAAGCAAGGCCCTACTGTAAACAAGATGTCGCATCTCAGTTGTGCTGTAATAGATAAATACATTCTGAGGAAAAACTCTACATCTGTCTTCCATCCCTTTTACTAGGTATATTCATGAATAAAATATTTGTGTCCTTTATACTCTGCACCTGCTACTTTCTATTCTTGAAGTTATAATCCTTTGCTTTTCACACATTAATGGCTAGTAAATTATTACTACTTATTGATTTAATTGTCCACACCAGTAGAACATCGCTTAGGTGCAGTATCTACCACCACCACCACCACCACCACCAAGCAGGAAAGAGATCTAGGGTAATCATATTGGATGACCTAAAGGTGGCTAGCCAATGTGACAAGGCAGCTGAGGGTGTTACTTCAATACTTCACTGTCATTTATCTTATGCATCTCTCTAACTCCTGCACTACCACTGCCAACACCAGCAAGAAAACATTCGGCACTGACAAATGCTTGTTATGTTTGCTTGTGCGCATGAGCAAGAAATATTATGAGGCAGCTTAGGAGAGAAGCAGGTTGTGAAGGCGCAGCAGTGTGGCAGCGAACAGAGGCATCGTATTTGGGGGCTTGGCAGTGGGGCACCAATGGAGGCACAGTGTGCTGATGACATTGGCTTCCAGAAGTGCCACCAACTTCTAATGTTTTCACTGCAGCAATCAGGGGATACCTCCTCACTGCAGCATCAGCCATTCACTGCAATGAGGGAGCAACCCGTCATTGCTGGGCGGAATGTTGCTACTATAATATTGTTTGTGAACATGGTGGTGGCTTGCCGCTGAGTTCACAAACACCATTAATCAGCCCCCACTGCTGAGAGGGTGCCCAGTCCCCCTCAGCAGCATGTGCCCCCCAACAACAGTGTGTTTTTGCCAAAGGGGGCCCCAATCCCCATCGGCTTCAGATCCTGGTCCTAGTTCATGTTGCCGATGGGGGAGCCCACTCCCCCTCAGCATTATGCTCCCCCTCCCAGTTTGATTTGCCAATGAGGGAGCCCACTCCCCATCAGCATACTGTCCCCCCCACACCACAAAAAAAGTAGAGTTGTGCCGAGGGGGTGCCCAATCCTCCTCGGATCTTGCTTCCCCCTTTTGTGCTGACGGAGTGTCCAATCCCCAGTCAGCTACAGCTACCCCCCCAAAAAAAAACACTCGGTTGGCATGCTGGGAGCCCACCCCAGCATGCCAAATGCCCCTGTAAAAAAAAAAAGTCCCACAATGGGTTTTTTTTGTTAACCTGTTTTAGACAGATTAATAAGCACTTATTTGTCTTCTTGTATCTGTTTCACGAGGATCCCATCCTCAGCTGTCTGCTTGAAAGAGCGAATACTAGTCACGAGGTATATGCTGCTTTTATGCCTATTCTGTCACATATGCTTACAATCTGTGAAATCTCTGTGTCATTGTTGATTCCCGGAATTCAAAATGTATGTGTTCTGCTATCCTTACCCATTATCAATCACACCTGCAAATCATGTAATCTTGGTATTGCTATTGTATTGATGTTGATTTCCCTGAACCGCAAAATGTATATTTGCAAAATGTATGTATTCCCCAACTATTACTACCCACTGTAATCTCCTGGGTCATGCCTGAAAATAGTCATGTCTTGGCTATGGTGCTTACCCAGTTAACAATATTTTCATTCCAGATTTTCAACATTGCCATTTTTCCACATCTGCTTATGAACAGTACAGCTGTCATTTTTCACATCCTGGCCAAAATGTGTTTTTGCACTTCTGGCACAGAATAGCATGGTCGCTGTGGGAAATCAGTGTTTGGGAAGCATGAAGAAAATCACAGTGACACTGTTCATTAGCAGAGGTCCTAAAATGCCTATGTGAAAATTTGGTGATGAAAGTCCATAAAATAACTGTGTTATGAGCGTGCGCTGCGCAGTTTTCATGCATGCTCATAACTTCGCATATTTGTAATATGTTTACTCCAGATTTTCAACATTACTATTTTTATGGCCCTCCTTATGAACAGTACAGCTGTCATTTTTCACATCCTGTCTGAAAAGTGTTTTTGCACTTCTGGCACAGAATAGTGCGGTTGCTGTGAGAAATTAATGTTTGGGGCACATTAAGAGAATCACAGTGACGCTGTTCATTAGCAGAGGTCCTAAAATGACTATGTTGAAAATCTGGTGATGAAAGTCCATAAAATGACTGAGTTACGAGTGTGCATTGCGCAGTTTCCACTCGTGCTCATAACTTTGCACATTTGTAATATGTTCACTCCAGGTTTTCAACATTGCCATTTTTCCACACCTCCTTATGAACATTACAGCTGTCATTTTTCACATCCTGTCTGAAATGCGTTTGTGCACTTCCGGGGCAGAATAGCGTGGTTGCTGTGGGAAATCAGTGTTTGAGACACATTAAGAAAATCACAGTGACACTGTTCATGAGCAGCGGTCCTGAAATGCCTATGTTGAAAATTTGGTGATGAAAGCCCATAAAATGACTGTGTAACATGCATGTGTTGTGCAGTTTCCACGTATGCTCGGACATGCAAGCATTTTTAATATTCTCACTACAGATTTTCAACATTGCCATCTCTTCTCACCTCCCTATGGATGGTACAGCTGTCATTCTTCACATCCTGCTCGCTCTGTGTTTTCTTACATGTGGCACAGAATGGCACTGTCGCTGTTGGAAGTCAATGTTCAGGACACATTGACAAAATTACACTGCCACTCTTCATGAGAAGAGGTCCCACATGCTTCCATGAGGTGGGGTCACAAAAAGGCTATGCTGAAAATTTGTAGTGTAAATACCAACAAATGCCCAAGGCGTTAGGGTTTCTAACCATAATGTCCTACCCTGTACAGACTGACAGTCATCGGGGTGTGCCTTTGGATTGCCGACTGTACTGCTCATGCCATCCCATCCCCACCTCCAGCCACTGACAGGCATCGAGGTGTACCTTGGACTCTTTGGCCCCAGACTTCACCCCAGTCTCCTATGCTGCACCCATTTCAGCATATGTCCTTATGGAATGGGGTGACTGTAAAGCCAAACACCCTAAGGCACACCTCAACACGTGTTGGTGTCTGCAGAATAGAGTGAGGTGACATGGCATGACCATCATGGGCAATGACCCACTTACCCCAATGCCTGTCCATCTCTATAGGATGAAGGTGGGGTTGGCGTGAACTTCAATACTTCACTACCATTCCTATTCTGCATCTGTCTAACTCCTGCATTTTCAATGCTAATTCCAGCAAGCAAACATTTAGCATTGACAAATGCTTGTTATAAGTGGGACATGTTTATCTTGTAGAGAGGAGAAAATGTTAAAGAAGTTGTTTAGGGCAATGGAAGCAGCAGCAGCAGACAGTACAGGGGACCAGTTTATGAGTGCAAGGTCTCTATGAAAGGATTCAAGGTTAAAGTTGGAGAAGTCTCTCACATGGATTACCTTGTGGGGTATTTTAATGGAAGAGACTTTCCAGGTACAGTATGTAGGGGTATGGTTGGAAATCGAGTCAGGGAGGGTCCCCAATTCAATGATCCTATTAGGCTTGTTGGTCAGGACACAATTAAGAAGGGAATTTCCCCCTGATACAGAGAGCCTAGTGACTTTATTTATTAATGTATTTATTAATTTATTTATATTCCAAGGTGGACTGGAGCATAACATCCACAACATGTGCTAAGAGTCAAGTGATCCTGGAAGGACTGCTGAGTGGATTCCTGACTCAGGGCATCACTGAACCAACAAGAGCTGAGACAATTCTTGATATGGGGCTCACAAATGGGTAGCATGTACAGGAAATAATGGGCAGGGAGCCACTGGGTGAAAGCAACCACTGCACAGTGTGATTCCAGTTGGATAGGGACAGGGAAAGCATCCCGACTAAGATCAAAATCTTGGATTTCAGGAGGGTGGACTTCAGGAAAATGGGCAAAGTGCTAAGAATCCATCTGGTGGGCATCAGAGCAGATATGATGATGGAAAAAAGGTGGTCCATCATTAAGGAAGGAATTCTGGTAGCCACAGGTAAGTGTGTTAGGCTCAGGGGGAAGAACACAAGGGCCTAAGCACACAGCTGGTTCAGTTCTGGGGTTGCCAAGGCAGTAAGGAAAAAGAGGTTGGCCAATAGAAAATTCAGAAAGACCAAGAAAGTGGTAGATAGGCAAAATTACCTAAGGTTGGTTAATGAGGCAAGTAAGGAAGTCCGGCAAGCAAAGGCACAGAAGGAGCTGCAGATAGCTGAAGGAATTAAGAAGGGGGAAGGCTTTCTTTCACTATATAAGTGAGAAAAGGGATAAGAAGAAAGGGCTTGTTAGGGTTAAGAAAGGGGTGGAGTGGAGGAGGATAATGGGGGAAAGAAGAGATACTAAATGAATACTTCTGTTCCATCTTCACCAGGGAGAAGGCAAACATGTGCCTTCAGGAGGAAAAAGAGGAGCTGGGGGGAGGGGAAGGCAGATGTAGTGATAGAGGTGGATAGAGTGAGGGAGAGGATGCTGGCATTGAAGGTGGACAAATCACCTGGTCCAGACAGAGTAAATCCAAGGGTACTAAAGGAACTGGTTGAGGAGCCGGTAGGCCACTGACAGATCTATTTAACAGGCCACTTGAGTCAGGCATGGTACCACAGGACTGGAGAACAGCACATGTAGTGCCGCTCCCCAAAAGTGGTCCCAAGGATGACCCAGGGAATTACAGACCAGTCAGTCTGACCTCCATTGTGGGCAAGCTCATGGAGACCATACTAAAGGAAAGGTTGGTGGAATATCTATAAGAGCAAGGTCTCCAGGATGAGAGGCAGCATGGGTTCATGGGGGGGGGGATCATGCCAAACAAATCTGATTGACTTATTTGACTGTGTCACTAAGACAGTAGACAGGGGCCAAGAGGTAAACATACTCTATTTTGATTTCAATAAGACCTTTGACTCTGTGCCCCACAAAAGGTTGATCAGGAAGTTGGTGGATCTTGGGGTTGGGGAAAAGATGGCCAGATAGATGGAAAACTGGCTGAGGGACAGAACCCAGAGGGTGGTTGTGTGGGGAGAGTTCTCTGGCATCAGAGAGGTAACCAGTGGGGTCCCACAGGGCTCACTGCTGGGGATAGTGTTGTTCACTGTCTTCACCAATGACATTGGGGATGGTATTAAGGGCAAAATGTGCCTATTCATGGATGACACCAAACTCTGTGGGATAGTGGACACAGCTGAAGGGATACAGGTCCTACAGGAAGATTTAGAAAAGCTGGGTAGGTGGTCCAGGATCTGGCAGCTAGGCTTCAATGCCAAGAAATACAAAGGTATGCATATTGGAGCCAAGAATCCCAGGACAAAGTACTACCTGGGTAGAGTCTGAGTATCTGCATCAGAGGAGGAGAATGAGACCTGGGAGTGATGATCACTAGTGACCTGAAGCACTCCACATGGTGCAAGAAAGCAGCAGCAAAGGCAAACAAGATGCTGGGATGCATAGCTAGTGGGATCAGTAGTAGGAGGGTGGAGGTTATACTAACCTTGTACAGGGTCACTGGTAAGGCTGCATGTAGAATATAGAGTTCAGTACTGGTGCCTACACTCCAAAAATGACATTAACCTGCTGGAGAAGGTCCAGTGGAGGGCTACAAAGATGACAGCTGGTCATCAGGGTAGGGCATATGAGGAGAAGTTCAGGGCACTGAACATGTACTCCTGGGGGGGGGAAGAAAGAAAGAGAGAGAGAGAGAGAGAAAGAAAGAGAGAGAGAGAATGAATGATTGGGACCTTCAAGTACTTGAAAGGGATAAATATGGTTGATACAGAGAGTCTCTTTAAGCTGAGTGGCAACCATAACATGAGGGGGCACAGTCTTAAGCTGGAGGGTAGGAGGGAGGTCAGGAAGCAAGCATGTCTTCACAGAGAGGGTAGTGAACATTGAAGACAGTGGGCAGCTTTAAGAGAGGCTGGGATAAACATGGGGGAAGGTAAGGATCATGGGTAGGAGGATGGGCAGAGTGGGAAGGGAGGACAGGGACATTAGCTCAAGCTGTGGACACAGCAATATGAGCACATTTGATAGACCAAAAGGCCTTCTTCTGCTGTCTTATTCCTATGTTCGTATTAGCTGATTTTAAGGTCAAGACCAGCCAGCAAAGGTTCATATTGTTTGCCATTACTCCCAGTCCAGTTTAGATTAAAATCACCAAAAAGCAATAATTCTTTTGAGCTCACCTTATGACTAATGCTGTCAAGGAGAAAAGTAATCCCTTGCACACATTGTTTTGGGGGACTGTAGACACAGACTAAGAGAACCTTTTTAATATTACCCAAAGGAGTAATTCATAGAGGAATTCACTGACTTGGGAGAGTGGATACATGTGAGGTTCGAGAAATATGTTTAGACAACTTTTATACTATATCAAGAGAATCCTGCCGCACTTTTGGCCAGCACAATCAAGCCTATCAAATTGAAACGAGGAAAGGCACATGCAGAGTCAGGAATAGTGTATCTAAGTAAGGATTAAGCCATGAGAAAGGATGGGTCTACTGTGGAATTAATTCATGGTTGGGGGGGTTGGCCCATGAGGCCTTAGGCCGAGTGGGTCCAACCAAACAATCATGGATTAATTCCACTGTAGATCCATCCTTTCGAGTGGCTTAATCCGCTTGTAACATGGCAATGAGTGTATGACTAATAGTCTCTGAATAAATCAATCATTCAAGTCTTTATTTAACCAGGCGTTCATCGCTGAGCATAAGCTCATTTGCAAGATGGACCTGGGTGGAGCATGAACAATTGTATATACAGGTCAACACAGGTATTTACAAGGCAATACAGATAATACTCTTTACAGAGAGAAAGAAAAAGAAGTTCATATGTACATAGAATTATACAGATATTGTACAGATTACACAGTATTTACATATATAGAAGTGTCTATAGGAAGATAAAGCAGGTTATCTAAGGTTGCAGGAGGAAGTAACGGAAGAAAAAAATAAAAATAAAATATACACCAGGTAGAGGTAGTAGGGGAAGAGAGGGAGGAAGTAGGGGAGAAAGGCTAGGAGGGCACGGTGGCAGAAAGGAGTTGGTAAAGCTGGAAGTAGAGAAGGTGGATGGAGAAAAGGAGTATGTGTGAGCCCTGGATTGAATGCTATCAAAGCACGGGCATGGTAGGATGTCACAACCCAGGGTAGTGATCCTATCCGAGGTTGGGAAAGGAAGAATAAGGGGATGGATGGGCCTAGTGTTGATAAGACAGGGGGATAAGAGAGAGAACAATTAGGCTGGTGAGGAGCAAGCTGGGGGGTCAGTACTTAAAATTGGGTCTAGGTGTGGCTATATACCAGTGCAGACACCGGTACTGGGTCTGAGTGGGTGAAGCAGTTACATACTTCTCTGATTGTACTGGAAATAAAGCATCTTGAAAGCATTTATACTGATTAGAGTGCTTAATTTGAGGGGTTTTTGTAGATCATTCCATAAGGTAGGTAGCACGAAGCTTATGGCTGCCCTGCCGAAGCCGGATTTTGCTTTGGGTACTTTAAGTGTAATAGCTGAGTAACTTCTTAACACGTATTTCCCAATTATACTCAGGGGAAGACAGCAGGAGATATAATAAGGCAGCTTATTAGAGATGGCTCTATAGGTCCAGAGAGCAGTGTTTCTGTGGCGCCTGAACTTTAGTGATGTCCATCCCACTGCCGCATATAGGGTGCAGTGATGTGTGTCAAAGGGGAGTCCCATTATAAACCTCAGTGCTCGATGGTAGAGTGTGTCCAGTTTAGTCATGTAAGAGTTGGGGCATTGGCTATAGAGGAAGTCAGCATAATCAACCAATGATAGGAAAATGGATTGGACCAGTTGTTTCTTGGCATCTCTGGTGAGAAATTGGCTGATTCTAAAAACAGTCCAAGCCTTGCCAAGTCGCTTTAGCAAGTCCTCGATATGTTCAATGAAGGAGAGTCTTTGGTCTATCCAAACTCCCAGATACTTGAATTTTGTAACAAATTCTAGTTTTTCACCTAGAACTGTGGTAATTTGGGGAACTGTCCCACTGGACACAGGGTTAGCTATGCGGATAAAAGGGAGAAGACCATCGCTTTAGTTTTTGGCATTAAGGGTAGCTTTTTTGGAGGAGTTGGCTTTGCAAAGGTTGAATTCTGACTGTAGGTCATTGCAGGCAGCTTCAGGTGTTGGACGACTCACGTGAGAACTGTATCATCTGCAAACAGATGGATGTTGGCTTCTTTTATACAGTAGTCGATGTTATTAATGTAGATTGCAAAAAGTAAGGGCCCTAATATAGAACCTTGAGGTACCCCTCTTTGCAGAGTTTTTAAGGGGGACAGGCCTCCTTCGGCTTTAACTTGTTGAAGGCACCCTGTAAGATAGTCAGTGAACCAACGCAGTGAGGAGGGGTCCACACCTAAGGTTTGAAGGGCGGAGAGGAGCAGACTATGGTCAATGGTGTCGAAAGCCTTGCTTAGATCAAGGAAAACAGCACAAATAAAGTTTTTGCTCTCAAGATTACACTGCCAGTCATTAGTAACTTTGGCGAGGGCTGAGATAGTGCTATGTTTAGCTCTGAATCTGGACTGCATAGGATTTAGCAGTCCCTAGACTCAAGGTGAGTCCTCAGCTGTGCATTACAATTTTCTCTAGGAGCTTGGACAGGACCGGAAGAAGGAAATTGGCCTGTAGTTATTGAGATCGTCACGGTCACCTGATTTGAACAGTGGTATGATATGTGCTGTCTTCCATATAGGTGGTAAAGTGCCCTGAGACAGGGATAAGTTAAAAAGGTGGGTGACGGGTACTTAGTACGTGGTAGCAATTTTAGAAGTAAGGGTCTAGGAGTTGGCCCCAGCACTTTTCTAGTATCCAACTGAAGCAAGAGGTCCTCTACCTTTTCAGTGTGGCAGGTTGAAGTGAGAAAGGCGTGCTATCGGAGTTTCAGGCAGTTGGCTGGCAGCCTGGGAGTGAAGTATGTTTGCAGGGAGTTATCAATGCCATGCCTGCAGTAGCAAAGTGGTTATGGAATGCATCAAGTATATCCATCTTTTCGGTTATAGTCAAGTTGCCAGAGGTAATCTTGGTGGGAGGAATTTCCTGGGGAGTGGCCTAGCAGATCACTAATTGTGTTCCAGAGCTTGATTGGGCTCTTTGTGGCAGAGTCGAGTTTGGATTTGAAGAAGGTGGTCTTCGATTCTCTGATTGTTTTGGTACATAAATTTCATAGTCTCCTGAACTGGTTCCAGTCCTCTGCAGTGTTCAGTCTGCATGCTTTTTTCCAGAGCTTATCTCTTTCTAGAAGCAAGGACTTGATCTGAGGGGTGAACCATTTACAGGTTTTGGTCCTAGTTCGAACTTTAATAAGGGGAGCATACTTATTAAGGGCCCTTGATAGAATGTTGTGGAAGATATTGTAAGCTGACGTAATGGTTTTGGCCAGGTAGAAATCTTGCCACTCAGGCGAGTACTTAAGCTCGTTTAGGTAGGCATGTTCATTGAAGTTGCACCTGGATCTCTTCATAGAGAACTTGCTGATGGGTGCTGGGTTGGTGGTGGATCTTACTCCAGCAATAAAACAATGGTCGCTGGCATCTGAGAAGAAGACATCAGCGTGGGAGAAGAGATGAGGTTTGCTCACCATTAGCACATCCAAAAGTGTACTTTTACTGGGGTTCTTCATGTTTGGGCGTGTTGGTTCAGTAATAAGTTGCGTCAGCCCATGTTCATCACAGAAGGATGCAAGGGGGGCAGCTGTGTTAGAGAGCCAGTCAAAGTTGAGGTCTCCTAAAATAATAGTTTCTGGCAGCCCCTGTCCCAACTTGTCACTTAGATATGACACAAGCTGTAGGCCAGCAGGCGGTGGTCTGTAGCATCCTATTCGCAGAGTGCAGTAGTCTGTGTCATTTCCACTTTGAGAATTAGGCATTCAATTTGCTGGCACAGATTCCAGGATAAGCAGGAGGCAGAAAATTTGTCTTTAACGTAGATAGCTACCCCTCCTCCTCTGGCATGCCTATCAGCTCTGAACAAGGCATAGTTGGGTATGTTTACTTCTCTATCGTGGTGCTGGGTCTAAGCCAAGTTTCAGATTTCACAAGTATGTCAGGAGAGGTATGATTTACCCAGGTTTGTATTAAGGTTATCTTTTTAAGGAGGCTACATACGTTAATATGCAAGAAGCTTATTCCTTTTAAATTTGCTAGTTCTGCTGGCAAAGCAATAGCTTCTGGGGGGCCAGGGTTGAGTTCTACGTTGCCTGAACAAAGCAGGAGGATAAGTAGGATTTTTCTAAGAGCGCTAAATGTAATGAATACAATCACACTGATTTACTTTCAGAATACTGTATGTTGAGCCTTTAAACATGATATTCATATACTTCAAAACAATTGGAACACACCTATTGGAAATATCATGGCTGCTATTTCACTTTTGTTAAAATAACTTTCATTACAAGCTTTAAGCTTTCTAACATCAAAACATATTGTATAACTTTTCAAAAACTTGCAATTCACTTTCTATTCTAGGTGCTTTGATTTTCCTCTGTGTGTATTAGAAGATAGGGCTGCACTGCATGATGGGAGTGTGCTATGGTACATTTTAGTTTTCTTCCTGCAGTTCCTTTTCAGACCAATAGGTGGCTGTCAAGCAATCCTAGTAGCACAAGCACCGTTTCTCAAAATGTGCTGAATTAAGCCTATCTGAAAAACACTTTACTGAACAACTACTATTTTTCGGAATATTATTTTCACTTTTTTTTCCCCTCTAAACTATCTAACTCAGCAGGACATAGAACAAGATAACGTTTACTGATTTCACCTTTCAAATACTTGTTTTGACTAGTATTGTTAGTCTGTTTCTTTGATTTCTTTTTGTTTCTCTCAATTTATTTTTCTTTTCACCCATAGAAGTATCCTCTCTCTTTGATTTTGCTTTGTTTATCTCAGTGTCTGTTATTTTTGCTTTTGGTAATAGAAGCTGCATGTTCATCTTTACCACTGTGTATTCACCTAGAAAAGGCTAGGACAGATAATCTTATTCAGTCATCCACAATGCATTGCACCCACAGTTGCTTAGAAAGCAGTAAATCAGAAGGGATGGTAACAGTATATAAATGTTCACTTCTAAAGAAATATTGTTGCAGCATAATTAACAGTGTATGTGTAGTTTAAATGTACAATCTTTAGTAACTCATGAACTTGTGTCGCAGTTACAACATAGAACAATCTTGAAAATGTCAAAAACCCTGTGCCAGCAAAAAAACTTTTGCAAACACAAGCTGTAACAACTACAAATTATTTGCGTATTATTTTCACTTGTGTGTTGCTTCTTGCCTGTAGTGGATTATTAAGGTATTACATCAAACCATGGTCTACTAGGTATTAGACCATAGTTTCTACTGTACCACATGGTGTGTTTGCACCCATCTGACTGCTTCATTTCATTTTTGTTTTTTGTGCCATGTTACAAGCTAGGTTTCTGTGATGCCCACAATGTTGCAATTGTAATTTGTAATCCAGGCAGTAAGGCATGTGTGGTTAAACGGAAGACTATGAACATTTAAGTGAGCTAGCTTAAGACCTTTGGTAGAGAGCCACGTAGGTGAACCAATAAGCTGAGGGGTGCCTGGCTCAGGGTTGGGCTCAACATCACCGGCAAGGACAATAAGCAGGAAGGGCAGCCACAAAGGTTATGGCAGTGCAATTTTTATCACATGGGTTTTTGGGCAGTGGAGGTAATGCTTTATCCAGCTACTAGCAAGTACTATAGATTCATATTTCAGACACCAAATAGGGCATAGGCATAACTTTTTAGTGGCAATTTGGTTTGAAAATGTATAGTCATCGGGAGGGAGGGACATTAGACTGTGACACCATGAAAACCACAGATAGGGGAGATAGACTTAGGTGAACTGCAGTGTCATTAGGAAGAACATGATACAGACTATTAGATACGTTGTAGCAAACCTACAGGCAGAGCAATCTAGGTCATTGCAAGAAGAAGCAAGCCAACAGCTGGTATGTTCTAGTTAACATAAATTCATAAGACTTAAAACTCAGTATGAGAGAAGGCAAGCGACCCTGGATAAGGACTAACCAAAAGTCAAATACAGCCTTTTCCCTTTAAGTAAACTCAAGCTGGCAGCACAACAGTTTTGTTTTGATTGACAACACAAATTAAGGTATAGTAACTTAAATATGTCTAAAAATAACTACGTTCAGTGCTGTGTCATTGCTATATTATTTACCAGTCAATGCTGTCAATCAGCTTTGAAGACTATACACTGCTTGGCCAAGTGGGAGGAGGGTGGGAGGGCCAAAAAAAATCACCCTCACAATCCCATAGCAGTGCATAGCAGACTGAGCAGGTAGATCAGTTGGGACCTGCCTTTATAGCACTCTAGTGACTACTTGAGGTGTATTCCCTGCACAATTTCTTATTTATGTCTGTCTAAAAACAACCTGTTTCCATGTCATTTTTGAGTGCTGGCTTCAGACAAAATGAAAGTGTACAGCTAAACCTGTAGTGGCACTTTTTCACTTTCCCATGCCGTACGGTTCATTTAAATCCTCTTGCATGGACTGTACTTGCCTCTTACTATTCACTGAAATGTCAGTGCTCAGTCCATTTGCCGCAGCTCAAAAAATCACATCTTATGCAGATCTTACGTTTACATGACTTTTCTTAAGTCACAAGTTGCAGCCAGTCATAAATTTCACTAGCAGGAGCAATGGAAGCAAACAGTCCCGAGTAGGAAATTGAGTGCATCCCTGTAGTGCTATTATAAAATTTGTGCGGTGACAGCATACACATAGTCATTAAATGTTGCAACTTTTCTTATTTTCATAACTACATTAACCAGCACATCAACTCTGTCTGAGGGATAATGAATGAAACCTTAATTTTCATAATTACATTAAACAGCACACTAACCCTGTCTGAGGGATGATGGCTCAAAGCTTCCTTTTCATATTTACAGTAAGCAGCACACTTAACCTATCTGAGGGATAATGGATGAAAGCTTTATTTTCATTCAGCAAAAGATTCACTTTAATCCTTTCACACAGACAGTACTCACTTCCTGCTATTGACTGGCACTTCAGTGCTTTGTCAATTCACCACAGCTCTAGCTGTTACCTTATGCATGTCTCACATGTATATGACTTTAAGACACAAGTTGCAGCCAGTGATAAGCTGAAGTAGCAGGCATCAAAGAAGTAAATAGTTCTGAGTATGGAACTGAGTGCAGCTAAGTAGCAGTATAGTACTCAGGACACAGGACACGAGACCTGCATAAGATATGATTTTAGAACCACAATGAACTGAATGAGCACTGAACTGCCAATGAATACCTGAAGGCAAGAAAGCAAGGCCCCTGGAATTCTGCAATTCTGTGGTTGTGGAATTTTTCTGCAGAATTTGCATCATGCTGCATAATTCAAATACTGCCACAAAATCCATTGTTTTTGGTGAGGTTTCATTCAGATGTGCAGTTTTTCTATAGTGCCAGGCTCCTGTACCCATCTTGTTGATCCTGAAGCCCCTTCTCTGTGCTTGGCATGTGATGTCATCAGTGACATTATATCACATTTTAGCCAGTGGCAGCATTGTATCCTGCCACAGAAATGAAAAAAATCATGCCACAGAGATCAGAAAATGATGCTACAGAAGTCTAGGAGCCCAGCTGCAGAAATCAGAAAATGCTGCCGCTGAACACCAGGGACCCTGCAAATAAGGTCCTTACAAGAGGTTTAAAATGAACCACATGGCACTGGAAAGCATGTTTCCAGTGAGTCACCAATTATGAATTACAATATTGAGCAAAACATGAGGAAGGGCCAGCTGAGCTCAGAGGGGGGAGCGATGAAAAACTGAAAAAACATATAGCTTAAAAGACAGACAGATAGATAGATAGATAGATAGATAGATAGATAGATAGATAGATAGATAAAGACACAGACAGCGGGAAAAGACAGAAACAGCAGTGGATCCCTGGCTCATTGCTTCAGCTGGAGCTGACAGCACAACTCTAAGCTGTGGCTTCAGAATTCAGGAAAATCCCACTGTTCTCATACTGAGAACAGGGGTGAATGGCTCCTCTTACTCACCCGGGCACTCAGGATTTTCAGGTGCCCTGAAATGTTATTAACAGGCAATTTTCAAAAAACAAACACCAGAATCTAGCGAAACAGGTCCCATTTACCTAGGTCCAGGTGTTTGTTTTTGGAGGTTACACCATTTGTATGTATTTTCAATGTTTTTGAGTAAAAAAAAAAGTTGCTTGCCCGCATGATCTTTTTTCTCATAGGTAAATCATGAAAATCAGCACTCATGATCAATGTTTTTTCACCAGTCGAGCTTGGTGGTTATCCCAAAAATCCTTTGAACTCTGGAACAGTATAATAGTTTTTTTATTAAACCTTAGAAAGGCTCTGCTTTGGTACAGGCTGCTTCTACCCTGGATGCTTCATGATGAAAGTCTGCACCATCTAGGCTGTGTTTGAGAGCCAAAAAAAACATGTTAAGTATAGGAAAACCAAACACTATCTTTTTACATTTTTGGTGTTATGTATCTCAAACACTGAAGAAGAAGACATCACAAAACTTCAAGTCTAGAGACTCTGCAACCTGACAGTGCATGTGAGATTTGGGGTTATTTCCTCAAACACTGCCAAAGTTATTAAGGTGCAAAAATTGGGGTTTAACATTAAACAGCCTACTCAACTCTAACTATAGGGGGCTACTGCACCCCTATAATATATATGCTCTTTGGCTCCAAACCATTCCTAGCCAAGGTCACCAA
The DNA here is from genome assembly GCA_016271365.2 of Neoceratodus forsteri. Lineage (NCBI taxonomy): Eukaryota > Metazoa > Chordata > Ceratodontiformes > Ceratodontidae > Neoceratodus > Neoceratodus forsteri. The sequence goes on from CM028132.1 coordinate 1,439,162,061, forward strand.
ATCTGCCTCCTCCCTCCTGGTACTCACCCCATTGGACCCACCTCTGGAAAATGTTCTTACCTTCAAATACAGTATATAGGTGTCACTCTCAACCCCTCCCTTACTTTTGCTGAACACACTGTGCAGAAAATTCACCAAATGTTAGGTGCTGCTTATTGTATCAAACGACTCTTGTCCCCTGAAGCTTGCCTTGCTATTGTGCAAGGGAACCTACTACCCCTCCTCAATTACTGCTCCCTTGTCTATTCCTCTATGCCCACTACCCAATGTTCTCGACTAAATACAACTTACAACTCTGTTGTTTTGTTCTCCTAGTCCCCTGTTCCACCCATCACTGTGTACTCTACCAATCTCTAGGGTGGCTCCTGCTGCAAGGTCATTTTGATCATGCCTTGGGCTGCCTAGTGAACATTGCACTCAGGAGCATACAACGGTTACTCTATGCTTCACTGTTAACAGATAGGGTGGTTTCTAGTAGTCTCAGGGCATCATTCATCCCTCCACTTATAGTCCCATGTATTACCACTGCTTTGGGAAGTAAGGCCTTTTCTGTCTCAGCTCCATCCCTATGGAATAGGCTACTGTTGTCTGTTCACTTGTCTCCCTCACACCTCTCCTTTAAATCTAACCTAAGATCCTGGCTCATGATTGAATCCACTTGCATCTGTTTCCCTGCACAATCATAAGGTCAAAATCTGTCCCTGCATGGCTTATCTCTGCTCTTCTATGTATTCTTGCTTCCTAGTACAGCTGCTCCCTTATCCTGCCCTGCTCACTTATTAGTCCCTGATGTGCTCTCTCTCTGACTCTGCTTCTCGACCTCTGTTAGGCATGTTAGCTTGTGTGAGTTGTATTTTTTGCCACATTTAGCATGTACCTACTGGTGGCTATTTGCATAATGACCTTGAATCATCATGTTTAGCGCATGTGTCCCCCTTGTACTGCTTGATAGTTGCTTTGTATCTTTATTAGTTTAACTGCAATACATCTGTGATGTGATCATATCTTTGTGTTCTCTGTATTTTACTACTTCTATAGAATGCTTGTTGCCATATGTGTGGCCTGTGTCATGACTGAAATTGGTCCTTTGGATCAGCTCACTCACCCGGTTACCAAAGACATAAATAATTAATAAATAAATAAATATCTTACAATGATCTTAAGATGATGATACGTTTGTAAATATTTTCATTGAATTCATTAAAGTTGCAGCCTTTTTTTTTTTTGTATCCAAAGATTGGTGTGCAGTGTTTGATTTCTGGTTTGGTGGTCTGTTTGGGCAATGACCCCCCCCCCCGAGCTCTCACCTGGGGTTAGCTTTTCACATGGTCCCCTTACTACTGGGACAGACCTCCTTCAGGCCTGAAGACAGTCCTAGGCCCAGGTGGTCTAATTAAGTGCTGAAATATTTCAAGGGCTGGTACAGGCCCTCCAGTAGGGTGGGGCCTGTGCACCTACAAAAGGCTGGCCCAGAAAGTTGCTTGCTTGCCCTCTTTGGACTAGCAGTGACTATGGATATGTTACTCACTCACCCTGCCTATCACTGAGTCAGGCCCTTAGCTGGTACAGTACAGGACAGGTGTTTTGCTGCACTGTCACATCTGTTGCTCTTGATAGTCCTTAGAGGGTGATAAATTCATGGGAGATCCACCTAAGGAGAGGCCTTAGAGGTCAAATTATTGAGTGACAACTAGGCCAGAGGTACAGCCCTGCAAGGGTATGCATTTCAGCAAAGTGGGGTGGTCACATGGTTGGGACATGCACTGGAACACCAGGCGATCAGGATCAGTAGTCAGGGAGTGCACTCCCAGGGTGGGCATGCTCCTCCATGAAGGTTATGTATCTTTTCCAAAATCAGGCAGGAGAGGGGGAACTGTTCTGTGGAAAGACACGCCTGAGCTGGTTTGTCTGATCTATGGTACAAAGTCCCCCCATTAGGTGTGGCATGGATGACTAATGGTAAAGCCATAGTGATACATGAATGTTCAGCCCCAGGGTCCTTGTTGGATTTTGCTATTATATATTTATATCTTAGAATGATCTTAGGATGATATGTGTTATGTTTATAAACATATATATTTATAAAATGAGCAACAAATACAAATCCAGTGTTCTGACTGTATAAAACACATCACATGACCATGCATATATCAGAGAACAACTGCACACCTGAACTTTAACCCCCCTCAAAAACAATTTTGACATTTTATAAGATAGATAATTCACTCTGAGGTGTGCAGTCATGCTCTGCTATAGGCATGCCTTGGGCAGTTGAGGCACTGGACCTGTGACCTCATGTGTACAACACACACCAAAGCATGCATATATCAGAGCGTCCCTGCACACCTCAGAGTGGTTTATCTAATATATTGTTTTCATTTAATTAAGCCACAGCTTTAGTGTGTGTGGTGCTTTATTCCCTTATTAGGGGATCCCCTTTGGGCAGTGCTGAATAATCTTACACTGTTTGCCTACTGTATATCCTGGCAAGATTTAAATTGGCAAGGGGGAGTGTGAGGAAATTCTTTTTCACAGAAAGGGTGGTGGATGCATGGAACTGCCTACCTCAGGAAGTGGTGGCTATGAATACAGTGCAGGGCTTCAAACAGGCATGGGGTAGGCAAATGGGAGCACTACAGATGAGTATGAATAGATAGGCCACTGACAGAGCAAAGGCCGATGGCACATTTATAAGGTAGAAAAAGAAATGGGCAGACTGGATGCGCCTTGCGGTCATTATTTGCAGTCAGCTTCTATGTTTCTATGTAATATTGTGTGGAGTTCATTATGACGGAACGCAATCTTCTGAAATTTAACAGAGATTATTTTATTACCCGAAGCCCATAAATATGCAATGAGATCATGCATTTGCGGCAGGAAATTAAAATGAAATACTTTTTACTACAAAAGCTGATTCCTGGAAACAATAATTACTGTGTATTTTATTAAAAGTGCTTCATCGGTGCAGAAATGTTCACCTTCTTAATTATTCAAAACAGTAGAAGTTATGCTACAGATTGTTCATCTGCCAATTAATTTCCGAAATGACAGAAAACAGAACATACTGTATGATAATACAGTGATGAGCCACCAATCACAGACGGATTTATAGGGCGTGCCCCTCTGAGTTCCGACTCCAGATTCGAACGCCCAATACAAACGAGGGACCCCGTTCTGTTTAAATAGAGTCCGCAGTTCCCCTGCCGGAGATCGGCTGCGGGTCTGTGTTTAGCGTCTCTTGCTGGGCACTGTGAATCGTCAAAAACTCGATTTTCCTTACTGATGAGAATGATATTTCTTTTAGTTTTATATATTTTGTGTTCCTCATATTCACAATGTGAGTTTTTAATTTATTTTACATGACTGATTTATGAAGCTATTAATGATATACCCTTAACTATAAATCACTTTTATTTTCAGATGTCCGCTCCGCTTTGACGGAGTCCGGCGGAGATGTGAAGAAGCCCGGAGAGACCCTCAGGCTGAGCTGTAAAGTCACCGAGTTGCACTTCACGAACTACGGGATGACATGGGTCCGGCAACAGCCCGGGAGGGGACTCGAGTGGGTAGCATATATCTACCCCGATGGGGGTACTAAATATTACTCTCCCTCGGTGAAGGGCCGGTTCACCATCTCCAGAGACAATTCGCAGAGCCTGCTGTACTTAGACATGAGCAGTCTGAAGCCTGAAGACACCGCCCTGTATCACTGTGCCAGAGTGAACTGGGGACACAGCCGCACAAATCACTGAAGAACTGGTACAATAACCTGCGGGGCGGTGGTTGGTGAGGGTTTCTATTCCGACCACAGGATTAGGGTCATACCAGGATGAATTATTATTAGAAACCAACCTTTGAGACAGAGAATTAATAATGTATAATACTATAAATTATGCGTGTATTAGAGCTGTGGATTTCCCCAACTTGTTTAATTGCTCGCAACTAGTAAGTATTATAACTAGAGAACCGAAATTTGCATTGCATACAGTTTGGAAGAGGTCCTCAAAGGATGGTAAGTTTAACATTTGAATGAGGGTTGGAAAGTTATACGAGCTCAAATTCTGGCAATTTATTATTCAAGTGAACATTTATGAAACAATCTGCACGAGTTCTAGTCCCGAGCCCTGAATTAAGCCTTCCTTGTCACCATTAGCATAACTGGACTAATACAGTAAAGAAAACACAGACCTCATACTTCCAGTCCAGATCCCCATTTCCCTATGGTTGGTGTCGTCGGTATCATCGTTCTCGGGTACAAAAAAAAAATTGCTGTTGGATTGAGGTAAGAGCCGTGCGGTCTGAAAGCCAACCAGGGGCATAGAAAAACATTTAGATGTGGAACACTATAAATACAGTCTAAAACTCGACCAGGACATAGAAAAACAGACGTGGATCGATCTAAATGCGATTGGAAATGTGGTCGGAAGCTGATCAGGTTTAAGAAAGAAAATAACTTGGCTCAAAATGAGGAAAAAGAGGCTAAGAGGAGAAAAACAGATTTCCCCAGTGCACTCTACAAACCGCTGTACTGGAATCTGCAATTTTTAAAGCTGTTGATCTTCCCATTGTGACTGTGAGTAGCTGCGATTCACCTTGTTAACGGCTGATCGCAGCTACCTGCTATCACAATGGAGACAATCAACAGCTTTAACAACAGTATTAACAATGGCTACTTATAAGGTGCTAATTTCAGTGGGGACAAGCAGTCCGTTCCTTAGATGGGGAGATTCGGTTTATGGGGGGTCGGATAAACGGAGTTGGACTGTGCTTACAAATTAGTCTCCTTTAGAACAAGACCACTGAAAATGTGTAGGCATACCTACTAGGAAGAGTCTTAAAACTGCTAAATATAGAAGTAGTTGGTTACCTAAACTGTAAGTTAAAGGAGTTCAGAACTTCATAATTTAATTATGTGTTACATTGTCTGAACAGTTTCAAAATGTTGGGATGTTTATAGCTCCACTGTTATTGCAGTTATACCCTCAGGATTTGGCATGCATACCAAAATAAATATGTCCTGGAATCTAATTAAGTTGGATAAATGTGGATTAGGCTGCAATTTGTTGTAGATAATGTACCTTAGAAATTAATAATCGGCAAAATGTGCTAAAATATTGTTGGACTCATAATAGGTAATGCCACTAGAATTTTGGTTGTGCAATTTAAATTTCACAGTGAATCACCTTACCTGCACTAGCATCATGGCCCTGCAATACCCCTCCAACACTCCTGTGACAGTGATGCCAGCATCATGCTCCATCATGAATCACCTTACCTGCACTAGCATCATGGCCCTGCACTACCCCTCCAACACTCCTGTGACAGTGATGCCAGCATCATGCTCCATCATGAATCCTCTTACCTGCACTAGCATTATGGCCCTGCAATGCCCCTCCAACACTCCTGTGACAGTGATGCCTGGCATCATGCTCCATCTTGAATCACCTTACCTGCACTAGCATCATGTCCCTGCAATACCCTTCCAACACTCCTTGTGACAGTGATACCCAGCATCTTACTCCATCATGAATCACCTTACCTGCACTAGCATCATGGCCCTGCAATGCCTCCCCAACACTCCTGTGACAGTGATGTCCAGCATCATGCTCCATCATGAATCACGTTACCTGCACTAGCATCATGGCCCTGCAATGCCCCTCCAACACTCCTGTGACAGTGATACTCAGCATCATGCTCCATCATGAATCACCTTACCTGCACTAGCATCATGGCCCTGCAATACCCCTCCAACACTCCTGTGACAGTGATGTCCAGCATCATGCTCCATCATGAATCACCTTACCTGCACTAGCATCATGGCCCTGCAATGCCCCTCCAACACTCCTGTGACAGTGATACTCAGCATCATGCTCCATCATGAATCACCTTACCTGCACTAGCATCATGGCCCTGCAATACCCCTCCAACACTCCTGTGACAGTGATGTCCAGCATCATGATCCATCATGAATCACCTTACCTGCACTAGCATCATGGCCCTGCAGTACCCCTCCAACACTCCTGTGACAGTGATACCCAGCATCATGATCCATCATGAATCACCTTACCTGCACTAGCATCATGGCCCTGCAATGCCCCTCCAACACTCCTGTGACAGTGATTCCCAGCATCATGCTCCATCATGAATCACCTTACCTGCACTAGCATCATGGCCCTGCAATGCCCCTCCAACACTCCTGTGACAGTGATGCCCAGCATCATGCTCCATCATGAATCACCTTACCTGCACTAGCATCATGGCCCTGCAGTACCCCTCCAACACTCCTGTGACAGTGATACCCAGCATCATGATCCATCATGAATCACCTTACCTGCACTAGCATCATGGCCCTGCAATGCCCCTCCAACACTCCTGTGACAGTGATTCCCAGCATCTTGCTCCATCATGAATCACCTTACCTGCACTAGCATCATGGCCCTGCATTGCCCCTCCAACACTCCTGTGACAGTGATGCCCAGCATCATGCTCCATCATGAATCACCTTACCTGCATTAGCATCATGGCCCTGCAATGCCCCTCCAACACTCCTGTGACAGTGATGCCAGCATCATGCTCCATCATGAATCACCTTACCTGCACTAGCATCATGGCCCTGCAATACCCCTCCAACACTCCTGTGACAGTGATGACTAGCATCATGCTCCACCATGAATCACCTTACCTGCACTAGCATCATGGCACTGCAATGCCCTTCCAACACTCCTGTGACAGTGATACCCAGCATCATGCTCCATCATGAATCCCCTCATCTGCACTAGCATCATGGCCCTGCAATGCCCCTCCAACACTCCTGTGACTGTGATGCCCAGCACCATGCTCCATCATGAATCACCTTACCTGCACTAGCATCATGGCCCTGCAATACCCTTCCAACACTCCTGTACATACCTCTCAACTGTACCACATTACGAGGAACGTTCCTCATTTTACTTCACAAAAGCTCCCTGTTCCACAATGTGAGGACTTGTTCCACATTCAAAGTCAACATTTCATAGCAAAAATCTATAGTAAATGATGCAAAAAATATATTATTCAATTAATAACAGACTTCCTGAGCATAAATGCAACATGTTAACAGTGTTTTGAGCTTCTTAAGTAAAGATTTGATTAAATGTTCCACATTTTGCCCATTTGTTCCACATTTTGACAGGCAATGTTCCACATTTCGGGGAAAAAAGGTTGAGAGGTATGCTCCTGTGACAGTGATGTCCAGCATCATGCTCCATCATTAATCACCTTACCTGCACTAGCATCATGGCCCTGCAATACCCCTCCAACGCTCCTGCGACAGCGACACCCAGCATCTTGCCCCATCCTAACTACAGATATACAGGTTCTTGTGTCACAATGGCCTAAGTAGTTGTAAGGCTTGGCATCACTTGGTGCCAGTGTTTCAAACAGTACACATATACATTGTTACCTACAGGGTTGTTAAATAGTCAGCAGATGGCACTGTACAATGCTGCTTTGTACTTCCACAAGTCATTACGTCAGTGAGCTCTAGTGGTTATCTGGTATATATTACAGTGTCAGCAGATAACACTGTACAGAAGCAGTGCTGTAGGTGCATGTACTTCCACAAGTCATTACGTCAGTGAGCTCTAGTGGTTATCTGGTATATATTACAGTGTCGGCAGGTAACACTGTACAGAAACAATGCTGTAGGTGCATGTATTGCCACAAGTCATTACGTCAGTGAGCTCTAGTGGTTATCCGGCATATATTACAATGTTAGCAAATAACACTGTACAGAAACAGTGCTGTAGGTGCATGTACTTCCACAAGTCATTACATCAGTGAGCTCTAGTGGTTATCTGGTATATATTACAGTGTCAGCAGATAACACTGTACAGAAACAGTGCTGTAGGTGCATGTACTTCCACAAGTCATTACGTCAGTGAGCTCTAGTGGTTATCTGGTATATATTACAGGTCAGCAGATAACGCTGTACAGAAACAGTGCTGTAGGGGCATGTACTTCCACAAGTCATTACGTCAGGGAGCTCTAGTGGTTATCTAGTATATATTACAGTGTCGGCAGATAACACTGTACAGAAACAGTGCTGTAGGCGCATGTACTTCCACAAGTCATTACGTCAGTGAGCTCTAGTGGTTATCTGGTATATATTACAGTGAAAAGACAAAGAACCTCTGTGCGTAAACACTGAGGCAAGGGTTACCCCAAAGGGCATTTGGCTGGGAAGCCAAGTTTCAAGAAAATACAAAATCACACATGCCCCCACAATGCAAAGCATCATGGGCTGCATATGCAAATCACCACAGAATGTTATGCTGGTCCAACTTTAAGCAGAATTGCATGGTGCGGAAAGGCCGCTCACACAGTTTGCAAAGGGTCCTACCAGGACTCATCAGTATGCCTCGTCTGTTTGACACCCCAGTGGAATGGACCAGCTACCCCTAAGGCAGTGTGCCTGGGATATATCGTGGTGAACCCATTAAAATAAAAAAACATTTAAAAGACAAAGAACCTCTGTGCGTAAACACTGAGGCAAGGGTTACCCCAAAGGGCATTTGGCTGGGAAGCCAAGTTTCAAGAAAATACAAAATCACACATGCCCCCACAATGCAAAGCATCATGGGCTGCATATGCAAATCACCACAGAATGTTATGCTGGTCCAACTTTAAGCAGAATTGCATGGTGCCGAAAGGCCTCTCACACAGTTTGCAAATGGTGCTAACAGAAGACATGCCCTTTGGGGTAACCCTTGCCTCAGTGTTTACGCACAGAGGTTCTTTGTCTTTTAAATAGTTTTTATTTTAATGGGTTCACCACTTATATATCCCAGGCACACTGCCTTAGGGGTAGCTGGTCCATTCCACTGGGTTGTCAAACAGACGAGGCATACTGATGAGTTCTGGTAGGATGAAACACGTGTCTATGTCTTCTGTTAGCACCCTTTGCAAACTGTGTGAGAGGCCTTTCGGCACCATGCAATTCTGCTTAAAGTTGGACCAGCATAACATTCTGTGGTGATTTGCATATGCAGCCCATGATGCTTTGCATTGTGGGGGCATGTGAGATTTTATATATTACAGTGTCAGCAGATAACACTGTACAGAAACAGTGCTGTAGGCGCATGTACTTCCTCAAGTCATTACGTCAGTGAGCTCTAGTGGTTATCTGGTATATATTACAGTGTCGGCAGATAACACTGTACTGAAACAGTGCTGTAGGGGCATGTACTTCCACAAGTCATTACGTCAGTGAGCTCTAGTGGTTAGCTGGTGCATATTACAGGGTCAGCAGATAACACTGTACAGAAACAGTGCTGTAGGGGCATGTACTTCCACAAGCCATTACGTCAGAGAGCTCTAGTGGTTATCTAGTATATATTACAGTGTCGGCAGATAACACTGTACAGAAACAGTGCTGTAGGTGTATGTACTTCCACAAGTCATTACGTCAGTGAGCTCTAGTGGTTATCTGGTATATATTACAGTGTCGGCAGATAACACTGTACAGAAACAGTGCTGTTGGGGCATGTACTTCCACAAGTCATTAAGTCAGTGAGCTCTAGTGGTTATCTGGTATATATTACAGTGTCAGCAGATAACACTGTACAGAAACAGTGCTGTAGGGGCATGTACTTCCACAAGTCATTACGTCAGTGAGCTCTAGTGGTTAGCTGGTATATATTACAGGGTCAGCAGATAACACTGTACAGAAACAGTGCTGTAGGGGCATGTACTTCCACAAGTCATTAAGTCAGTGAGCTCTAGTGGTTAGCTGGCATAGTGCAAGAAGACAGGCTGGTGCACATTGATGTCTGTAACTATTCTTTATGTTTTATCACTTAGAATAATGACCTGACACTTGGCACCACTATACTCAAACTTGACCCAGCCTTTACCTTCCTCTGCAATGGCAACATCTACGATAGGGTAAAATGTAAGGACATGACTTCAACAAAAGTATCACAGCATTTCACAATTTCACAAAAGCTCATGAAATTCACCTTTAGTTTCTGATGCTATTTTGGAATCATTGGGTGCTTATAACTTGGCCAGCCTTTTAACAAGACGTTAGAGTTGACAGACATAGCCTCTTTTTTTCTGTATTGGTTTTCCTCCCAGCTGGCTGCGCCTCTCTCAGTGACAGACACTGATTACAGGGATACACCCTGATCAGGCTCAATCCAGCCATCATTCAGTGGGCTACCATTTTTTCTAATTCAAACAACTGGAGGCAAAATGACCCACTCACTGGATATAACATCAGTACTTTTTTTTATTTAAACAAAAGACCACCCACTTTGATCAATATTTCGTAGTTTTCATACTACTTCATCAGGATCTAAAATGTTTAAAGAGAATTCTCTTTAAACTTAAAAATGTGAAAAGAGGAGAAAATAAGTAGTGCGATCAGTTTTTTTTTTGGTCATATTTACTATACAATTAAAAATAATACCACTGTGAAAAATCGTTTTGCTAGGCAGGCATTTTTGGGATTTTCTCAAGCAAGAAACATTTTATTAAACTGACTCCTTTGCTGGCTGTTTAATTCTGGCCCAGTCCTCTGTGCCATATTCAGAATCATGACTTGGCTCCCTGACATTTCTTTCTTCAAGATTTCTCCATGTGAATGCAAAAAGTGAAGCTTGCATTGCAGTGTTTGCTTCCTGTCAGGGAATGTGAAGTCCTATCTGAGAGATTATTCTCCCTCAGCATTTGCGCATCCAGTGGCAGTTCTGATGGAGGCTTGACATTGTTTCTATTCATAACCTGTCAATGATCCAAGAAGTGGCTGGTAAGAGTGAGACTTTTAATGTAATGTGACTTTATATTAAATAACGACCTGTCAGATAAGTCGCTCTGGAGTAGCAGAACACACACACACACACACACACTAGTGAGCACTAGTAAAGGACAGTACCACTTTTTGACACTACATTGCAGATATATAATGAATTAGACAGAGAAAAGTGACGTAGATAAGTTTCATATTTCTTTCATTTCCCATTCTCTGTGCTAACATATGCTTAACTCTGATCTCACAAATACCTACCTAATGCATTGGATGGCATCTTTATAATGCCCTGCACAGCAGGGTGACTTGCAGGCCATTGCACAAGTTCCTTATTGTTTCCGATCGCTATACCTCTCATACAGTAATACATGGCTGTGCCATCACATTTTAAACTGTTCACATCCAAATACAACAGACTTTGGGAAATGTCTCTAGAGATGATGAACCAGCCCTGGGCTGAGGGAGAGTAAGTTATATCCTTTGTACCATCACTGCTAATATAATTGTCAGCAACCCATTCCAGTCTCCTCTCAGGCTGCTGCTGGACCCAGTTCATGCTGCAGCTACTGGTACCAAAGTTGAACCTTTACAGCTCAGCCTGAGAGTGTCTCCGGGCTTTTGTTACATCTCCACCAGAGTCTCTCAGTATCACATCAGACTGGGCACCCAGAAGCACAAATGAATGTGTTTTGTAGTTAAGAATATTACACAGATTTATAAATTAATCATGCAAAATAGTTTAAATTAATAAAAAAACCTCACATGATGAATATGATGCACATAAAATGTATAAAACTAAAATAATTCTCATTCTTATCAGTAAGGGAAAGGAATCACAGCCCTACAAGAGACTCTGACACTGATACGGATCCAAACAGGGGGACAGCATATTTTATTTACACAAGAACAGTGTCCTTCATTTGCATGGGAGGCTCGAATCTGGGTAGTGTCTGACATCAGCGCTGCGGACACTGCCTTTAAACATGGACAGATTGGTGAAACATCAAGGCACTGTGAATTGATGTGGCCTGCTTTTAGTGAATTAGTAACTTACTCTAATTGGCAAATACAGACTAAGTGGCCCACCATCTCTTCTTAGAATTACAAACCATAAGATTCCTGTAGCAGTGAAACACTTAAGTAGGGCATTCATTGATAATTAGGGAGACTATGTACACCGCCATGCTCTGATGTCAAAGAACTATGGTAGTGGCATCAAGCTTTACTGAAGAGAGGGACAGTAGACAGCAAAGGTGGCTAAATAGCAAAAAATGAGCTGGGTTAAATATCCTACATTGAAACAGGTGTTATGTTTAACTACTGATGTAATGGCAACCTACATTTTTAAAAAGCACATACACACACTCGGGGACCTCTGAGGTACAACCCCTAACTTAAAACAGAAACATGGAGACATAAAATCTGGCTCCCCACCCCACCTCAGCTAATATTCCCTTAAGCCTATCCCATGTATTTTTTGAACCTCACCACTGTTTTCCCCCTACAACCTCCACTGGAAGAGCATTCCATGCATCCACTATTCTTTCACTGAAGAAGTGCTTCCTCATATCTTTCCAAAATGTTCCCCTTCCAGGTTCATTGCATGTCCACTTGTTCTCATGTATCTTCTCCACTGCAAAGTATTCCCCTCCTGTACCTTGTTAATTCTGTGGGTTATTTATTTCAAATGTTTTACTAAGAAAGTCATACTGAACTGGTATCAGTTTGTTTCCAGATGTGTCCTGTGGGAAGGGGAAGAAAAGAGAAGAGAGGAGAGGGGAGGGGAGGGGAGAGGAGAGGGGAAGGGGGGAGAGCAGGGCAGTGCAGTGGTGGATGTAGAGGTGGGCGGTGGGTGCAGCCACACACCCCATTCTCTCGAAGCTCACTTGGGCATTTGCACTTTTCTAACATTTTGTTGCTGATGTCTGAAACATGAAAAACAAAGGAAACCTGTCCTATTGGATCTGCTACTGTCTGAATGTTGGACTGTAGTGTTCAGCAGCAGCTGATAGCATTGCATCAGGCTGTGTCCACCTCCCCTCCCCATGAGCCTCACAATTCTGTTTCAGTTCAGTCACAGTCCAATCAGAGTGCAGAGAGTATACGTGGATGCTGCGTAAGAGCACTTGACAGCTTGGCAGAAGTATGGTACCATAGTGAGGCAGTTTCAAACTTCATATCCTGGGTGCTTGTGGTTAGTTATTTGTTGCCACGGGAACAGGCACAGGTTGTGAGCTACAGAATGTGGAAGTGAGAAGCAAGCAAGAGGAGCAGACTGAGAAAGAGAGTTATCATGGTTCAGCAGACTTCAGCTCTGGAAAACTCTATCAGACTGAGAAGCAGGACTTTCTTGCTCTACAGCTTTACTGCAGTGAAGATGAACAATGGTGGAGGTAAATACGGTGCAGTTTCAGTGTATTCTGTTACTGTAGTGTGATGATGATGCAAAACTTCAAAAATGTTAGTGTACTAATGCTTCTTGCACTGAAGTAAATTTATATTACTGATTACTGTTGCAGGGCATTGGCAGATGAATACTGGAAACTTTGGCTGTGATCCATAAAGAAGCAGGACAGTTTATGTTGTGATGGTGTGACCCCATCTCTTACCTTAAATGTTAGTGAAAATAAGGGGGGGGGGGCCCCAGGAGCATGCCTTGCCAGTCCAGATGTGGAACCAGTGCCACACTGGAATGCTGTCTCTCACAACATATGAAAAAGATGAAATGTGAAATACATTCTCATATCATATAAACAAAAGTTATCTAAATGGAGAATACTGGTGGATTAATCATCCAACTCCCAAACTCAAGAAGCTTCTTTTAGTGTTTTTGTTTATAGTGGCTTTCATTAATGTAACCCACTGAAACACTGCAGACCATCTGCAACTTCAGTACAGCAACTCCCTCTTACTTCATGATCATTAAAGATACCATGTAAGTAGTGGTGGGTGAAGTGGGCAGAATTCACTTTGTGGAGAAATCCGTGAAATTCCACCCACTTCAAGTAGCCAAATGCTAAATTTTGCCTGGCAGAGTGGTGAAATTTCACCTGGCGGAATGCAAAATTTCACCTTCCATGGTAACATTTCACCTTCTGTCCATGGGTGAAATTTGTAACGTAAAGTTAAAACAAGATCCCTGGTGGCTTGTGGTCCCTCCCCCACCTGTCCCACATGTAATAATTCTCCATGATGGCTAGCGGTCCCTCCCCTCCACCCAGTAATCTGCCCACCGCGGAAATGTACAGTAATCCCCCCCCTCCACCTGCATCCCTCCATATCTCCTTCTCAGATTCCTGTTAAAAAAAAAATCAGTGGTGGTCTAGTGGTTTTGGTAATTAAACCCTCCTGATCCCCAGTTCAAAATAAATCCCTGGTGATCCAGTGCCACCCACCCAGCCCCCCAGCAGCCAGATGTCCCTGCCACAACCCCTCCCACCCCATCCTGAATCTGACTGGCAGCAGCAGATCGGCATAGCCCTCCTCGCCCTCCACGCCTGCCGACTGAGCTGTCAATGAATGAGCTTCATTGACAGCTCTGTCGGCAGGCCAGCCATGGATGACAGAGGAGGACTGTGCAGGTCTGCCACTGCTGGCCTGATTTAGGATGGGGGTGGGAGCTGGAGTTGTGGCAGGGACATTTGGCTGCTGGGGGGCTAGGTGGAGGGGTGGCACTGGATCACCAGGGATTTATTTTGAATTGGGGATCAAAAGGGGGTTTAATTACCAAAACCACTAGACCACCACTGATTATTTTTTAACAGGAATCTGAGAAGGAGATATGGAGGGATGCAGGTGGGGGGGTTACTGTACATTTCCACGGTGGGTGGATTACTCGGTGGAGCAGGGGTGGGATCACTAGCCACCACAGAGATTCATTACATGTGGGACAGGTGGGGGGGAACCACTAGCCACCAGAATTTTTCTGTACATGTGGGACTGGTGGAGGGAGGGACCGCTAATTACCCACAGTGTGAGAGGGAGACCACTTTCAGCTGAGAGTGTGGACCACTGCACTGCAAAGCCTCACACGTTTAAATTAAAGGCTTCAGTGTGTTTAATCCTTGGTCGCTGTCCTAATTAATCATTCATCCTGCCACACCAGTTTTTACTGGGATCTGCAGAATTTTAGGCTGCACTGTTTCATGGTGTGAGCCATAAATACTACAGTTCTAGTACTTCCATAGCATGGCTTGCTTTATCAAGAATTTAAACAATATAAAGTGTGGAGTTGATATGGACCTTGTGTGTTTTCCTGTCCTGACTTTCTTTGTTTCTCGTATGGACTTTGTGCAGTCTGTACAATACACGAGTTCAGCGCATCCTTTAATGGAACACTTGTGTCTTTCCTGTCCTGACTTTCTTTGTTTCTTGTATGGACTTTGTGCAGTCTGTACAATGCACAAGTTCAGTGCATCCTTTAATGGAACAGCAAAACGGAACCAACAGTAAAACAAATTTAAGGGTAAATTGCAGTGCATCCCTCATCTTAGCCTAACTGCAAGACCGTACTAATATGACTAAAACAACTGCAAGGAAGGGCAAACACCAGTAAAGGTATTTCTACAGCTGAATTTTAGCTGACACAGGAGCAGATCACTACAGGCTACATACACTATTGCATTTCACCCTATACTTGATGTTGTTTCATACTGTGTTATGTTGTATGAATTGAACAAAAAACAGCAGTCAGTGGGAAAAGTGTGACCCAGGCTGTATATCTCACACTCAATGCATGTATAAGGACTGGGGCAGGGGATCTCGGCAGAGCTGCGTTTTCGGGATAGCGGCATAGTGAATGAACAGGCTTACAAATGGTATTAAAGGCTCTCTCTCCTATTTTGCAGCAGTCAATGGAGTTAAGCGGACACATCCTGTACAAGAGAGCCCAAACCAGATACAGCTCTGCATCTCACAGTCCACTACACTAGCCACCAGGGAAGGTGAATTTTAGCCTTCTGGGGGACAATTTCGTGAAGTGCTCCACTATGCGGATTTGACCACTTCGTCAGCACTCCGCGGGCAAAATTTAAATTCGCTGCATCACTACATGTAAGCTGAAGTGTTACCTTTAACCTTAATGTGCTTATTCAGCCCAATAAAATAACACTTCAGCTAATCTAAAGAGTAAGTAGCAAGGATCGGTTCTTCACTCACACTGCGAGGAGAAATTAAAACTTATTTTTCGAGACCATCTGGTCTTAAATAAAAAAATTAAAAAAAAACACACTGACATCATTATGTGTGCATCCAGTTGACCTTCAGGCAGAAAGCATGTGGATGCAGGAAGGCTGTTGCCAGCATTGGGTGGTGGCACAGGTCCAAGTCTGGAATAGCTAGCTCTAAAGAGTATGTGACTGGAGGACAAGGTTGACGGACAGCATCACAGTGGTCTCACTAGAGTCTGGTGGACCGTCACTGACCCTGTGGACAGGACAGTCAGTTCTGGGACACAGCAGCAAGGGTCAGGGAGCTGACACAGTCTGCAAGTGCATTGAATCTTATTCGTAAGGCATATTTTGTAATTGTGTGCCATGGTGGTTACGTTTAAAGAGAAGGAGAAGGTTGGCTTGATCTTAGTTCCACACTGGTCCACAGCATGTATTGAATTCAGTCACCCTCTAGTTCGTACCACTCAACTGTCTCTAATTAAGAGGTATGTCCCTCATTTTACAGCTGAAAATTGCTCTGACTGTTCCTCCTCATGGAAAACTTGGAAAAGGTGCTGCACAGAGAATGTACTTTAAATTCAGGTTTTAAATACAAAATGAATTCTATTCTAAGATGTTAAATCAAAATAAACTTTGTACAAGTAAAACACAATGTTTGCCACAGTGTTTTGAGCATGTAACTCCATAATTAATGATGTGTCCCTCACTATGGGGGTCAGTATCCCCCATTTCAGTGAGAGAAGATTGAGAGGTGTGCTCCAGTTAGTGGTAATCTGGGAAGACCCACTGAAGAATGGGAACATATTACCTGTCACCTGCAGGGCCTGCTCAGCTGCTCTACTCCCTTCCCCACTTTACATGGAAATTCTCCTCCAGATGATCTTTGCTATGCATGTGTGCCTGCGTTGTGTGAGGGGGGCAGCAGATGGCGGACCCTAAAGAGTTAGGTCAGCAGACCGCACATTACTGCTGATGGCACTGAACACTCGCAAACTCCTGGACTAATGACTTAGTGCTGAGAGAGGTTGTATAATCCTGCCTCAGCACTGGTTCAGGTGGAGGAGGCTGGACTGAAGCAGACCACTGCAGACATCAGTGTGGCCATGTAAACAGGCTGTTAGTAACAAGATACAGTAAGTAATGTTAAACTCCAGTAGCTCTGACATAAATTAATGCCACTGACTTGTAATAGGAAGCGTCTCTGTGAAAGACATGAAGAAATCCTAGTGCTGTCCCCATAGGCTAGCTCATAAAATTTAATGAGACTGCAGGCTTGTGTAACAATAATGAGGGGCACAGTCACAGTACAATTTGCATATCAAACCCCACCCCCAAGACCCACCGACTGCACCCCATTCTAAAATCCTAGGTCTGCTACTGGGAGAGGGAAGGGGAGAAACGGAGGAGTGGGGAGGGAAGTTGAGATGAGAGTGGAGGAGAGGAGAGAAGAGAAGAGAGCATATATGACGTACAATGTAAAACATACTGTAGTACAATAAAATAGAAATGATAAGCCAAAATATACAATTTAAGATAAAAAAAACAGTTTATAGTTCGCCATCATATCTCCCCCCAACAGTCTACTCTCTCTTCCATGTTGTACATATTGGAGTCCCTCAGTCTCTCCTCATATGGCTTTTGATGCAACCCCTGCACCATTTTATTTGCCCTCCTTTAGATAGCCTCTACCTATTTGATCTCCAGTATTGGACACAGTGCTCCGGGTGGAGTCTCACTAATAGAAACATAGAAGTTGATGGCAGATAAGGACCGCAAGGCCCATCCAGTCTGCCCATTTCTTTTTCTACCTTATGAATGTGCCATCGGCCTTTGCTCTGTCAATGGCCTAGCTATTCATACTCATCTTTATTGCTCTCTTATGACCTATCCCATGCCTGTTTGAAGCCCTGCACTGTATTCATAGCCACCACTTACTGAGGTAGGTCATTCCATGCATCCACCACCCTTTCTGTGAAAAAGAAATTCCTCACATTACCCCTTAAAAGGCCTCCCTCTAATCTCATGCTGTGTCTTCTTGTCCTGCTGTTTTTCTTATATTGAAACATGTTAGACTCTTTCACCTTGTTAATGCCCTTAAGGTCTTTGAATGTTCCGATCATATCACCTCTCTCCCTCCTTTGCTCTAGGGTATACATATTGAACTGTGTTAATCTGTCCTCATAAAGTTTTCTGATGCAGTCCCTGCACCATTTCGGTTGCCCTTCTCTAGACTGCCTCAGTTTGGTTAATGCCCTTGTGAAGGTGTGGCATCCAGTACTACACACAGTACTCCAGATGGGGCCTAACCAGTGTCTTGTAAAGAGGGATTATTACCACCCACTTGCGACTTGTGATACCCCTTCTAATACACCCCAACATCCCACGAGCCTTATCTGCTGCTTTAGTGGTCTGTTTGGATGATTTCAGGTCATCGGTGATGATGATGCTCAAGTCTCCTTCTTCCCGTGTGACTACCAGCAACTCCCCTCCCAACCTATAGGTGGCTTCAGGGTTTCTTTTCCCTATGTGCATGATCTTGCACTTCTTTGCGATAAACCCCAGTTCCCACTCTTCTGACTATTTTGCCAGTTTATCCAGATCTCTTCTTATTCTGCCCACCCCATCTGGATCATTTACTCTTTTGCAGGTCTCGGTGTCATCTGCAAACAGATAAACCTTACCTTCCAGTCCATCTGTAATGTCACTGATGAATATATGGAAGAGGACTGGGCCCAGGAATGATCCCTGAGGTACCCCGCTTGTGACTTGCATGACTGTATACTGTTTACCATCATTCTCTGTTTTCTACCTGACAACCAGTTTGCCACCCAGTTGACCAACTTCTGACCCACCCTGAGCCTACCCAGCTTATTAAACAATCCATGTGGAACAGTATCGAAAGCTTTGCTGAAGTCAAGGTAGGTGACATCAACTGCTCCCCCTTGGTCCACCACTCTGGTTACCCAGTCAAAGAAATCTCTGAGATTAGTTTGACAGGACCTTCCTTTTGTAAACCCATGATGCCGTGGATCCTGTGCTCCTATGGATTCCAGGTGTTGCACTATCCTTTCCTTAAGGAGTGCCTCCATAATCTTGCCCACTACTGAGGTAAGACTGACTGGTCTGTAGTTCCCTGTCTCCTCCCTGCTACCACTCCTGTGGAGCGGGATCACATGAGCCCTTCTCCAGTCTTCTGGGACCTCTCATGTTCTTAGAGACTCACTAAACAGTTCTGCTAATGGCTCTGCTAGTTCCACCCTTAGCTCCTTTAGTACCCTGGGATGTATGCCATCAGGTCCCATTGCCTTGGCCACCCTGAGCTTATCGATCTCTTGTAGGACCTTTTCTTTTGTGAAGGGGCTAGTGCACACCTCCCTCCCCCCGTGTCCATGGTGCTGAGCTGTGGGCCCTGTCCTACCTTCTCCTCAGTAAATACTGAGCAAGTATCTATTTAGGATAATCTTTTACATGGTCCTCCTCCTCACATGCCCCCTTATCCCCTTTGATCTTAGCAATACCCTCTCTGAACTTTCTCCTTTCACTAATGTATCTATAGAAAGTCTTATCCCCTTCTTTTATTGTTCGTGCTAGTGTTTCCTCAGTTTGGGACTTTGTCTGCCTTACTGCCTTCCCTGCTTCCCTTAGGGCAGTTTGGTATGCCTCTCTGTCTTCATCCCGCTGCGTTCCCTTATATTTCCTGAAGGCCAGCCTTTTGGGTCTGACCTTTTCGGCTACTGTTTTTGAGAACCAAAGTGGTTTCCTTCTTCTTTTGCACTTCCTTTTCTCTCTAACACAATGGATGTTGCTTCAAGTATTGCATCCTTAATGCTTGCCCACTTTGCCTGTACCTCCTCACCTGCATTTCTTCTTGCTAATGATCTACACAGTAACATCAATCATCACCTCAGTCCTTTTGCTGGTGATACTCCCCCCTCCTCCACACCCCAGGATCCTACTGGTCCTACTTGCTTCTTTGTTGCACTGCCTTGCCACTTTGAGGTCACCACAAACAGTATTCCATGACCCCACATATTTTTTCTTGCCCATCATCCGCTCCCCCCCCGAGTTAGAATCCTTATTAGGGGTGTGCGGGGTGGAGCCCCCCACAAAAGAAATATCAGCACTATTTTTTCCATGGACTTCTTGCCGACGGCATTCTTGTTGGCGCTATTCTGACCCAGTGCCCCTTCCTAGTGTGTAATGTTGCATCATTCTTAAATAATGTTATATAAATTAAATAGCTAAAAAAATACATTTATGTGATGTTTTCAAAAGAAAATTTATTTATGGGTAGTGCAGGAATGTATAAGTATTTACACTTCATATTGTGTATATTCATATTAAGAATGCATGGGACAGACATAAGGTAATTCTAGTGGAGGGTAGGAGGAAGTAGGCTCTTGGTTAACTAGGATCTGCAGCTTATCTGTTAGGCAGGGAAATGGGCAGACTAGGAGGCCAAGCGGTCCTTATCTGCCGTCAAATTCTATGTTTCTATGTTTCAGATGGAGCTAATGTGCATTTCTACGTGATCAGTCTTTCAACTATATTAAATGTTTTTTTTGTTTTTTTTTAACCTTACAGTGTATGAAATTAAAATAATTTGTTTTATACCACTCTCCTGTTTGGCATTAGTTCTGTAACTGTTGGAATGTGATTATACCCTCCTCGTTTGTTTACACCCTCTCCCCAACACACACATACACACGCGCACGTACACACACACATATACACCAGCAAATTACAAATCATCAGTTCATTTATTGGCTAAAATGGCTTATACACATATTGATTTGAAAGGAGAAGCAGATATCTGATAGAAACGGAGATCAGGATATCGAATAGAAGACACAAACTTTGTTTGGCATATAATAACACGGGAGATTCCTAATAAAGCATGTTTTCTCTTTTTTGTTTTGATTTCAGACTATGCAAGTTTACAAGAATCTGAAAAGGGATGCAGTCACAAAGACACAGACTGCAGAAAATTATGTAACAGAAAGGAACACTGCACTGGTCAGAAATAAAGGTAAACTGCTGGGAGAAAAGGCAGACCAGGGGGACCAAATGGGTATGTTTGCCACAAAATACGCTGCAACACAGGGAGAGGGAACATATGCAGTTAGATGGAGATGTTGCTTAAAGATCAATGGCATCATCATTGAAAATAAATCATCTTACAGCATTGTTTTTGTTGTTAAGTAATACAAAGAATGTTTTTAATCCTTTGCCAGTGTGTCTCCTGTGTCTTTTTATGTTTGCTTGCACGCATGTGCAAGCAAACTATAGCCATCATCCGAGTTTTTGTAGGTGTGGCAGCTGTCTTCCAATTCAGTCAGTGTGTTTGCAGGCGTGGCCACAGTTCACCAATGAATGCTGCAGCTGTCTATGGCAGCAGTTGAAAATGCAATGCCGTACAGTTGTGAGAGAGCTCCATTCAGTGAGCAGTGATAAGATATGCGTGCTCTGTGAGCTCCTACACATATAGCATATTGCATGCTCATCCATCCCCACGCACACACTTTATGGCTGATGGGGGTGCCCAATCCTCCATCGGCTCTGCTGTGCCCTCCCCAACAGAATTCCAGGTGCCACGCTGGGCACCCAGCCCAGCGTGACAACAGTCCCTATGGCCGATGGGGGTGCCCAATCCCCCCATCGGCTCCACTGTCCCCCCCAACAGACTAACGGGTGCCACGCTGTAAGCCCACCCTAGCATGGCAACAGTCTGTATGGCCAATGGAGGTGACCAATCCCCCGTCAACTCCACTGCCCCCCCAAAACAGCCTTCCAGCTGCCACACTGGGAGACCATCCCAGCATGGCACAAGTCCTGGATCATCTACAGGAAAAAAAAAACTGCAAGAAAAAAACCTTCCCTCGCCATCTCCCTGCCCCCCACTTGCACCCACTCTCTGCTCAGCCTGCCTCCCCACACCCCCAGCTCACCCCATACTTACCTCTGGAGTCCGGCGTGATGGTCTTTGGTGGACTGGGAACACGTCTGCACTCTTCAAAGCCAACCGTGAACTGAGGAAATGCAGGTAAGCTGTATAATGGAATAAATAGGGTTTTTTCAACTTTGCTGCATATCTCAGGCATTTTTGGGAATTTTTTCACCAAATTTTCAACATGGGGTTTTGGGGAACCCACTTCATGAATTCTGTCACTGTCATTTTGTTATTCGGCCCGGAAAGGTGATTTCACGGTCATTGTGTGGAACCACCTTTCAGGACCAATTTATGAAATGACAGTGTCACAGCTCATGAAGTAGGCCTCCAAAAACCTTATGTTGAAAATTTGGTGAAAAAATTCCCAAAAATGACTGTTTTATGAGCATGCGTTGTGCTGTTCCTATGCACGCTCGTGAGTTCGCAAATTTTCAATATTTTCACTCCAGATTTTCAACATTGCCATTTTACCACACCTCCTTATGAGCAGTGCAGCTGACATTTTACACATCTTGCCCAAAATGTATTTCCGTGCATGTAGCACACAATGGTGCAGTCGATGTGCGAAATCAATATTTGGGACAGATTAAGAAAATCACAGTGACACTGTTCATGAGCAGAGGTGTTAAAATGGCTATGTTAAAAATTTGGTGAAAAAAGTCCATAAAATGACTGTGTTACGAGCAACCATTGCGCAGTTTCCACGCACCCTCATAAGTTCATGGATTTCTAATATTTTCAGTCCAGATTTTCACCACTGGCATTTTTCCACACTTCCTTATGAACAGTACAGCTGTCATTTTTCACACCATGGCCGAAATGTGTTTTCGCACTTTCAGCACAGAAATGTGTGGTCGCTGTGGGAAATCACTGTTCGGGACAGATTAAGAAAATCACAGTGATACTGTTTATGAGCAGAGGTTCCAAAATGCCTGTGTTGACAATCTGCTGTAAAAAATCCCCAAACTAATTGCATTACAGGTGTGCGTTGCACAGTTTCTACGCACGCTCATGACTTCACCAGTTTTTTATATTTTCTGCAGATTTTCAACATTGCCATTTTGCACCTTCCATGAACAGTACAGCTGTCATTTTCACATCCTGTTCGAAATGTGTTTTCGCACCTGTGGTGCCAAATGGCATAGTCACTGTGCAAAATCAGCTTTCGTTAGCCACTGTTCATAAGGTGGAGGTCACAAAAACCCATGTTGAAAATTTGGAGTGAAAATGCCAATGAATGCCTGAGGCATTACGGTTTCCAACCATAACTCCCCACCCTGTAGAGATTGACAGGGGTTTGACTTGGGATTCTCACCTGTAATGCTCATACCATTCCACACCCTGCAGCCAGTGAGAGGCATTGAGGTGTGCCTTGGACTATTCGGCCCCAAAGTTCACCCTATTCTCCTATACAGCACCCATCTCACTGTATTTCCTGATGGAATAGTGTGAGCATAAGGGCCAAAGACCCCAAGGCACACTGTGACACTTGTCAGTGTCTGCAGGGTAGGGTGTGGTGAAATGGCATGGCTGTTATGCCTGACAACCCAAAGGCACATCCCAATGCCTGTCAGTCTCTGCAGGGTGGTGGTGGGGTTGGCTTCAGTTCAATACTTCACTGCCATTCCTATTATGCAGCTCTCTAACTCCTACACTACCAATGCCAGCAAGCAAACATTCGGCATTGACAAATGCTTGTTTACTGTATTTCTACACACTTCCTTGTTTTGTGGACTGCATCCATACTGAAGTACTTTTTTTATGTCTCAGTTGTGAGTGGACTGTCATTGACGTCATTCAAGAAGTGACATTAATAACCACCACTCATGCGTCCAGGAACAGCTGTTCTGTATAGCTATCTAGAGACTACATGAGGTGTAATGCCTGCACAATTTCTTATTTATATCTGTCTAACAAACAGCTTATTTCTAGGTTATTTCTGTGTGCTGGCTTCAGACAAAATAAAAATGTACAGCTAAACCAATCATGGCACTCTTATGTTTTTCCCTGTTACATGGTTCATTTTAAACCTCTTGCACAGACCGTAGTCACCTCCTGTTATTTACTGTCAGTTCAGTGCTCAGTCAATTCACCGTGGCTCCAGAATCTTATGTTATGCAGGTCTTACATTTATATGACTTTTTTTTAAGTCACAAGTTGCAGACAGTTGTAAGTTTCACTAGCAGGCGCAAAGGAAGCAAACAGTCCCGAATATGAAACTGAGCACATTCATGTAGTGCTATTATAAACTCATGCAGTGACAACATACACACAGTCATTACATGTTGGGGCTTTTTGTATCCTAATAACTACATTAAGCAGCACACTAACCCTGTCTGAGGGATAACAGATGAAAGCTTCATTTTCATTCAACAAAAGGTTCACTTTAAACCTCTCAGACATACATACATACAGTACATACAGTACATACAGTACATACATCCAGTACATACATACATACAGTACATACATACATACATCCAGTACATACATACATCCAGTACATACATACATACAGTACATACATACATACATACATACACACATACATACATACATACAAGTGTCGGCAGATAAGGACCAATATGGCCCACCTAGTCTGCCCCAGGATACAATTACCTATTGAGTATCCCCCTTACCCCCCCTGAGTTTTCCCTCAGCATCCCCTTGACCCCCACAGCTATGTCAGCCTCACCCTACACCTTCAGGATCCCCTTATGCCTGTCCCACATATGGTGAAAACCTGACACCATTTCAGCCCTTACCACCTCATCCAGCAGCCTATTCTAGGCATCCACCACCCTATCTGTAAAAAAGTACTTTCTTGTATTACCCCTAAATCATCCTCCCCCAACTTCATGTCATGACCCCTAGTTGTAGAGCCCCTTTTACTATGAAATAGGTTTCCCTCCTGTATCCTATTAATCCCCTTTAGATACTTGCAAGCCTCAATCATGTCCCCCAACTCCTTTCTTTCCTCCAGGGAGTACATATTGAGATCCCTCAATCTGCCCTCATATGATTTGCCATGTAGCCCATGAATCAATCTGGTAAGCCTCCTTTGGACAGTCTCCACCATCTTAGTGTTATTTTTCAGATGTGGCCTCCAGAACTGAATGCAGTGATCAAGGTGCAGCCTGACCAATGTCTTGTACAGGGGAACAATAAACTCCCCCCTTCTGCTGGCAATACCCCATCCTATGCATCCCTGCATTCTGTTGGCCTTTCCTACCACCTTTTGGCACTGACTTGCCACCTTGAGGTCATCAATGATGATGATAATACTCAGGTCCCTCTCTTTCTCCATGATTGCTGTTTCTTCCCCACTGTGCATATGTTTTGTCCCAAGGTTCCTGTGCCTCAAGTACATAATTTTGCACTTCCCTGCTTTGAATCCATTTCCACACCTTGGACCACTGCTCCAGTTTTTGAGGTCCTCCCTCATCCTGCCAACCCCCTCCATTGTGCCCACCCTGTTACATACAGACTGCACTTACCTCCTGCTATTTGCTGGTATTTCAGTGCTCCGCCTATTCACCAGAGCTCTGATTCTTATCATATGCAGGTCTCACATTTATATGACTTGAAGACACAAGTTGGAGCCAGTCATAAGTTTAAGTAGCAGGTGTTGATGAAGCGAACAGTCCCGAGTATGAAACTGAGTGTATCCAGGTAGCAGTATCATCTTCGGGAGTCAGGACATGGGACCTGCATAACATAACATTTTGGAGCCATGGTGAATTGACTGAGCACTGAACTGACAGTGAAAACTGGAGGTGGGTACAGTTTGTGTAAGAGGTTTAAAATTGACCTCCTAGCATTGAAAAGCATGATTCCAGTGGGTCACTGATTATGAATGACAGTACTGGGAAAACATAAGGGAGGCTGGCTGAGATGGGAGGGGAAGGGAATGAAAAAACTGACAAACACATAGATAATAGAGAGAGAGAGAGAAAAGATAGATAGATACATAGACAGACATATACTGTAGATAGATAGAGAGGTAGACAGACAGACAGACATAAAAAGAGAGAGAGAGAGAGAGACAGAGAGAGCAGGGGATCGATGTCTCACTGCTTCAACTGAACCTGGCACCATTACTCCAGTTATGGCTTCAGAATTCAAGAAAGTCCTGCTGTTCTCATCCTGAGAACAGGGGTGAATGGCCCCTCCCACAAACCTGGACACTCAGTATTTTCAGTTGCTCAGAAATGTTGCTAAAGTGCACAGCAAAATGAATTGTGGCACTCTGATGCTTTTCCCTGTCACGTGGTTCTTTTTAAACATCTTGCGTAGACTATAGTCACCTCCTACTGTTTACTGTCAGTTCAGTGCTCAGTCAATTCACTTCCACTCCAAAATCTCATATCATGCAGGTCTGAAATTTATATGACTTTTTTTAAGTCACAAGTTGCAGACAGTCATAAGTTTCACTAGCAGGGACAAAGAAGCAAACAGTCCAAAATATGAAAGTGAGCACATCCATGTAGCACTATCAGAAAACTTGTGCAGTGACAACATACACAGTCATTAAATGTAGAGGCTTTTCTTATCTTAATAGCTACATTAAGCAACGCACTAACCCTGTCTGAGGGATAACAGATGAAAGCTTCATTTTCATTCAACGAAAGGTTCACTTTAAACCTCTCATACAGACTGCACTTGCCCCTTGCTATTCACTGGCACTTCAGTGCTCCATCAATTCACTTCAGCTCCAAAATCATATCTTATGCAGATCTGACATTTATATGACTTTTTTAAATCACAAGTTGGAGTCAGTCATAAGTTGTGATAGCAGGCGCCAACAAACCAAACTGTCTTGAGTATGAAACCGAACGCATCCAGGTAGCTGTATAATACTCGAGACTCAAGACCTGGGATCTGCATAACATAAGATTTTGGAGCTGAGGTGAGTTGACTGAGCACTAAACTGCTAGTGAAAACCGGAGGTGGGTACTGCCTGTGCAAGAGGTTTACAATCAACCTCCTGGCATTGAAAAGCATGATTCCAGTGGGTCACTGATTATGAATTACAGTAGTGGGAAAAACATGAGGGAGGGCTGGCTGAGCTGGGTGGGGGGAATGAAAAAAACACCTAAATAGACAGAGAGAGATAGATAGATGATAGGTAGACAGATAGACAGATAGATAGACAGACAGACAGACAGCGACAGAGACAGTGGGGGCTCTCTGGATCAATGCTTCAATTGGAGCTAGCAGCATGATGCCAGTTTCAGCTTCAAAATTCAGGAAAGTCCTGCTGTTCTCACATTGAGAACAGGGGTGAATGGCTCCTCTCACTAACCTGAGCACATAGGATTTTCAGGTGCCCAGAAACTTTGTTAACTGGGCAATTAAAAAAAAAAAAATAAACACCAGAATCTAGCTAAAGTGGACCCATTTACCTAGGTTCAGGTGTTTGCTTTATGAAACTACATCACTGTTATATATTTTCCATGGTTTTGTGTTAAAATAAAGAAAAAAATGATGGCCGGCATGATCTTTTTTCCTCATGACAAGTAAATCATGAAAATAAGCCTTCATGATCAGTGTTTTTTTACTGGTCGAGCTTGATGGTTTTCAAAAATTCCCTAGAACTCTGGAACAGTATATTTTCTCATAAAACTTTGAAAGGGACTACCTTGGTACAGACTGCTTCTATGCTGAAAGTTTCATGAAAAAAAAATGTTAGACTTTCTAGGTTGCGTGTGAGAGCAAAAAAAAAAAAAACATGTTATATGGGAAACCAAACACTGTCTTTTTGCATTTTTTTAAACTTATTTTTATTACAGTAAATACTAATAACATAAAAGGCTTACTGGCCAAGGCACCTAGCTTCACCCGAGTTCTTTCCTTCTAGGTTGCTTGAAAGGACAGAGCAAAGAACCTTACCAGAGCAAGGATAAGGATTAAGGCTTCTTTTGGCTAGGCAGATTTACTGTGTGTTGTTATTTTTATTTTGTACTCACAGGGATTGTTACTGTTTGTTGTGAACATTTTATTGCTTTATTTTTCTCTGATTCAAATTGTTGTTGCTGGGTATACCTTCTGCTGCATTATTACAAGGTGTGCCTACAGGTGTGTGCTTACAGATTACTGCTGTAATCTTCTCATTCAAATTGTCTTTTGCAAGGTATATCTTCTGTTACTGCTTTATTTTTCTCTTTAGCAAAGTGTTTCTTATGGAGAATATCTTCTGTGAAATTATTACAGGTGGTGCTTTACAGGTTTTACAGTTGTATCTATCATTCGGATAAGCTTTCAGGGCTAATGCACTTGTTGCTGGCTGATTCTTTCTGCTCTTACCTCGTTGTTTCTTTCATCCATGGTTCTTCTTTTTTGGCAGGGGAAGGGATCAGCCACCCAACCCCATCTCCAACCACCCCACACTACACTTGTTTTATAGGGTAGCACAGTCATGACATTTCCTGTAGCAAAGCAGGAAGGGGTGGATCAGAGGGGTATCCACACAGTGAACTCATTTACAGGGGCACATGTAATTTAATTTGTTATAACAAGTTATACAAAAACAAACAAAACACAAAATCAAACTTTTGTTTTTATTTTCCTCCTAATTACTCTAACCAGGTTATAAACCCAGCAACTTATCTAGAATGGATATTATTAACTGCAGGTACTGCGGGACACTTTTCAGAAGGGCAGTTTTACAGGATTTAGGACACTGTCCTACATGCTGGGCCATTGGAGAGCTAAGGGCCCAGCTCTAGGCAGCATGGGCAGAGATTGCATGCCTCAAATCACATATTCAGGAGGAATTATAAGAACCGCCCACCATTTCCCCAACATCCAACAGAAGCACCTCGACCACAGAGGATAGTTGGTCAGGGAGGTTGGCAGGTGGTTAGGAGGGGCAAATCAGGTGTCCCATCACTTGATGCTCTCCACCATATCACCTCCACAAACCATATAAAAACTACAGACAGGAATCTGCCTCTTATCTCTGAAATCAAACAAAGGGGCAGAGGACACTGCAGAGCAGGACACTGCAGCACAGGAGCTAGCACAACAAAACTCACCTAAAACTGGAACCAAAACAAAAAAAGCAAAAAGGAAATTCCAAAAACATCTGATCATAGGAGACTCCATGATTTGGGGAGTTGATACCTATCTCCAGTCAGGGGTAATGGTCAGATGTCTCCCAGGTACATCAGCATGGAGAGACACTGACCACATTGCTAAAACTGTACAGGAAGCAGGAGAAAACATTGATGTCCTGGTACACATAGGGACTAACAATCTCGCCAGCTGGTCAGTTGTGGAGACCAAGGAACACCTGACCAGGCTGGGTGACAAACTATCATCCATTTCATCTGGCATCTCCTTCTTTGAGATCCTGCCAGTCTGGGAAAAGGGGCAGATGGACAGAAGGTCAGAGAAGGGGAGATAAGGGAGCTAAACATGTGACTCAAGGTCTGGTGCCGGGAAAAAGGACACAAATTTGTAGGGAACTGGCAACAGTTTTGGGAGTGAAAGTTCTTTAAATTTGATGGACTGCATCTGACTAATGAGGGATTTAGTGCACTGGTGCAGAGGTTTGATGTCTTTGCAGAATATTTCAACTAGCAAATGGGGAGAAGGGTTCAGCACCTGATACGTCAAATGGGAAGAACATTCCTCCCCCCTCAGCTAGTGATCAAACAAGAGTTTAGCATGTTTATAATTCATTTGCATCACCAGGTAAGAAAAAAAGGCCTGGCTCCCCATATGACACACAGGGGAAATGCCAGACCTCGTCCAACAAACACACCAAAATATGGCCAATGGAAAATTATGTACACAAATGTTCACAGTCTGGGAAAGAAGATCCCAAACCTGCAGACAATAATGACAGAGGCTAAACTGGACATGGTAGCCATTAGCGAGACATGGTTTACCAGTAACCACACTTGGGAGACTTCAGTACCTGGCTATGTACTGTTCAGAAGAGACTGAGGTGCAAAAAGAGGGGGTAGAGTGGCCATTTATGTCAATGAAAATATCAAAGGTACAGAAATTGAGAATACACATTTTATTTATTTATTTAGTTTTTGTTGACCAGGTAAGTGCACTAGACAAATCCTGCCTATTTTCAGGCACGACCCGGGGGGGGACAGATGAATTCCAACTGACCTTGAACCAGATTAAGCTGTTGGTGATATTTTTAGTGAATGAGGGAAATTCGGCCAGGACACTGGGGGAATTCCCCTACTCTTTTTGATAAGTGCCATGGGATCTTCAACATCCACCTAAACTACCAACAATCCAGGCAGATGGGACCTCGGTTTAACGTCTCATCCGAACTACGGCACCTCAGAAGTGCAGCACCCCTCTCATGCTGCACTACAGTGTCAGTACTGGGATATTAACCCAAGTGCCAGATGTGGGAACTGAACATAAGGAGCCAGAAGAACTGTGGGTCACCCTGGAAAAAGGAAATGGTACAGCCATACAAACTGGGGTTGTCTACAGGCATCCAGACCAGGGGGAGGACATAGACATATTACTGTTAGAAGATATACAAAACATGACAGCTAAAGGGGAGGTTCTGATAATGGGAGACTTCAACATGCCAGATACAGATTGGTCAATTCCAGCAGGAACATCTGCCAGAACTAGACACATAGTGGATTTCCTGCAGGGGGAGGACCTCAAACAACTGGTACAACAACCCACAAGAGACAGGGTTATCCTGGATCTAGTACTGACTAACATGGAAAGGATCACAAATCTCCAGGTAGAAGGTCACCTGGGGACCAGTGACCATCACATGGTATGGTTCAATTTGGCCACCAGTACTAGATCATCCCCTTCCAAGGCAAAAATATGGGACTTCAGAGGAGCTGACTTTGATAAGATGGCCAACAGAGTTAAGCTAGCCCTGGCAAAAAGAAATACAGGTGAGCGGGTACAGGCAAAGTGAGAAAGCATTAAGGATGCAGTACTTGAAGCAACATCCCATTGTGTTAGAGAGAAAAGGAAGTGCAAAAGAAGAAGGAAACCACTTTGGTTCTCAAAAACAGTAGCAGAAAAGGTCAGAGCCAAAAGCCTGGCCTTCAGGAAATGTAAGGGAACAAAGCTAGATGAAGATAGGGAGGCATACCAAAGTTCCCTAAGGGAAGCAGGGAAGGCAGTAAGGAAGGCAAAGGCCCAAACCAAGGAAACACTAGCACAAACAGTAAAAGGAGACAAGACTTTCGATAGATACATTAGTGAAAGGAGAAAGTCCAGAGGGGGTATTGCTAAGATCGAAGAGGATAAGGGTGTGTGTGAGGAGGAAGACCATGTAAAAGCATCTATCCTAAATAGATACTTCTGCTCAGTATTTACTGAAGAGAAGGTAGGGCAGGGCCCACTGCTCAGTACCATGGACACAGGTGGGAAGGAGGTGTGCACTAGTCCCTTCACAAAAGAAAGGGTCCTACAAGAGCTCACTAACCTTGGGGTGGACAAGGCAATGGGACCTGATGGCATACATCCCAGGGTACTAAAGGAGCTAAGGGTGGAACTAGCAGAACCATTATCAGACCTGTTTAGTGAGTCTCTGAGCACCGAAGAGGTCCCAGAAAACTGGAGAAGGGCTCATGTGATCCCACTTCACAAGAGTGGTAGCAAGGAGGAGGCAGGGAAATACAGACCAGTCAGTCTTACTTCAGTAGTGAACAAAATTATGGAGGCACTCCTTAAGGAAGGGATAGTGCAACACCTGGAATCCATAGGAGCACAGGATCCAAGACAGTGTAGGTTTACAACAGGAAGGTCCTGTCAAACTAATCTCAGAGATTTCTTTGACTGGGTATCCGGAGTGGTGGACCAAGGGAGAGCAGTTGATGTCACCTACCTTGACTTCAGCAAAGCCATAGATACTGTTCCACATAGAAGATTGATTAATAAGCTGGGTAGGCTCGGGGTGGGTCAGAAGATGGTCAATGGGGTGGAAAACTGGTTGATGGGGGAAAACAGAGAGTGGTGGTAAATGGTATATAGTCAGAAGAGATGCAAGTCACAAGTAGGGTACCTCAAGGATCAGTCCTGGGCCCAGTCCTCTTCAATATCTTCATCAGTGACATTGCAGATGGACTGGAGGGTAAGGTTTGTCTGTTTGCAGATGACACTAAGATCTGCAACAGAGTAGATGATCCAGATGGGGTGTGCAGAATTAGAAGAGATCTGGATAAACTGTCAAAATAGTCGGAAGAGTGACAACTAGGGTTTAAAGCAAAGAAGTGCAAGAGCATGCACATAGGGAAGAGAAACCCTGAAGCCACCTATAGGCTGGGAGGGGAGTTGCTGGCAGTCATAAAGGAAGAAAGAGACTTGGGCATCATCATCATCGATGACCTGAAATCATTCAAGCAGACCACTAAAGCAGTAGGTATGGCTAGGGGGATGTTGGGGTGTATTAGCAGGGGTATCACAAGTCATAAGAGGGAGGTAATAATTCTTCTTTACAAGACACTGGTTAGGCCCCATTTGGAGTGCTGTGTGCAGTACTGGAGGCCACACCTTTACAAGGACATTAACTAAACTGAGGAAGTCCAGAGAAGGGCATCCAAAATGGTGCAGGGACTGCATCAGAAAACATATGAGGACAGATTAACGGAGCTCAATATGTATACTCTAGAGCAAAGGAGGAAGATAGGTGATATGATCAAAACATTCAAACACCTTAAGGGCATTAACAAGGTGAAATAGTCTAACATGTTTCAATATAAGAAAAATAGCAGGACAAGAGGACACAGCATGAGATTAGAGATCGGCCGATTAAGGGGTAATGTGAGAAAGTTCTTTTTCACAGAAAGGGTGGTGGATGCATGAAACGGCCTACCTCAGGAAGTGGTGGATATGAATACAGTGCAGGGCTTCACACAGGCATGGGATAGGCATAAGGGAGCAATACAGACAAGTATGAATAGATAGGCCACTGACAGAGCAAAGGCCGATGGCACATTCATAAGGTAGAAAAAGAAATGGGCAGACTGGATGGGCCTTGCGGTCCTTATCTGCCATCAACTTCTGTGTTTCTATGTTTCTACACTGACATTAAAATAATTTCATCCAGAAGATACACATTCATAGCTGCATCAATATCAGAAAATCTCTCTCTGGCATTTTCTCTCCTACTCACAGTCTAGCCCCTACGCACCTTGCTCCATCCCGTGCCACCCCCCCCACTGGCCTCCATCCCTCCTTCCCCCCTCTCTATGGCCCTTCTGTTTATCCTCTCCTCCTTCCCCTGTTCCCCATGTACTACTCAACAAAGCCTGTTTTAAGGCCGCTCACTACTTTCTCATCTGCCCAACCCTTCCCCCATCATCCTCTTTCTGGGCTATTTCCCACTACTTAGCTCTGTTCTGGATTGAGGTATCATTACAGGTTGGGTGTCTTCCTTCTCTGCACACCCCTCTGCACATCACTTTTATCATTGCTGCCTACTTCTTTCTGCTCCATCAATCACTGGGTCATTGTTAAATCTTGAGTCTACTGTTTATTATAATGATCTAGCGCTGTGCACTGTTTATAGATGTGTACTCCTTTTGATCAATATTGTTTTATCTGTATGTGTCATTGTTTTTAAGATGTGGAACCTTTGTAAAAGGGCCTTGGCTCAAAGGTCTTTCTGAATAACAAATAAATAAAAAAAAAATGTTCTTCTCAATGAGTAAGACAGTTAGTTAATAATGGCCCACCCAAAGGTAAGGCCTTTACAGCTAGGATCAGAACAGCACCCTAAAATCATACTTTCCAATATTAAACAAAATTGGGGTGGGGGGGTCAGGCTCCTCCAGTTATAGCTCCTGCAGTGCTCATTGTGTCACACTGTACCTCATGGGACAAAGAAGGAGTCCCTCTTCAAAATGTATAAGACCCAGGCCCTCCACCTGATCTCAAATTGGGGTATTTTGCCCCTACATCACGCCACCAATCATGCCAGGGAGTAGAACTCTATCATAATATTCTGTCAATCCAGAATGGAGGAAGGCCTTATCTGCTGCCACAGGCATATAATCGCTTTTTTTGGCCACCAAAATGTAGGTGGGAAGGGTCGAGCCGCGAGATACATGCAGGTCTTCAGGGGGGATGGTTAGAAGCACCAGCTCCAGAGTGAGAACAGCGGCTTCTCCCACCAACTCCTTAAGTGCATCAGCTAGCTCCAGCCAAAATGTCCTCAACTGAGGGTAAATCCAAAAAACATGCACATGATTAGCTAAAGTTTCTCCACAAAGCCTCCTGCAGTACCCAACTGGGCTGTCTTTTTGCATTTTTGGATTTTTGGAATTCTGTATCTCAAACATTGAACAAGATGCCATCACAAAACTTCAGATTTTGAGATTCCACCAGCCTGACTGTACATGCCAGATTTTGGGTTATTCCTTCAAACACTGCCAAAGTTATTAAGATGCAAAAATTAGGATTTATCATTAAACAGTCTACTCAACCCTAACTATAGGGGGCCCATATAATGCATATCTTACAATGATCTTACGATGACATGTTTATAAATATTATTTTAAAACTGAATTAAGCAAAGTTGCAGCTTTTTTTGTATCTAAAGATTGATGTGTGGTTCATTATTTCTGGTTTTATTGATCTGTTTGAGCAATGACCCCCTGGCCTCTTACCAGGGGTAGCTTTGCACATGATCCCTTTACCACTAGGATGGACTGCCTTCAGGCCTGAAGATAGTCCCAGGCCCAGCTGACCCAATCAGGTGCTGAAGTATTTGGTGGGGCCAACACAGGCACTCCTGTAGGGAGGGGCCTGTGCTCCTACAAAAGGTTGGTCCTGAAAGGTGCTTGCTTGCCCTCCTTGGACCAGCAGTGGCCTAGGATATGTTATGCACCCACCCTCTCCATCGTTAAGCAGGGCCATTAGCTGGTACATGTGTTTTGCTGCACTGCCACAACTGTTGATTTTGATAATCCTTAGAGGGAGGTAAATTCACAGGAGATCCACCTAAAAAGAGGCCTTTGAGGTCTGATTGGTCCCTGCTATCTGCACCTTGTAGAACTCTGTATTTTACTGACTTTTAGTGGGAATTCTGTTCAAATGATAAAAAAAAAAGCTGTAATACTGAATTGTGTGGGATTGGGGTTTTAAAGTTGTTGTGCAGGGTGTTAAGTTAAAGTGATTGCAGCCCTCTAGACAATTTGTGTTTCAAAAGTTGCCCAGACGCTTCGGCGCCATAGCCCACACCACTAGCCTTTGTTTTGCTAATTTTGAACCCCTGCTGCTTTGGCAGACACCTCTGCCTCAGTGCAGTATTTAATCTGTGCACCTCTCTCTCTTCTCCAGCCAAGGACTGAGCCAGGAAGAGCACCCCCAGCCAAGTGCCGGGGCAAGCTTTGGCCAGAGGGCGGTTGGCCTCCCTTTGCTGTCACTCGGATCCAGCAGCCTGGACACTCGGCACAGACAGGTATGGCAAAGCCGCAACCAATCGGAAGGTGAGTGCCTTCTACGGCTTCGAATCCGATTGGTCCCCGCTAGCTGCACATTGTAGAACTCTGTATTTTACTGACTTTTAGTGGGAATTCTGTACAAATGATTAAAAAAAAGCTGTAATACTGAATTGTGTGGGATTGGGGTTTTGATGTTGTTATGCAGGTGTTAAGTCAAAGTGATTGCAGCCCCCTAGGCAATTTGTATTTCAAAAGCCACCCAGATGCTTCGGCACCATAGCCCACACCACTAGCCTTTGTTTTGCTAAATTTGAACCCCTGCTGCTTTGGCAGGCACCTCTGCCTCAGTGCAGTATTTAATCTGTGCACCTCTCTCTCTTCCCCAGCTGAGGACCGAGCCAGGAAGAGCACCCCCAGCCAAGCGCTGGGGCAAACTTCAGCCAGCGGGTGGTCAGCCTCCCTTTGCTGCCACTCAGATCCAGCAGCTCGGACACTCAGTGCAGAGAGGTACAGCAAAGCCGTGTTTCTTTTACGCCAACCCACCACTCCCCCTCTTCCTTTCCTTATTATATAGACCCTCTCCCTGCCTCTTTCCTTAGTCACGCCCCTTGTAAAATTTACCATCCTATAGCAGTCTCTCCTCTTCTCCCACCAGGAATTTTAACCCCTCAGATACTGTAATTTTCTCAAACTATCTGTTGACTATAGCATCCTACTGGGAGCATTTATGCTATATAGTACAAATTTCAACAATCTTATTGCTACATGCCCGACTGACTAGGTCGAAGAACCATACATTTGGGCATCATCCTCCCTGCAACACCTATAATGGGTGGAAGGATGTGGATTCTCCTTCTCCTCCTCATTTTTCCAAATATATGTGGACAATGGCATCAATCGAATTATAACCCGAGGGAAGACTGGTGGCTGCCCTTGCACCATGATAAGATAAACTCAGATACAGATCAGTTTATGTATTCTCATATCTTTCCCCAGTATCATTGGAGTCCTTGGCTATACCATTATGGCGAGAAGCACTCAGACTCTATACGACCAGATATGCAACCCCCCCCCCATTGTTCAAACCATCTTGCTATTCTCGATCGGAGTCCTAGTCTCTGCTATCGCAGAAGGACTAAGCATACCTCCTAGATGAGGTAAAAAACCAACTGATAGCCCAAGAAAGCGGGGAAAGCAAGAACCCACAAATTATCCTTTGCTGCACTCACAAAGCTCCTGCTCCTAATACTACTATGCTCTGGCAACGTGGAACTTAACTCAGGGCATGCAGAGGCTACTATAGCACCATCCGACATTCCCAGCCTCAAAGGATTAAGCTTCCTCCACATCAATGTATGAAGCCTACTTAAAAAGATCACTATGATCCAAGCATGGGTAATTCACACACTACCAGATATTTTGGTGGCCTCAGAGACGTGGCTTAGGCCAGCCACTGCTGATAAGGATGTCAACTTACCTAACTACCAACTTTTCAAAGCTGATCGCCAAACTAAGGGGGTGGTGTAGCTATTTATGTGAAGAACAACCTTGCAGCAACCTGCCTCACCTCAATATCTATGGCACATGAGTTCGAATGCATATCCCTTAAAGTGGTAATATCTTCTTCTACATCACTACAGGTAATAGGCTGCTATTGACCTCCTAATGCCAGGCTTAAGTTGCTATCCCACTTAGGTGACTTAACTGTAAAAGGACCTCTGGAAATGGTCATCCTAGGAGACCTTAATCTAAATTGGCTTTCCAAAGCCAGTACTCCACTCATATCCTTCTACAACACCCACGGCTTAGCACAACTAATCAGTGAGCCGACACAGAATTAATAAAAAGATCCCAAGTAATAGTATACTCCTGGACATTATCCTGGTGAGCAAGCCTCACTTATTCTCCTATGCTGGCATTTTCTTCAATGATCTTAGCGACCGCTGCCTTGCTGCCAGCATAAGGACATTTAATAAACCCATCTCCCTCTCTAAATTCTCAGTACACAGATCAAAACAGAATTTTGACATACAAGCATATTTGAAAGATATGAGGCACTCTACTCACTGACAAGAGATCTACCTGGCAAAAACGGTGGATACAGCCTATGATGTCCTCAATGATATCATCACAGGAGCCCTTAACAAGCATGCGCCCCTATCTAAAGTGAGAATAAAAAACAAATCTTGCCACTGGTTCACTCCAGCCCTAAAAACTGCACTCCTAGAGAGAGATAAACTATGGAAAAAAACATGGAAAACGAAGTCTCAGTCAGACTGGGACCAGTTCAGGAGAGCTAGGAATGCATGTACTAGAAAGATCAGAGACGCAAAAACAATTTCCTGTCATAACGAGTTAGACTCTTCTTCCCAAAACCCTGCTAAATTCTGGAATACCATTAAGGACATATCTGGGCACACACCAAGTAACTCACTCCCAGCTAAGATCCTGTCTGGGACTACCATTATCAACGACAGATTGGAAATACTAAACTCATTTAACAATAATTTCACGACTGCAGGCTTGGCATTCGACAACTCTCCAGCTAATCTGCTGTGCTCCCAGTTAGTCATACAACCCCCCGAAACTATGGTGACAGACACCAGTTTCTCTTTACAACCTGCTACACTGAAACTAAGTGGAAGATTTGATTTGGCAGCTAGACATTAGGAAAAGTGCAGGTGCAGATGCTCTTGACCCCTACTTTCTGAAGGTTCCATCCATGTGCTAGCGGTACCAATAACACATCTATTTAACCTATGACTACTACAAGGGACCATCCCCTCTATCTGGAAAACTGCACAGGTCATCCTGTTATACAAATCAGGCGACCCTTGCTACCTCAACAATTACAGACTAATCTCTATCCTCCCTGTACTATCTAAGCTTCAAAAGATTGTAAGTACTCAACTTAAAGACTACTTAGAATCCAATAATCTCCTAAACCCTGTAAAATCTGGTTTCAGAGCTAAGCACAGTACCATCATAGCCCTAGAAAAAGTAACCAATGACTGGCAATTGGGATTGCCAGTCAAAAATAGGCTGTTGGTTAACTAGGATCTACGGCTTATCCTGTAGGTAGGGAAATGGGCAGACTAGGAGGGCCAAGAGGTCCTTATCTGCTGTCAAAGTCTATGTTTCTATTGTATCTGCACAGTGTTCCTGGATCTAAGTAAGGCATTTGATACAGTCGACATGACCTTCTCCTTACATCCCTGAAATCCGTAGGTCTGGATTCCATTTCCCTACATTGGTTCAATAACTACCTCTCTGGACGGCTCCAACAGGTTAAGGCCAAAGGTGATCTGCCCCCCCTCAAGCCACTACAAAGAGGTGTACCACAGGGATCTATCCTCGGTCCTATTCTATTCGCTATCTGTATCAACAACATCGATATTAACATCACCAAGGCCATTGTACACCTATTCGCCAAAGATACGGTACTATATGTCAGTCACCCTTTCCCAGAGGTAGCCTGCAAAGATCTACAAACTGACTTCAACCTACTCCAACACCAACTTCTGAGCAAAAAACTTTTGCTTAATGCAAAGAAGACAAAAGCAATGTTTATCTCTCCGTATAGGCATCCAGGACATACAGGAGCGCACACAATCCCTCACTTATCCACTATTCTTGGCAAAAACCTTGAATTTGTATCCAAGTTCAACTACCTAGGAGTCTGGCTTGACAACAGACTCTCCTTCACTGAACATATGGAGGAACTATTAAAAAACTCTGTTAGAGACTCGGCCTCTATTTTAGAATCAAGCACTTCCTCACAAGCAATGCAAAACTATGTTTGGTACAGGCCATGTTTCTCTGTATAATTGACTATGCTGACTTCTTATATAGTCACTGCCCTGCCTCCTATTTGGGTAAGTTGAATACGCTCTCTGATAGGG
This sequence comes from Neoceratodus forsteri, assembly GCA_016271365.2. Lineage (NCBI taxonomy): Eukaryota > Metazoa > Chordata > Ceratodontiformes > Ceratodontidae > Neoceratodus > Neoceratodus forsteri. Next base: position 1,439,201,270 of record CM028132.1, read on the forward strand.
CACTGAGGTTTATGACAGATCTACCATATGACGCCCATCATTGCTCTCTATATACAGCAGTTGGATGGACCTCACTCCAATTCAGAAGGGACAGAAACGCAGCATTTTTGACATATAGAGCTATATCCAAGCAACTACAGCAATACATCTCGGACTGCTTCACTCAAACTCCTATAAGCAAATATGCCCTAAGAAGCTACTCCTTCATCTTGCTCAAAGTACCCAAAGTCAATACCTACTTTGGAAGAACAGCCATCAGCTTCCTGCTGCCCTCACTATGGAACAAATTGCAGAAAGTCCTAAAACTGAGTATACCCATATCCATTACTTCCCTCAAAACCCTTTACTCAAAGCTTTTCAAGGAGCATTGCAAATGTTTTCGATAGCACAAAAGTGAATCACGCCCCTCTCTGCTTTCTCCATCTCTTCTCCTTCCTACCAACTCCCACATGGCCTGCAATACCCCATACCTCTCCTATGGCCATTCACACTAGTATATCCTTTCCCCCCATCTTTTCACCCCATCACTATCTGTTTTACTGTTCCCTCCCCCCTCACCCCTTCCTCCTGCCCCCCTTCCGTAGCTTCCCTCTGCTAAAACTGAATTTCATCACCCATCTCTGACCCAAATCCTGCCCCTGTTCTAAGCCATCATCTCAATTGTAGATGCAAATCTTTGACAACACCCCCTCCGTGCCATATCTCAATATCCAATGACCTCAGAGTTATGTAAAAAATTTGTAAATATGAACAATTTGCTATCAAATTATATGAATTTACCTGATAATTCAACTATGTATATTGTGTCTTGTTCCTTGTATTGCACTATGTTTATGTAATTGTCACTGATCCAACCAGGTCCGCCTTGCAAATGAGCATTGCTCAATGATGTCCGCCTGGATAAATAAAGATTCTGATTGATTGATTGATTGAAATTACAGGGTGACACCCAGGCCAGAGGTACAACCCTAAGAAGGTATGCGTTTCAGCTAAGGGGAGTGGTCACATGGTTGGGGAATGCACTGTAACTCAGGGCAGTCAGGATTGCTAGTCAGGGAGTGCAGCCACAGGATGGACATGCTCCCTGGGGAGGGTTTGGACTGTTTCCCAAAATCCGACTAACTAGATGGAACTGTCTGGTGGCAAGACATGGCCCTGGGCAAGTTTGTCTGAGACATGGACCAAAGTCCCCCCCACCCCAAATTTGGCATGGCATGGATGGTTAAAGGTCCAGCCAGGAGATACATGAATTTGCTGCCCAAGGGGTTCTTGTTTGATTTTGCTCTATATGCATGTCTCACGATGATCTGACGTGATGCTATGTAAAACTGTGCTAATATATACAAACTCTGAAACTACACATGCTGTTATAATGGCACACTTTTTGACCATGCTGTTTTGCTGGTGCTGTCTCGATCAAATATTTTCTTTTCACTGGGTTAAGTAAAGCTGTAGCCTGTTTTGTATCCAAAGATTGGTGTATGGTGCTTTATTTCTGGTATTAGGGGATCTGTTTGGGCAATGCTGAGTGACTGTAATCTTACATTGTTTGTTTACATACAGTAGCTCCTGACATGGTTTAAATTGGGACTGTTTTGTGGAGTTCCTTGTGACTGAACATAGTCTTTTGCAGTTTAATAAAGAAATTATTTTTATAACTCACAGCCCATGAATATGCAATGATATTGTGCATTTTCTGCAGGAAATTAGAATTAAATGTTTCTGACTATTAAAACTGTTGCCTGGGGAAAAAATGATTAGTGAATATCTTAGTAAAAGTGCTTAATCGGTGCAGAAATATTCAGTTGTGTAATACTCCAAAACAACAGAAGCTGTGTTAATGATTCTGTATCTGCCAACTAATTCCTAAATCACAGTACACAGACAGAGCATACCAAATCATAATGCAGCAATGATTCACCGATCCATCAGCATTTATAGGGAGTGTCCCACTGGTTTCAGACTCCAGTTTCAAACATTCGATGCAAATGAAGAACCCATTTCCTGTTTAAATAGAATCCACTATCCCCCTGTAGAGGTTGGCAGTAGGTCCGTGTTTAGAGACCCTGGCAGGGCTGTTTGAATCGTCAAAAATTCCATCAAACATTCGAGTTCCCTTAGTGATGAGAATGAAACTTATTTTAGTTTTATATACTTTATGCTCATCATATTCACAATGTGAGTTTTTCATTTAATTTAAACAACTATTGTATGAAGCTGTGATAGATCCTTAACTACAAAACCCATTTATTTTTATTTTCAGTTGTCTGCTCCGATGTGGAGCAGAGTCCGGTGGCGATGTGAGAAAGCCGGGAGAGACTCTCAGGCTGAGGTGTAAAGGCTCCTGGATCAACATTAGGGGTTCCATAATGAAAAGATTCTGGCAGCAACCCGGGAGGGGACTGGAGTGGGTTTCCTACAACTGTATCAGCAGCGATGGTTCAAAGACTATATATTACTCTCCCTTGGTCAAGGGTGGGTTTACCATCTCCAGAGACAATTCCCAGAGCACCCTGTATTTTGACAAGGACAGTCTGAAGCCTAAAGATATAGCCTTGTATTACTGTATGAGATACACAGGGATCCAAAACAATGAAGGACTCACATAATAACCTGCAGGACAATGGCCGATGGGGGGACCGTATGATTATTCTGACCACAAGATTATTGTGATACCAGCATGACATTATTAAAAATAAATTTTTGAGACAGAGAATGAAGGATTTATATAAAGAATAATGGCTTGGCAGGTGTGTGTTATGATGATTTTTAGCACACCTGAGGTGAGTGATGAATCATAAACCTTGAGAGCAAAGCTCAAGAGGTTTATGAGCTCAGCATTCACCGATGGTGTGTAAAACACCACCAATAATAACTGGCTTCCCCTTTTTTCCATAGGGAAACTGTGACATAATTTGCTGTTATAAAGGAACATTTATAATGGCAAACATGAGCACGGTTTCCCTCACTCTGTGCATGCATCCACCTGAGTTCCTGCCATCCCGACGCTGTCTGCTTCCCTTTCCACTGAACCACGAACGCCACTGGGACTTTCGTGACAGAAGTATTTTAAAATGTAAGTTGCAAAGTAATACTGAAACAAACATATGCCTGCTCTACCAAACAAAAAGTAAAAAGATGTGTCAGTCCTGGCTACTACATGATCATGCACTGAAACCGACCCACATCGCTGAATATCTGCTTTTTATTTTATATATTTGCAGGCGTAAGGAAACCCAGCAATTATATAAAATAAAAATAGGTCAGTGTGTGTAAACTCAAAGTTTACACACCCTCGGAGTTAGATGCTTTTTTTAATTTGAAGTTTATTACTACATTTTCCACAATAAAGGCAGTTTAAGTAACAATGACAAAGACTCACTGATACAATGTGAAAGAATAACTGCCTAACCACCCCTACCCTCCCCGTTACTGCAGTAACCCAGCCTAGTACCCGCCAATGCCAAGCTCCTTACTAAAAGTCTTACAAGAGTATGAAGCCTAAGATGGATTTAGCCTGGAACCAGAGAGATTAATGAGTGAAGGGCATCCCAGATTTTAGTATATGCTGCCAATCTATTATGGAGATTAGCAATCACTTTTTCTGTGCGCAGGTTGGACAGAACTTCCCTCCTGGACAGTGGGGGAGGACCTGTCTTTCCAGTGATGAAGAATAATCTTCTTAGCCGATAAGGCAATCATAGAGATGTGGAACTTTCGTACCTTAACTCTGATAAAAGACAGGTTCCCCAACAGGCAAATCTCGGGAGTGAAGTATTCGTGGAGACCCAACAGGGGGTCTAAGAAAGTTTTGATTGAATCCCAAAAGGGGGACATTTTTGGGCAGGACAAAAATATATGAAAAAGTGTACCCTCTTCCTGTAAACATTTATTGCACATGTTAGAGTTTAGGTAGCCCCACCTATGTAATTTGGCCAGGGTATAGTATAGGTTATGCAATATATGGTATTGCATGAGGCGCAGTCTGTCTTGAGAAATACATTTATGACATGAATTCCTGAGAGAGTGCCAATCCAAATAAAGTTGAGGGAAAAAATTATTCCAGAATATTGAAGGCCCAAATGGACCCCCAAACTTTTTATGAAACAAAACCTGATATAGTTTAGAGATTACACCAGAAGAACCTGAGAGTGGGGAAACCTCGGGTATCAGAGAAGAAATGGTCTGGGAGGGAGGAGTGTTACCCAAGGTAATTACAAGTAAATGTTTTAATTATAAAGCTTTGAAATGGGAAGAAACCGGGATGAAAAATGTCTTAATCATATCTTCCACTGATAACCAATGCCCCTCTCCATCAGTAAAAGAGAGAAACTTCCCCTCTCCCAATTGAGGCAACCAGTGACGGGAAATCTGATTCTTATTAATAGTAAATGATGGAAAGTTCCAAATAGACTGGGCCAGGTCTAGATGAGGGGAATATTGTAAAAAGGAACACATTTGAAAATAAGTCTTTAAAGAGGTCTTTATTATGGGGCACTCTTCAGTCATGCATACTTGGGAAAACTTGAAGAAAAATATTGCAAGAGGGTCAAGATTTTTGGCCTTAATTACATCCAGTTCTATTTTAAGCCAAACCAGGTTGCTCTTCTACTGGGCTAGGTGGGTTAGATACATAGAAACATAGAAACATAGAAGTTGACGGCAGATAAGGACCGCAAGGCCCATCCAGTCTGCCCATTTCTTTTTCTACCTTATAAATGTGCCATCGGCCTTTGCTCTGTCAGTGACCTATCTATTCATAGTCATTTGTATTGCTCCCTTATGCCTATCCCATGCCTGTTTGAAGCCCTGCACTGTATTCATAGCCACCACTTCTTGTGGTAAGCCATTCCATGCATCTACCACCCTTTCTGTGAAAAAGAATTTCCTCACATTCCCCCTTAATCGGCCTCCCTCTAATCTCATGCTGTGATGCTTTTAATAAACCCCTTGAGCTTCAGTCTTGGGGTTTATGTAGCATCTAACCCCTCAGGTGTGTGTAAACTTCTCATTGCACACCCTGACCCATACTTTATTCTCTATTTAACATACACCTGCCTAGACTTTATTTTTTATAACTACTAGTGCATTTTCTGTTGCACCGCAAGAGCAGTCAGTCAGTCAGCTACGGTTGATCCCTGATCTGACCGATTGACTGCCGAAGCCCCAATAGAAGCGTGAGTACAGCAGGATCAACCAGATATGTTTTCTGTTGTCAAGGCAGGATGAACCACATAAATAATGAAAAAAAAATGCAGTTCTTTACTAGTGAGGAGACTATGAGGCAGACGATCAACATGGGTCTTCGATAGCACTGAAGGGGAGCTACCCTGATGTTGTGATGCTCGGCCCACCCACACACAGACTGGAAGCCAATGAGGGGACGCACTAGACTTGAGTGATACCAAATGCTCTGCAACTGTGAGGTCAGTTAAACCAAAAGGCTGTAATAATTGGTTTTCCCGTCATTATGGTGTTTGGAATACACCTGTTAATGGTGTGATAAAGGGGGTCACCAATAATCATATATACAATAATGCATGGGGAAGTGTGGTTAACGAAGATTTTGTGCACACCCGAGGTATGCAATATCCCATAAGAAGGCATGAACAAAACACACGGTGCCAGACTCCCAAAGTGCAATACCATTACATAGTAGATATAGGAAAGCACTTACATACATATGTAACAGAACACATGGTGCCAGACTCTCAAAGTGAAATACCATTACATAGTCGTTAAAGGAAGGCACGTACATAACACATGGTGCCAGACTGCCAAAGCACAATACCGTTACATAGTAGGTATAGGAAGGCACGTACATAACACATGGTGCCAGACTGCCAAAGTGCAATACCATTACATGGTAGTTATAGGAAATCCCATACATATTTAACATTGCATGAGGTGCCAGACACAAAAACACTGATGTGACCCTGAGTGCCCTGGTGCTTCACTTGAATGAGCTTTGTTAGGGGGCCCACCCGGGTGAAGTTCATTTAAACAAAGTGCCAGGGCATGGCTTATTCCTGTGTGCAGCAATAATACAAGTGTGATATCCCACAGGAGTGCATAAAATGTTTCTGTTTTTATCAGAAGCTGGAAGGCTGCCCACTGAGCCCAGAGTAGAGCACATGGTAAAAGCTTTTTGTTTTAAACTGTACCATCCCTGCCTCCTAAGCTGTACATCTCCATGTAAGTATCTCTCCCATATTTGACCTCTGCATTACTTCTTTTTGTCAGCTAGCACCATGGACAATGCAAAGCCATGGCCACAAAATGGCCCTCTCTCAGCCTCTACAATTAGATGTATATAACTATGACCCCAATCATGCTCTCTGTTAGCCATCACCAGGATGAATATGCAGTAGTGGCCCCAAAATAGCCCTCTGTTTCCAGGTGTAATCTCAGAGAAAGAGGTAGGGGAGAAGCAGCTTTACAAACACAATAAGCCAGTCAGGTGATGTGGTTACAGTGAGGGTGACATAAAAAGCATATGTTACAGACAAAATGGCAAAACCTTGCATATGGAGGACAAATGAATTAGCATGCAAATCATCTGTGCAGACTGGGCTAACTTAGAAAGCGCACAGTGCCAGAGTGAAGGGAGGCTGAGCTGCTGCTTAAGGTAGGAGTCAAACAGGTAAATAAACGTCAATGAGGTAACCTGAACTGTGAGGTTGGGGGGAGAGAAATGTAAGGGGTGGTCAAAAGCAAGGTAAGCATAAGGAAGAGTTCAGGATGAGGGCTTACAAGAGCAGAGCAAAGGGGGGAGGAGTTTTTGCTGGCAACCAATGGCGGGAAGGGAGGGGGATTTAGATGATAGAAACCATTCCAGACAACTACCAACACCGAGCTGTTCCACGATCACCTTCTCAAGAAACTTCCCTAAAAAGGGGAAGTTAAAGATAGGCCAGTAATTATCCCAGACATCGGGGTCCAAAGATGTTTTTTTCAGCAGGGACTTAACCAGATCCTGTTTAAGGGACTCCAGAAAAACCCCTGCCAACAAGGAGCTCCCTACAATCTTGGCAAAAAACGGACCCAGTACCTCGATGCAGCCAACTAGTAGTCATGTCGGGCCTGGGTCAAGGTCACAGAACGTTAGTTTAAGCCCAGAGATCACCCCACAGACCTCCACTGTCATCACTGGCAGGAACTCTCCCCAGGATGACCAAGTGCTTCCACCTACTCGGGTCCGGCACTGTTAAAGAATGGTATTCAAAGGTAGGGAGATGTACCTTGAGCTGAAATGCAACCACCTTCTCAATAACCTTGCCTAAAAAAGGGCAGGTTAGAGACAGGTTGGTAATTTGCCAGGATGTTCAGGTCCAAGGATGGCTTCTTCAGAAAGGGCTTCACCAGTGCATTTTTCAAAGCAACCAGGAATATCTCCTTGGACAAGGAACACCTGACAATCCCTGCAAACCCCGGGCCCAGCTGCCCAACACAACTCACAAGAAGTTGAGTCAGACATAGCACTGTCCTTCAGGGATATTGGCCCTGATGACTTCCTACCATTCTCAGTCTCCCTCAATCTCCTCAGCTGCTAACATTCCCTCCTTCAACGCAAGCTTTTGCCAGCATCTTATGGAAAATACACACTTTAATTGTGCATAGTTTGCTGCTCCTCATCAATGTGTTACCTGCCTGTATTTCTGCTACTTGACTGAGCCTGTGTTGTACCATTTTTATGTTTGTTTGCGCACATGTAAAAGAAACATCTTGTGGTAGTAGCAGATTTCAGAGGTGTGTCAGTATTGTGGTGAATGTCAGCAGTGCTTTTCTGGGCTCATCTGTTCAGCACCAGTTAGTGAGCATGGTGTCTATGATAGCAGTTTTAAAGCATGCCACCAATTTGAAACAAATTCGCCGCTGCAATCAGGGAGCGCCCCGTCATTGCAGTGTCAGCACCTCCTTCACCAGTTAAAGGAAAGCTGCTATCAGTCTGTAATTTCCCCCTTGTGTTACTGACCTGACTTGCAGAGTATCGATTCCGCAGAGGAAGATGCAAGTGAGTGGGCTGGGAAGCTGAGACAGGGCTGGTTAGACTGAACTCTGGTCTTAACTGGCTGAGACAACATTTTACTGAGGCTGGCTTTCTGTCTAGGGTACAGTTCTGCAGCAGCTTCATGTTGCTGAATTTCAGGCAAGAAAAAAACTAACACAACAACGGCTTACACTGTTTGGGGGGGCACTGTCATCTCTAGATTTGTAGGTGGGGGCACTCTCATCTCTAGATTTGAAGGTGGGGGCACTCTCATCTCTAGATTTGTAGGTGGGGGAGCTGTAATCTCTTTAGGTGGTGGAACTTTATCCAGTGGAGAAAGATGATGTGTGTAGGAACTCACGTTTTGTAAGAGGTGGAGAAATTGAGCATTGGTGAGCTCCTGCCCAATTTAACTTCTGCTTACACCACTATCCCACATGAGAAGGGCATCCCTTATTTTACCTTTTAGAAAACAAGCATGTCCCATATTGCTTTTACTCACCCTTTAAGCTGTCAGTTTAAAGCAGGAAAAAATATGAATCTGTGGTACCCAAAACAACAGCAAACTGTGATCATGGAAGCACTTTTCCATTGTTATATGGGGTATGGGTGAAAATGAAATACATCTGGAACCAGATGGCACTCCTAGAATCTCCCCCCCAATCCTGTATCATACCTGTGCCGGATTGCTTTCTGAAGCCCTTGACTGAGCTAGAGCAGAATTGTGCAGGCGTTGCCATGCCAAAATGGCCCTCCTCCCAAACTCCATTGCTAGAATCCCCCACCACAAGTCTGTGTCTCTGCCAAATTCCCCCCCCCACATTCTTGCCTGTGACAGAACGGTGGCAGTAAGTCTGTGCCTGACTAGAACTAGGGTAGTGGGGGCATTCAGCCATGGCACTGACTCCTGAGCTCCCACAGTCATGGCAGCATGCCCCGTATCCCTGGCCTGTAGTTCCCATCCCCAGGTTAGGAGTCATACTTGTGATCCAGGGTGGCAAAATAGTAACATACTAAAACCAAGCAAAATAGACCTCATGGTCTGTCATGTCAGCTCGGTATGCAGCCCACTACTGTGTGCTCACTTCTCCACCCCCCTTCCCCAGATCGGGTTTTTCCTGGATCCAGTTCCCCCTGTATCTGTCCCACCCCTTCTTGAATCCCTCCACTGTGCCCTATTTAAACAGAATCCTGGGCACTGATTCCATAGCTCCACCACCATCTCAGTGAAGTGTTGTCTCCTATGCTCCCCCCTGTAATTTACCACTTCCAGTTTACATTCATGACCCCTGGTTGTTCCCTCCTTCTTTAGCTTGAATACCTCCTTGTCTCTGCCCTTACTGATCACATTTACACACTTGAAGACCTCTGTCATGTTCTCCTGTCTGTCCTGTACTCCACTGTGTAGAGTGAGGTTCTACAGTCTTTACTCATAGGGCCACCCACCCATGTCCTTAGTCATCCTTGTGTCCTGCCTCTTGACCCTCTCCACCAGCGCTATATATTTGTTAAGGTGAGGTCTCCGGAACTGCACACAGTACTCAACATGTGGCCTGACCAGGGCACTATACAGAGGAAGGGTCAACTCCCTCCTCATTGAGGTAATCCCCCTGGGGGAGAACAGTATCCAACAAATCACAACCCTCAGTATTTGTGTCATAAGACAATTTTTGAGCCAAGTGACAAACTGCACCCTCATCCCCGTCCCACCAAATTTTGCTAGCAGGCCATTGTGGGTTCCCGAATCAAACACCTTGGTGAAGTCCAACATAATGGAAAACCACCATCGCTCTGGGATACATGATGCCTGCCCTCAGTGCCATGTTGCCACACCACCAATCCATGTCCTGTAATGTGCAACACTGTGTTGTTGCACCTACTCTGCAGCACTGTGTATTATAGATACAGCTGATGGCAGTCTGTGGCCATGCCTCAAGGTGCTCAGAGCAGGGTTGTCTGTGAGCCACGGAGGGTGGAGGGCAGCTAGCAGTGAGGAAAGGAGAACTTCTGGCAGATGTTACAGTGACGTGTTCAGTAGGAGTAGCCTGATAGAGAACCGTCACGTACTTGTAAGCAATGGAGGACTTTTGGTGGGAGCACAGTGAAGTAAGGTTGAGGGGAAACATATCAGGCTGCTGCTGATCATATGTTGAAAGATAAACCAAAATGACATTCGGGGCATCCATGAAGGTAATGGAAAAATGACAGGAGGGTGGTATCTTTCAGGAAAAGCGGTATACAACAACTAGCAGTAGAACAACAGGGTATAATGGGTAACTATAAAGTGATAGTTCAATAAGTATTATGTCATGAGTGTGGTGCTGTATCCTGGGAACATTCTTCCGGATTTTGTATTTGTGTAGAAAACAGCTCGCCAATGTCACAATGAGTTGGAAAGCCATAAGGCAATTGAGAAGTGTGGTGTTGTGACGTTCTTGCAATTTAATGACATATGCATCATTAACAGTACAACGTGAAATGTATATGCTCTGTGGTCAAACAGATATTGAGGAACCGTGGACTGAATGTGTACATATTGCAAAGGTTAACATCGGCTTATACTGCATTGTGTATTACTTTTGATCCAGAAATACAAAAAACAGTGCATTTCAAAACACATGTAAAAAATGATGAATGCATACATGTGAGCTTCCTGGAAACCTTTGTATGTTTCAGATGGGAACTTGGACCTGATCGCACACACAGCACTCAACGGCAACACCTTACGATTCCATCTACCAAGCCTCTGCCACACCCAGTATACAAACTTCCGATATGCCATGTAGAGTAGCAACCTATGTGGGAACTGAAAAGATACATTAAAGATTTACATTGAGATGTATTTATTCTGCATCACCAATAATGTTGCTTACTGAAGTACAAAACTAATGAAAGAACCATTTATCAATGCCGAATGTTGTCTCATTGCATTGATAGTGCAAGAGTTAGAGATGCATAATAGGAATGACAGTGAAGTATTGAACTGACACCAACCCCACCCCACTCTGCAGAGACTGACAGGCATTTGGGTGTGCCTTTGGGTCATCAGCTACAACGCTCATGCCATTTAACCTCACCTTACCCTATAGACACTGACAAGTGTCATGGTGTGATTTGGGCCTTATACTTACCCCATTCCATAAAGAAATACATTGAAATGGGTGCAGTATAGGAGAATGGGGTGTACTGTAGGACCAAAGACTCCAAAGCACACCTCAATGCTTGTGACTGGCTACAGGGTGGGGGTGGTATGGCGTGAGCATTTCAGCCAATGATCCCAAGTCACATCCCTGATGCTTGTCAGTCTCTACAGGGTGTGGTGTTACAGTTGGAAACCCTAATGATGTAGGCGTTTGTTGGTATTTTCACTCCAAATTTTCAACATGGGCTTTTTGTGACCCCACCTCATGAAGAACGGCACTATCAGTTTGTTAGCCAAAAGGTGGTTTTGCACAGTAACTATGCCATTTGGTGATGCAGGCACGAAAACACATTTTTGGCAGGGTGTGAGAAATGACAACTGCATTGTTCATGAGGAGGATTAAAAAAAGGCAACGTTGAAAATCTGAAGTGAAAATATGCAGAGTTGGTGAAGTAATGAGCAGGCAGAGAAACTGCGCAGCACACGTCTGCAACCCAATTATTTCTGGGATTTTTTTAACAACATTTTCAACATAGGCATTTTGGGACCTACCGCCATGAACAGTGGCATTGCGATTTTGTTAATGTATCCCAAAAGTTGATTTCCAACAGTGACCATGCCATTGTGTGCCACAGGTGAAATACCCCACGTATGAGCCAGGCGGAGGGCTTTTGCACTGGCAACCGTGGGATTGGGGGCAAGTGTTCAGGTGACCTCTCCAAGCTAAAGTATTGGTCACAAGGTGGGACTCCTCCACCCCACCAAAGAGGGCATGCGATGAGTGACTGCCTCACATTAGCTGTGGCATGTCACTAATTGGGACCCACTCCCTGAGGTACTAGTGGTGCATCAGGACTGTTGCTCTGGAAGAGACAGGGCAAGGTCTCATTCATGGTGATACAAGGGAGCTGTAAAACAGTAATTATCAAAAAATGTACAACATGATGCAGACCTTGACAAGCTGGAGGGGGTGCAAAGAATAGGTCTAAGATGATAAAAGCATGGCCCAAAAATTGGGTGAACATCTTTCTGCAGACTGCATGTGAACGGCGGAGATTATGTATCTGCAATTTTTAGTTTTTCTATTGCTATTTGAGGAGCTTCCACCGCCGGCACCATTAGCTCGGTCATGGCACCTTGGTTGCGGCATACCATATTACCCACCCTCCTGGGACCCCCTGCCTTCACCCACATGGTGTGGTCGCATCACCCAGACATCACTTTGACAGGTTCAGCAATCAACGGGACAGGGCGTGACTTAGACGGGGAGGAGATTTGCAGCCGGGGGCGAGCTTCATCAAGGCAGTTGAATTCAGCGTTTTCCCACTTTAAGCATGTGTGGGAACGTGCAATGACACCTGCGTCCATCCCACCCCTCAGTGCCTTGTTGGGCCTGTTGCAGAGATACAATCATCCTCTGACAGGGATCCCTCAAGTAGCAGAAACCTCCCGCACCCTCCCAACTGTGGAACATAAACAGACTGAAATATTACTAATGACATAATGTGCATTCCACTATGCCACACGAAAGTATTGCATACTTGAATAATTATCATTGTATGACAGATTATGACAAAAGATGCAGAGATACAGTGCAATCATAACCACAGATGTATGTTATTGATAATTAGGCCATTGTTTTACTTTTTAATTAGAAAATTATTTCAGTATGTGACCATTCTGCTTGTAACATATAACAGTGTGTGGAAACGATAACATGAACAGTTGTGAGAGAAAGTGATTGTACCACAGAAGAGTACAACATACAACAGAGGAGTCTAGGACAGTGGACGTACTCATGGATGATGAGGTGTAACACAAAGAAGTGTGCACTGCTGCACATGTGCAGCAGTAAGCAGTATATAGCATTTATAGTACACAATTGTGTGTTGATGAGTACCTGGGGATAACAGTGACCAGCGAGCTAATGGTGGTGAAGCACCATTACAGGGACATGCTTGCAGAAATGAGGTCCAGACACTTATTATGGAAGACAAACCTCGACTATGGTATCCATTTCTGTAGGACTTCCATATGCAGGGAAATAGACTGTTTGGAAAGGGTTCACAGTACAGTTACCAAGATGGTGCTGTGGATAGATGTCAACACCTAAAAAAAGGAGTCTCCTTCTGGCCTGCATAGGCCCCATCGGTACCTGTACCCCACCCTCTCCACCTCATATTTGCAGCCGTCCAAGTGTGGGTAGTCCAGGCATAACCATGCACCAGATGGGTCCCCTTCTCCAAGGGGGAAGGCACCAGGGGGGCAACCACTGTACTCTCAGTTCAGCTATGCTGGGAACTGCTGAGTTGGGATCGAGGACCAGGGTCCCTTGGCCACGTTGGTAGAAGACTGCCGTCATCTAGCCTGCTAAGGAGATAACCGTTTTCACGTTTTTTCTTTCCTAGGGTGTGGTGTGCCACTGGCGTCAAGGTGATTTCTGATGTCCACCACACCCCCTTCAAGCTACAGTCTCCTGTGGTGCTGTGCTCCCAGCCTCTGGCAGTAGTCAGTACGCAGCGAGACTCAACACCACCCAATCCCCTGGAGAAGGAGAGCAGTCGGCAGACACTCCAGCTTTCTCACCCTGGCTGGCCCTCCAGCGATCCAGGTCCATTCCCAAACCCGGGTCACCCTCGTTGCAAGGCAAAATCAAACTGCTGTGTAGAATGGCCAGTGTCCAGTAGTGTTTTAATGTCTTCATATGTGACATAGCAAAGTGACTTTAAGGAAACGTAAAGGATGATAATGGACTTGACAAGGTTGGAGTACTGATCCAAAGTAGATCAGCTTATGTTCAATGCAACTATTACCACAAAGTAATTCACCTGTAAAACAGAAACCATGGTGAACACAACAAAAGGGATAGGGTATAGTTTGTAACATAAACAATGGAAAGGTACAATAGGTTGGTCATATATGATGACCGAAAAGTTACCAAGCTAATTAAGAAGGCAGTAGGGATGCCTGATTGTGAATGTGGGATGCACAGAGGAAAACATAAAAAATTGGAAAACATGATGGTGTTAGCCACGTATACAATTAGTTGGGAAGAGCACACTGTGAGCAGTTCTTGAGACACAATCTCAACAAGGGCATAGTCATTGTAACCCCCCTACAAATGGGGGTTCCCAAAAAGTCTTCCTTGAGTTTGCCTAAATGCTCACTGCCAGGCTAGTGTCCTGTGTTTTAGCAATTTAAATGTGATTAACAGAGCCTGTATAGCATTTGTATACTTTCTCTTAAAGAGCTGCCTGGATTGCAGCATAAGTAATCTGAGAGGGAGCTCTGTTGAAAGATGTAAATATTTGCTGAAAATCATTTAGAATGATAATGATAATGTAGTTTGTCTAATCTGCCTTCTTTGCAGCAAGGACTGTTTTGTTCATCTTCACTATCTTTTTCCTGGACTGAAAATTGGACCAATCAGTACTGGTGGGACCTAAAATGAAGCCGGACTACAGGATCTGTCTGGAGTCAAAATCTGTAGAAATTGTAGTTTTGGGCATTTGGTGCCTTTTTGCAACTGAAGGGGGAGCTCTTGTTGTGACTGACAGACAGATCAGGCAACCAAACCTTTTGAATCTTGAGTGAAATTCCCAGACTGCATGCAATTTTCAGTTAGATCTAAGTTGGAAGCTGAAGAAGAAAGAGCTGAAGTGATTTTGAGCAGCAATCCTGATTCGCATGGGAGAACTGTGAAAGGGCTGAGTTTTTGGCCTGCATGTCTGCCTGCTACCCCTGAGAGGGAGAGAAGAGAATTATTTTGAACTAAATCCAAGTTTGTGAGAAAGAAGTAAGCCACTGATGTTATAACGGGCTCATACCTGAAGAAGACCGAAGATTTTGCTGAATGTGATCGGCCTGTTAGGATTTCCAGCTGCTTTTGAATCTCCGGTTTGTGCACA
Source organism: Neoceratodus forsteri (assembly GCA_016271365.2). NCBI lineage: Eukaryota > Metazoa > Chordata > Ceratodontiformes > Ceratodontidae > Neoceratodus > Neoceratodus forsteri. Next base: position 1,439,216,310 of record CM028132.1, read on the forward strand.
GACTTTGCGATCATGACAGGAGAACTGTTTGCTTGGTACAGTAGAATTTCCTTACATGTAAATATGTTGTGTATGGAAAGTGGGTTGTGATTCTGACCCCCATTGTGTGAACTGTGTTCTGCTTGCAGAAAGCTGCATCCAGCCCAAAACGGACTGCATCCGAATTTGTCTCCATTTGGCCTGGGCCTTGCCACCCTGGCCCTGCCAGGCTACCCGTTGCACAGAGAAAGCCATTGATGAGAGACCTGCCTGGGGATCAGCCTCCTGCTCCATGCTTGAACAGAAACGATGCCTCGGCAAATCGTGTAGACCCGGTTTCTCCTGGCACTCCAGATTAACCACCAGCTGTCTCGATTTTCGTCCAGCCTGTGTCCAGTCTTGGGTGTCATGAGTAATTATCAGGGTAGCTCCCTGCAACAACAGGCTAATCTAAAAGTGTGTGATCTGATTGTCTTGTTGTTTTCCTTTTCACGAACTGAGCCCTCCAGCTCCAGATTACAAATAGTGTGTGTTGTGCATGTTGTTTTTCTTTCATCACAGGGCCCCAACCAGCTGCAACATTCCTGGCTTGCCCACCATTCTCCATCTGGGTACCCAGAGTGTGTGACTGTTTATAAACCCTGAAGTGCATGCACAACTGTTTGAATGCTAGAGTCTTTAAGCAAATTAACCTGATTACGCTACTCCCTTGTTCAAGTCCCTTAAATAAATCACATCTAATTGTTTTTGCATTTACCCTGACTGTGGTTCCAGTTCGTGCAAGAGCAAAAGTACTGTACTGCTGTTATTTGCTGTGTATAACCTTGTTTTACAAGGGGTCCCCAGGGATGAGCCAGAGGAAAGCCCAGGTGGTAAGTGCAAACAGTGTGGGTCCTTGTGAGTGTATCAGGGGTATTGTGAAAAGTGAGTATTGTGTATTGTTCTAGCCACTAGCAAGGAAAGAGGGGAGTTACAGTGTCCCGGAGGGCTGTGCCCAGGTTAGCTTGACCACTACAAACCCTGACCTCTGGGTGGAGGCACCCGTTTCAGAACTCAGGCCGCTTAACCTGCTACTAACCAAGCAGGCAGGGGTAGTAGCCCTTGGGATAGCACCACCTACGGGTTACACTTTGGAGGTACTGCAGGGATTTTATGCCTTATAGTGGCCAGAAATTATGAATTATAATTAAATATTAATGGCTACCCCAGTAGAAATGGCTATACACCAGTTGGTGGGGTGGTGTACTGGGCAGGAGATCGACCCCCAAAATGCTCTACTTATACTTGATATTCCCCCTGGGTACCAGTAAAGACACTGTAGAGGGAGCACTCTTCAAAGTTGAATGTTTAAAAAACCCTGTGGTGGTGGGTCGACAGGCTGATTTGATCACCTGAACTTTCATAGCCTTGGTAGAGTGTAGTGACCTCGTGGACATCTCTAAAGTGCCACAGACTATTGCCCCAGAAGGGGTTCCAGCGGACTGGAAAGTGATAACAAAAGACAGTAAAGACCCTGGGGAGGATGAGCTCCGACCATTATCTGAGACTTTTGAGGAGAAATTTACTAAGTTGTTGCTGGAGGAAGGGAAAACCGTAGAGGACTTTAGGAAACTATTCCTGCCACCTGGGGGTGTTCCTTCCCCAACACCCCCTCCAACTCCAGCACCTGTTACTGCCTCACCTTCTGTGCTCATGCCAATGCTGGCCCCTATATCTATACCTGCCACTAGTTACGACTCCTCTGAAGGCTGAGAATCTTCTCGGGCACCCTCCCAACCCCCCAGGGGGAGGATGACTGTGAGACCTAGATAGACTATGTTACCCTCTAGTACTTGAATGGCAATGCTCAGAAGCAGAGAAATGAAGCGAGGTTGAGTGAGAGCCTCGAGGTCCTGCCCTGGCTACCATCCGTGCCAAGTGGGTATTGTCGCTTGAAACAGCTGCAGGGACTATCTTGATGCACTGGAAGTGTGTGGGAGCCAGTTCAGATGAGGATCTGTGATGGAGAGTAAGAAATGCTCAGCATACCCAGGGGAGACATTGTATGTGTATGTACCTCGGCTTGAAAAGCTACTACAACAGTTCCTCAGAAAGGGTAGTTTGCCATCAAATGAATTAGATCAAACTAGGCTGCACCGGATCCTTAAGTCTGCTCCATTTTCAGAATTGTTACTGCTTCAGTTGTGCCTTGCCACCCGACTGGAATTGCCCCCCTCCTATCATGAGCTAATAAAAGAAATTTGGGGAGGTTGACAAGGCAACCCCATGGGGAGTGCACCCATATCTGCTGCTGCACAAGTGACCGAGTGATCAGCCAAGTGAGGCTGAGGGGCAAAAGTCGGCACTTATCGAGCACTCTGAGAATGCAAAGGACTTCCCAACCTGGGCCCAGCAATGGAAAGACAAGCTACTAAAGGAAGTCTTAGAGTTGAAGACAGGTGCTTCTGCAAGGGATTCCCCCATGGAAAAAGATTCTGGTCCCTTTCAGGATATGACTGCCATGGGGGTAGGGGTGCACCCTCAGGCATCTGCTACCAAGGGTGGCTCCAAGGCTGAGATCACAGGATTGACTATCTCTCTAAAGGAACTGTTAAGACACGTTGCACCACTCTCACTGCTGCAAGCAGATATTAGACCCCAGTCTCTTACTACTGCTTCAGTTCCTCATACGATGTTCTCTCCCAGGATGACCCGGGAGTCTATCATTTGTCACCACTGTGGAAAGGATGGCCATATGAATAGAGAATGTCGGTCTCAGAAGGACTTAAAAAGAGTAGTAAACAGACTCCAAGGGGAGCTCCGAAAAGCAAATCAATGGCCAAGGGGTGCCCGAAATGACTGCAGTGAGGGTTTGAGAAATCCTAACTCAGATTTTTTGTGGCTAAATCGTCTGTCCAGGCCTCTGATACTGCCTCTCCAGACTGGTCCAAAATAGTGTGCCCTTCAATGGAGACTACAGTGACTGTGAATGGTATTCATACTCGGGCTGTGCTCGACAGTGGGTCTCAAGTGACCATTGCATTCCAGGACTGGTATAACAAACACTTATCTGATGTGCCTTTGCAATCCCTGGAAGGCCTACATGTGTGGGGCCTGAGCGACAAGTTTTATCCCTACCTAAGGTGTGTCCGCCTCTGGTTGTCATTTCCTGCAACTGTAACTGGTGTAGAAGAGCGAGTAGAGACATTGGTCCGCGTGTGTCCTCCCACTGGACTGTATGATGGGGTCCCTCTGTTAACTGGGACAAATGCCCATATGTTTGGGAGACTGGCGCAACTCTGTCATGAGAAACAAGGGCAATGGACTGGGAGGGCCCTGAGAATTCTGGCTCTGATCAAGAGGACCTATGATTTGCAACAGAAACCTGAGGAAGTAGACCAGGATGAACTGGCATGGATCATGTGGAAGAAGGATCCCGATTCAATGGTACTGGCCCCTAACACCTAGTGTACCATTCAAGAGGAGGTCCGCCTCCAGAAAGATGTCAAGAACAAAACACTGATGTTGGATGCGCCAGGCAATGGAAAATTGCCAGAAGAATTATTGGTCAATCCCAGCATCTTGCCTGCTTGTGCCCATGCCTATGCATGACGAGTAATGGTCTAGATTCACAATGTGTCAGATCAGGAGATCTGGGTGAACAGAGGGTGCACCCTAGCTATGGTACACTGTACAGACACTGCAGTATTACCCAGCAACAAGCACCCTGGTGAGAAGGAGAGTGACCCCAGACTTGTTTGACTTTGGTGACTCCCCGTTACCATCTTAAAGAAGGCTAGAATTAGCAAAAGACTTGCCCGGAGAGACCAAGAGTTTTCGTTGAAGGACTGGGATGTGGGATGTGTCCAGGTTGCAGAACATCACATACACCTGCACGATGAATGGCCATTTCGAGAGAGGTCCTTATGCCTAGCCCCAGCAGACATAGGTGATGTGAGAAGACACCTGCAGGAAATCCTCACTGCTGGTGTGATACAAGAATCCAGGAGTCCATACACCTCTCCCATTGTGGTTGTGCATAAGAAGAATGGGTCTGTGAGGATGTGTATTGATTATCAATCCCTGAACCGGCAGACCATCCCAGACCAATACACTATGCCTCGTATATAAGATGTCCTAGACTGCTTGAATGGGAGCAAATGGTTCTCGGTGTTGGATCTTTGCAGTGGATACTACCTGATCCCAATGGCCCCAGAAAACCACGAGAAAACAGCCTTCATCTGTCCATTGGGGTTCTATGAGTTTCTGAGGATGCCACAGGGGATATCAGGTGTCCCAGCCACCTTTCAGTGACTAAAGGAACGTGCAGTGGGAGATGTGAATTTGCTGGATTGCCTGGTGTACTTGGATGATATAATTGTGTTTGGGAGCACCTTAGAGGAGCATGAGAACCGACTGTTTAAAGTCCTAGACCGACTGGAAAACTTCGGCCTCAAGCTGTCCATTAACAAGTGCCAGTTTTTCCAAACCTCCGTCAAGTATGTGGGGCACATAGTATCTACAAAAGGGATAGAGACTGACCCCAGTAAGGTTGAAGCACTGACTACCTGGCCCCAGACCCATAATCTGAAAGAACTACAATGTTTCCTGGGGTTCTGTGGCTACTACTGCAGGTTCATAAAAGACTATTCCAAGGTGATTCACCCACTCTTGAACCTTACCCAGGGTTACCCTCCTACCAATTGTAAATACAAAAAAGGATCAATTAAAGAACCAGAAAAAGTATACTTCCACCCAGGTGAACTCTTCAGCCCTGCTGGACACCCGACTGTGAAACAGCCTTCCATGAGATCATATACCAGCTCACCCATGGCCCCATCCTCGCCTATGCTGACCCCACCAAACCCTATGTGCTGCATACGGATGCTGGTCTGCAAGGTCTAGGAGCAGTGCTGTATCAAGACCATGAGGATGGCCTGAGACCAGTAGCTTTCACCATTAGGAGCTTGACCCCGTCTGAATGAAACTATCCTGTGCATAAGTTGGCGTTCCTTGTGCTAAAATGAGCCATCATTGCCAGTTTCATGAACACCTCTATGGGGCAAATATATTGAAGACTGACAATAACTCATTGACCTACGTGCAGACTTCAGCTAAGTTAGACGCCACTGGGCATCGGTGGCTTTTTGCATTATCAACCTACGATTATGCTGTCGAATACAGACCAGGTCTGAACCATATTGATGCTGACGCCCTATCACGAAGGCCCACTTCCAAGAGTAATTGGGTCAGGCTGTCTAAACCTGACATTTGAGCATTGGGCCAAAAGTTTGATAGGGATGAACAGATGTCTGCAGACACAGTGGATTGTTTAGTAGATTGCTTGGGCCCTTCTGACACCTGCATACCAGCTGCTTATTGCCGCTTCTCCGCTCTAGATATTAGTGCACTACCTCAATTTGACAATGACAGCATTCAGTGGGCTCAATCCCAAGATCATATGATTCAACCAGCACTTGATGCCCTGCATGCGGGGAAAGATGTGTCTAAGTTACGTTCCACTCACTTGCAAACTACTTTATTGTTTAAAGAAGGACCCAGACTGAAGTTGCTCAATCAGTTGTATCTTAGAGAGACAGTAGAGCATAGTGGCAATGTAGACAAGCAACAATTGGTTCTGCCCACAGCCTTTAAAGGTTTGGTACTGAGGTCCCTCCTCAATTACATGGGGAACCTCGGTATTGACAGAACCCTTGACCTAGTACAATCTCGTTTCTACTGGCCCAAAATGGGGGCCGATGTTTAGCACCATGTAAAGATTTGTAGTTGCTGCCTGCAAAGAAAAGCCCTGTCTCAGAGGGTTGCCCCCCTTGTTAATATTACTACCAATGCCCCCAATGGAACTAGTCTACATAGACTTCTTTTGTTTAGAACCTGATCAGCGGAACATTGGCAATGTGTTAGTGGTTACAGATAATTTCACATGGTATGCACAAGCTTTTCCCACCAAAGATCAAAAGGTATCTACCGTGGCCAAGGTGTTAGTGGAAAATTTCTTTGTCCACTATGGTGCCCCTCAGCGGATCCACTCTGACCAGGGCAGAGACTTTGAGAGTTGACTAATTGAAGAAATGCTCTCTCTATGGGGGAGTGAAAGTCAAGAACCACCCCCATCACCCGCAGGGAGACCCTCAACCAGAACATTTTAACTGCACCCTTCTAGATATGCTGGGCACCCTCCATCCAAAAGACAAGCATAAATGGAGCCAGCAGATTTGCACCTTGGTACACGCATACAATTGCATGAAAAATGATGCTACCGGGTTCTCTCCCTACCACCTCATGTTTGGGAGAGAGGCCCGGCTGCCTGTTGATGTCTGTTTTGGGGGGTCTCCAGATGGGGTCCAAGCTGAAAACTATTAGCAATATGTACAACAACTGAAAGCTCAATTGAACTATGCCTATCAACTGGCCCAGACAATGGCCGCCAAGAGAAATCTAGCCAACAAAGAGAGGCATGATAAAAAAGTAAAGGCTCAAGAGCTTCAAGCTGGTAACTGTGTGTTGTTACGCAATTTGGGACTGCATGGTAAACACAAAATTGCTGATTGATGACACCATCTTCCCCATGTAGTAGTTGGAAAGTTGAATGATCTACCTGTGTACAAGGTGTGCCCAGAGAAAAACTCCAAAGCTGTCAATACCATGCACCGTAACCACTTGCTATCTGTTGGCCAAGTCATGATTGAGGCTGAACCCCCAGAAATTGAGCCCCCTGGGCCGGTGACTCGTGCTGCTGCAAGAAAAAGACAGAGTCAACCTACCCCAGTGGTAACAGATTTAAGGTTTCCTACGCAGCAGGCCCAGAATGATAGTGACTGTCAGTCCACTTCTGACGAAAGTGAGTGTGACTATGCCTATTACTCCTGTTATGAACTGAGTCAGCTGTTTCGAGGTAACTCCATGATTAATTGTGGGGATGAAGCTGGGCCTTCTGGACTGCCTAACCCCCAGCTTTTCCTTGGAGCCAATGCTCCCAGAAAGTGAAGTGTAAAGTATCACATCTGAGGATGCTGAGTCTCTGTGTTTTGTGGAACTGTGTGAATTGCCCGAAGGAGGGGTCGATGGTTTGAGTCTCTCTGGTGACACACCAGAACCTGAGGAACAGTATGAGAGTATTGACAGACCCCTTTCAGTGCCTCAAAGTTTGAATGTGCCTGAACCTTCACAAAATGAGCCAAGTGTTGTAGAACCAGAGCCTGCAGAACAAGGAGCTGACAGTGCTCCCAGCTTGGACATTCCCCTTCATGCAGAAGCACCCCTCACAAGTGATGAAAGCTCCAAGACCATTACTGAAAGTACAGAGACTCTGGTTGTTCACCCCAGAAAGACTGGATGAGCTGTCAAGCCAGTGGTGCACTTCAGTTATGATTCCTCTGGGAGGCCAGTGGATTTGCCTCTCAATGTAGTCCACAAAGGTGTTTATGTCTCTCAGAGCTCACTGCCCAAATTGAGCTTGATGGCCCATTCCAGGTTACTTGTTCTGCCCTCGCACCATGGTGCCCCTGCCCCATCCAGCCCTAAGTTAGCTGATAGGGAAGGGTCCCCTCTTGCATTGTTTAGAGTACAAGAAGTTATAACATGATTCTGTATAGTAATGTTCAATTTACCTATGTGAAATATGCATAATGTATTGTCAGAATGAAAATGACATAGTGGAGTACATTGAAATGTATAGTAAAGTGACAAGTTATGCCAATTGGTGAATCAGATAATACTTGTATAGCATTCTAATAGTATAAATGTCTTGTATATGTTGCATTTTCAATGTTTTGATGGTACAGACTTTGACGTGGATGCCACATTTTCCCAGGCAGGGAAGGGTGTAACCCCCCTACAAATGGGGGTTCTCAAAAAGACTTCCTTGAGTTTGTCTAAATGCTCACTGCCGGGCTGGTGTCCTGCATTTTAGCAGTTTAAATGTGATTACCAGAGCCTGTATAGCCTCTGTGTACTGTCTATTTAAGAGCTGCCTGGATTGCAGCATAAGTAATCTGAGAGGGAGCTCTGTTGAAAGATGTAACTATTTGCTGACAATCATTTAGAGTGATAATGTAGTTTGTCTAACCTGCTTTCTTTGCAGCAAAGACTGTTTTGTTTGTCTCCACTATCTTGGTCCTGGACTGCAAATTGGACCAATCAGTACTGGTGGGACCTAAAATGATGCCAGACTACAGGAGCTGGCTGCAGTCAAAATCTGCAGGAATTGTAGTTTTGGGCTTTTGGCACCTTTTTTTACAACTGAAGGGGGAGCTCTTGTTGTGACAGACAAACGAATCAGTTGACCAAACCTTTTGAATCTTGAGGGAAATTCCCAGACTGCTTGCAATTTTCAGTTATATCTAAGTTGGAAGCTGAAGAAGAAAGAGCTGAAGTGATTTTGAGCAGCAATCCTGAGTGGATTTGCATGGGAGAACAGTGAAAGGGCTGAGTTTTCGGCCTGCATGTCTGCAGGCTAAACTGGACATAGTAGCAATTAGTGAGATGTGGTTTACCAGTAACCACACTTGGAAGACTTCAGTACCTGGCTATGTACTGTTCAGAAGAGACTGAGGTGCAAAAAGGGGGGGGTGGAGTGATCCTGTATGTCAATGAAAATATCAAAGCTACAGAAATTCAGAATACACATAAGGAGCCAGAAGAACTGTGGGTCACCCTGGAAACAGGAAATGGGACAGCCATAAGAACTAGGGTTGTCTACAGGCCCCCAGACCAGGGGGAGGACATAGACACATTACTGTTAGAAGATATACAAAACATGACAGCTAAAGGGGAGGTTCTGATAATGGGAGTCTTCAACATGCCGGATACAGATTGGTCAAAACCAGTAGGAACATCTGCCAGAACTAGACACATAGTGGATTCCCTGCAGGGGGAGGGCCTCAAACAACTGGTACAACAACCCACAAGAGACAGGGCTATCCTAGATCTCGTACTGACTAACAGGAAAGGGATCACAGATCTCCAGGTAGAAGGTCACGTGGGGCCAGTGACCATCACATGGAATGGCTCAGTTTGTCCACTACAGCTAAATCATCCCATTCCAAGGCAAAAATATGGGACTTCAGAGGAGCTTACTTTGATAAGATGGCCAACAGAGTTAAGCTAGCTCTGGCAAAAAGAAACACAAGTGAGGTGGTACAGGCAAAGTGGGCAATCATTAAGGATGCAATACTTGAAGCAACATCTCACTATGTTAGAAAGAAAATGAAGTGCAAAAGAAGAAGGAAAACACTTTGGTTCTCAAATATAGTAGCAAAAAAGGTCAGAGCCAAAAGGCTGGCCTTCAGGAAATATAAGGGAACACAGCAGGATGAAGATAGGGAGGCATACCAAACTGCCATAAGGGAAGTAGGGAAGGCAGTAAGGCAGGCACAGTCCCAAACTGAGGAAACACTAGCACGAACAGTAAAAGAAGGTGGCAAGACTTTCTATAGATACATTAGTGAAAGGAGAAAGTCCAGAGGGGGTATTGCTAAGCTCAAAGGAGAAAAGGGGGCATGTGAGGAGGAGGACTCTGTAAAAAGCATCTATCGTAAATAGATACTTTTGCTCAGTATTTATTGAAGAGAAGGTAGGGCAGGGCCCACAGCTCAGTACCATGGACACAGCGGGGAGGGAGGTGAGCACTACTCCCTTCACAAAAGAAAGGGTCCTACAAGAGCTCGCTAAGCTCAAGGTGGACAAGGCAATGGGACCTGATGGCATACATCCCAGGGTACTTAAGGAGCTAAGGGTGGAACTAGCAGAGCCATTAGCAGAACTGTTTAGTGAGTTTCTGAGCACAGGAAAGGTCCCAGAAGACTGGAGAAGGGCTCATGTGATCCCATTCCACAACAGTGGTAGCAGAGAGGAGGCAGGGAACTACAGACCAGTCAGTCTTACCTCAGTAGTGGGCAAGATTATGGAGGCCTCCTTAAGGAAAGGATAGTGCAACACCTGGAATCCGTAGGGGCACAGGATCCAAGACAGCATGAATTTACAAAAGGAAGGTCCTGTCAAATTAATCTCACAGATTTCTTTCACTGGGTAACCAGAGTGGTGGACCAAAGGGGAGCAGTTGATGTCACCTACCTTGAATTCAGCAAAGCTTTCAACACTGTTCCACATAGAAGATTGATAAATAAGCTGGGTAGGCTTGGGGTGGGTCAGAAGATCGTCAACTGGGTGGCAAACTGGTTGACGGGCAGAAAACAGAGAGTGGTGGTAAATGGTATACAGTCAGAAGAGATGCGAGTCACAAGTGGGGTACATCAGGGATCAGTCCTGGGGCCAGTCCTATTCAATATCTTCATTAGTGACATTGCAGATGGACTAGAGGGTAAGGCTTGTCTGTTTGCAGATGACACCAAGATCTGCAACAGAGTAGATGATCTAGATGGGGTGGGCAGAATAAGAAGAGATCTGGATAAACTAGCAAAATGGTTGGAAGAGTGGCAACTGGGATTTAATGCAAAGAAGTGCAAGATCATGCACATAGGGAAGAGAAACCCTGAAGCCACCTATAGGCTGGGAGGGGAGTTGCTGGCAATCACAAAAGAAGAAGGAGACTTGGGCATCATCATCACAGATGACCTGAACTCATCCAAGCAGACCTCTAAAGCAGTAGGTAAGGCTAGGGGGGTGATAGGGTGTATTAGTAGGGGTATCACAAGTCATAAGAGAGAGGTAATAATCCCTCTTTACAAGACATTGGTTAGGCCCCATCTGGAGTACTGCGTGCAGTACTGGAGGCCACACCTTCACAAGGACATTAACCAAATTGAGGCAGTCCAGAGAAGCGCAACCAAAATGGTGTAGGGACTGCATCAGAAGACATATGAGGACAGATTAACTGAGCTCAATATGTATACGCTAGAGCAAAGGAAGGAGAGAGGTGATATGATCGAAACATTCAAACACCTTAAGAGCATTAACAAGGTGAAAGAGTCTAACATGTTTCAATATAAGAAAAATAGCAGGACAAGAGGTCAAAGCATGAGATTAGAGGGAGGCTGATTAAGGAGGAATGTGAGGAAGTTCTTTTTCACAGAAAGGGTGGTGGATGCATGGAACGGCCTACCTCAGGAAGTGGTGGATATGAATACAGTGCAGGGCTTCAAACAGGCATGGGATAGGCATAAGGGAGCAATACAGATAAGTATGAATAGATAGGCCATTGACAGAGCAAAGGCCAATGGCACATTCATAAGGTAGAAAAAGAAATGGGCAGACTGGATGGGCCTTGCGGTCCTTATCTGCCATCAACTTCTATGTTTCTATGCCTGCTGCCCCTGAGAGGGAGAGAAGAGAATTATTTTGGACTAAATCCAAGTTTGTGAGAATGAAGTAAGCCACTGATTTTTTTACCAGGCTCATACCTGAAAAAGACTGAAGATTTTGCTGAATGCGATTGGCCTGTCAGGATTTCCAGCTGCTTTTGAATCCCCGGTTTGTGCAGAGACTTTGCCATCATGACCGGAGAGCAGTTTGCTTGGTACAGTAGAATTTCCTTACATGTAAATGTGATGTGTATTGAAAGTGGGTCGTGATTTTGTCCCCCACTGTGTGAACTGTGTTCTGCTTGCTGTAAGTTGCATCCAGCCCAAAACGGACTGCATCCGAATTTGTCTCCATTTGGCCTGGGCCTTGCCACCCTGGCCCTGCCAGACTACCCGTTGCACAGAGAAAGCCATTGATGAGAGACCTGCCTGGGGATCAGCCCCCTGCTCCATGCTTGAACAGGAATGATGCCTCGATGAATCATGTGGGCCCTGCTTCTCCTGGCACTCCAGATTAACCACCAGCTGTCTCGATTTTCGTCCAGCCTGTGTCCAGTCTTGGGTATCATGAGTAATCATCAGTGTAGCTCCCTGCAACAACAGGCTAATCTAAAAGTGTGTCATCTGATTGTCTTGTTGTTTTTCTTTTCATGAACTGAGCCCTCTGGCTCTGGATTACAAATAGTGTGTGTTGTGTATGTTGTTTTTCTTCCTTCACAGGGCCCCAACCAGCTGCAACATTCCTGGCTAGCCCACCATTCTCCATCTGGGTACCCAGAGTGTGTGACTGTTTATGGACCCTGAAGTGCATACATAACTGTTTGATTGATAGAACCTTTAAGCAAATTAATCTGATTACGCCCCTCCCTTGTTCAAGCCCCTTAAATAAATCAGATCTAACTCTTTTTTTTGCATTTAACCTGACTGTGGTTCCAGTTTGTGCAAGAGTACTGTACTGCTGTTATTTGCTGTGTATAACCTGTTTTACAGGGGATCCCCAGGGCCAAGGCAGAGGAAAGCCCTGGTGGTAAGTGCAAACAGTGTGGGTACTTGTGTGGTGTTTCAGGGGTATTGTGAAAGTGATTATTGTGTATTGTTCCAGCCACTAGTAAGGAAAGAGGGGGGTTACAGTGTCCCGGAGGGCTGTGCTCTGGTTAGCTTGACCACTACCAACCCCGACCTCCGTGTGGAGGCACCTGTTTCATAACTCAGGCCCTTTAACCTGCTATTAGCCAAGGAGGCAGGGGTAGTAGCCCTTGGGATAGCGCCACCTAGAGGTTACATCATGATGGAGTCAGTACAGAACAGGTAAACTGCAGTGTGGCAGTGTGAGCAGCAAACAACACAGAACAGAGAATAACAGAGTGCAATATGTACACCATTGAGGACAGCAGTGACAGGGTGGACATCAAGTGAATCAACAAAGTCAACGCCGGTATCATCTGGCACAGAGACGTTCAAGAACAAGAGGGCACAATGTAAAGACATTGGGTGGATGGCTTGGTATCAATTTAGAAGTATTATTTCTCATAGACGGTGGTGCACATAGCTCTTTGCCTTTCTCACTATGTAATGGGTTAAATAACAGTTCTGGAATAGAAGAATGCATGTTACAGACACAAGTAAATTCTTGTTGGTGGGAAGGAATAATTGGTCTGTTGGTTACATAGTAAATGCAGCTTACACAATACAGAGGGAAATGGCAACAGTAGGTGGTCCAAGTGGTACTACAGTGCTGTAACAAGTGTATATTTCTATGTCAAACAGACATTTGGTTAGGGGACAGAAAAAAACACAGGGGAGGGGAGAGTGAGAAGGGCTGAGGGGCACATTATATGTGACAGACAAATACAAATGAATGCAAAACACTATACCAAATCATGTGAAAACCTTAGCAATAATGGAACACAACAAAGGTTAAAACTAACCCATTAGTGGACTCATTGTCACCAACTGGGCCATCTACTTCAAGGTATGCATATAGTGAGGACTGGAGAATGTCTTCATCAAGGCAGCAATTCTGAAATCCCTGGACGTCTGTGATGCATGTTATTTCTTCCGATTCTTCTTCAGACTTGGAGGAGACTGCCATGTAGTACCAGCAGCACCGGTTCTCTACCCCAGATGGCATAACCTGGCATTTCCCACATGTGCACCTAAGAGACATCAATGAAAAATAACATGGACACATTGATAAATGCTGCACTGTTAATAATTTAAAAACATTTGCATCACGTAAATGCAATGACAGTGCTTAAGACAAACACTGTATGATCACTGCACCTAAATGACTATGACATGACTGACATTTTGAGTAGGTAAATAGGAAAAAATGCAGCACATAGGTCAACCACCCAGAAGCCAAAGTGTGACTCTGGAATGCGCCCTACTACTATAACTGACATTTTGGAACACATAGTTGCAACAGCAGCCAGCAACAGCAATGCAGCACATGCAAGGGCTGCACCACACTATCAGTAAAGTAGTGTGTCCTTACTTTGGCAATTGTGCATCACCTGCAAATGTGTGGTGGGAGCTGCATACTTCAAGGTACTGGATAGACCTTATGACATTTTGGTGCATGCACATCATCTCATATAAATAAAAAGAAATATGGATTTTGTCAATGTTGCAGTGGTACAGGATAACATTACACAACTTGTTGAACCAAATATTGAAGAACAGCTCAGCATGTAAACTATATAACACATTTATATGACACCGTAATGGTCACATATTGTGGTAAATTGTGTATTCAGACTTGTAATGTGGACAGTGTCAGAACATGAATCAGGTCTACATGTATTATTTACATATCTGTTAAATTTGGGTGCAGTTGGGTGATGAAACAATAATCCAGTCACCAATAAATGTACAAAACAAGGAGAAATTAACAGTATTTACTGAATGCTGCCAGATGTGAATGGTGACATGTAATGATTATAACAAGAATAACAGTACCATATGAATTATGCCATACCATGGACTGTAGTCATACCATAAACGTATGTGACTGTATTGGACATTTACCCATGGATAAAGGGTGGGGGAGGGGTGGAAGATATATTGAGACAGCAGATGACAGTGCACTGATAAGTGAAAAATTACTACCAGACTGGCACATAGTAATTGTGTTCCATGATGACATTTCTATCCATAGGAACATGCCAGCATGAGAAAGACAGACAACATTCTGCTCATTCATAATGTGGATGCCAGAACTGTGTGCTCACATCACTCTCTGTAAAATGATGACTGTTTTAGGTATCATGGGTGTGGATGACAAACAGCATAAAACATAGAATATTTTACCAGGGAGTAAATGTTGTATATGTTTGCATTATATGCATTATGTGGCTTGCTGTAACAGCAGAAAGTAAACACAAACATCGACATTTCTTAGAAATGTCAAGCCTTACATGTAAAGATAGAGCTTGGTGTCTGTTCACTGTACAACTGTACAACGATGGTGCTCTAGGGGGGTAGGGGGGAAATGATGGTGCTCTAGAGGTGAGGGGATCCAAACAGGAGATAGATGTCTATCGAAAACACAAAACAAAAATTAATGACATTACTGCTGATGCTTGCACAGCAGGATGAGCAACACAGTAACAGAACCAGATGCAGTTCACTAATTGACAGCCTGATGAAGCAGCAATGGCACAGATATAATATTGAACTTCAGATGAAACAGTGATATGACACTGGCTAAAGACAGTGACCAACATAAGCACACCAGCTATATGAAAGTCGCTTGATGGCAAAATCTATGTTTAAGAAATGTTGAGATTCCAGTTTCAGACTGAATTGGTACTGGTTTTCATACTTTTCCAAAGTAGCCCAAACTGTTGCTATTCAAGGCTTCTGACTGCCTTCACATGGCTGATGACAGGACTCCATGGTAGAATGGCAAGCGATACACGACAGCTACGAAGTAAGCTTGTTTCATGGGGGTTCAGTACATACTGTGCCAAACTGCACTTCACTGGATCTTGCAGTATGGTTTACATGACACTGCACCTTTTTTGTAAAGCAAGAATTTCATTTTGTTTTGTAAAGAAATTGTTCTTTTTTGTAAAGCTAGAGTGGCATGAAAGCCCCCCCACCCCACTTTTTCTTTCCTCATCTGTCAATCCAGCTTCGGCCATTCAGTGTTACACTGCCACTGTTTAAAGTGATTTACCTGCTCTGAATGCACTATGATTACATCCCTCTTTAGAATTAATTCTCTGTGAAAGGCTGAAGAGTTATAAATTGGCCTTTTTATGCACTCCTTAATGTGCTAAAACTACAGCCTAATCCTTTTTATTATTAATTCTGAGTGTAAAACTGTAGAGTCTAAAGATTATTAGACCTGTACTGCACTGTCTATTATTCTAAGCGAACAGCTGAATCCTTTTTAGAATTAATTTCTGTGTAAAGCTATAAATTGACCAGACTTGTCACTGTGCTGCCTGACATTCTAAATTTAAAGCCCAATCCTTGCCTCTTGCTTTGCCACCTGTCTGCCCTCTAACCCATTTATGTCTCCTCCTTGTTTCTATTACCCACTTTGTAGTTTAATCTCCTTCCAAATAGTGATCTCCCTGTTTCTTTGTTTGAGTTAACCACACCTCACCTGCCAGCTCCTACTTAATCCATCACCTTTCCCCTCCCCCTCAGGTGAGCCGTGCCCTCCTCGCGCTCGCACCTCACCGCTAGAGGAAAAGCTGCAAGCCTGTCCTGGGAAGCAACCCACGATTCTATTACTGCAAATTAGCAGATTCTGAGGCTTTCTTCCCCTGTTGAAACTGCCGAATGGGATCCTCCGAACTCCAGTTTGTTGCAGGGCACAGAAATCTACAGAAACAGCCAAAAGCTGTATACCCCTCAGGTACGTTGGTATTTGGAGCCTTTGGACATTCTGAATTTTCAATGCCAACACTCTGTTTGGAGGATCTCAGCCTCACTGACTTCTTCCTGCTGGTCTCCATTTTACCTTGCTTCAGTAGAGATGTTTATCAGTGCTGCTGACCCTGGGAGATTATCCTTTTTTGTAAAGCAAGAATTTCATGTGTTTTTTTTGTAAAGAAATTGTTCTTTTTTGTAAAGCTAGAATGGCATGAAATCCTCCCCCCCGCCACTGTTTCTCTACTCATCTATCAATCCAGCTTAGGCCATTCAGTGTTACACTGCTATTGCTTAAAGTGATTTCCCTGCTCTGAATGCACTGTGATTACATCCCTCTTTAGAATTAATTCTTTGCAAAAGGCTGAAGAGTTTTAAGTTGGCCTTTTTATGCACTCCTCAATATCCTAAAATTATAGCCTAATCCTTTTTATTATTAATTCTGAGTGTAAAACTGTAGAGTCTTAAGATTATTAGACCTGTATTGCACTGTCTATTATTCTAAGCGAACAGCTGAATCCTTTCTAGAATTAATTTCTGTGTAAAGCTGTAGTTTTAAATTGACCAGACTTTCAGTGTTCTGCCTAGCATTCTAAATTTTAAAGCTCAATCCTTGCCTCTCGCTTTGCCACCTGTCTGCCCTCTAACCCACTTGCGTCTCATCCCTGTTTTTATTACCCAGTTTGTAGTTTAGCCTCCTCCTTCCAAATAAAAGTGACCACCCTGTTTCTTTGTTTGAGTTAACCACACCTCCCCTGCCTGCCCCTACTTAATCCATCTCTTTTCCTCTCCCCCTCAGGTGTGCCATGCCCACCTGAGGTTCGCACCTCACCGCCAGAGGAAAAGCTATAAGCCTGTCCTGGGAAGCAACCCACGATTCTGCAACTGCAAATTAGCAGACTCCGAGGTTTTCTTCCACTGTTGAAACTGCCGAATGGGATCCTCTGAACTCTGGTTCATTGCAGGGCCCAGAAATCTACAGAAACAGCCAAAAGCCGTATATCCCCTCAGGTACATTCGTATTTGGTGCCGTTGGACATTCTGAATTTTCAGCACCAACACTCTGTTTGGAGGATCTCAGCCTCACTGACATCTTCCTGCTGGTCTCCATTTTACCTTGCTTCAGCAGAGACATTTATCAGTGCTGCTGTCCCTGGGAGACTATCCTTTTTTGTAAAGCAAGAATTTCATTTTTTTTTTTTGTAAAGAAATTGTTCTTTTTTGTAAAGCTAGAATGGCATGAACCCCCCCCCCACACTTTTTCTGTACTCATCCATCAGTCCAGTTTAGGCCATTCAGTGTTACACTGCCATTGTTTAAAGTGATTTACCTGCTCTGAATGCACTGTGATTACATCCCTCTTTAGAATTAATTCTCTGTGAAAGGCTGAACAGTTTTAAGTTGGCCTTTTTATGCACCACTTAATATCATAAAAGTACAGTCTAATCCTTTTTATTACGAATTCTGAGTTTAAAACTGTAAAGTTTTAAGATTATTAGACCCGTACTGCACTGTCTATTATTCTAAGCAAACAGCTGAATCTTTTTTAGAATTAATTTCTGTGTAAAGCTGTAGTTTTAAATTGACCAGACTTTCAGTGTTCTGCCTAGCATTCTAAATCTTAAAGCCCAGTCCTTGCCTTTCACTTTGCCACCTGTCTGCCCTCTAACCCACTTGCATCTCATCCCTGTTTCTATTACCCAGTTTGTAGTTTAGCCTCCTCCTTCCAAATAAAAGTGACCACCCTGTTTCTTTGTTTGAGTTAACCACACCTCCCCTGCCTGCCCCTACTTAATCCATCTCTTTTCCTCTCCCCTCAGGTGTGCCGTGCCCTCCTGGGGCTCGCACCTCGCCGCCAGAGGAAAAGCTACAAGCCTGTCCTGGGAAGCAACCCACGATTCTGCTACTGCAAATTAGCAGACTCCGAGGTTTTCTTCCACTATTGAAACTGCCGAATGGGATCCTCTGAACTCTGGTTCATTGCAGGGCCCAGAAATCTACAGCAACAGCCAAAAGCGGTATACCCACTCAGGTACGTTGGTGCCGTTGGACATTCTGAATTTTCAACACCAATACTCTGATTGGAGGATGTCAATCTCACTTACTTCTTCCTTTTGGTCTCCATTTTACCTTGCTTCATTAGAGACATTTTTCAGTGCTGCTGACCCTGGGAGACTATCCTTTTTTGTTAAGCAAGAGTTACGCTTTGTTTTTTTTTGTAAAGAAATAGTTCTTTTTTGTAAAGCTAGAATGTTATGAAAGCACCCCCCCCCCACCCCACACTGTTTCTCTCCTCATCTATCAATCCAGCATCGGCCATTCATTGTTACACTGCCATTGTTTAAAGTGATTTACCTGCTCTGAAAGCACTGTGATTACATCCCTCTTTAGAATTAATTCTCCCTATTAGGTTTAACTGACCTTTCTCCCCTGAAATATGTATTGTAGGGGCTCTCTCATTGATCCCTGTTAAGGAAAGAAGGTTCCATATTTCTTTAGTATCCTAAGTGGTAAAGAGACTGATATTATGTCACTGGCTAGAGCAGGAAAAAATTTCTTATTCAGTATGCCTAATGGAAATGCTGTATAGTTTAAGGATTAAAAAAAAAAATAGCCACTCTTAGGGACCACCCTCAAGGATATGACAAGAGATGGGGCAAATTGGAGACTTTGTTAATGGTGTAAATATGTCATTTAAATGACAATTGAAAAAATAAGGATACACACTATGGGTTTTAGGTCTGACATGGTAAGGATGAAAGTCATTTGATAATTCCTGTAAATTTACTGTACACCCATGAAAGGGAACCCCCCATATCTCCTTTTGTTTTATCTATTTTAGTCTTATTTTAGGACTAGGGATCTTAGGGGAGGGAGGGTTAATGGGGGAATATGTGTATTGCTTGTGCAGTTAATTCTAAAGATGTTTTGTCTTTACATGCTATGTAACGTATAATGTGTCTGTACATGTTTAATAATAATAAAGCTTATTAAATTAAAAAAATAGAATTAATTCTCTGCAAAAGGCTGAAGAGTTTTAAGTTGACCTTTTTATGCACTCCTTAATAGACTTAAACTACAGCCTAATCCTTTTTATTACTAATTCTGAGTGAAAAACTGTAGTCTCTTAAGATTGTTAGACCTGTACTGCACTGTCTATTATTGTAAGTGAACCGGTGAATCCTTTTTAGAATGAATTTCTGTGTAAAGCTATAGTTTTAAATTGATCAGACTTATCACTGTACTGCCTAGCATTCTAAATTTAAAGCCCAATCATTGCCTCTCGCATTGCCACCTGTCTGCCTTCTAACCCACTTACGTCTCCTCCCTGTTTCTATTACCCACTTTGTAGTTTAGTCTCCTCCTTCCAAATAATAGTGACTGCCCTGTTTCTTTGTATGAGTTAACCACACCTCCCCTGCCTGCCCCTACTTAATCCATCACCTTTCCTCTCCCCCTCAGGTGTGCCGTGCCCTCCTGGGGTCACACCTCGCAGCCAGAGGAAAAGCTACAAGCATGTCCTGGGAAGCAACCCACGATTCTGCTATTGCAAATTAGAAGACTCTGAGGCTTTTTTCCCCTGTTGAAACTGCCGTCTGGGATCCTCTGAACTCCGGTCCATTGCAGGGCCCAGAAATCTACAGAAACAGCCAAAAGCCGCATACCCCCTCATGTACGTTGGTATTTGGCGCCTTTGGACATTCTGAATTTTCAGCGCCAACACTCTGATTGGAGGATCTCTGCCTCACTGACTTCTTCCTGCTGGTCTCCATTTTACCTTGCTTCAGCAGAGACATTTATATGTGCTGCTGACCCTGGGAGATTATCCTTTTTTGTAAAGCAAGGATATTTTTTTTTTTTTTGCGTTTGTAAAGAAATTTTTCTTTTTTGTAAAGCTAGAATGGCATGAATGCACCCCCCACACTGTTTCTTTCCTCATCTATCAATCCAACTTAGGCCATTCAGTGTTACACTGCCATTGTTTAAAGTGATTTACCTGCTCTGAATGCACTGTGATTACATCCCTCTTTAGAATTAATTCTCTGCAAAAGGCTGAAGAGTTTAAAGATGACCTTTTTGTTCACTTCTTAATATCATAAAACTACAGCCTAATCCTTTTTATTATTAATTCTGAGTGTAAAACTGTAGAGTCTTAAGATTATTAGACCTAATTAATTTCTGTGCAAAGCCATAGGTTTAAATTGACCAGACTTTTCAGTGTACTGTGTAGCATTCTAAATTTAAAGTCCAATCCTTGCCTCTCGCTTTGGCACCTGTCTACCCTCTTACCCATCTACATCTCCTCCCTGTTTCTATTACCCACTTTGTAGTTTTGTCTCCTTTTTCCAAATAATAGTGACCAACCTGTTTCTTTGTTTGAGTTAATCACACCTCCCCTGCCTGCCCCTACTTAATTCATTTCCTTTCCTCTCCTCTCCCCCCCTCAGATGTGCTGTGCCCTCCCGGGGCTTGCACCTCGCCACCAGAAGAAAAGCTACAAGCCTGTCCTGGGAAGCAATTCACAATTCTGCTACTGTGAATTAGCAGACCCTGAGGATTTCTTCCCCTTTTGAAACTGCCACCCGGTATCCTCTGAACTCCGGTTCATTGCAGAGCCCAGGAATCTACAGAAACAGCCAAAAGCCATATTCCCCCTCAGGTACGTTGGTATTTGGCGCCTTTGGACATTCTGAATTTTCAGCGCCAACATCTGATTGAAGGATCTCAGCCTCACTGACATCTTCCTGCTGGTCTCCATTTTACCGTCTTTCATTAAAGACATTTATCAGTGCTGCTGACCCTGGGAGACTATCCTTTTCTGTAAAGCAAGAATTTCATTTTTTTTTTTTGTTTGTTTTTGCTTTTGTAAAGAAATTGTTCTTTTTTTGTAAAGTTAGAATGGCAAGAAAGCCCCCCCCACTGTTTCTCTCCTCATCTATCAATCCAGCTTAGGCCATTCAGTGTTACACTGCCATTGTTTAAAGTGACTTACCTGCTCTGAATGCACTGTGATTACATCCCTCTTCAGAATTAATTCTCTGCGAAAGGCTGAAGAGTTTTAAGTTGACCTTTTTATGCACTCCTTAATATCCTAAAACTACAGCCTAATCCTTTTTATTATTAATTCGGAGTGTAAAACTGTAGATTCTTAAGATTATTAGACCTGTACTGCACTTTATATTATTTTTAAGTGAACAGCTGAATCCTTTTTATAATTAATTTCTGTGTAAAGCTGTAGTTTTAAATTGACCAGACTTTTCAGTGTACTGCCTAACATTCTAAATTTAAAGCTCAATCCTTGCCTCTTGCTTTGCCACCTGTCTGCCCTCTAACCCATCTACGTCTCCTCCCTGTTCCTGTTACCCACTTTGTAGTTTAGCCTCCTCCTTCCCAATGATAGTGACCACCCTGTTTCTTTGTTTGAGTTAACCACACCTCCCCTGCCTGCCCCTACTTAACCCATCTCCTTTCCTCTCCAGCTCAGATGTGCCATGTCCTCCTGGGGCTCGCACCTCGCCACCAGAGGAAAAGCTACAAGCCTGACCTGAAGCTTATACCTATTCTGCTACTGGAAATTAGCAGACTCTGAGGCTTTCTTCCCCTGTAGAAACTGCAGCCTGGGATTCTCTGAACTCTGGTTCACTGCAGGGCCCAGATATCTACAGAAACAGCCAAAAGCCATATACCTTGTCAGGTACGTTGATATTTGGTGCCTTTCTGGATTGACTGGATGGGCCTTGCGGTCCTTATCTGCCGTCAACTTCTATGTTTCTATGTTTCTATGTTTCTATGTTTGGACATTCTGAATTTTCAACGACAACACTCTGATTGGAGGATCTCAGCCTCACTGACTTTTTCCTGCTGGTCTCCATTTTACCTTGCTTCATTAGAGATGTTTATCCATGCTCCTGACCCTGGGAGACTATCCTTCTTTGTAAAGCAATAATTCCCCCCCCCCAAGTGTCTACTTTCTCATTTGCAAATTATAGTACATAGCCACTAGAGGGCTACAACAGCTGTCTTTTCTGTTAAAGAGGAAACACATTATATTTTCTACTTCCTCTTCTGTTGTAGAGGACCTGGGGATATCTCTTTTCTGAGGACCATCCCCAGGGTTTTTCTGCCTGTTTCTCAGTCTGAACCATGCTCATCCACTATGGCTACAAGACTTGAACACCTGCCCCCACTTCCATTCTGTACTGGTGGTGCAGGGCCAGAAACAGAAATGAAAGCTACAGACCAATCTACCACACCAGATTGCAGCCTTGAACCACCTCACTGGCTCAGCTGCAAAGAGTTGCTCCACAGGTACATTCAGTGCCAAAACCGCCTCTCAGCCAACAAAATGATTTTGAACTTATGACACCTGATCGCCAATTGGTCTAGGCTTCTAGTAGCTTTTACTGCCAGCTGTTGTGGCATTTAGATCTACCATGGGAAATTACAGCTGGTTCCTCTGTGCATCACTAGCTTTACTAGCGCTCAGCTCAATTCTTCGGAACCCTCATCCCTCCCTAAAGTGGAATGACCCTTGCACTTCTCCCTGTCCTGCATCCAACAGTTTTCTTTCAGGTAGCTGTTCTGGACTATTGGGCTTCTCAGCTCTCTCTGCCAGGGACTGGGACATCTTCCAAGCTGCCTCTGCAGATTACTCCCCCATCCAGACTTGAGACTTCCTACTCATGGCAATTTCTGCCAGGACACTAGTGGCTGCAACACTAGGCCAGTATAATACCAGGAGTGGGTACAGGCCTACCCATCGACACTGCCTTCCCAATTGCCCAAAAAATAATGTTTACAAATTACAGTTCACTGCCTTAAAAAGAATCCTGCTTCTTTTACTACTGTGCTCAGGCAATGTCGAACTCAACCTAGGACCATTAGACACCCTTGCTTCTTCATCAGACCCGGCAGGTATCAAAGGAATATCTTTTATGCATCTTAATGCCTGTAGTTTGCTGAAAAACTTCACCCTTATCCAGGCTTGGGTGAGCCACACCCTACCTGATGTCCTAGTGATAACTAAGACCTGGCTTAGGCCAGCCACCCCAGACAATGAAATCAATATCCCAAATTATTTACTCTTCTGAGCGGATAGGCAATCAAAAGGAGGTGGGGTGACAATTTATAAAAGGAACAAATACTCAGCCGCATGCATAGATGCATTGTCCTTCCCCAAAGAATTTGAATGTTTGACCCTAAAGATCGAACATTCTCCTTCCAGTGCACTCTGTGTAATAGGCTACTACAGGCCCCCTTCTGCCAGACCGCATCTCCTGTCTCACCTCAGTTCTGTACTGGGGCTCAGTTCCTTGGAAACCACTATTCTTGGCTAACTGAACTACGATTGCCTATCAAGTGCATCAGCTCTCTTGAAATCCTTTTGTGACACTCTAGGGCTGGTGCAACTCATTGGCGAGCCTACTCACCCAAATAAAAAGAACCTTAACAACAGCTCCCTCGTAGATGTCATTTTGGTTAGCAAGCCACACCTGTTCTTTCATGTCAGAACATTTTTCTCAGACATTAGTGATCATTGTATAATCACCACCATTAGATCCATGCACAACCCACAGTTTGTGGCAAAGTTCTCTATCAAGAGGTGCAAACGCAACTTTGATTTGTTTGCTTATATCCATGACTTGAAACATTCACCTCGATGGCAGGAATTCTTCCTAGCCAAAATGGTTAGCAGGGCATACAGTATACTACTTTTTACAATATTTTAAGTGAGGCTTTAAATAAGCATGTACCCTTGATTAAGGTGCGGGTCAGAAGCAGCACCTGCTGTTGGTTCTCACCTGAGCTCAAAACATCCCTGTTAGAAAGGGATACTTTATGGAAAAAAGCCCGAAGAAGCACGAATGACTCAAATTGGTGTCTTTTTAAGAGAACACATAACAAGCGCACTAAGTTGGTCAGAGCAGCCAAGGCTGCCTACTATCATTCAGAGCTAGCCTCTGCCTCAAGAAATCCTTCAAAGCTCTGGAAAACATTAAAAGACATGTCTGGACATGCACCTGGTAATTCCATTCCAGCAAAAATTAAGTCCAGTGGCAGCGTTATCTCTAACCTATCAGAGATATTGGAAGCCCTCAACAACCATTCTGCAATGGCAGGGCTAGCATTTGACACTTCTCCTACCAATGACCTCTGCACAGCTCAGGGCCCACCAACCCATGAGTCCCCCTCTACCGAGGAGCCTTCTCCCTCTTGCCCGTCTCCCTAAAAGATGTGGAAGACCTACTGCTACAACTGCACACCAGAAAGGGAGCAGGCTCCAACTTCATAGAGCCATACTATCTGAAATGTGCCTACCATGTGCTTGTGGTGCCAATCACCCACCTATTCAACATGTCCCTCTCCCAGGGTAGCCTCCCTCTTCAATGGAAAATAGCCCATGTCATCCCTTTATTAAAAGCAGGTGACCCCTGCAATCTAAATAATTACAGACCAATCTCCATCCTCCTCATCCTGTCTAAATTACTGGAAAAAACAGTGTGTGGCCAGTTAGGGGTATACTTAGAATCCAGAAACCTATTAAACCCAGTTCAGTCTGGATTCAGAGCAAAGCACAGCACCATAACAGTCCTAGTTAAGATGACCAATGATTGGTTCCTAGACCTTGACAACAAGAAGCATGTCTGTGCCGTTTTCTTGGATCTTAGTAAGGCATTCGACACAGTCGATCACAGCCTGCTTCTTTCCTCCTTAAGCACCTTAGGCCTGGACCATAAATCTATGTGCTGGTTTGCAGACTACCTCGGAGAACGGAAACATAAGGTTAAAGCTGAAGGTGATCTTTCTCCATTAAAACCTATGCTGACGGGCATGCCCCAGGGCTCTATCCTTGGTCCTCTCCTCTTCGCAGTCTACATTAACAACATCAATGACCCCATCAAAAAAGCCAACATTCACTTATTTGCAGATAACACTGTACTGTAGTTGAGTCATCCCATGCCGGAAGCAGCCTGTGAAGACCTCCAAGCTGAATTTAACCTTCTACAATACCAGCTCATAAACAAAAAGCTTTTGCTCAATGCAAAAAAGCAAAAGCCATGCTCTTCTCCCCCTCCTTGCATGTGGCAGTTCCTGCTGGGGGGCTATCCCACAAATTACCACTGTTCTTGGAGAAACACTAGAGTATGTAGCTAAATTCAAATATCTAGGAGTTTGGCTCGATCATAAACTTTCCTTTGCCGACCATCTCGAAGAACTACAGAAGAAACTAAGGCAAAGATTAGGACAACTCTACAGAATTAACCACCTGCTCATGAAGGAGGCCAAGATTCAACTGGTTCAAGTTACTTTCCTATCTTTAATTGATTACGTGGACCTGCTCTACAGCCACTGCACTGGCTAAGCTGGACACCCTCTACCATTGAGCTATCAGGTTCATTACTGGCCTTCCACTTTCCACACACCACAGCGCCCTGTACTCTTCATTAGGGTGGACTTCCCTTCACTATAGAAGGAATAGAAATGCCACCCTATGGGCCTTCAGAGCGGTGACCAACAAGCTCCCCTCATATGTCTCAGATTGTATTCCCTGGAGTGTATTAGGCACCTATGCTCTAAGGAGCTATTCCCTAATTGCCCTCCAAGTTCCAAGGGTCAAACTTCGTTTCGGCAAAGCTGCTCTAAGCTTCTCTTTACCCACATTGTGGAACAGTTTACAAAGGAACTTGAAGCTGAGCTGCCCTGTCAGCTTGAATATCTTCAAGGTGCTCTATGATCGCTACATGAAAGCACCTTGCAAATGTTTTCCTCACCGCTAGCCCACTAATTCCGTAACTCCCCCTTTCCATCCTTACGCTCGCCATGTTTCTACCTCGGCTCTCACTCTTTCCCTATTATCTCTTCCTGCTGCACCAACCCTTCCCTGTCCAATCCAGCCTGGCTAAAGTCCCACCCCATCCATAGCAGTGTCCCAATTATTTACCCCTCCTCCGTCATTATCATAATAAACAAGTACACGACAGCCATCGTCACTTTCTGTGGTTTTAGCTCAGTTTTTCCCCAGTCGTCAGTAATCTATCCCCCTCCTCTTCTTTACCTCTCTAACCTGCCACCCCGTACACAGCCTCTTTCCCCTATATGTGTAGTTGCTGGCTGCCTCACTCAAAAGATCTCTGCTTATAACCCCTGCATGCCTATGGTTGATTGTACATCTGCTGACTTCTTCAATTGTAAAATAATGCTATTTTTTTTTTTATGTATTTCAACCTCGTACTCGTACTGTATATACTTTTTCTTCCTTGTATACTATTGCTTTTTGTATACCTGCTTCTGTACTGTACTTTGATGTATTCATGACCAAGTCCACCTTTCAACTGAGCCTTGCTCACTGGTGCCCGCCTGGATAAATAAAGATTTTGATTGATTGATTGATATCTGAAGTGGTACAGCAGCACAGCACACATCAGATATGAAGTGGTCTGGCAATATACAGCATACCCGAGATCATGCGTGACTGGCTCAGGCAGTATGGGACCGTATGTGAATACGTCTGGCATTATGTACACCTGTCACACTGTCAAACATAAATATTGTCCCATGTATTGCCAAAAGAAAAGTTTCAAAAAGCAGAGCCACAACCAATACATCATGATATACAGTAATGCTGCATACCAGTCTGACAGCTCCATGCTGCCGCCATCATCATTGCTTCTGACTTCATTTTTGCCGCTACTTGCATTTTCTTCTGAAGCTGCAGGATCGTCGTCAAGTGGCTCAAAGCTGTATGGGATAATCTGAGCACCGGAGTAGCCACCGATACAAGACAGAGTCACGATTTACTCCTCAACAGAAGACATCTTCCACAGTGCTAAAGTAATACAGCGTGGTACATAGCACAGTCACTACACTATTATGTCATAGCTTCGGTGACCAGGGACTTCCGGTGCCAATGTAAACAGAAGGAAGCAGCAGCATTGAAAGCTAGTTGGGTGCCTTACAAATATGCTTTTTTTAACATAACAGAAGTGAAACAGACCTTTACAAAACTCCAAGATCGACAATACACACAATATTACATACAGTATGTTGTAATAACCATTACTTTGTTAGGAGATCTTTGCATTTGATCTTTAAGGATTTAGGCTACATTTAAAACACAATAGCAAAACGTACAAAAATTTATGACAAAAAAAAACCTCTCTAAAAACAGCCTCACCACATCTTCAGACTCCACTGCTAACACTACCCACAGTACCACTCTTTCAACAAAAAAGTACTTCCTCATGTTGCCCCGATCTTCCTCCCAACTTCATTCCATGACCCCCATTGTGTTTGCACATCTTTTTTGAAAGATTTTTCCCTCTTGTACCTCATTTATAGTCGAGGTACTTGAAACTTTCTATCATACCCCCCTCCTGTCTTTCAGGGAATGCATATTGAGTTCCCCCAGCCTCTCTTCATAAGGTTTTTCATGCAGGCTCTGAACCAACATTCACAGCCCTCCTCTGAACAGCCTCCAGTCTGTCTATGTCCTTCCAGAGATGCGGTCTCCAGAACTGGACACAGTACTCCAGCTGAGGTGTGACCAGTGATCTGTTCAGGGGCATAACCACCTCCCTCTTACTGCTGGAGATAACCCTCCCAATGCACTTCAAGATCCTACTGGCTTTCCCCATAACCTTTTCATAATGTTTGGTCACCTTTGGATCATCTGATATGAGTTTAGTATGGTTGCATAAGAACTTACAGTAACAGTAGATCTTCAAGAGTATGTCTTGCAGTGGGTCATAATAACTTGTGGTATTCAGCTACAGGCATAATTTCCTCCTGATGACTTTTCTCAGCAGTCAGCCTGGGACCTCCCCCTAGCACTACCACATGGTGTTCACCTGGCAGGTATAACAGCATGAGGTCCCAGCTACTCCTCAGTTCTTTTCCATCCTGGTGATCAAATGTATAAACATCTCAGGCCTCCAATGGTAACAAATCAGGGAAATCAAGGGAGCAGCTTGTGGAGTCTTAAAAGACAGGAGCAAGGAATCCTCCTGAAACAACAGCAAGGAGGGGAAGGAAGGTGAGGTTGCATGACCTGCTGCAAGAGATACTCTCAAAGAGCTACTGTTACGGAAAGTTCTTATGCAACCCTACTATCTTCTTCAAGGCAATTTCTTGCAGCAGGTCATAATGTGTGGGAAGATTTCCAAGCAGTTATTATTCCCAGCAGGAGGAGGAAGCAAATCATGAAGGCTTATGACAGTAGTCCTTGTAGGACGGCCCATCCAAAAAGTTCACCTATTAGAAGCGATGTCTAGACTGTAATGCTTAGTGATGGTATGTACAGTAGACCACGTGGTGGCTTCGCAGACATCCAAGGCAGAAACACCTAGGAAACACACCACAGAGGCGGCCATGTTTCTGGTAGAATGTGGTTTCACAACTCCTGTGAGAGTTTTTTTCTTTTTTGTATAAATAAACGTAATGCAGTTGGCCAACCATGTGGACAAGCACTGCTTTGAAACATGAATGCCCCGGTTTCTAGGGGTGAAAGAAAAAAAAAAGGTTACTCAGTTTTTCACAACTGTAAGTACAGAGAAGGTAAATGCTCAATGTTCTGTGCACATCGAGAGTATGAAGCAGGGCTTCCTCTGGATTCTGAGGTTTTGCAAAGAATACTGGCAATTAGATGATCTGATTTGAAGTAAACTCAGAAACAACTTTTGGCAAGAATGCCGGGTTAGTGTGTAAAAACACCCAGTCATTATGAAATTGTATGTATGGGGGTTTGCACATTAGTGCATGCAACTCTGAGTCACATCTGCCAGGTGAAATGGCAACTAAAAATGTAGTTTTCCATGAAAGATAAAGTAGATTGCTGGTTACAGCGGGCTCAAACAGACTCCTCAATTTTTCACAAAATTCAAATCCCAGAAAGGGACTGGATCCCTGATAGGCAGATGTAGGTGCAGAATTCCTTTTAAAAAGGTTTGAATCAAAGGTAACGCGGACAAAGGTATGTTGTCTACAGGTAAATGAAATTTGGCAATGGCTGAAAAGTGGACTTTTACAGAGGAATATTTCAGTCCACCCTCCAATAAGGAGAGCAGATAATCTAAAATGCATCGAGAAGAACATCCATGAGGGTTTAAGTCCAGGGAAGACCAGCATTTCCACTTCAAGGAATAGGAAAAATGAGTACATGGCTTCTAAGCAGCCCAGAGAACTTCCACAACCTTTGGGGACACCCTGAAGTGTGAGAAGACTACATCCTCAGGAGATGGGAATGTAAGTGGAGGGAGCAAAGGTCCAGGTGTAACGGAGCCTTGTGCCTGGGACAGTAAAGCCCAGCAAATAGGCAGAGGTACTGGCTCTGGTTCCAAGAGCTATAGAAGCAGAGGGAACCAAATTTGTCTTGGTCAGTATGGTGCTACGATAATCGTAGATGCCCTGTCCTGGACCAGTTTCAGTAGTAATCTCTGAACAAGTAGAAATGGTGGGCAGGCATAAAGAAATCTTCCCATCTGGGAATGAGATAATGCATCCTGCCACACAATTCCAGGACCTCACACTAGAGAGCAGTAAAGCATCAGTTTTGCATTTTGCAGAGAGGCAAATAGGTCCAATTCCAGTTGGCCCCCATAAGTGGAAGATGTTTAGAACATCAGACAAGATTTCCCACTTGTGGGCCTGGGCAGTGGACCTGCTCAGGGCATTGGCCAAGGTGTTTGACATCCCTGGGATGTGTACTGCCAGAAGATGGATATTTCTCTGGATTGCCCAATACCACACCCGCATTGATTCTCTGCAGAGAGGGTATGAATGGGTTCCTCCCTGTTCGTTCTGGTAGAGAACTACCATAAAATTGTCCGATTTGCCCTTGTAGGCAACCTGGGGTGAGGCGAGTCTCGAATGCATGTAAGGCATAAAGAACTGCCCTTAGCTGCAAGACACTGATGTGGAGGCTGGCCTCCACCGACGTCCATGATCCTTGTGATCTGACATGTAGGAAATGAGCAACCCATCTTGGCAAGGATGCATCTGTAGAAAAATGAGACTTGGGACAGAAGATCGGAACAGCATGCCTCGCATTAGATCGTCTCTGGACTGCCACCATTGTAGAACTCAAAGAGCAGAGGAAGACTTCAGGACTGGGACATCAAAATCATTCTGTTTTTGATCCCATTATGCTCTGAGGAACCACTGAAGGACCCTCATATATAATCTGGCACGGGGGACTATTGATACTGTGGCTACCAAATGTCCCAGGAGACTGAGGTAGTCTTGAGTGGAGAGTAATCTGCCATACTCTAAACTGCATGCCAAAGAAATCAGGGCATCTGCCTGGGCTATGGGCAGATACACTTTCCCCACAAAGGTGTCTAGCATGGTTCCTATATACTGGAGCTGTTGCTCAGGGTCCATCTTTGATTTCAGATAGTTTACCACCATTCCCACTTGGGAAAACAACTGTAGGGTTCGAGAAAGTGTGAAAGACAGCTTTGGGCTAGAGGATGCTTTCAGGAGCCATTCGTTCAGGTAGGGAAAGACAGAGGCCTTCCCTGTAACCACCACCAGGCATTTTGTAAATACCCTTGAGGCCGAGGAAAGTTTGAGAGGGAAGGCCCTGAACTAATGATGACCCTGAAACAGAGAAAATGTCTGTGAGCCGGGTACATCATGATATGGAGATCATCCTTCATATCCAGAGATTAGAGCCAGTCTCCTGTGTTCAGGAAACAGAGAATTGTTGGAAGAGACACCATGCAGAACTTTTGATAAGTGATGTAGAAGTTGAGACACCTCAGATCCAAAAAGGGGCATCAATCCCCTGTCCATTTGGGAACCAGGAAAAAGTGGGAGTACAATCCTGCACTCTTCTGAAGAAGAGGAACTGGTTCTATGGCCTTTTTTGAAAGCAAGGCATTGATCTCGGTCCAGAGGACCAATGCCTGCTCTAGGGCATAGTGAGAGACCCTGGGAGGCAAAGAAAGTGGTATCTCCATGAATTCCAGTGTGTGTCTGTCTGGATCAGCTGTGGGAGCCACTGGTTGAAGGAGATAGCTTGCCAACATTGCAGGTGCAGGGAAAACCTGCCCCAAAGACTGTGGATAGTGTCTCTAGGCCCATGGCTGGAGTAAGACCTTCAGGAAGAAGGCTGGCCCTGCTGGGGAGCAGCAGGGATGTAATGTGGTTTCTGAACATTTCTAGGACCCAGCAACTGTAACTGAGGTTTGCTCTTGTTGGCAGGTTGCCTTTGAGTGGAGGAACGGCCCTTGTATGGGCAGAACCTCAAAGCTCCCCGAGGCTGTTTTGGCTTTGAGACAGAAAAGGGTTCACACCAATTGAAGGGTACAACTGGAGTCCTGTAGGTCTTTCAAGATTTCTTGAGTCTGTGGACCGAACAGCTGAACTCCTTTAAAGAAATCATTCAGGTTAGATTGCTTTACATCCTGTGAAAATCCTGACACCCTGATCCAGGTGTGGCATCTAACGCAGACTCCAGATGAGAATGTACAAGTCATAGTATCAAAGGCATCATAAGTGGTCCTCGGAAGGTGGCAGCATACAGCTGCTGCAGTAGATGGTTTGTCAGGTCCTCCTGGATGGGAGTCACCAGGATGGACTGGACTATCACCTGGGAGGCTTTAAGGATTTCTTCCTGATATTTCAGGAGGTGGCCTATGTAATTAAGTATACAGAGGGACAAGGTGGCGGAGGGGAAAAAATGTTTTCCTATGATATCCAGTTTTAGATTTTATATCTGGAGGCTGTGCACTCGTGTTGAGGCCTAGATGACCTGTCATGCATGTCATTGATCACTACCAAGTCCTCCTGAGGTGGAGACATGAAATAGGATTTATCAGACTCCAGTATATCATCAGTATCAGCTTTCCATGAATTGGAGGGAACCTTAAAAGGCTGCTTCCAAGTAGTCATAATAGCATCCTCAAAAGGCATCCAATGGGTGGCGGAGACACGATCAGAGTGGGGCACTCCAGCACACCCAGGTACTGAGCCAATGTTTTCCAAGAAGCATCTTGCTAAGTGCCCTAGAAACCAAACATTTTCTGGAGGTGGATCATAATGTCCAAAAACATCAGGTCATCTGACAAAGAACAAGGGAGTTCAGGGGTAGTTTCCCCCCGAATAACGGAGGCAGCAGAGGAGAACCAAGGAGAATTCTCTTGGTCCATGTCATCCTCATCCTCCCTGTCCGCCATATCCCAGTCCTGCAGGATAGGGTCCTTCATGTCCACATCCTGGGTATACACACCATAGAGATGGGGAAGAGCCAGTTGTCTGCAGGGCAAAAGAGGGCCTAGAGGGAGCAAAGACTGCAGTTGATCCCTCCTTGGGGGGGTACAGGGTCTGATATAGTTTCAGAATGGTATTAACCAGAGTCTGGACATCTATCATTGTCAGCTGTCCAGTGGTAGTAGCTTTGGCAGACTGGACAGAATGTATAGGGGCCACTGACAGAATGGAAGCAGGCAGTGGTACCAGACATGCAGCCATCAATGAGGAGTATACATAGTGCCCCCAGATCATTGACAATGGTGGCAGCATTAAGCCTCATGGGGTAAGGCCAGTCATCAACAATGGGATTGTCAATGGGCCTGAAGACCCTGCCATTGACAAAAGGGTCAGAGTGTCCTGATTCACCAGCTTTGATAGGATCATCACCATAATGCCATGCAGCATTGATAACAAGATCGTAGATGATGAGTGTGTCATCAACAAGCATGCAGACATTGTCACAGATGACGGCTGGGAAGCATGGAAGGGGAGGCAGCTTAAGAAGCTGCAGGACAATCCCTGAGCCCACCATCAACGAGGCACACACCAGCATGCAGAACATCATCGAGCATGCTTTTGGCATGCTGAAAGCATGGTTCCATTGCCTAGACAGGTTAGGCGGTGCCCTACGGTATAGCCCTTCGAAAGCTTGTGGCCCATTCCTGGCCTGCGTCATACTGCATAGCATAGCCAGTGACTGTGGGATAGCTGTTGAGGCTAATGAGGGTGACAGTAGTGGGGACGACAGAGGCAATGGGCCGGAGGGTGGTGGACAGTCACCCTCTTGGCAGAGAGACCCCCAGCTGCTCCAGCAGGCGCGACACCACTGGGACACCATTGCACAGGAGCACTATGGTGCACACAGGTAGGTGGCACGGTACACATGCATGGGCCACACAAACAGGTACAGCACACATGCAGCAGCCTGCATGGCAGTGGGCATGCACACACAGGGGCATGAGGCAGGGGTAGGGGAGTCAGTGGCACACAGCCACACACAGCAACACACACACACAAACACACACCCACACACCCAGGCATTGGTATGAGGTGAGGATCAGATGCATTGCACCAGTGCACAGGCACAACTGTTGCTAGACTGCCCTTATCAGGCCCATGCCACATGGTCCAGTGGCCAGAGAAGCATGCACACAGGCAGCATGCGGCACAACACACAGGCGTGACACCAGTGGTAGGCACACACACACACACTGCCCATGTGCACACAGGGCAGCAGCTGCAGACTGCTGTCAGGGTGGTGCACACATCAGGGCTGCTGCATGAAACCATGGCCACCATGGCCATGGGGACAGCTGCACCTGGGCGGATTGGCAGCCACAGGCTGCGCATCAGCCATGGGAAGGGGGAGGTTTGCAACAGCCCTCCAGGGGTTGAACCACGGGACCACAACCATGTCTGTGCGGGGGTTAGCAGGTGCCCAAACAGGCCAGCACTTGGCATGCAACTGGACAGGGGCCATGCAGTGGATGTCCTGTATCTGGACTTCAATAAGGCATTTGACTCAGTTTTTTTTTTTTTTTACCAATTATTTTACCAGGTGAGACACATTAAGCTGAAAGCTTGTTTGTAGGTGCAACCTGGGAGCACGAGGAAGTTAAGTGACTTGCTCAGGGTCACACAGTATGCACCTAGGGGGCTGTGGAATTCAAACCCAGGTCTCCAGATTTGCAGCTCAGAGCCTTAACCCACTGCGCCATACTGCCTCAGTGCCACATGGGAGGCTGGGAAGGAAGTTAGTAGGCACAGGGGTGGGTGTAAAGCTGGTGAGATGGGTAGGAAACTGGCTGCAGGGAAGGCAACAGAGGGTGGTGGTGGGTGAGGAGGTCTCACACCCAAGGGCAGTGATGAGTGGTGTTCCACAGGGCTCAGTGTTGGGACCAGTGTTGTTTGGGATATTCATTGCAGACATCATGGGACATCAAGAGCAAGATCAGTCTGTTTGCTGATGATACCAAGGTAGGCGTGGTGGTGGATGACCTAGGAGGATGGCAGGGGTTGCAGGATGATCTAGCAAAGCTTGAAACCTGGTCAGACACCTGACAACTGGGCTTTAATGCCAAAAAGTGCAAGGTGCTGCATTTTGGGATGAAGAACCCAAGGAGGAGTTACCAGCTAGGGGGAGTGCAGCTAGCCCAGACAGAGGAGGAGAAGGATCTCGGTGTGCTCATTACAGGGTCAATGAACAACTTGGCACAATGTAGGAAGGCAGCTGCAAAGGCCAACAAAATGCTGGGTTGTACTGCAAGGGGTATATCCTCGAGGAAGGAAGAGGGAGGAGGTGATTCTGCCACTGTAAAGGTCATTAGTTAGACCACACCTGGAGTACTGCGTGCAGTACTGGCATCCGTATCTGAAGAGGGACATTGAGTTACTGGAGGGGTGCAGCGCAGAGCAACAAAGATGATCAAGGGGCTAGGGACTTATCATATGAGAGGAGGTTGAAGGAGTTGAACATGTACTCACTGGAGGAGAGGAGAGGAGAGAGGTGACATGATTGAAACCTTTAAATACATGAAAGGAATAAACAAGACGGGTACAGAGGGGCTGTTCAAAGTGGAAGGGAGGCACCAGGGCCATGATATGAGACTGGAGCAAGGAAGGTTCAGGAGAGAGATGGGAGACACTTTTTACAGAGGGTGGTGGCTGGGTGAAATGCTACCTGCTGAAGTGGAATGCAGTAGAACAGTGGACTGCTTCAAATGAGGATGGGACAGGACAAGGGGGAGGGTTAATGAAGGGGAAGGGTGGAAGGGAGGGGCAGTTGCAGAATAAGGGGTGCTAGCTGCACATTCGAGCAGACTTGATAGACCTCTAGGCCTTTATCTGCTGGCAAATTTTGTATGTTAGTATGCCGGGGATGCCTACATCAGAGCCCGGCATTGACTGTGTTGGGGTCACCTGATGCCGGTTTTGTGGCGTAGACAGTACACTGTGGGGGAGGGTCACCTGTGCATGGCCACACCCTGTGGCAGCCAGCAACACAAAGCCATCTGTGATAGCAGTGGCAATGTGATCCAAGTATGCAGTTGTGGCCTCCTGCATGCACTGCATTCACGCCAGGATCTGCGCAGTGCCCCTTTCCTGCTGCTCAGCTAACTGGCGCACCTCCATAGGTAGCGCACGCACTCCAGCAGCAAGCAGCAACTGTTGCTGAATGGACACCCACAGCAGACAGGTGTACTCAGCCAGCCAGTCAGTGTCCTGGGGCTCCCAGGTGGGATACCGATCCTCTTGTGGTGACCGGCCATTTTGCACAGCCCTCCCCTCTGGTGGATGCTGCACATTGGGGTCTGTAGCGGGGAATGGGCACAGCAGGCACACCGGCGGTGGACCCTGTGTCCAGCTGCCCAGTAGCACCCAAAGCCTGCTGCTGTCACCCATCTGGCTGCTGTATGCTGCCCAGCACATGTGCATCCAAACCACCACACCACTGCACCCACAATGGTGGCAGGCAGCTGTTCCGCCACTGGCAGAGCACTGGGCATGGTGCCTGTGCCAAATGCCAGCAGGGACGTCTCATCCACAATGTTGCCCATGCTTTCCAGGATCAATGTGATGTCATCATTGGAGTCGGACCGGCCCCGATCTGTGTCTCTGCACATAGGACACCAAGGCTGGCATCCTGCAGGAACACATCCAGGGACTCATCCAACCCCGGGTCCAGGACATACGCCTATATTGTGGTACAGAGCTGCAGCCTGTCAGGCCCCTGAATGCCAGTTGAGGTGGACAGCTGGTCCTCTGGGGCAGTACCAGCATCCGCGGTTGCTGCCGCTGCCGGCACCCCATTATCTGCACAGAGACGTGCTGGTGCTGCAAGAGAAAAAGGCATGTCAGTGATGCAGTGCCCACAAGTGCCCCCGTACACAGCTGCTGCATGTGTCCTGCAGCATGGCATGCACGTGGGTGCACACACATGCACATGACATGCTAGCCGGCTGCATGCCAGCATGCCCATGTATGCACCCTCCATGCCACTGGCTGTGCGTGCCTGACATACTTGCCATGCAGTGATGGGCTGCCACCCATCTGGAATCCTCCTCCAGGCACACCCTCCACCATGGTGCAGTGCATGGTAGCTGCCATCAACTCTTCCTGCAGTTTTAGTGTGGGTGCATCAGCAGGCCCTCTTCCAGTGGTGGTACAGGATGCCCGGATGGACGCCACCTTCTCCTTTATCCGCCGCTTGTCCATTGCCACCTTCTTTTGGCACTCCTGAGTTGACCACTGGTGGCTGCCATGTTGGTTAATGTAGGCTGCCACCTCCTCCCACTCACCAGCCCTGGCCTGTGGTGTGCCCATGGCACCACTCAACAGGGGCTCCCTGTCCAGGTAGGCATCAAACAGGGCATCAGTCTCAGCCTTTGTGAAGTTGGGCCTACGTGTCCATGCAGGACCTTGCTCCTCACCCTCCTCATGTGTCGACATGTGGCTGCCTATGGACACAGACGGCACAGTGTGACAATGGCAGCATTTCCCCGGTCCATCCCATCATGCAGTGCTGTCAGCTTCCAGTGAGCTGCAGTGGCATGCACAACTTACCTATCAAGGTTGCAATACTGGTCCATGGCCTGTGCTGTTCTGTGGTGCTTATAAGGTGCAACACATGCAAATGAGGTTGGGCGCAACAGTAATTACATGCTAATTCACCCACTGTGCCATGCACTGGCTGATGAGCTAATTTCCATGTGGTGTCTGAATACTGCGATATTGCACGGTGCACAATGGGATTGCACAGGAGCAAGTCGCGACTGGGCAATGCACGCACATGCGCAGTGCGCAGGCCTGCAGTGCACATTGGCACCATGGCATCCTGGTGTCAATTGTGCATCATGCATGGACAGTGTGATGCAGTAGCATTGTGCATGTTGTGCAAGGGCCAGCTACGTTAATGGCCGCACATGGGCTGCCATGCCCTATTGCGCACATGCACAATGTCAGGCAACCCCTGACCCGTGGGTTAGAACTTTGACCCTGTGACCCCACGTAGCCACACCCATTCCGCGCATCTCCAGGACTGTGTGATGGGCGTGCACTGTGCATGCTCCCATGCATCACACGGTGGGCGCATATTGTGGACACGTGTGCCTCCTGCCGCCATTTTAGCTGCCGAACGCGTTGAGCTGACCATGGCACAGGCAAGATGCAAGAGGGCCCAGAACTGGACACAGGTCAAGTTGGCCAACTTAGTGGCCTGGGTGGAGCCCCATGCCCCTAGGTCTTTGGGCAGGTGCCCCTGCAGCAGGCCAGGGGCACCGTGTGGCAGGACACAGCCGACAGCCTGGAGCACAGGATGGGGGTGCCCAGGACAGCTAAGCAATGTCGCCACTGATATGGGGACCTCATGTGGCAGGACCCAGAGTGTCTGAGGAGGCTACAGGCATGTGCCAGGTGAGGGGCTCTGCCACAGCCAGGTACGTCATCCCATGTTGCATGTGTGCCCTGGTGCTGTACTGTTGTGTTGGCTTGGCTGCCTGGCATGCCCTGCTGAGGGGTACACTGTCATCATTCACATCACAGAGTGGCATTGCCAGCTTCTGCTTGCACTGCGATGCAGCTGTGCAGCCATGTGAGCCCTGTTGGGAAGGGGCACACCCTGTGCACAGGAGTGGGGGTGAGGGGCAGCTGCTGTGGTCAGTTCCTGATGTGCATCTGTCTTCTTTCCATTCCCAGGACCTGAGGACCATTGGAGGGCCCAAGCTGCAGCAGCGCAGCAGGCCTCAGTGGGCCATGGAGGAGTAGGACTGGCACCAGCAGGGCTGCAGAGGGCAGGTAAGCACTGTCATGGTCCTTCACACTGTACATGGGGGGTGGTGGGCGGAGTGGGTGCGGGCATGGCTGCCTGTGCTATGTGCTGTGGCAGCTGTGTGTGTGTTGCACTGTACATAGTGCACGTCGCTGTAGCGCATCCATTGGACACATGTGCCAGCTGTTGGTGGGGTGGGCATGTGTCCAGCTGCCACTGTTGTTGCTGTGGTGCTGCTGGTGCACTGTGCCATGTGACTGTCATTGCGCAGTCATGTGACCATTGTGCGGCAGGGACTACCTCTGTGCACTGTGGTGGTGGTGTGCTGAATTGCTGGCTGGCATTGGCCCACCCCCTCTGTGGGTGGCTGTTCTGGGCCCTAGAGGGATCTGTGTTCCCGCTGCCCATTGCACACTGTTGGTGGGCATGGTTCCTTGGGACATTGCACTGATTACCTGTCCTGTCCCTTGTTATAGGTGTCTGGTGGCAAACGATAGCCACAGTCCATGATAATGAGACTGCTGTGCCAGGTACTCCTCATGGCTTTGGTGACCCTTGAAGTGGTCATACAAATGAGACAGATGCTGGTGGCAGATTGGAGGCAGCATCAGTTTGCAAGGGTGGCCGGACAAGGCTGCCGTTACTGTGGCCCATGTTTTTCCCTGTTTCCCCTGATGTTCCTCCCCCTACAGTCTCTCTGAAATGTACAGTCCTTGTTCCCTGTTCCCTTCCCTTGCTATACCTACCCTTTCCCAGCCCATGGTTCTTGTACATAGTTGTTTTTTAGAATATATATATTTATTTGCCTTACCTGCCTATGTCAGTGTCTGCTTTGTAGGTGGCATGAGGAGCCATGCTGCAGTGGCCCAGTGTCAGTCCATGTGGTGTGCATGTGAGGGGGTGTGTGTTGTGCTTCTGTGGTTCACTGCTGTGTGCTGTGGTGTGTCCCACTGTGGTAGCATCCATCCCCTGGGTTAGTTGCTGTGCCTTAAGGGTACCCATTGGGTCAGCTGTCGGGGTGTGTGGTGGGTGTGTGCATGGTGGTGGACCACGGCCATGGTCATTGGTCAGGTACTGGCCGCACACTGTATTGGGACCCCTGCTTGGTATTGTGCAGCCTGTCCCATGTGGTGTGCCACATTATCTGCCTCTCAGCATGTTCAGTGCCTACTGTGTGGCATGTGTGTGCTTGGCTGCATGGTCCTGGGTGTGGCCTACTATGCTCTGGGGGGGCATGGCCAGTGGCCTTCAGGGGGGGCTCCCTTGGTGGCCCTCCATTGGCCATTGGCACCTCCTGTTGCCTGCTATCTGTGCCACTGTTGTGTTCTGGTGGAGGTCTCCTGTGGTCTGTCACTGTGCTTCCCTGGCTCTGTCCTTGGATCTGTTCTCTGTGCCATGCCCCCTTCTGTTGCTCTGCTCTCACAGTTGCACTGGAGCATCTCTTTTTGTGCCATGGCACTGCTCTACCATATTCAGCTGGGTTGTGCTGGTGCAGTTCGGCCTGCACGACCTCTGAATATGGCTCCTGTTGTGCCATGGCACATCAGATCTGCACTGCGCCAGACTTTGGCACATTTCTGAATATCTGGGCCTGTAACTGTAACTTGTGGATCAAAGCTGAACTTTCAGGCTCCCTACCTTCAGATTTAGTTCTTATGGCTGAGTGGTAATTATTATACCTGTTTAGCTGTAATTAATATAGTATAGACAGTGCTGACATCAAACACGAAGGGAACCAGAAGGAAGTCCTGATCACAGCACATTGCAAGCAGCAAGTGGGTATGACACATTTTAGAATACATCCTGGTCCCACACTGCTTATCTAGTGGTTTAAATCTAGAGATTTTATAAGGCTTTTGGTTGGTTTCTCAATCTCAGTCTGTACGTGTGATTGTAGTGCCCATACATTCTATGCTTATATGCATACAATGTGCAACAATCTGGACTGAGTCACTATCAATAATAAAGACATTAAAAAAGTAATAAACACATTAGAAAAGAGCTGAACAGGTATAATAAATTATCCAGTTATCATGACTCTAGATCTGTAATTTTAACTAAATCTGAAGGCAGGGAAACTGGAAGTTCTGCTTTGAACTTTATAGTTAATAACTTTAACTCGCAGATCAAAGCTGAACTTTCACGAGCGTGGTCTGCAGATTTATATCATATTGCTGAGGGACAACTAAGTAGATTATACGTGTTTGGTTCTTCTTTTTTAATATACAGTATTTTTGTTTCTGTCTAGTTTTGTAATGTCCACTAACACTGACATGGTTTCCATCATATGGCAATTGGCAACTTTGACAAACAGATGAGTGACCATGAACAGAAATCATTGGAAAGATAAAAAATAGACATCTGTTTTTAGCTTGTTTGAGTAAAGTATTACAAGCATGCAGGTTTTATGGTGTTGCTTTGGGCAAGTACCACATCTGTTTCCCTTAGCTGTGTTGCCTCCTATGTGCATGGGTGTGTGAATACATGTAACTTTATTGTTATTTATTTACATGTCCTTTCAGTTGCTCAACATGCTGTTTTCAGTGTAACGAGTTCAGTTCTGACTGTAAGTAGTTACTGGTTTCCTGCAACAGTCACATTGTCAAGACAGGGCCAGAACCTGGTTAGAGACAGTTTCAAACTGGATGTCATGGAGCTAGGCTCTCCTACTCTCCCATAATATGCCTTTTCTGGATGTCATTTAATGTTTACTTTTGTCTAATGTATATTCAATAGTGTGTTGTTGGGGGATAGACTATGACTGAAGAAGTTGCTCCTTTACTCCAGCAGCTGTGATTTTTAATATTTTTTTTCATGTTTTATTTCCTCTGTGCCCACCATTTTTTGTGTTTTTATGTTGCTTGCACGCATGTGCAAGAAACATAGTGCCATCATCCGGGTTTTCAAAGGTGTGGCAGCCCTCTTCCAATTCAGTCAGTGTGTTTGCAGGCACGGCCGCAGTTCTCCAATCAACGCTGCAGCTGTCTACGATAGCAGTTGAAAATGCAGTGGCCATACAGTTGAAAGGGGGAGCTACGCTTCAGTGAGCAGCGATAAGATCGCTAGCGCATGCATGTTCCCCCCCCACACATGCACACACAGATGCATACTGCATGCTCGTGCTTCCCCCCCATGAACACACTGTATAGCCGATGGGGGTGCTCAATCCCTGTCGGCTAATGCTGCGCTCCCCTACAGAGTTCCAGGTGCCATGCTGGGGCCCACCCCAGCATAGCAGCAGTCTCAGGCGACCACAGGGGTGCCCAATCCTCTGGCCGGCTCCCACTGTCCCCCCCACCCAGACTCATTGGGTGCCACACTGGGAGACCACCCCAGCATGGCAACAGGTCCTATAGCGGACAGGGGTGCCCAATCCCCTGTCGGCTCCACTGCCCCCACCCCCAAACAGCCTTCAAGCTGCCATGCTGAGAGCCCACCCCAGTATGGCACAAGTCCAGCGTCATCCAAGTTAAAATCAAACAAAAAAAAATAAAACCTAAAAGAAAAAAACCTTCCCTTGCAGAATGTCCTGACCCCCCCCACCTGAGCCCACCCTTCTGTGCATCTACCACCCACACCCACTCCTCACCCCATACTTACCTTCGGAGACCAGCGCGACGATCTTGAACAAAGATGGTGCATGGATTGCATCACAAGTCCTATGAGGACAGGTTGAAGGCACTGAACATGTACTCCCTGGAGGAGAGGAGGGAGAGAGGGGATATGATAGAGACATACAAGTATCTTACAGGAAGGAACAGGGTGCAGGAATGCACTATTTTTAAGCGAAAAAGATGTTCCAGGACTAGAGGGCATGGGATGAAGTTGGAGGAGGACGATTCAGAGGAAACGTGAGGAAGAATTTCTTCACAGAACGGGTGGTGGACAAGTGGAACACCCTGCCAGAGGAAGTGGTGGGGCTGAAACAATCACGGATTTAAGAATGCATGGGATAGACATAAAGGCATTCTGGAGATCAGGGGTAAGGGGCAACAGACTTCCTGGAAAACATAAACTGAACTTACAAACTTAAATGGGCAGACTGGGTGGGCCATAGGCCCTTATCTGCCGACACTGTCTATGTATCTTCGGTGGACCGGGAACACGTCTGCACTCTTCAAAGCTGACTGCGAACTGAGGAAATGCCGGTAAGCTGTATAATGGAATAAATAGGGTTTTTTCAACTTTACTGCATATCTCGAGCATTTGGGGGAATTTTTTTCACCAAATTTTCAACATGGGGTTTTTGGGACCCCACCTCATGAATGCTGTCACTGTCATGGCATTAATCAGCCCCGAAATGTGATTTCACGGTCACTGCGTGGAACCACCTTTCAGGACTGAGTTACAAAATGACAGTGTCACATTTCATGAGGTAGGCCCCCAAAAACCCTATGTTGAAAATTTGGTGAAAAAATTCCCAAAAATGCCTGTTTTACGAGCATGTGTTGCGCTGTTCCTATGCACACTTGTAAATTCGCGAATTTTCAATATGTTCACTCCAAATTTTCAACATTGCCATTTTACCACACCTCCTTATGAGCAGTACAGCTGTCATTTTTCGCATCTCACCCAAAATGAGTTTCCGTGCATGTAGCGCACAATGGCGCAGTCAGTGTGCGCAATCAATGTTTGGGACAGATTAAGAAAATCACAGTGACACTGTTCATGAGCAGAGGTCTTAAAATGGCTATGTTGAAAATTTGGTGAAAAAATTTCCTTCAGCTGTTCTGCAATGTTACTAATGAAGACATTTAACAGGACTGGCCCCAGGACCGATCCCTGCAGCACCCCACTGGTCACCTCCTCTCCATAGAATGCACCCCATTTACCACCACTCTCTGCCTCCTGTCTGTTAGCCAGTTTCTAACCCAGTTTTCCACCCTTTCCCCCATGTTCAGCCTACCCAGCTAGTTTATCAGCCTCCTATGTGGGATGGTGTCAAAGACTTTACTGAAATCAGGGTAAGCGTTGTCCACTGCCCCACCCTGATTCACTTCCTTTGTCACCCAGTCAAATAAATCAACCAGATTTGTCTGACATGAAGTCTCCACTGTGAATCCATGTTGTCTATGGTCCTGGGCTCTGATGGCTTCTAGATTCCCCACTATCCTTCCTTTAAGCAATGTCTCCATGATCTTCCCCACTATTCAGGTGAGGCTGAATGGCCTATTGTTCCCCGCCTCCTCCCTGCTGCCAGACTTGTGTAGAGGGACCACATGTGCCCTCCTCCAATTCACTCATGTTGAATGACTCAGTGAACATGGCTACCAGAGGTACTGCTATGTCCCTTCGCAGTTCTCTTAATATCCTTGGGTGTATGCCATCTGGTTCCATCATTTTGTCCACCTTCAATTTAGTGAGCTCCTGCAGGACTCTTTTGCTTTTGAATGGACTATTGTCCACCTCTTCACCCCCTTGCCAACTGCTGTACTGCTGTGGCTCTTGCCCCTCCCACTCTTCTGTGAATACTGAATGGAAAGACACAGTGGATGTCTGGGGAGGAAGGCATGGAACG
This sequence comes from Neoceratodus forsteri, assembly GCA_016271365.2. Lineage (NCBI taxonomy): Eukaryota > Metazoa > Chordata > Ceratodontiformes > Ceratodontidae > Neoceratodus > Neoceratodus forsteri. The sequence continues at coordinate 1,439,259,976 of CM028132.1, forward strand.
ATCACTTCCAAATACCTAAACAGCACATATAAGCAAGCAACATTCAGCATTGACAAATGCTTGTTTATTTTTGTTGTTAGTGGTGGGAGAGAGTATCAGTGGTGTAATTGGAGGAGCAGCTGTATTTGGGATAGTGGGGCTTGCAAGAAACAGAGACAGTATGACAGAGAGAGAAAGAGAGAGAAATAGAGAGAAAGACGTTCCTGGACAAATAACTAATATGATGCCCCACACGTTAATCACACACAATTACATTTTTTCTTCTGTGTGTTAAAAGCACAGCACTGACAAGTGCCAAAAAAAAGATGTGTCAAGTTGTCTGAATAAGTGATTCTCCTTCACTCACACACAGTTGCCTGCCAAATTAATAAAACACAAAGTACAGTCTAAATATGCATCAGTGCATATCAACATGTGTTTATTGCATCTAGCTGTCAGCAAATAGTAGACCCAAGCTGTCCCAGTGGCACTGAGGGTTCAGGCGCTGAATGCCATACCTCGCTCCACTCGGGCGACCCGGGTTCAGGAATGGACTCAGGTCACCAGGGTTCGGCAGGCGAGGAAAGGGTTTGAGCGTATAGGTGACTGTGCTCCCTCTCTGGGGTGGGGAGGATCCTGGTTGTCAGTGCACTTCCGGCCCTAATGGAGGCTGGGGGGTAGTGCACTGGCAATACACAGTGGGAGCTGAGTTTGGGGCATGGTGCTAGGAGGGAGCATGTGTGGATCTGTGCGCGCTCCTTCCCTTGGTGCCACTGCATGCCCTACTCATGCAGAGGCAGAACAAGGAAAAAATGGTGACCGGTCATGTTGGCTTGATGGCCATCCTATGGGGCGCCAGACTCGGGGAGCATTGCCAAACACTGGATCTGGACTTGGCGGAGATTAGGGGTTCTCTGCCACCCCACTGTGGGGGGGGCAAGCTGTAGGGGTAATAGGTGAGGGTCTCTAAAGGAGCCGGGAGGAACTGGACAGTGGCCGTAGGAACAGGATGTGCAGACCATCCAGTCAGATCAGGAGCCAGGTGGGGGAAAAAAGGATTAACAAAAAATAAAAGTAGACCCTGTGATAGAACCTCTAACTCAGAGAATGACACCTACGTAAATTACACCTTCACTGTTTTTCTTTTTTTAAATATCAGTTTCTGCTTATTTAGTTCTGCAACACTGTAAAGCACTAACACAGAAAATTAAAAACAAGCATTTGTCAATGCCGAATGTTGTCTTGCTGGCACTGGCATTGGTAGTGCAGGAGTCAGAGATGCATAATAGGAATGGCAGTGGAGTATTGAACTGACGCCATCCTCACCCTCACTCTGCAGAGACACATTTTCAACATAGGCATTTTGGGACCTCCCCTCATGAACAGTGGCACTGTGATTTTGTTAATCTGTCCCAAAAGTTGATTTCCCACAGCGACCATGCCATTGTGCGCCACAGGTACGAAAACACATTTCGGCCAGGATGTGAAAAATGACAGCTATACTGTTCATAAGGAGGTGTGAAAAAATGGCAGTGTTGAAAATCTGGCGTGAAAATAATACAAATCTGTAAAGTTACAAGGGTGTGTGGAAACTGTGCAATGCACACTTGTAGCACAGTCATTTTATGGACTTTCGTCCCCAGATTTTCAACATAAGCATTTTAGGACCTCTCCTCATGAACAGTGTCACTGTCATTTTCTCAATCTTTCCCTAAAACTGATTTCCCACAGTGACCGTGCTATTCTGTGCCGGAAGTGTAAAAACACATTTTGGCCAGGATATGTAAAATGACAGCTGTACTGTTCATAAGGAGGTGTAGGTGGAAAAATGCCAGTGTTGAAAATCTGGAGTGAAAATATTACAAATTCACGAAGTTATGAGTGTGCTTGGAAACTGTGTAATGCACTCTCATAAAACAGTAATTTTTTTTAATTTTTTTCCACCAAATTTACAACATAGGCTTTTTGAGACCCCACCTCATGAACAGTGGCACTGTTGTTTTGTTAAATCGGTCCCAAAAGGTGATTCCGTGCGGTGACTACAAAATCATCCTTTGGGACTGAATAATGCCATAACAGTGACTGAATTCATGAGGAGGGATCCCAATAACCCCATTCTGAAAATTTAGTGCCAAAATTCCCAAATATGCCTGAGATATGCACCAAATTTGAAAAAAACCCTATTTATGCCATTATACAGCTTACCGGCATTTCTTTAGTTCGCAGTCAGCTTTGAAGAGTGCAGATGTGTTCCCTTGTCCACCGAAGATCATTGTGCCATGCTCCAGAGATAAGTATTGGGTGGGGGTGGGGCGAGGCAGGGTGTGCAGAGGGTGGGCGCAGGTTGAGGGAGGGCCACCGAACTCGACGAGGGACCGTTTTCTGGTTCGCAGGTTAAAAAAAAAAAAAGAAACATCATGGGACATTTTTTTTTTATAGGGGAATTTGGGACACTCGTGTGGGCTCCCAGCATGCCACCTGAGTGTTTTGGGGGGCTGTAGCAGACAGGTGATTGGGCACCCCCATCAGCACTTACCAAGTGTGGGGAAGGGGGCAAGAGCTGAGGGGGACTGGGCACCCCCCTTGGCACACAACAAATGGGGGTGACATTATGCCAATGGGGAGTGGGCTCCCCCATCGGCAGATTGAACTGGGAAAGGGGACCTGAAGCCAATGGGGATTGGACCTCCATCATCAAAGAAAGACTGTGGGGGGGCAGCATGATGTCAAGGGGCATTGGGCACCCCCTCTGCACAGAATTGAAATGGGAGGATGGCCATTATGCCGACGGGGAGTGGGCTCCCCCATCGGCACATGAACTGTGGAGCACCATGTTTAGTGGAATGCTTCACCAGGAAGGGCATGTCGGGAGGCTTGTTATTGTGCTGCTGCATGACAAGCTTGCCTCTCATTGCAGTGAGATCTGGTGAGATCTTTCCTTAGATCTGGTGGCCACTTTATGTATTGCTTGCATGCTGACCTATTGCGGAATGAGGGAAGCACCTACTGATGCATGCCCTGCATTCACCCACGGTGACCGCACCTCCAAATCTGCTACTACTGCAATATGTTGGCTGGTGCGCAAGTGCAAACCAACACAACAAGCACTCACATGCAGCAGCCTGTCATGTTTGTTGAGCGCAGTGATAATTTGGAACTATGCAACGGTTTATAAATAGCTCTGCATATGTCATCTGCACTGAAAAGAATCACTGTGTGTCTGACATGCTGGCATTGCACAAATACTTTTTTTCTATCATACTGGTCACTAACTTAAGCACATATTATATAAAGTAAAGTGACCGCGAATCTCTGTTACTGGTATGCATCAGCTTGCCAGGAGTGAACAAAGTTGGTTGAAGATGGGGGTTTTATAATAGCATCTGATTCTGGATACCATCTAGATGTGACAGCACTGTTGCCAAATGGGTGGGAGCTATATACAGTACCTATTACTCCCCAGACGAGTGACTATATGCATTTTTATTTTTAAAGTCACAGTGAAGGATGACATCTCCATGTGAATATAACAGCTCTAGGGGGTAAAGTGAGTGATGACTTGGAATACAATGTGTAACAACTGAAATGTGTGTGGGGGAGCACCAGTATGAACACAGGATTGTTTGTGCAGATCTTGCAGTTGTATGAGGCTGGTGCTGCACTGGGAAGTTAAGGCTCATATCCAGAATTTCTTGAAGAGGTTAGCAATTTCCCCTAAAGGTGGGGTATAGCACTGTCCTTCGAAAAAATGTTAATGTTCCTATCCCATTTGTCCCTTCTCAGGTATTTAAGGATTCGGAAGGCAGATATTTCCTAGTGCAGGGCACTATTTGGACCATGCCATTGGTTTTAGGTAGCATATGTGGTCCAAATACAGACGATCCCACTTTTTTTATGAAATTGATTTCCACGATTCTTCCTATACTCCCTATTCCAATTATATTAGGGGGAGATTTCAATTTAGTTTCGTATCCGAATCTGGATAGATCAAGCACTGGATCGAGGGGAACAACACCTGGACACAGGGCCTTTAAGGAGATGATGGATCAGTGCAGATTTTGCGATGTCTGGAGGGTCACACATCCTAATATTAGGGAATATACTTAACGTTCACCAGTTCATGGCACGCAGTCTCGCATTGACTACCTATTGGTTTCTTATGAGCTCTTGCCAGGGGTTCTATCCACCTCAATCCAACCGGGTCCAATATCGGATCATTCTTTAGTTTTGGGTAATCTGGCTTTTCTTAATATCCCCAAAAGAGAGACCAGATGGAAATTAAATGAACAATTACTAAAGGATGAAAAGTATAGAAGAGATGTGAAAGAGCAGATAGAGTTTTTCTTTTCTACCAACCCAATAGACCGTGCAAGACTGGATATTTTATGGGGAGCCTTTCTGGCTTATATAAGGGGTATTCTCATTAGTCTAGCTACAAGGAGGAAGAGGGCACAGGAAACGGAGTTACTCTTTTTATTGTCCCAGATATGGGTACTAGAAAGTATACACCCAGATATAATTTCTCAAGAGGAGTCACAGAAGTTATTAATATATAAAGATAAGTATCTGGGAATGTTAAGAGAAAAGGCTGAGTTGGCAATAATCCGTACAAAGGCCAGTTTTATAGATCAAGGAGAAAAAGTGGGGCGCCTGTTGGCTTTACGCTTAAAACAACAAGAATCATCAAGATTTATACCCCCAATAAGGTTTCAGTCTGACGGGACCCTGAAGGTATCCCCCTCTGAGATAGTCCAGGAATTTGCTACCTTTTATGAACAATTATATAGGGACATGGATAGTCTTCTGCCCGTTCAAAAACTGGATGAGTATCTCAAGGAAGCTCATCTTCCGTTACTATCTGACTCACAAAAGAAATTCATATCATCCCCTTTTTCACAGGAAGAAATAGCAGTTATTATAAAGGACTTGCCTATGGGTAAAGTCCAGGGTCCAGATGGGTTTTCAGCCTTATTTTATAAAGCTTTTATGGAGCAACTACTTCTCATGTTGCATCGGCTCTATTTGCATATCTTGTCTGGAGAGGTGGCAGATGCACATCTGTTTGAGGCATTGATAGTTTTGTTACCTAAACCAGACAAGGACCCAGAAATGGTTCAGAGCTATAGGCCAATATCTTTGCTGAATCAAGGTGTCAAAATTCTCTCGAAGATAATGGCAGATAGACTAATCCTGGTTCTTCCAGATCTTGTGAGTATGCCTCAAGTTGGATTTATGAGAGGACGTGCATCTTCAGATCACCTGTGTACCCTCTCCCATGTCTTCTCGGAGTCCAGGGATGCCACATATCCTGCGGGGTTGGTCTCCCTGGATGCTGAGAAGGCATTTGATCGGGTTAACTGGACTTTTCTATTTCAAGCCCTCAAGGCATTTGGATTCCCATCCTTGTTCGTAGATTGGATCAGGGCAATTTACCGGTCTCCTACAGTGAGGATTTCAGGGAATGGGACCTTCTCCAAGTCTTTTATGCTGCGGTCAGGTATGAGGCAGGGATGCCCTCTCTCTCTCCATTACTTTTCAATCTTTACCTGAAACCCCTTATTCAGCATATTCTCAATTATGAAGGGATACAAGGTATTCCCATTAGGAATGAGGTAGTGAAAATAACTGCGTATGCTGATGACCTAGTCCTACATTTGGCTGATCCGTTAATATCTATCCTGAATATGCTATGGGAGGTTGATAGATTTAGTAGTTTCTCGAATTATAAGTCAAATCCCAATAAAACATCCTTTTTCCCTCTTAACCATAAAGTCTTAAAGACCGATATTATTTCTCTGGGACTATGCTGGTCTTAAATATTTAGGCATAAAATTAACGCGTAATCCATCTTTGTGGTTTAAGGATAATTTGGACCCCCTTCTGCAGAGGATCACCCAAGATTTAGAGAGATGGGATAAACTCCCGTTATCTTTATGGGGTCGTATTAATATTATTAAGATGAATGTGTTTCCCCGTTTATTTTATCCCCTGTCACATCTAAATTCATTTGTCCCCCTAAGTTGGTTTCAGAAAACATATAAACTCTTTACTAAGTTTATTTGGTCGAACAAGACCTCCAGGTTGGCATACCACAAGTTAGCTGCAACTAGGAATGAGGGGGGGTTGTGGATTTCTTACTTGCCCATTTACTACTGGGCTAGTCACTTGGCTAAATACCTGAGATGGGTAAGGCCGGGTCCAGATAACATGAACCCGGTTTGGCTTAAGATTGAATTCGATTTTTTCCAATCTATGAACATGGACCCCCAGACTATACTTTATCTAAAAATTTCTCAGATGCAAGATATTGATAAATGTCTCACTATCATGACCTCACTAAGAGTACATTCGCAATTGTGCTCTTTCTTGCTTTACAATCAAAGTAATGATCTCGATCAATCTATTTGGAATTCCCCGGCTTTCACTATAAACAAACAGAAAATTTCCCATTCATGGTTCCCTCACTTAGGAGACGGGATAGTAACTTCATTTCTGGATGAAGCTGGTGAGTGGATCTTATTTTCTCAGTTCATGCACAAGTTCAAAATATCTGAGTCACAGACTTTTAAAGTGTTTCAACTGAGACACTTGTTAACCACGGTCTTTGGGGCAACTCCACCCAGTCCACCAACCTTTGCATTGGTATCTGAACTTTCCCCTTTACTGGTCTCTTCTAGTGTGATTTCTAAGATTTATCAAGTCTTGTTCCGATGGAGGTTTGGACGCGGTGGTGGCCCCACCAACTTCTGGGTTTCATTTTTTCCCCACTATACTTTTAAGTGGCCTGTCCTCTGGATGTACTGTCATAAATATGTATCCCAAGAAAGATTACATCTCATGCAGTTCCATATCTTGCATAATTTATACTATACTCCAACTAAACTGGTGAAATGGGGCCTTCTTGATACCGATAGGTGTAATAAGTGTTCCCAGGATACAGGATCACTTTTCCAATTTTGCTGGTCATGCCCCCAGATAGTATCATTATGGGAGCAAATAAAAAACAATCTGGACCCTTTACTGGATCTACAGGACTATTTTACACCAGATATTTGCCTGTTGGGGGATCTCTCCTCCATAAAGGTTAAAATCCAGAGATTTCACATATCCGTGGTGGCGCTTTCGGTCAAAAAAGTCATTCTCAGGCATTGGAAGGAAAGGTTCGTCCCAACATATCATGAGTGGCTCCATGAGATCTTAGCAAATATACATACAGCGAAGGCTATTGCTAGCCTTCAAAGCAGGCTACATAGGTATAAGGATATCTGGGATCCCCTTCATACTTTAATTATGGTGACTATGAAGTAGTGTGTAGCCGAGGTTGCCATCTTAATTTCTTTGGTATAGGTAGTTAGCGGTTGATAACAGTGTTAGAATGAAGTGCTGTGGCGGGGGGGGAGGAAGGGATGGGGTCAGTATGATTTGATTTGTTTTATGAATCCTATGTCAAGTGCTCATTACTGCCTCCTGTAATGTGAAAAATGTGGTGAATAAATTTTGAATTAAAAAAAAAAAAGAAAAATGTTAATGTTCCTGTTTGGAACCATCCAGGCTCTTGTTCTCACTTATGCAGTACAAAAAAAAATCTTATTCCCTTAGTGATCCCTTTGGAGATTCTTCCTCTGTCTGCTCCTTTGTTCCCCTTAGTGCCTTATTTGCTCCCCTCTGTTTTACTAGGTATATCCCCCTACACTATCTCCTCCCTTTTTTTTTTTGCCACCTGAATGCCATCCTTTTTTCCTTCATCACCTTTACACTTCCTTAAAGAAACATAGTGGTTTCCTTTCCCTTCTGCTTATACTCACTTCCTTCATGCAGAAGTTGGTTGCTTTAATTGTGCTCTCCCTTATTTTACCCACTGTGCCTGTCCCTCCTACCTGGCAGTCCTCCCCTTTGAGGCATTTTCTGAGATGGTCCTCTAGTTTCTTTACCATTCACCCTCCTGAAATCCAGGACCCTCAACCTTATGTGTTTAGTCTCTGTTCCTGCCTTTACATAAAAAAATACAAAAAACTATACGGTGATCCCTGGAACCCAGGGGACTACCCACTGTGACGTCTGCAACACTGTTCCTGCTTGCAAGCACCAGTTCCAGCACTGCCCTGTCTCTACTGGGTTCCTTGAAAAGCCCTTTATAGGGAGTCAAGTATGGCCCTGCACTTTGCTGAAGCTGCAGTTGGTGGAAAGTTCTAGTCCACATCAGGCAGATTGAAACATAGAAACATAGACTTTGATGACAGATAAGGTTTGCTTGGCCCACCTAGTCTGCTCATTTCCCTACCTACAGGATAAGCTGCAGATCCTAGTTAACCAACATTCTATTTTTTCCTACCCCCCCAACAAGAATTGCCTTATGTCTGTCCCATGCATTCTTGAATTCTCCCACAGTTTTAGACCCCACAACCTCCTCAGGAAGGCTGTTCCATGCGTCCACCACCCTCTCTGTGAAAAAATACTTCCTCACATTGCCCCTGAGCCAACCCCCTCTATCTTCAAGTTGTGTCCCCTTGTTCTTGCACATCTTCTTCTGAAAGATGCCACCCTCTTTGACTTTGTTGATTTCACTGAGGTACTTAAAAGTTTCTACCATGTCCCCCCTCCTTTTCGCAAGGGTATATGTATTAAGCTCCTTTAGTCTCTTCTCATATGGCTGCTGTTGCAGACCCTGCACCATTTTAGTTGCCCTCCTCTGGACTGCCCCCATCCTATGTTCTTGCAGAGTTGGGGTCTCCAGAACTGGATGCAGTACTCCAGATGGGGTCTCACCAACTGTCTGTACAGGGGGATAACAACTTCCTGTTTTCTTCTGGTGATGCCTCTCCCTATACATCCCAGTATCTCCCCAGCCCTTCCATTGCCTTCTCACATTGCTTGCTGACCTTAAGGTCTTCTGATACGATTACCCCCAGGTCCCTTTCCATTTTTATGTTGGCTCGCACATGCGCAACCAACATATTGCAGTAGTAGCAGATTTGGAGTCGCGGTCACTGTTGGGCGAATGCAGGGAACGCATCAGTAGGTGCGTCCCTCATTCCCCAATAAGCCTGCATGCACGTGCCACATCATGCATACATAATGTGGTGAGCACATTTAAGGAAAGGTCCGCTGCAATGCGAGCAAAGCTCATCATACACAGCAGACCTCCTGATGTGCTTTCCCTGGTGGTGAAAAAAAATTTAACATGGCGGCACACTGCCTGCCATACTGCCAACTTTGGGGGTGCCCAGTCCCTCTGTCAGCATGCCCTGCCCCGATGTATATGCCGACAGGGGAGCCCACTACCCGTCTGCATAATGCACCCCCCCCATTTGTTATGTGCAGAGGGTTGTGCCCAATCCCCCTCGGCTTTTGCACCACCTGCTTTCGTTGTGTGCCGACGGAGGTGCCCAACCTCCATCGGCTACAGCATCCCCCAAAACACTTGGGTGGCACACTGGAAACCCACCAGTGTGCTGAAGCCCTGAAAATAAAAACCATCCCGCAATGTTTTTTTTTTTTGTTTGTTTAAACCCTATGAAAAAAAGCTGGTCCTCGATATCTCCTGCCCCTCCCGCAACCGCACCCACCCTCTGCGCACCTGCCTCCCACACCCCCCTCACCCCATACTTACCTCTGTAGTCCAGCACGGCGATCTTCGTTGGACTGGGAACACGCCTGCACTCTTCAAAGCCGACCGCGAACTAAGGAAATGCCGGTAAGCTGTATAATGGCATAAACAGGGTTTTTTCAACTTTGGTGCATATTTTGGGCATTGTTTTTGAATTTTTGCACCAAATTTTCAACATGGAGTTATTGGGACCCCTCCTCATGAATTCAGTCACTGTCAAGATGTTATTCCGTCCTGAAAGGTGATTTCACGGTCACTGCGCGGAATCACCTTTTGGGACAGAGTAACGAAATGACAGTGCCACTGTTCATGGGGGGGGGGCTCTCAAAAAGCCTATGTTGCAAATTTGGTGAAAAAAAAAATCCCAAAAATGGCTGTTTTACGAGCGTGCATTGTGCCATTTCCATGCATGCTCGTAACTTCGTGAATTTGTAATATTTTCACTCCAGATTTTCAAAACTGGCATTTTTCCATACCTCCTGATGAATAGTAGAGCTGTCATTTTACGTATCCTGGCCAAAATGTGTTTTCGCACTTCCGGCGCAGAATAGCATGGTCATTGTGAGAAATCAGCTTTCGGGACAGTTTGAGGAAATGACAGTGACACTGTTCATGAGCAGAGGTCCTAAAATGACTGTTGAAAATTTGGTGCTGAACATCCATAAAATGACTGTGTTACAAGTGTGCATTGCGCAGGTTCCACTCACCCTTGTAACTTCACAAATTTGCAATATTTCCATGCCAGATTTTCAACACTGGCATTTTTTCACACCTCCTTATGAACAGTACAGCTGTCATTTTTCACATCCTGCCCAAAATGTGTTTCTGCACCTGTGGCACACAATGGCGTGGTCACTGTGGGAAATCAATTTTTGGGACAGATTAACAAAATTACAGCACCATGTTCATGAGGGGAGGTCCCAAAATGCCTATGTTATAAATCTGGCTAACAAACTCCCCAAAACAATTGAGTTGTGGACGTGTGTTGCACAGTTTCTATGCATGCTCATGACTTCACCAATGTTTCATATTTTCACTCCAGATTTTCAACGCTGCCATTTTTTATGCCTCCTCATGAACAATACAGTTGTCATTTTCCACATTCTGCCCAAAATGTGTTTTTGTCTCTGTGTCGCCAAATGACATAGCTGCTGGTCAAAACCACCTTTCAGCTAACAAACAGATAGTGCCGCTTTTCATAAGGTGGGCTCACAAACAGCCCATGTTGAAAATTTGGAGTGAAAATACCAACACACGCCTATGGTGTTAGGGTTTCCAACTTTAGCACCCCACCCTGTAGAGACTGACAGGCATCAGGGGTGTGACTTGGGATCATCAGCTGCAATGCTCACACCATTTCACCCCCACCCCCACCTTGCAGCTAGTGACAGGCATCGTGGTGTGCCCTGCACTGTTCGGTCACAAAGTTTACCCCCATTCTCCTATACTGCACCCACCTCAGCGTATTTCCTTATGGAATGGGGTTAGTATAATGCCCAAAGACCCCAAAGCACACCACAACACTTGTCAGTGTCTAAAGGGTAGGGTGAGGTACAATGGCATGAGCGTTACAGCTGACAACCCAAATGCACACCCCAATGCCTGTCAGTCTCTACAGGGTGCAGGTGGGGTTGGCGTCACTTCAATACTTCACTGCCATTCCTATTATGGGTCTCTAACTCCGGCGCTACCAATGCCAATGCCAGCTAGACATTTTATATGAATTTAAAACCAGGGTCAAAAATGCTTTTACCAACAAAAGACAACACCAGAGGTAGCTCTCAAAACAACTTTATTGAAGAGCAACTAGAAAAAAAGACTGCATAGAAGCAGCGGAACCTACAGTGGTCTTGCCTGTCACTATTTGCTGATATAAATCTGAGATATTTCTGAGCTGAACTCAAAACAAGACAAAGTGGGTGTACCTGGGCTTCTCAGATTATGTAATGTATAATGTATGTACTTGTGGCCACCTTTTAAATTCATTTACAATGACTGAAGTGGTTATTTTTAAATTTATGCACTAAGTACTTAGTACACTAGCACAACCATTTCATGAAATGACCCATATAAGAGGCTGCATGTCCCATGGTAGGGTGGTGGAATGGCCCATGTAACAGGCTCTATGTATCAGGGTAGGGTGATGGAATGACCCATGTAAGAGGCTGCATATATCAGGGTAGGGTGGTGGCACAATCCATGTAAGAGGCTGCATGTATCAGGCTCGGGTGGTGGAATGACCCATGTAAGAGGCTGCATGTATCAGGGTTGGGTAGTGGAAAGACCCGTATAAGAGGCTGCTTGTGTCAGGGTAGGGTGGTGGAATGACCCATGTAAGAGGCTGCATGTATCAGGGTAGGATGGTGGAATGACCCATATAAGAGGCTCCATGTATCAGGCTAGGGTAGTAGAATGACCCATGGAAGAGGTTCTATGTATCAAGGTAGGGTGGTGGAATGGCCCATGTAAGAGGCTGTATGTGTCAGGGTATGGTGGCCGGAAGTGATTGGCTTCACTTCACACTCCTCTCACCCAAATCTCGTGCTTGGCCTCTCTGATACCATAACAAACACCACTCGAAGGCCTTTTTATGTTATGTATAAGTATCTGAAATGTTTAGAAATAAACACCCCAAACTGTCCAAAAAATGTCATTATTTAAGCTTATAGGGAAAGGGGAATGTGTTTAACCAGGAAAGGCACACTAAGCCGAAGCTTGTTTCTAGTTGCAACCTGGGAGCACAAGGAAGTTAAGTGACATGCTCAGGGTCACAATATACAAGTGGGAGCTGATGGGGATTCAAACCCAGGTCTCCAGGTTTGCAGCTCAGAGCCCTAAACCACAGTGCGATACTGATACACATACCATGCAAATCACTTGCAATCAGCCCATGTTGAAAATTTGGAGCAAAAATACCAACACACACCTATGGTGTTAGGGTTTTCAGAGCTGTAGCACCCCACACTGTAGAGACTGACAGGCATCAGGGGTGTAACTTGGGATCATTGTCTGTAATGCTTATGCCATTCCACCCCAACCCCCACCCCCACCCTACAGCCAGTGACAGGCATCGTGGTGTGCCTTGCACTGTTTGGCCACAAAGTTCACTCCATTCTCCTATACTGCACCCACCTCAGTGTATTTCCTTATGGAATGGGGTAAGTATAACGTCCAAAGACCCCACACCACACCACGACACTTGTCAGTGTCTACAGGGTAGGGTGAGGTACAATGGCATGAGCATTACAGCTGACAACCCAAATGCACATCCCAATGCCTGTCGGTCTCTACAGGGTGGGGGTGGGGTTGCGTCACTTCAATACTTCACTGCCATTCCTATTATGCATACATTCGGCATTGACAAATGCGTGTTGTTGTTGTTACTACTTCTCCCCCCATTGTGCAATTTCCTCTGGGATTTTGTTTGCCAGGTACATTATTTTGCACTTCTTTGCACTGAATCTAAGCTGCCATACTTCTGACCATTCCTCCAACCTTGTCAAGTCCCTTCTAATCCTTTCTATGCCTCCTTGTGTATCAACCCTGTTGCAGATCTTTGTGTCATCTGCAAAAAGGCATACTTTTCCTTCCAATCCCTCTGCAATGTCACTTACAAAGACATTAAAAAGGACTGGACCCAGTACCGAACCCTGTGGTACCCCACTGGTAATCCCTCTTTCTTCAGAGTGGACTCCATTTACAATTACCTTCTGTGTCCTGTTGTCCAGCCAATGTTTTACCCTGGCTACCACCTTGGGACCCACTCCTAGGCTGGTTAATTTGATTATTAATCTTTTGTTTGGGACTGTGTCAAATGCCTTGCTAAAGTCTAGGTAGGCCATGTCCACAGCCCCTCTTTGGTCACCCAGCCAAACAAATCAATTAGATTTGTCTGACATGACCTTCCCACTGTGAACCCATGCTGCCTTGGGTCCTGGGCCCGACTGACCTCTAGGTACTCAACAATTCTTTCCTTCAGAAGGGATTCCATCACTTACCACAGAGGTCAAACTGACAGGTCTGTAGTTTCCTTCCTCTGTCTTGCTCCCACTTTTGTGAAGGGGAAATCACACCCACCTTCCTCCAGTCCTCAGGTACCACACCATCCTCCCATGATTTGTTAAAAAGAGTAGTCAGTGGTGTCACTAGTTCTCCCTTTAATTCTTTTAGAATTCTGGGGTGAATAACGTCAGGTCTCATTGCTTTGTCCACCTTCAGTTTTAGGAGTTCTTTCAGAACCCTTTCTTCTGTGAAAGGACTGGGATCGAACCCCCTATCCAGAGTGTTTCTGTTAATTGGATTTGGCATCTCCCCCTCCTCCGCTTTTGTGAATACTGAGCAGAAGTATTTGTTCAGTATCCCTGCTTTTTCACTGTCCCTCTCTGCCCACCTACTGTCCTTTCTGTTCAGCCTCACTATCCCTCCCTTTGTCTTACTACACTCCCTGATGTACCTACAAAAGGTTTTATCCTCCTTCTTAACCGAGTTAGCTATCTTTTCCTCAGTTTGGCCTTTGCTATTCTGACTACCCTCTCTGCTTCCTTCTGTCTTAACTGGTACAATTCTCTGTCCTGCTCCTTCTGTGTTTCCTTATACTTTCTAAATGCTATCTTTTTCTCCCTAACCTTCCCTGCCACCTCTTTTGAGAACCACAGTGGCTTTTTCTTTCATTTTGATTTGTTTATTTGCTTCACACAAAGGCTTGTTGCCTCTGTGATAGCAGTTTTGATGTTTCCCCATTGTTGCTCCACCCCTCCTTCCAGCCTGTTTGCCAGTGCTTTTCTAAGACACTCTCCCATTTTGCCAAAGTCAGCCCTCCTGAAGTCCAGTACCCTCACTTTTGTATGGCTTGACTCTGTAACTGAGTTTATCTTGAACCACACTGTCTGATGATCACTTGTTCCCAGATGGCTACCCACTTCTAGATCTGAGATCCTCTCACTGTCCCCATTTGAAAGTACAAGGTCTAAGATTGCTCCCTCATGAGTGGGTTCCAAAACTAGCTGTCTGAGGCATGCCACCTGTAGGGCATCGAGAATAGCCATGCTCTTGGATGTGGCTGTAGCAAAGGTTCTATAGTTAGCTTCTAGCATATTCAGATCACCCATCTACAATATCTCTCCTTTCTCTGTCATGCTAAGGACGCCTTCTATCATATTCTTGTCCATTCCCTCCACCTTACATGGGGGTCTGTATACAACCCCTGTGTGGATTGTGGTACCATTTCCAGTCTCTAAGGTGACCCACAGTGCCTCCTCTCCTCCCTGTTTACTCTTTTGTTCCATTGCTTTTATCCCTTCCCTTACATAGAGAGCTACTCCTCCCCCTCTTCTACCCTCCCTGTCTCTCCTGCAGGTTGTGTACCCTGGTACGTTAACATCCCAGTCATGGTTCTCTGTGTACCATGTTTTTGTAACTGCAATAATATCCAGGCATCCCCTCTCCATTTTATGATAGCCTTACCCTTTTTTGCCCCATCCCTGCTCTTAATGCCTTTGCCTCTTTCTCCATTTACCCCTGTACCTGTACCTAATTGACGTGGAACCTTTGTAAAAGAGTCTCTGGCTCAAAGGTAGTAATTCCTAGAACAATAAACTAAACCTCTGTCCTGCTCCCTGTCGACCCCTGTACCTTGGTGTTTTGCTCAATAACTACCTGTTTTGTGGGGGGAGGCTGGGAATTTCCTGCTTCATATCAGTGCCCTCCCCCTTTAGTTTAAAAGCTTGCCAATGAAGCATTTAAACCTATCACCTAGGAACCTGGTTTCCATCCTGGACAGATGCAGATCATCACACCAGTATAAGCCTGCATCTGTCCAGGTGGATCCCCAATCCCCAGTGAAGCCAAAACCCTGAGCTTCACACCAGTTTTTCAACCATTCATTGAATTGCATGGTGCAGAGTATCCTAGCCTCACTCATGCCACAGACAGACAGCACCTCTGAGAAGGTTACCGTGCATGCTACCTGTCTTAAAGCCCCTCCCCAACTCCACAGACTCCTCCTGCACTGCTCTGATCCCATGTCCAGCTAGGTCATTTGTCCCAAGGTTAACAATGATGTCTAGCTCCCTCTCCCGTTTTGCTGTTCCCGCCATCCTAAGAATTTGCTTCTTGTCCCACAAGCCATGGTGCTGAGCAGGCACCTTACCTCCCTCTTCCCTCCCTCCACCAGTTCTACCCCCCAACAATAGAGTCCCCCACAAGAAGCTGCTTCCTTCCCCTGTGGTGTCCCATGCATCCCTCCTGTGGGTTCTCTTGTGAAGGTTCCCAGCATCCATCTTGGTCTCCACTGCAGGTGCCTCCATAGAGGGGCATATGAATAGTGTAGAGGTACATCGGGAGGGATGCATCTCTGTTCCACCACCCTCACCCTCCCTGAGCCCACTGTGATCCAACTGCTCCTCTTTCTTGACAAACTTTGAGGCAGCAGTGACTTCACTGGTGTTCCTTGGGCGGGGGAGGCTTCCCTACTCCTTGACATTTTGGCTTGGAGATGGGCAACTTCCTCCCTCAGAGTAGACAGTTGCCTGAAAATAGGGTAGCAACGCAGCCTCCAGAATGTCTCCCAGAAAACTGCCACCCCACAGCCAGTGTGTTGCACTCAATCAATCAATCAATCAAGTCTTTATTTAACCAGGCATTCATCGTTGAGCAGAAGCTCATTTGCAAGATGGACCTGGGTGGAGCATGAACAATTGTGTATACAGGCCAATACAGATAATACTCTTTACAGAGAGGAAAAAAAAGAAGTTCATATGTACATAGAATTATACAGATATTGTACAGATTACACGGTATTTACATACATAGAAGTGTCTATAGGAAGATAAAGCAGGTTATCTAAGGTTGCAGGAGGAAGTAACGGAAGAAAAAAAAAATATACACCAGGTAGAGGTGAAAGTAGGGGGGAAGAGAGGGAGGGAAGTAGGGGGAGAAAGGCTAGGAGGGCACGGTGCACAGAAAGGAGTTGGTAAAGCTGGATGTAGAGAAGGTGGATGGAGAAAGGAGTATGTGTGAGCCCCGGGATTGAATGCTATAAAGTACGGGGCATGGTAGGATGTCACAACCCAGGGTAGTGAGCTCCTATCCGAGGTTGGGAAAGGAAGAATAAGGGGATGGATGGGCCTAGTGTTGATAAGACAGGGGGATAAGAGAGAGAACAATTAGGCTGGTGAGGAGCAAGCTGGGGGGGTCAGTACTTAAAATTGGGTCTAGGCGTGGCTATATACCAGTGCAGACACCGGTACTGGGTCTGAGTGGGTGAAGCAGTTACATACTTCTCTGATTGTATGGAAATAAAGCATCTTGAAAGCATTTATACCGATTAGAGTGCTTAATTTGAGGGTTTTTTGTAGATCGTTCCATAAGGTAGGTAGCACGAAGCTTATGGCTGCCCTGCCGAAGCGGGATTTTGCTTTGGGTACTTTAAGTGTAATAGCTGAGTAACTTCTTAACGCAGATTTCCAATTATACTCAGGGAAGACAGCAGGAGATATAGCAAGGCAGCTTATTAGAGATGGCTTTATAGGTCCAGAGGCGGCGTTTCTGGCGCCTGAACTTTAGTGATGTCCATCCCACTGCATATAGGGTGCAGTGATGTGTGTCGAAGGAGTCCAGTTATAAACCTCAGTGCTCGATGGTAGAGTGTGTCCAGTTTAGCCATGTAAGAGTTGGGGCATTGGCTGTAGAGGAAGTCAGAATAATCAACCAATGATAGGAAAATGGATTGGACCAGTTGTTTCTTGGCATCTCTGGTGAGAAATTGGTTGATTCTAAAAGCCGTCCAAGCCTTTGCCGAGTCGTTTTAGCAAGTCCTCGATATGTTCAATGAAGGAGAGTCTTTGGTCTATCAAACTCCCAGATACTTGAATTTTGTAACAAATTCTAGTTTTCACCTAGAACTGTGGTAATTTGGGGAACTGTCCCACTGGACACAGGGTTAGCTGTCACGGATAAAGGAGAGGACCATCGCTTTAAATTTTTGGCATTAAGGGTAGCTTTTTGGAGGAGTTGGCTTTGCAAAAGGTTGAATTCTGACTGTAGGTCATTGCAGGCAGCTTCAGGTGTTGGGCGACTCATGTAGAGAACTGTATCATCTGCAAACAGATGGATGTTGGCTTCTTTTATACAGTAGTCGATGTTATTAATGTAGATTGCAAAAAGTAAGGGCCCTAATATAGAACCTTGAGGTACCCCTCTTTGCAGAGTTTTTAAGGGGGACAGGCCTCCTTCGGCTTTAACTTGTTGAAGGCGCCCTGTAAGATAGTCAGTGAACCAACGCAGAGAGGAGGGGTCCACACCTATGGTTTGAAGGGCGGAGAGGAGCAGACTATGGTCGACGGTGTCGAAAGCCTTGCTTAGATCAAGGAAAACAGCACAAATAAAGTTTTTGCTCTCAAGATTACACTGCCAGTCGTTAGTAACTTTGGCGAGGGCTGAGATAGTGCTATGTTTAGCTCTGAATCCGGACTGCATAGGATTTAGCAGTTCCCTAGACTCAAGGTGAGTCCTCAGCTGTGCATTTACAATTTTCTCTAGGAGCTTGGACAGGACTGGAAGGATAGAAATTGGCCTGTAGTTATTGAGATTGCCACAGTCACCTGATTTGAACAGTGGTATGACATGTGCTGTCTTCCATATAGGTGGTAAGGTGCCCTGAGACAGGGATAAGTTAAAAAGGTGGGTGACGGGTATTGCTAGTACGTGGTAGGCAATTTTTAGGAAGTAAGGGTCAAGGGAGCCGGCCCCAGCACTTTTTCTAGTATCCAACTGAAGCAAGAGGTCCTCTACCTCTTTCAGTGTGGCAGGTTGAAGTGAGAAAGGCGGCGAAGCTATCAGAGTTTCAGGCAGTTGGCTGGCAGCCTGGGAGTGAAGTATGTTTGCAGGGGAGTTATCAAATGCCATGCCTGCAGTAGCAAAGTGGTTATTGAATGCGTCAAGTATATCCATCTTTTCGGTTATAGTCAAGTTGCCAGAGGTAATCTTGGTCGGGAGTGAATTTCCTGGGGAGTGGCCTAGCAGATCACTGATTGTGTTCCAGAGCTTGATTGGGCTCTTTGTGGCATAGTCGAGTTCGAATATGAAGAAGGTGGCCTTCGATTCTCTGATTGTTTTGGTACATAAATTTCATAGTCTCCTGAACTGGTTCCAATCCTCTGCAGTGTTCAGTCTGCGTGCTTTTTTCCAGAGCTTATCTCTTTCTAGAAGCAAGGACTTGATCTGAGGGGTGAACCATTTACAGGTTTTGGTCCTAGTTCGAACTTTAATCAGGGGAACATACTTATTAAGGGCCCTTGATAGAATGTTGTGGAAGATATTGTAAGCTGACGTAATCGTTTTGGCCAGGTAGAAATCTTGCCACTCAGGGGAGTACTTAAGCTCATTTAGGTAGGCATGTTCATTGAAGTTGCGCCTGGGTCTCTTCATAGAGAACTTGCTGATGGGTGCTGGGTTGTTGGTGGATCTTACTCCGCAATAAAACAATAGTAGCTGGTGTCTGAGAAGAGACATCAGCGTGGGAAAAGATGATGTTTGCTCACCATTAACATCCAAAAGTGTACTTTTACTGGGGTTCTTCACGTTTGGGCATGTTGGTTCAGTAATAAGTTGCGTCAGCCCATGTTCATCACAGAAGGATACAAGGGGCAGCTGTGTTAGAGAAGCCAGTCAAAGTTGAGGTCTCCTAAAATAATAGTTTCTGGCAGCCCCTGTCCCAACTTGTCCTTAGATATGACACAAGCTGTAGGCCAGCAGGCGTGGTCTGTAGCATCCTATTACACAGAGTGCAGTAGTCTGTGTAATTTCCACTTTGAGAATTAGGCATTCGAATTCGCTGGCGACAGATGCCGAGGATAAGCAGGAGGCAGAAAATTTGTATTTAACGTAGATAGCTACCCCTCCTTCTCTGGCATGCCTGTCAGCTCTGAACAAGGCATAGTTGGGTCGGTTTACTTCTCTATCAGTGGTGCTGGGTCTAAGCCAAGTTTCGGAAATCACAAGTATGTCAGGAGAGGAATGATTTACCCATGTTTGTATTAAGGTTATCTTTTTAAGGAGGCTACATACGTTAATATGCAAGAAGCTTATTCCTTTTAAATTTGCTAGTTCTGCTGGCAAAGCAATAGCTTCTGGGGGGCCAGGGTTGAGTTCTACGTTGCCTGAACAAAGCAGGAGGATAAGTAGGATTTTTCTAAGAGCGCTAATTATAAGCTTGTAATTCCTGCCTTTCTCCCATCTAGTAGATCTGATGTTTTTAGGGACTGGAAAGTAGCCACCATAGAAGAGCTGATCTGTTGTAGCAAGAGCTAGTACCCCTACCACAATAGGCGGGGAGGAGATAGAAGTCTGCGTGGTGGGTGGTGGGCCTTGTGGTGGGGGAGTGTTATAAGTACTACTGGTATGTGTGGTCCAAGAGCAGGGTTCGAGGTATTGGTACTTGGAATCACGGAGGCAATTAAAGGAGAAGTTGCCATGTGGTATACAGCACAAGGTACCGTTGTAGACCAAACATGATGGTAGTTCAGGTGTCCAATGCTGGGCAGCTGATAGCAGAAGAAGAGGCAGTAAAAGGAGCCATATAGGGCCCGACATGATGGTACCTCAAAAAGGAGCCACTCAGTTAGCCCAGGGGCCAGTGGGGTTGCTGGATTAATGCAGCTTATCAGTAGCTTTCCGATCCAGGTCGACCCAAATTTGATAGCATTAAAGATATTTAGTGGTGAAGGCACAGCCAAGGAGAGCCTATGCGTTTTAGTAAGGCGAGACCCTGAGAGTTGGATCCCGTGGGCTGGATAGAGAAGAGGGGATCACGAGCCAAGTCTCTATTGGTGGGGCACTGTGCCAGGGGGCGTGGACTAATATTTTGGCAGGAGCTACTGTATTTAATAATCAGCGGAGGTGGGGGAGGGGAGGGCACTACTCCCACATGTCTCTCTCTTCCTGCTTAAGATATATATATATATATATATATATATTGGTAGCAGTAGTGCTACCATAGTTAGGTTGAGGAGCCATTTCTATGTTAAACCCCAAAACCTTGCACCTTAATAACTTTGCAACTGTTTGACAGATTTGCCTGAAATTTGGAATACACAATCAAAAACCATAGGCCTTAGTATCTGCCAAGTTTTGTACTGGTCATACATACGGCTGTGGAGTTATTAAGCGTGATCTGTGCACGCGTTTACGCTTTTTCTGGAATTCTACGGTCGCACCTACAGGTCGTACAGTTTGCGCGACTGGCCCAAAATCTTCAGGGAATGTGTGGCCAGGGTCTCTGATGTGCCTTTTGAAGATTTCGTGAAAAAATATTAAAAGGTTCAAAAGTTATTTAAAAAACAGTTTCCCATTATAAGTCAATGGGAAAAGTTAGCAAAAAGTTCGACAGTGTCGCAAATGCATTTTTACTTTTGCAAATGAGCCTGCTACTTTCACAAATTGGCCATTTTGTTTTCAGTTGGTGATCAGAAAAATGGTTGGCATTTAAATTTGGGACCCGATAGCTACCTAATTCTTTTTGTATTCACCTAGTCGGACCCTGAGGATGCTTTCCATGTCTTTATTTTGTGGTAAAATACCCCAGAAATATGTTTTTCAAATTTCTGGAAAAAGTACTTTCGCAAATTACTTTCGTGCTCATGAAAGTGTCGAACTTTTTTGTGAAAGCTTTCGCAAATTGCGACAGTAGTTTTCCATCTGTGGGAAAGTGACAGCGATTCTTTGGCACTGCTTGCAAAAGAACCGTTGGGAGTTTTGGGCTGAAATTTGGAGGGAACGGAGCTGACATCTCACAGATGTGCCTTTCAGTGTTGTATTGAAAAAATATTACACAGTGGCAAAGTTACGACACTCCAAAGTTGACAGTTTTTCCCATAGGATAACATTACAGCACCCGACGCATTACAGAAATCCTTTGGATCCCTGCTGCAAAATAACAGGTTGGTCTTTTTTCCTGAAATTTGGAGGGAAGGCAGCCAACAGCCCACAGATGTGCCTTTCAGTGGTTTGGTGAAAAAATATTACAGGGAGACAAAGTTATGGCACTCCGAACTTCTCTTTTTTCCCCATAGGATAACATTACGGCGTTCGCCGTGCCTTTCAGGGCCCGTATCTCGGAAACGGTGCGAGATATGGACTTTTCATTGGAAAAATGCTAATGGGGGCTAAGTATGAAATTAGCCAGGACAGTTGTAAATCATACAACTTTTAAATTTTTTTTCTACGTCATACGGTTCCTGAGATATAACATATTTAGTATTCCAAGTTCTCATTTTCTGCTCCGATACTCATTATTATGCATACATTATTTGTACTCACTGTCTTTCTCTATGCAGGTTTTGGGGAAAACCAGCCTGTGCGCTTACATTAATGTTACTGTTGCCCTTTTCACTTGTAGTTCTGTACCCATTTCACTTACAGATGACATCTACGCCACCATGTGCGTTATCCTTTGCGTTTTCATTTGTGCTTGCGTTTCTTTTATTTTTTGCCATTTGTGCCCACATTACTGTTTCTCTTTCTGTTTCACTTTGCATCACCATGCCCATTGACATTTCCGTTTGCAGGCACCGTGTTACTATGTGACAACACATCACGTGGCAGACCGTTCCCGTCTATGCCACCATTTGCGTTACCCTTTCTGTTCTCATTCGCGCTTGTGTTACCATGTGCGTCACTGTTAGCACTTCTGTTTGCATTGCTGTTCCTGTTACTATGCCATAAGACATCATGTGGCGGGTCCCATGCTTACGCCGCAGCTGCATTACAGTCACTATTTCTCGTTATCATTCTCAAAAAGAAGGGAAATTAGAGGCAAAAAACTCAGTTTAATGCATTAGTTAGGGTTGTTCCACAGCGACAAAAGTAAGTAAATTCGGTGTGAGGGTTGAAAACCACCCTTGGAACCCCCCTCCCACCCCCAACCGGCATTGGGGTGCACATTGGGATCGTGGGTCCTAACTCTCACCCCATTCTCCTATACTTCTACTGCTTTACACATGTGATGGGGTGAGAGTTAGGTCCAACGACAACCAATGTGCATCCCGGTGTTAAACCTTGTTCAGGAATTGGTTAACCTCTTCATGTATGTCAATAAAAGATTAACATAAGGCTGTTAGAATGTTTGCAGCCAATCAGAAAGCTCCATTTCTCAGACCCTTTTTATAATTAAGTAATAAGGCATGAGAAGGGGTTATGTTAATGGTCTGTTAATCACATTCTAGGGATGTACTGTGGCATGTGGTGTAGCCGAGTGCCACATGTCCCTACAGGGTTATTAACTGACCATTAACATAATTCTTGGGAGTGACCTATTGCTATTATAATGAAACATGTTTTTAGACAGTGTTAAACCTTGTTCAGTGTGTCGTTAACCTCTTCATGTATGGTAATAAAAGATTAACATAAGGCTGTTAGGATGTTTGCAGGCAATTACAAACCTCCATTTAACACATCACGTGGGAAGACTGTTGCCGTCTGTGTCACTGTGTGCGTTACCGTTTATGCTCTCATTTTCACTTGTGTTACCAAATGTGTCACTGTTAGCGCTTCTGTTTGCATTGCTGTTGGTGTTACTATGACACAAGACATCACCAGCAGGGTCAGGTAGGCAGTGGAGCACCCAATGGCAGACAAAATTAGGTAGTATATTGTAATTGTAGATGCAGATGACAACACAGATGTATTTGTAAACTGAAGCATACTGTATACCCTCAGCTTGTATATGTACCATTGTGTTCTATTTAATCTACTGCTTGCTTTCCGGGTCACCCCTGAAAAAGGGATGTCCGGGGACCTGTGGGCCTACCCAGTTATCAAAATTCAATTAAGCAATAACGCATGATGCAGGGTTATGTTAATGGTCTGTTAATCACCTTCAAGGGGTGTACTGTGGCACGAGGTGTAGCTGAGTGGCATATGCCCCATAGGGTGATTAACTGACTATTATCATTACCATTAGTAATGCCTTATTGCTATTATAATAAAAATGTTTTTTAACTGTTTAAAAGCTTGTTCAGGAAATGGTTAACCTCTTCATGTATGTCAATAAAAGATTTACATAAAGCTGTTAGAAACTGAGCTTTCTGATCGGCTGCAAACATTCTGAGACCCTTTTTATAATTAATTAATAAGGCATGACAAGGGGTTATGTTAATGGTCTGTTAATCACGTTCTAGGGGTGTACTGTGGCACGAGGTGTGGCCGAGTGCCACATGTCTCTACAGGGTGATTAACTGACTATTAACACAATTTTTGGGAGTGACTTATTGCTATTATAATGAAACATGTTTTTAAACAGTTTTAAACCTTGTTCAGTATATCGTTAACCTCTTCATGTATGGTAATAAAAGATTAACATAAGGTTGTTAGGATGTTTGCAGCCAATTAGAAAGCTCCATTTCTCAGACTCTGAAGTACACATAGTAGTGACTGCATGGTACGTGTATAGTCACAGCTGTGTACTGTTGGGTGCTGATGTGCGGCACCTTGGTACAGTAATAATGACTGCATAAGCACAGGAAAAGTAAGTACATTGCTGAGTTTTTTTACACTGTTAGGAATTATGTCAAATGTGACATGCAATCTGCCACATCGTTGCATATGCTGTGATACTGACTGTATGTCATAGGCACCAAACAAATTGATGGAGGTATAGTTGTAGCAGTATTAGTTAACATTGATTTGTATGCTTAAGTCAGACACACTTATTTTTATGTCATAAAGGTATTTAAAGTAAAGAGTCGACACAGGTGGTTATGGTTTTAAAAAAATTATTGCCAATTTGTCAAATGGAGAAAAGGGCCAATCAAGACTGAAATTTAGTTAACAGAAGCAGTGTCACATTGTGTGCAATCATTGCTTTTCACATGTAAATGTGTAAGAATAATAAGAACTGTATAATATGGATTAGAGTAAGTATGTGATATTATAGGAAACTAATCAGGTGTTGTGTGTTTCTAGTCATGTTTCACTACTCACGACTCTTTATGTGAGGAAGTAGTTTCTGACATTCAACCTGGAATTCTAATAGTCAGGCTGAAGCTGTGGCGCTTCATTATATATTTACTATTGAATGTGAATAGAGTTTGTAAAAAAATGTAACTTTTTTTTTAAATGGTTTTATGTTGTAATTATGTGTAGTGCATTACTTGTGTGGTATGTTAATAAGGCAATGTCAGTAGGTTGTGAAGTGTGATTACACACATGATAGACAAGTGTTTTGTTGTTATTGTGTGACTGCTAATGTGGATGTTCCTGGGGTGGGCAAAAAACCATATGCTGACTGTCTAAGTAATACAATATACAAAAATGTTAGTTTTGGGACATTTGATTGGTGTTATTTAATTATATGTCACTGAATAGGCGCAAATGGAAAATTCCTACCTGACCCCTCAATTGAGGCGATCATAAATATTGTTAGGAACAGGTATGCAGTGTGTTGTGATCATTAACAGTGTCTGATTTACAATTGTCAATATGTTTTATATATGTTAGAATTACTTATGTGACAAGTTGCGAAAATAGAATATTCTTACATGAACAAATTACATTGTTTCAATTCTTACATTATCTTCTATGTAAATTCTTAACTTGTAAGTAGTAAGACTGTGCATGATATGTAAGCAATAAGACACGACAGGGTGTGCATTAGACAGTTTAACACATGGCTAGGAGGCATAGTGAGGCACGAGGCCACCGGCCCAGTGCCTCCTAGCCTCCTAGCCATGTGTTAAATTGTCTAACGCACACCCTGGAGTGGCTTATTGCACTTATGAAATGGTCAATATATTTAGAGATATTAACAATGACAATATAGTTGTTAAAAGTAAATATATTTTTATTTATTAAAGCAGATAACCTTCCGCTCATAAAAATAGATCCATGTTTTTCCTTAACAGTTTTCATTTTAACAGTTTCACAGTAAAACACACTGTTTTAATTTTAATAATATTACAAATGTGTGATTTAATTAACTGTTCATTAACTTAGATTAATATTTTACTTTTAACTGTTCATTAACTTCTACTTAAGATTTTGTCACAAAACACTGACATTTATATTTTACTTTACTTTGAAAAGTAAACAGGAGCATTAAAAGTCATGGTGCAGTTGTGCATAGTTACTCCTGCAAATTGAGGCTGTGGGGACTGCAGATTTAGGTCTGGAATCATTTTTACCTCGGGTGGTACTGCGGTGCTCAGTTTAGCTTCAGCTTTATTTCTCAATACGTGCTGCTTGTTTCCATCGGGTGTCACTGTGGGGCTCATCTGAAGGGAGCTTGAAACTTGTTTTGGACTTGAGCTTTCTTCTTTTGGTGCGAGGATTTGACACCATTTCCGTCTGTCGTCTGGCTTTGCACGCCAGTAGCTCTGGAGGCTGGCTTAGTTTTTGTGCCCTGTGATTGCCATGATTTCACGGTTTTGTAAGCCAGCATCAGATAACATTTGGACCGCGGTCACTCAGAGGCAGTGGTTCATGTAGCGCTGTGACAGACCAGCTTCTTCACTTAGCCTGCACATGAATGTGGACAGATAGTTTAGACCCATGGGCTCTGACGAATACCATACCGGGAGGGAGTCAAGCTGCACTTGTGGAAGTCTTCGTGGATGTAAGTAGAGAGCTTTGGGATTCGGTGGAAGCTTGCTCATGTATAATTTTAAACTTTGAACTGGGCAAAGTGGATTGCCTGGCTGAAGCGTACATAAAACCACGGTTAGATGATTTGTGTGCTTCAAGGGGATTGTTGTGGTTTTTTGTATGCTCATTGAAATTGAGGATCGCAAATTCGGCACCATTTTTGTCGTGTTTTACTGAAAAATGTTCTGGTTTTAGTTGCCAGACACCTTCCCGACCGTGCCTGGCCATGTATAACTGAATATCTAACCAGACTTTACGAACAAGGCCAGGTGCAGTTCGGGGAGAACAAATGTCAGAATATCTGAGTTTCTGTAAGTCTGACTTTGTGAGGGCTTCATGGTGCTTGGACTTGTCTTGCTGGGAGCATCTGTAACTTTTCATTTTGGCTGTAATACAGCATTACTGGACCTGAATTCTGGATCCCCTCATCAGGTTAAAAGGCCTGCCAATGCCTGGGGAACCGAGGTGGCGGTTCAGCGCAGCTCAGAGACCGCTGAAGCTCGAGATGGCATACTCGAGTCCAGTGCTCGTACGAGCTTCCGCATAAAATTTTCGGAGAACAGTGTTCAGGTCTTCTTTAGTGATAGACTGCCAGTCTATTGATGTGTTTGTTGCTGTTGCCCATTTATTAAATACACAGAGTGCCCATGCTGTGGATCTTATGGTATTTTTTTTCATTTTTCTCGTGTTCAAGGCAGTCTAGTTCTATTGGGCTGTAACTTGAGAAACGCTTACTCACTGCGGTACTTTCACTTAAGGTTTGATAGTTCGGTTGCCTCGTTTGACAGCTGCAGGTTAGATTTACGTTTTCTGAGGTCATAGATGTAGAGGCTGTGGTCAGTTGTTCAATGGGCTTATTGTCTGGATGCATTAGTAGTTCCAAATCCTGTTGTGAAAGGCTGATATCAAAGTGGGTTTCAGGAAAATATGCCATTACTATATAGTGGTATTGTCAGTTTCACTTGCTATTAACAAGATGGCTGATTTCAGATTTGCCAACATTCTAATTGGCATTTTACTAGGATTAGCGCCCACAGGGCACTGCTGGTCCTTTTTCCTGTGCGTTAGACAGAATATCACACAGGTATGGACCAATCAGCACTTCGAGATTCTGATGCCCATTTCATAAGCATTTTTTAACAAACTTATGGTTAATTAGATGTAGTTAGTATAGTGATGAATAATATGTAAAACATTCAGTTGTACTTTAGTGTTAGATTAGTATTTTTAGTACAAGTATCAAAGTAGTTATTAACAATGTACACCTGAATACAAATCTTTATATTATGTACAAGTAATTGCAA